>OX940932.1:17729946-18929946 GCA_954870645.1 Agrotis clavis
TGGCATGATTCAGAGTACAAAATAAATGTGTAGAATAAAAATACGTGGCCATCTGCTTAAACTTTTCTAACGGCTGTACGGAGCAGTGGCTTAGCGTAGGGCGGCGAGCGGTAAGATCAAATGTAGCTGTAGTAATGTTTGAAACACTCCAGGAGATACCGCTCATGGCGCGGTGTTCGGAATCCGGCGCCAAACAATTTTAACTGTGTTCCGTCGGTGCGCATTAGTTCCAGCTTCTTTCGTGTGTGCTCGATCCATCTTGGGTCTCATTTGATTCTGGGTTAAATTGAGACAAATTGCAAATCCCATTCAAGTACAATAAAAAATCCCATTAACTAGGTAGGTATTTTCCTTCTAAAAATATATGAGTAGGTGTTTTAACGCGAAGATAAAATATTTTATGAAAAATTAGACAAAGTTTCTCAAAATAGCCTACTAATGGCTGCCTCTGGGGGCAATCTCAACAGATTTTATGAAAATATGCGAGGGCGGCGATAAGACTAATCTGTGAGATCGGTTGATTATAAAATACTAGCTTCTGCCCGCGACTTCGTACGCGGATCCTGTTGCTTATGCCAGCGACAATGGGGTCGTCAAAATCGAAGATCTAAAACGTCTGATGCCTAATTCCTAGAGCCCGGGTAAAAAAATAATAGGAGTTTTGGCCCGTATAGTCAAATTTTTATTCATATATTCGTCGTCATCGAAAATCGGTCCTAAACTGTAACCGCTTTCACTGATACTCCCAGCTAATGTTATTTTATAATTACACAGTGAAATTAGTGATAGCTTTGATTTCCACAGGTGTTCCAGATCTTCAATTTTTATACGTCAACAGATTATAATAATATTAGTGCTCATCAAGTTGAACAACTCTTGCTAAGACGTCATTCCTATATACTTAGGTAATTAGGTTATAGTGTAGCTGGGCTCTTGGAATTTCACATCAGGTGTATCATTTTTATACATCAACAGAGAGTGCTCATTAGGCTGAACAAATTAATCTAGCTAAGACGTCATTCCTATATAATGTTATAGTATAGGTGGGCTCTTGGAGTTCCACATCAAGTTTTCCAGATCTTCAAATTTTGTCTGTCAGCAGAAAATGCTCATCACGTGTAACAATTTTTGCTTTGACACCATTTTTGCATCTCTTATAGTTTAGCTGGTCTGTTGCGGTTTTGCACCAGTTGTTCAAGTTTCTAAGATAAATTATAGTCTATATGTTGGCCAGACTTAATACCTATACAGCGAAAAAAATCATTCAAATCCGTCCAGTACTTTTTGAGTTTATCAAAAATCACGCGTTCCAACTGCTCCCCATTCCCCTCGCTTGCCAGCGAATCCCTGAGGTACCTTCCGCAACAACCGTGCCCGGGAGGACTTGCGTCAGGTTGAAGGTGAGGACGCCGCAGCGCCACTTCTCAAAGAGGGATCTTACCGTCATATAGTCATATTAATTTTGTTGTGGTATTATTTTGAAACTATGATATTTCCTAAGATATTGAAATCAAACGATGTCAAGGGCAATTTCGTTCAAAATTAAATGCTTGTGATGATTAACGTATTTATTTGGGTAGGGATTAATATCGCGTTAATGAAAATACCTTCGCAAATAATGCATTACTTTAAAATTAAATTTGATTTCCATCAAAAAGGTTATAATGACTTAACCTTAAAAGATAAATATATGCTCTCGCGGACTTTATTTTAGAACTTTTTATCAGGAATAATTCCGTAGTACATAATTTTTACATAATCTTTAACCGTTTACGCAGCGCACGCAACGGAAGCTCTCGAAACGGAAAACATTTTCCCGATTTTGAAACATTTATCTTTACTGCTCCGCTCCTATTGGTGATAACGTGATGTTATATAGCCTATAGGCTTCCCCGATAAATGGTCTATTCAACACAAAAATATTTTTTCAATTCGAACCAGTAGTTCCTGAGATTAGTGCGTTCAAACAAACAAACAAACAAACTCTTCAGCTTTATAATATTAGCATAGATAGTATAGATTAGAGCTTCAGAAAACAACAGATTTGTTACAACAAAATTATCACAAGCTTTATTACTATAATTAATTTTCAAAAACACAGCTAAGTGAATGCCTAAAGCAGTATAAATTATACTACAACTAGTTTGCTATACAACGCTGACAGTATCTTGGGCACATTACCAGCTGAAAAAGTTGCGGAAAAGTTTTTTAATGCTCTTTCAAGCTATTGTCAAACAGACAGGGGAAGCGAATATGCGATCCGAAGCGTTTTTATTTGTAACTAGCTTCTGCCAGCGACTTCGTACGCGGATCCTTTTGCTTATGCCAGCGACAATGGGGTCGTCAAAATCGAAGATCTGAAACGTCTGATGTCGAATTCTTAGAGCCTGCGGACGGGAAAACAACGGGACACGCATGACGATTCCAGACGTTCCAGATCTTTCATTTTTGCAAGTCAACAGGAAATGCCCATCAGACTAAACAACCCTTGCTAAGATGTTATTCATATATATGTTATAGTGTAGCTGGGCTCTTGGAATTCCACATCAGTTGTTCCTGATCTCAATTTTCATACGTCAACAGAGAGTGCTCATTAGGCTGAACAACTCTTGCTAAGACGTCATTCATTCCTATATATGTTATAGTGTAGCTGGGCTCTTGGAGTACCACATCAGGTGTTCCAGATCTTCAGTTTTTATACGACAACAGGGAGTGCTCATCAGGCTGAACAACTCTTGCTAAGACGTCATTACTGTATATGTAATAGTGTAGCTGGGCTCTTGGAGTTCCACATCAGGTGTTCCATATCTTCAAATTTATTTTCTCAGCAGAAAATGCTCATCACGCGGAACAATTTTTGCTATGGCGCTATTTTTGTATCTCTTATAGTTTAGCTGATCTATTGCAGTTCTGCATCAGGCGTTCAAATTTCCAAGATAAATTATAGCCTATATGTTGCCCAGACTTAATAGCTATGCAACAAAAAAAAAACAATCAAATCTGTCCAGTAGTTCCGAAGATTAGCGTGTATGTAGAAACTTCTCACGTTTTCCTAACATTTCCCTTCACTGCTCTGCTCCTATTGATTTGTAGCGTGATGAAAAGTATACTTTAACCAGCGCAGGACTATGAAAAATAATTGTACACACACAAATACGGGTTGTTGTAAGTTCGCCAAAAAATTATTCCCCTCGAAAAAAAGTTTTGATCCTGTTCTCCTAGTACTTTCTGTTCAGATTCCACATTGTGTCCTCGTTTTCGGTAGTTTTGTGCTGGATTTTATTATTTGATTATTCTGCTGTTCAGAAAAAAGTCAAGGGTCAAATGTACAATAATAAAAAAAAACAAAAACCTTTGACTAATTTGTAAATACATACTTTATTTCGTGGGAACTCATTTTTGTGGCTCTTTCAACAACCCTAAAATACAAATCTTTATAATATTAGTGCAGGTAGATTATTATTATGTGTGTCCAATATCAAATTCTTATTTTTTTTTTCTTTTCCTAAAGGTTTAATATCATAATAAAACTATGTACAAACTATGAATAAAAACTTACTAGTAATATGTACAGGAAAAATAAAACTTGAGAGGTGTCAAGGGACACCCGGATGGAACGAAGTTACTATATACACTCAACAAAGATAATATCATAATAAAATTATGTACAAACTATAAATAAAAACTTACTAGTAATATGTACAGGAAAAATAATAATAAATAAATAAAAGAGACAACATTCATAGGGCGTCAAAGAAATACGTCCACATCGCTGTCAATGGGAACAGTGCCCAGAACGCTGGCAGCATTGCCACGTTGTATGGCAATATTTTTCTATCTTATTATAATACGCGGGGCCTAGATTTCTCAAGATACAATATCTTTGTTCTTACGAGTACTTCCTGTAAATTCTAGACTATCACCACGGCACGGAAGCTTAGTAAAGACTACTATAATACTCAAAGCTAAAAGAACTCCTGATATTAAATTTCATGTTTACGCCAACGTCTATTTATCCAACAATATTCCCTGAAGCAAGCGCTTTAGCGAAATTAAAATCCTGCTGTATAGAATATGCACTTGCTAAGTTACAATCACGCAACAAAATATCTAAACAGAAGGTTAATTCTATATTGGCGACCTTATCATTAACAAAATAAGACTGATTTTCTGATAATGATACTGTTCATGTTTTATAGGGTATTTTACTGCATTAATAAATTGAAAATCTGTATATTTCGCCAATCAGAGTATTGAAAAAAAATGGCCACTTATTTTTTTTTCAATCATTGAAAGATATTTAAACACCGTGACTTTTTAGTCGTCTTACAAAAGCCCAGTTCATGTATCCAATGACTGGAACACGTTTATGAAAAAAAAATAGGTATTTAAGAGATTTGAAAAATTTAATAATAAAATAATTCGTTATTATGACGCAAGGCGTAGTTAGAAACACCCTTGTCTCAAAAAAAAATGGAATGGAATGATCTGTCCGACTATTGCGCTGGGTAGGTAAACTTTACAGCTTGATACGTAAACATTTTAACAGTGTGTTTCATATTTCTAATGTACCTATTTATTAAAAATAAAAATTAATATTACGATTAAAAAAAAAACTCGCCTAGAGGTATTTTAGGTCGGATACATCAAGTGAACCACTTTTGTAAGACGACTAAAAAGTCACGGTGTATATACGCTTCGAAATTCGACACGATTTATGACGTCATAACGCCTTTAAAATTATACCAACCGCCTGACGTATTGTGATTTGTAGAAGCATTTGTATCTTTTGTCAATTTTGGAAAAATACGGGTCAAAACACCGGCGCGTTTAAAAAACGTGATGGTGTGCATAGGCTCTTAGATACTTAGAGTATCTGTATATATATCTTTCGAACTAATTGTTTCTTTCAGTATCTATTAGTCTAGTTGTGGTTGTGTGCACCGACTTCACAGTTACCTAGATGTTGTACAGACGCCAGCCTTTTCAACCTTTTCAAGAAGGTTAATGTTCGATTGGTAAAATTTGACAGTTTCCGTTAGGTTGAACTGCTGGCGTCTGTACCTGTGATTTTTTCTTTTTTTCAAAAGTAACTCTTAGGCGCCTGACTTTCAAACTATTATAAATTTTGAAAAAAATAAAACCTATAAACCTAGTGTTTTACTGTGTCAGAAGCATTCTAAAAAATCATTGAGATAGGATAACATTTAGGGGTAGGAAATCGTTTTCTCTTTTAGTATGGACGAGCGCTCGGTAGACGATCCTCTTAAGGACCATGTCCGGGTCAACCGCGCGCCGTGTCCCACGCGCGCCTCAACGCTATCAGCAACATGACGGGGCCCCCATAAAGGGCCAAAGCTTGCCGGGGTCGCGGGAATATCAGGTACCCGTGGCTCCGGAACGTAATGGGCTATTGATGGACACCGTGGATTTTAGTCAGTACAAATCTGACAGTCCCTCTCGTCCTGCCCTGGGTGGGAGGACTTATTCAATGATTTTACCACGTAAAAAGAAGCTATATTGCAGAAAGTACCTAACATTAATTTACAAGAATTTCCACTAAGTTCTCGAAGCCTTATTAGAACCAACGTTACCTTGATTAAAAACTGACAATTTTATTATGCTCCTATTAACTTTGTAAAAACGTCTTCCGATATTGCCTTTGACATCTGATGTCTGAAGGAAAATCTTTTGAAGTTACGGTATACTTGCAGTTTCAAGTTGCGAAGAACTTAAGATGAACCTCAGTTAAATAATGACAATGTTACGACAATCTTACTTTTTAATGGCACTTCATTCATGCCCGTATGTAAATTGAAGAAACTGCACATTGCGACAACATATAGGTATTTTTTTAATGAACAGACGAAAAAATAGTATTCCTAATTCCAATTTTGAACAAGCGATGAACGCACGTTCTATATTTCGGCCACAATAATTTTGAATTAAGAATTGGTTCTAAACACACAAACTACTGATTCTCAACAAGTCTTTTGAAAATAGAACTAAAATTATAATATTTCGCGCGCTCGCCCGTCACACTCGTCGCATGTTTCCCAAAAACAATAAGCAAAAAGTCCTACTTGATACCCAGAAAAACGGTGTTCGAAGCTTTTCCGACAACTTTATTGTGTTATTGAATGAGAATGTTATATACAGTTCACTGATTTCCATCATTTGTCAGAAATCGTGGATTACAATATTCTTCAAGAAAAAATTACCTTGTCCCGCTTGACTTTTGAAATACTTTTTTATTATTGTGTTTCCATTGATATTACATTCAAACTTTTTAAAAGCAGGCTGCTTCAAATTTCCAGTGCCAGCTATTACTTTTTTTTTAAATTCCCGCTCATTCATGATTCGATTTTACTCTTTGGTCTGTTTTTCGATAACAAATTGCTTATAATAAAATTAATATGGTCAATGTAATATCTTAATTCTAGACGTATTTTCTGTCAATTTACTTTTGATTCGTTTGTTCGTGTGTGTGAAAATTATTATGACGTGTAAGAGAATATTAGAAGATTAGATTAATGACTCTAATGTCATAAATCTTGTACCAGCTGACGTCCATTAAATTTTATTATGGTCGTAAAAGTCATGTTTGATGTCCAATGCAGCCTCCGCTTAGCTGTAAACTAATACATGTGTTTGTCTATGTATGTATTCATAATGTAAATTGGCTTATACATAGGTTGGTAATATGAGCTGATGAGTTACCTATAGGCATACAGTATTACTATTGTTACTGTAATGTCGGATGTGTGGTGAGGTACGTACGGGATTCGTTGATAGAAACACTGGATCACTCTCACCACTAAGTTTATTAAGAAGAAACACAGTTTATGGAAGGAGAAAGTCAGAGCAGATAGTTCAAGCACAGATAGAAGCGAAGCACAGTAAAGGAGCGAAAGATAGGAGAGAAGAGATAATTAATATAATACACTTTAGAGACAAGCATTAGCTATCGCGCGGGAGCAACTGAGAGAAGTAATTTTTACGTGCGCAAGCGTGCGTTCACAGTAGTGGCAAGTTCGTACTGACGAGTGCCGGCCGGCGCCCGCGCGGGTCGGGAGGGGTCCCGCTACCTGCGCGGCCGCCAGCTGGTTGAACCGGTTTGGTACTCGGTGCCCGCGCGCTAGTATTATCTATACATACAATAAAAATCTGTTGTCTGTCCGGACTAGATAATATCTAATATATATAAGTATAATAATTATTATTATGAGACTTATACTAATGACTAAATCTATAAATACTTAATACTACACACAGTTATTTACAAATACATAATATGTCTGGTTTTGGTGTACCATAAATTATATTCTATTCTATTATGTACAAGTTATGTGACGCTACACCACCCCCCCCTTGAGACCGTCAAGGTCGATAGTAATCGGGGAAGCGCACCCTACGGCCTGACCGTGTCCTTTTGATATTATCTTCTTCGGTTGCCAGTGTTGGGTTGGTAACAGGTGAGTCCTGTGTAGTCTGTGTTTGTTCCTGTGTGTTGTGATTGTGTGTGCTGTTATGTGTTGTTGTGGTGTGTGTGTCACGTAGTATGTAGGCCGGTTTCACTCGGTCTATCGATACTGTGACTGTTTTACCGTTAAAGAGGAGTTTGAATACTTTGTCACTCCTCTCCAGAACTTCATGAGGTCCTGTGTAGGCTGGCTTGAAAGAACCAGATGACGCGTTATCCCTCAGAAATACGTGCGACGCGGTGGCGAGGTCCTTAAAAACGAATATGGGCCGCGTACTACCATGTCGCGATGCTGCTGATGGCTGTATGTTCCTAGCGAACATGCGTAGCCTGGATACATAGTCCGTCATATCCGTGGTGTTAACCGCTTCTGGTTCGAGGAAGTCTCCCGGTAGGCGCAAGGTTTCTCCATACACCAACTCCGCCGGAGTTGCATTTACGTCATCCTTATGCGCGCTGCGGATGCCCAACAGTACCAGTGGCAAGGATTCCACCCAATTCTGGTTTCCGTGGCAGGTAATGGCTGCTTTCAGCTGTCGATGGAACCGCTCAACCATGCCATTGCAGGCAGGGTGGTAAGCGGTTGTCTTCCGGTGTTCGAAGCCAGCTATATCTGCCAGGTGTTTAAAGAGGGCAGACTCGAACTGCCTGCCTCGATCTGTCACTATTTTTGTTGGGCAACCGAAGCGCGCGATCCATCCGTACAAAAGAGCGTTGGCCACTGTTTCCGCTGTAATATCCGCGATCGGTATTGCCTCTGGCCATCGCGTGAAGCGATCCACGGCTGTGAGGCAATACCGGAATCCGTGCGATATTGGCAACGGTCCGATCATGTCAATATGGATGTCCATGAAGCGCGTACGTGGTAATTTGAAGTTGCCCAAGGGAGCGGAGACATGCCGTGTGATCTTCGCACGTTGGCATGGTAGACAACTGCGCGTCCACTCCCTGCAGTCTTTTTTGACTTCAGGCCACACGTAACGCTCGGATACCAGCTTGGCGGTGGCATTAGCTCCTGGGTGGCTCAAGGAGTGCAGGTGGTTGAACACTTGTCGTCGGAGTTCCTTCGTGACATATGGTCTTGGTATCTTGCTACTCTCATCGCAGTACAGTTCAGACAGTGTTCCCGGCAGTGTGACCTTCTTCAGACGCAGTGATGAACCCCCGGCGAGCAGCTGCTTGAGTTCAGGGTCGGAAGCTTGGCATTTAGCCAGCTCGCTCAGGTCTATGGGCTGGGAGATGGCGTCCACTCTTGACAGGGTGTCAGCAACTACGTTGTCCTTCCCTGAAATGTGCCTGATGTCTGTTGTGAACTGCGAGATAAAATCCAGGTGTCTGAACTGTCTTGGTGAGCAATTCTCCTTACGTGTATGAAACGCGTAACAGATGGGCTTGTGATCTGTATAGATCACAAACTCTCTGGCCTCGACCATATGTCTGAAGTACTTGATCGCTTCATATATTGCAAGCAGTTCTCGATCATAAGGAGAGTACTTCCGCTGGCTTGAACTTAGCTTACGAGAGAAGAAAGCTAAGGGTTGCCACTTCTCATCCTTTGATTGCTGTAGTACTGCTCCCAAGGCGGTGTCGGACGCGTCAGTCACTATGGCCAGCTTAGCTCCGCAATCAGGGTGGGCCAGCATTGCTGCTTGGCAGAGACCCCTTTTGCAGGCCACAAATGCTTCATCCTCCTCTGCTGTGAAGTGTACTGGGTGTGAACCTTTCACCGAGCCTTCCAGCAGTTTGTTGAGTGGTGCCTGGTGTTCAGCTGCTCCTGGGATAAAGCGTCTATAAAAATTTACCATCCCTAAAAACCTTCGCAGCTCCTTCACAGTTTTCGGTGTTGGGAAGCTGTTGATGGCCTCGACCTTCTCCGGTAAGGGCTTTGTCCCGCTTGAGGTGATCCGGTATCCTAAAAATGTTACCTCTGAGGCACCGAATATACATTTGGACGAGTTGATCACCATCCCGTATGCCTGGAGTCTGGTGAACAGCTGACGTAGGTGGTCCTTGTGTTCGGCTTGGTCTCTTGAGTAGACCAAGAAGTCATCAAGGTACCCAAAGCAGAAGTCCAGGCCCCGCAGCATTTCGTCCACGAATCGCTGAAAGGTTTGTCCTGCATTGCGAAGCCCGAACGTCATGTACGGGAACTCATACAGCCCGAACGGCGTGGTGATGGCTGTCTTCGGTATATCTTCAGGATTAACGCGTATCTGGTTATAAGCCTTGACCAGGTCTATTGTTGAAAATACTTGGCACCCAGAAAGGTTGTGGGCGAAGTCATGGATGTGGCGAATTGGGTACCTATCAGGTACTGTACGCGCGTTAAGCATCCTGTAATCACCGCATGGCCGCCACCCACTATCCTTTTTAGGTGCCAGGTGTAAGGGTGAGGCCCAAGGTGAGTCAGAGGGTCTGGCTGTGCCATTTGCTAACATAGATTCAAACTCCTCTTTAGCAATTTTAAGTTTGTCTGGAGCCAACCGCCGCGGTGTACCCGATACAGGTGGTCCAGGTGTTGTGCGTATGTAGTGTAAGGTATTGTGTGTTGGTGTACGGTGTATACCCGACGGCCGGGTTATGTCAGGAAATTCCCGGAGTATGTCGTGGTATGTAGTGTCACCGATCCTTACCTTCACCGAAGATACAACATCTGAAGGGCGGGCAGGCAAAGCAGGGGTCGCCAACGTAGTATTAGCGTCAATTAATCGCTGTTTTCTTATGTCTACAATTAAATTATAAAAGGACAAAAAATCTACACCTATTATTGCTTTGGTTACGTCCGCCACAATAAATCGCCAGGCAAAGTCACGGCGTAAGCCTAGGTTTAGTTTTAGGTGAACGTAACCATAAGTGTTTATTACACTGCCGTTAGCCGCACAAAGTTCAAATGTTGTTTTAGTACGGCGCTCTTTCATGGCCGACCTGGGGAAGACACACACATCACTTCCGGTATCAACAAGGAACTGTACCTTTGTTATATGGTCGGTCACGAATAAGCGACCAATGCTGTGGCAGTCGTCGGTCGCCATTATCGACTGCCTGCGTCTTTTCCCGCGTAGTCACAGGGTTTGACGCACTTGGTCGCCTTCTCGCCGAACTTGTGATGGTACCAACAGTTAGGCCACCTGCGGTAGTTGGAGCGCGACCTCGTAGACGGCGAACGCCCCCGGCTGCTACTCCTGCTGGACCTTTGCCTCTGTCGAGACATCCTGCTCACCTGAGAAGCCAGGCTTTGCATCTGCCTGGTGAGCTCAGCGACCTGGTTGGTCAACAGTTCCATGCTGCTCCCTGGTATGGCTGCCGGTGCTGATGTCGCTGCTACTTGCGGGCTGGCTGGCACTAGGTCGAGTATGCGGTCAGCCAGCTCGGCCACTTCCTCGAGGCTCGCCTTGGCCTGCGAAGCGATGATGCTCTGCGTGCTGGTTGGCAGGCGGCTGGTCCAGATCGTTCGAAGGAAGTCCTCTGGCACGGTCGGCCCCGCCAGGTGGCGCAGGTGTCGCAAGAACTGCGAGGGCTTGCGGTCGCCGAGCTCCTCGTGTGTCAACAGCTGCTGCACCTTCTTTTCCTTCGACGCAGACAACCTCCGCACCAGCTCCGTCTTCAGCCGCTCGTATTTATCTGGTGCTGATGGTGCCTCGATGATATCCTCGACGTGTGCCGCGTATATAGGGTCCAGGCCCCCCATTACGTGGTGGTATTTTGTCGCATCTGAAGTTATGTTCGCCAAAGCAAACTGGCTTTCCAGTTGCGCGAACCATAGCGATGGTTTTTCCGGGTAAAATGGGGGTACCCTCACTCCGACGCGATACACGTCGACGCTGGCTCTGTCATCGTGACTTGCAATTTTTGCTGTACTTGGTGTTTGGCTCATCGTGTTCTTCCGGGGTCACCAATGTAATGTCGGATGTGTGGTGAGGTACGTACGGGATTCGTTGATAGAAACACTGGATCACTCTCACCACTAAGTTTATTAAGAAGAAACACAGTTTATGGAAGGAGAAAGTCAGAGCAGATAGTTCAAGCACAGATAGAAGCGAAGCACAGTAAAGGAGCGAAAGATAGGAGAGAAGAGATAATTAATATAATACACTTTAGAGACAAGCATTAGCTATCGCGCGGGAGCAACTGAGAGAAGTAATTTTTACGTGCGCAAGCGTGCGTTCACAGTAGTGGCAAGTTCGTACTGACGAGTGCCGGCCGGCGCCCGCGCGGGTCGGGAGGGGTCCCGCTACCTGCGCGGCCGCCAGCTGGTTGAACCGGTTTGGTACTCGGTGCCCGCGCGCTAGTATTATCTATACATACAATAAAAATCTGTTGTCTGTCCGGACTAGATAATATCTAATATATATAAGTATAATAATTATTATTATGAGACTTATACTAATGACTAAATCTATAAATACTTAATACTACACACAGTTATTTACAAATACATAATATGTCTGGTTTTGGTGTACCATAAATTATATTCTATTCTATTATGTACAAGTTATGTGACGCTACATTACCATTGCTATTGTAAGAAAATACGAGTAGAATTTAAAATCAAAAGTCAAAGCAGAATTGATTGGAACTGCGGGTCTAAAACAGTCACTTAACTTCGTGAATGAGTAGCCAATGATTTTGCGGGAAATGTACAAAGTGAATCATTAGGAATTTTGCTTAAAGTAATTGTTTAGACTTTGAGTAACATCTATTGTTACAATCCGGTTTTATGTAGTAGGTATTGCAAAGGCTTCGGTGTAATGTGAGGCTGATTTTAGAATTAATGCTCGATATCCCCAACTATATTGGGGTCGGTTTCCAGTCAAACCGCAGCTGAATATCAGTATTTTACATGGAGCGACTGCATATCGGACCTCCACAACCCAGTAACTGGGTAATACGATACCCCATGGTAAGACTGGTTGTCAGAGCTTCTGACTAACAGTAACGACTGTCTAAGATCTACAAATGACAGCCGGGACCAAAGGCTTTACGTGCTTTCCGAGGCACGGAGGACGACAGATGGTCACCCATCCACAGATCAACCTCGGCAAGCGCGGCTTAACCCTGTAGATCGGCCTGTGCGGCTGTTATTATTTTGCCACGAGCTCCTCAATTATAAAATGCTCGATAGTCGACCGGTGATACATAGAGGCCATTAACATGTTCACACTTAATTTTGCCGCATACGACATTACCATAAAACAATTAAAGATAGTAAAAAAAAACTTTTTCAAAAAAAAATGTAACCGACTTCAAAACAACCACAAAAAAAGTCGGTTAGGTACTTAATTTTTTATTTCATTGACACCGACTTTCGAAAGAAAAGTTTTTTTGTAGGTTATTTTGAACTTTTTTTGTGGTTGTTTTGAAGTCGGTTACATTTTTTTTGAAAAAGTTTTTACCCGACTGCGCCAGGAGGGTTATGTTTTTCGAGTGTATGTATGTATGTATGTATGTTTCGTTGTGTTGCTCTGCAGCCTAAACGGCTTGATGGATTTTAACTTGAGAGGTGTCGTTAGATTCGTCTTAAACGTGAGTGTCACTGGGTACATAAAACTGGCCAAGTGCGAGTCGAACTCGTGTGCAAAGGGTTCCGAACTAAAAATATTTTTTTTTAATCTCTCACATTCTATCAAGTGGGGTATCAAATTAAAGGATTTTAAAAATGGTTTACCAAAATATATATAACTTATATGTTTCAATTTAATTTGGACTGATAAATGCTAACAAAAACTATAAATAGTAAAATAAAATAAATATACAAAAAACCCGACTGCGTAAAAAAACTAAAAAGAAAGAAACAAGCCCAGTAGTTTAGAATTCACTCATTCACACTCACAGTCGGGGCCCCTTGGGAAGATTTGATTGGTATAATTTGAATGGGCCCCAACTGTGAGTGTGAATGAGTGAATTCTAAACTACTGGGCTTGTTTCTTTCTTTTTAGTTTTTTTACGCAGTTGGGTTTTTTTGTTTTTTAAATATTTTTTATTTTATCCTTTTTAGTTTCACTATTCAACCCAAATCATTGTCAAATACATAATTTTCTTACATGTGCACTAAAATTTTGTAATCCGTAGTACCGGTAATTACAACGCCCATGTATGTATGTACACAATGAGCTAAAACTTTTTTAAAAAGAGGGAACCGACTTCAAAACCAAACACAAAAAAACGATAAAATAACTTTTCTTTCGGAAGTCGGTGGCTTTGTTTTTTTTTTTATTTCATTGAGTTATGGCCACCGACTTCCGAAAGAAAAGTTATTTTATCGTTTTTTTGTGTTTGGTTTTGAAGTCGGTTCCCTTTTTTTAAAAAAGTTTTTTATTTTTCCCTTTTTAGTTGCGATATTCAACAAAAATCTTCATAAAATCGGCTTCTTTGAAAATCTACAATCCTATTAAGCAACAAAAACGCATTATTGTTTTATACTTAAACCTTCCCCAGAATGTAGCAAACACTTTTCTGAAAACTGCATCAAAATCGGTTCAGCCAAACGCGAGATAATCGCGGACAAACATGCAATCGTCCCTGAAAATCTACGATCCAAGTAAGCAAAACGGATACACGCGGGCAACGTCACGGGATATCTATTAGTGTTATATACTAAAACCTTCTTCAGAATGTAACAAACACTTTCCTGAAAACTGCATCAAAATCGGTTCAGCCAAACGCGAGATAATCGCGGACAAAAATGCAATCGTCCCTGAAAATCTACGATCCAAGTAAGCAAAACGGATCCACGCGGGCAACGTCACGGGATATCTATTAGTGTTATATACTAAAACCTTCTCCAGAATGTAACAAACACTTTACTGAAAACTGCATCAAAATCGGTTCAGCTAAACGCGAGATAATCGCGGACAAACATGCAATCGTCCCTGAAAATCTACGATCCAAGTAAGCAAAACGGATCCACGCGGGCAACGTCACGGGATATCTATTAGTGTTATATACTAAAACCTTCTCCAGAATGTACAGAACACTTTCCTGAAAACTGCATCAAAATCCGTTCAGCCAAACGCGAGATAATCGCGAGATAATCGCGGACAAACATACATACATACATACATACATACATACATACATACATACATACAGGTCGAACTGAGAACCTACTTTTTTTTTTGAAGTCGGTTAAAAAATAAAAACTACTGCACCAAACTAAATGAACCAAATGGCAGCTATATACTGTATCAAACAAAAAAAGAATAATCGAAATCGGACCAGAAACCTCTGAGTAATCGGTGTAGACAAAGTTGAAAACTTTTTAGGTTTTTGTTGATTTTTCAAAACTGCTAGTCCGATTGCGATAAAATTTTAATGGGACCATTCCGAATGTATACCCTATTCAACAAAAAGAGAATTTTTCAAATCGAATGTTAAACGACGGAGTTATGCCCGAACAAACATAAAAAAAAAAAAAAATACAAACATCCGAATTGAAGAACCTCCTCCTTTTGGAAGTCGGTTAAAAACACCACTGACACTGCATTATTTAACCTTATTCCCTTGTCCACAGAGTATATTAAAACCAAATGCGTACATCGTAACTCAGGGTCCAACTGAAGATACAGTGGTGGATTTCTGGCGGATGATATGGCAGGAGCGAGCTGCAGCCATCGTCATGCTGACCAAGACATTCGACTTTATTAAGGTAAGGCTTTTGAGGGTTCCGTAGCCAAATGGCAAAAAACGGAACCCTTATACAGGGTGAAATCGAAATCATGGGCAATATTTTAATCTAAGGCTCTACTCACGATGCTGATTGCATTACGGCTAATAAATCGCAAATCAAAAATATTATTAATGCAATTATGGACACCTTTAAAAATGAAGTAGGTCGCATTGCAAAGGCTTATTATTGCAATTAAACACTAAAAGTAATAAAAAATGAAATCATAAACCCCAAAGTCCTAAAGAATCAAAATTTAAAAGCGCAATTCACCGCGCGCAGAACGAAAAGCAAACAAACATCAAATAATACTGAGCGAAGATACTTGCATTAATAATGTTTTTGAGTTCCGTAATACGATTAGTATCGTTAGTAACGCCCGAGTTTAAAATATTGCTCATTAATAAAATTTCACCCTGTAAATTCCTCATGTCTGTCTGTCTGTGCGTCCGTATGTCACAGCCACTTTTTTTTTTCGAAACTATAACTAGAAAAAAAATCGAACTTGTCTTCAAAGCTTTCATCACGTCTTTTTTATGTTTTTTACAAAAAAAAAAACAATTGCAATCAAACCAAATTAATAAAAAAATCACGAAAATATTCCTTATTCATCTACACCAATTCCCAACATAATTGCTTAAGATCTACTTGCAAATGAATGCTATTCCGTTCGCGCCATTCGCTTTCATTGCGAATTTTGTACAAAATTTGTCGCTATTTCACACTCCATTTCCTTGAAAATGAAATACTGAATGCCCGACTCTGTTAATGGAATAAAGAACTCTTAACGTTGAAATAAATTATTTTGTTTGGTACCTCATACATCACTCAAGAAAAAAGAACTTAGTTTATGGGGATAGGGATGTCACATAATTTATATGGAAGGGTTTTATTCATTTAAAATACGAGTATGTGTGACTTGAAAAATTAGATAAATGTCTATGAAGTGCCAGAGATTTTTTTATGAGAACAACAAGAGCACAACTATTCTTTTTATTAAATATCAGACTTAAAACTAGACATCGAATGTATATTATGTTGTGTTACATTTTATCCAAATTATAAAGTGTTTCCTAAAAATTATTTACAAAAGCTGTTCCTTGCGATTTCACCTCGCTGCTCGACTCGTTTTGGTCGTACCGTGATGTTTTATAGCCTATAGCCTTTTCCAATAAATGGACTATCCTACAAAAAAATAAATTATCAATTCTAACCAGTATTTCCTGAGATTAGCACGATCAACCAAAGAAACAAACTCGACAGCTTTATAAGATTAGCATAGATTTAAACCTGTTATATCCGATATCAGCACAGTTCTGTAAGAAAAAAACAAATCAAACGAAATTCGATAAAAAGTTTACTAGCCGGATAGGCGGCATCTAATTTCGACCGACCAGATAGATTTTTCTGAAACTTTCTTTCATAAAATTCTGGATAAGAATTTTTATTATAGTAACGAACACAATCAAAAAACAATTATCCAATTTGGTGCAGTTGTTCTTAAGTTATGCGCGTGCAGACGCACACACGGAGTAGTTTTAGACTACGTAAAGATCACCTTTGGCTTCTTTATGTACGCCATCCCTGATGTTATAAACATAATAATATATATACCTAAAGGTATAAAATATACAAAGCAAGAGTATACGGAAAATGTTATTACATAATACTAAAAACATTTTCTTCTCAGAGTTGAAATACAACACTCAAGTTTTACAAGTATTTTGTGAGAAATTCCTTGTATTTGTTTTATGACAGTTCGCTGTATCATTTTATTTTATTGGTGTGCTTTCGCGTATTTTTCTTCATATTAGAGGGTGTAAACCTACTCTGTAAGGTATTTGGGACAGGTTATTGTCTAACTAATTTTTTTGCATCTTTCAAGCTATAAAAATCGTATTTTATGATTTATTTTAAACCCTCGATGTACAACTCGTAAGTCGACGGCGGCTTTAGCACTGGGCTACCACTGTTCCTAAGACTTTCTTATCATCAATTGACGGCACGGTTGGCGTAGTGGCTGAGTGATTTGACTGCTGCGCTATATGTCGCGGGTTCGATTCCTGCACGGAGCAAAAAAAAATGTATGATCTACAAGTATTTGTTCCGGGTCTGGGCGTTTGTGTATGTGAGTTTCTATGTTTGTAAACGCACCCACGACACCGGAGTTTCTAAGGTGCAACGTTTTTAAAAATAAAATAAAAATTGTAAAATAAACCGTATTTCTTTTGCAAAGGTAAATACTTACTAAACTACTACTACTACCTATACGTAAAATCACGCATAAAATGAACGCCTTCAAATTCATATTACAAGCTGAATTTTTGTTCAAAGCACTAAAACGGTTTTATCTTGTTCACGTTCGAAGATTTGACACTCAATTCGTGTCGTCTTTATCTGACTGTAAAACATATGTTCCATGTTGATACCAAAGAGTATTAAATAAAAAACAGAAGGACTATTAGACTGCCTTTCAGAAAGAAGAACAGATCGGCTAGTTATTAGGTACTTTCCTGATATACTTACTCACTGAAGAAAATAATAATTAGTAACACTTTTTTATATAAAATGTTAATTCAGTGAAAATGTCAATTCATTGAAAATGTTCGCGCACAAATGCGCAGCCCTGTATTATCGATGGACACAGAAGATAAACGCGATACCAGCTTAGAACACACACTGCTGAAGTGCGCGTACAAAATAATGCGCCGCACACGATTACAGTGAAAATTACCGACGCGAACGTCTACGGCGACATTATAAAAGCAAGCAGGCTGGACAGACCCTTCCACGTTTCGCCTCGCAAATACCTTAGGAGCGGACACACTGTAATGAAGTGCTAATATAAATTAAACTTTAGTTTAAATTATTCCTATTTTAATACCTATTCTTATTAGATGAGCTTGTTCACATTTGCTCATAGAACGAAGAGTTACAACACAAGTTATGGAATATTCCATGCCATATTTGTAACTTTCCGAATATTCTAACTCGTTCTACATATAAAATGAAATTCAAGCTCGAGGCGGTTTCTTAGCGACTGTTAACTTCAGATTGTAGAGTTAAGAGGTGTGGTATTTAGAGAAAGGAATAAAATTGTTTCTGGATTTTACATATTTTTTGAATGTCGTGGTTCTACGTTGCAACGTTGTAAGCATCTTTCTTGATAATAAGCTTGTGAAGAACTGATTAACGTCACCGTAAGATAATAGGAATGGGTTGAAGAATTTGACACAATTGTATGTAAAAACCGCGGTGCCTCGTTCGCATTGATAAGAGCATCGGCTGTACTGAACTTGAGGTCGCAGGTTGAAATTCCTGCTCGCTGTTCGAATTTTTCTTTCGATAGAAATTCTTTATGAAGAACTATAAAATATAATTATCCTTTGTTCAAAATTGGTAATTGCCCAAAACTTGCAGAACTTGAAGCTCAACTGCCACATTGAGTTACCTCATAATCATCATACTAATTTACAAACAGTTTGATATTGATTTGATATTGATTTGAATTCATATTTATTTTTACCTACCTTAAATAAATAGGCAATTCAACTAAACTAACTGACATGTCACAATGGTATTGATCCTGTTGACATCCCTATTTACATAATTACACTTCAAATCAAACTGGGTGATGCTTCTTTGCGTTTAATCAACATCATCTAATCTACTTATTGCAATGAACAGCTCAAACTCCTTCCAAAAACACTCAAAAGTAAAGATAATTGCGACCATTCTCTAGCCAAAAACCCTGACCTATACCCCGGGGTAATACAGAACGACCTTTATTACAACATTCAAAACTCCACGGTACATTTGCGTACCCCACAAACTGCGGCCTCATCCCTCAGATTATAATAATTCGCTATACATATACTATACCGACGATTGTCAGAAACATTCTCCTAACTGAATTCCGGACGGACAGCCAGTGTTTTTGACAGCTCTGACACTTCAACCGACGGGTTTTGTACACCTACATTGTATTTTAGTATTTTATATTCAGTTATGAATATTAAATTTTATCCTGTTTTTTTGTGGAAACTTTTATTTATAGTTGGTGCATACTGTTGTACTGCCTGTGTCATCCTAGTGCGGGGCAAAGGCCTCTGCCCATGACTTCCAGTTTACTGTATTTAGGACCAATTTTAGGCCAAAGTGGACCACCAGTCATTAGTTTTGTCCAGCTCATACTGCCATCTTCTACGAGGTCTTCGCGACGCTTTCGAAATTGCTCCCGGAACTGTCTTATTAGGTAACCGTAGCCCTCAACGTGAAGGGCTATTGAAGGACATGATATTTTATTATAAAGTAAAATGTCGAAATATTACCGCTGTTGGTTCTTTATTCATAAGCAAACTTATTTGGTACCGGTGCAGCGTTCGGTCTGCGTTGACAGTTGACAAATTGAGGTCATTGGCGTGTTCACTCTTATCGTTATCGCATAATTGCAATAGATTCACAAACAACAAAACAAATTCATTTTGACAATGCCTAAATCCTCTACAGGCCCTCAAACTTGACTACAACTTCCCTCTTTCCTCTTGAGGGAAACTGCCTCAACAAATCATAAAGCGATCAAACAATACCGACTGATCCCTCCCTTCTTGTTTGTTTAATCCTGTCAGATTAGGATGCTACGTAACAGTCTAAAGGTGGTGTCTCACCGGTTAGACGAGAGGACTGGATCAGATAAGGGCGAATTGCAATTCTGCCTTAGAAATACTATCTCAGCCCATATATTAGTATGAAAACGACGAATGTGTGAAGACGTGCGAGGCAAAAATTCATTAACGAGGCAAGAATTCATTCCTGAAGACCGAACTAAGAATGAATGATATTACGATTTGATTTAACTACTTTATTAACCGACTTCAAAAAAAGGAGGAGGTTCTCAATTCGTCGGAATCTTTTTTTTTTTTTTTTTTTTTTTTATGTATGTTCCCCGATTTCTCGAAGACGCCTGGACCGATTTGGAAAATTTTTCTTTTGTTTGAAAGGGTATACTTTCCAATTGGTCCCATGATCATCAGGTCAGGATCTGATGATGGGATCCCAGGGAAATCGAGGGCAACCTTCAAATTTTATAGGCACATAGTACCATTTTCATATATTTTCTAAAGCTGTTCAAGTATTTGCATCTGATAATCATCATCTCAGGTGGATGACCTGATGATGGAAGGTACAACTCCTTAAGAGTAAGGAGTAGGCATCGATTGATTTACTTTGTGTTCGCATATCTCCGGAACTACAAGTCCGATTTAAGTAATTCTTTTTTTTGTTGTGCTAGGTATGATTTAACTTAGAGAATGCTGCAAGTTTCATCAAAATCGGTTCAGTAATTTTTGAGATATGGAATTTTATTAGCTTATTGTGTACATGAGTGATGTAAGTACCGGTGCGAAGGATTATAAAATTCTAGTTCACATGTAAGAGAATAATGTTCTTGACAAGAATTAGGGTTGAATATTTAAACTAAAAAGAGTAAAATAAAAACTTTTTCAAAAAAAATGTAACCGCCTTCAAAAACAACCACAAAAAAGTGAAAAATAATCTACAAAATAACTTTTCTTTCGGAAGTCGGTGGCTAAAAAGACAATGAAAAGAAAATAAAACAAAGGCACCGACTTCCGAAAGAAAAGTTATTTTGTAGATTATTTTTCACTTTTTTGTGGTTGTTTTTGAAGGCGGTTACATTTTTTTTTGAAAAGGTTTTTTGAACATTCTAATGTACGAAAGAGGAAATATTTTTTTCTATAAAATTAACGTCACAAAGTTCCCGTTTATGGTACTTCACAAAAACGGGAATCCTGTGCTTAGGGCCTCTGATTTAGAGTCTACAAACTACTAAAGTTCAACTCTCGCCCATTTTCACTTTACCAATACTGCTCTAGAGAGGAAGAGAATAAAAATCTAGATAAATATTTACTAAATTTATTTCTGAATAAAAGCAGATAACATAAAACACAAATAGATTTCATAAATAAAAGCAGCGAACACATAAGCACAAAATAATGGTTTGTTCAGACTAACAAGTAGCAAACTCGTACGCTCGTTAAGTTTTTTAGCAGCGAAGTGTAAAAAATGCACACTATTTGTAAGCGCTAAGCTCGTGTGGTCTCGGTTTTATTTCGTGTAGCAAAAACGTGTTCGTATGAGCGAGTTATGAGCATTCGGAATAGTTTAACGTGCGATTCGTGCGAGTTTCACTTCTCAGTGCATTCCAACACCCATGTGAAACGTGAAACTATTTTGCTGGATTTATTTATTACGGTGCTTTCAAACAAGTCTTGAATTGTATTTTTTTTTTCATGCATTTGGCTTCGATGCTTAACCTATAAATGTCAGATTTTTATGCTTTTTACCGTCAATTTTTTCATAATCACATTTTAAAATGTTTAGTATGTCGTCCCTCAACCCTTGAAATAGACGTATCGCGCAGCACATGCTGAGATAGGAGCCTTTTGGCTTCTCACAGGACTGATTTTGTTTATTTTTTGGTTTCCCACGGCTGGAACTCAGGCCTTCTCTCTGTGTGCGGAAGTGGATGTGCCCGATACCCGTGTGTTAGATAACACCATGAATCTGTTTATCTTACACGCGTCATATCGTTTGACGATTTAGCTAGCGATACTTGAGCATCGTCTTGTGTAGGGTGACCAAATTTTTACCAAATAAAAGCGGATCGAAATGTGTGTCCAAAAAACTGAATTCCTTTTCCTCATACTAATTCCCAATATTTCTTGTTCCACCAGGTGATGTGTGTCCAATACTGGCCACCAAACAAAGAGAAGGATGAGACATACGGAGACATCAGCGTGGGCATCGTGCAGGAGGAGGAGCTCGCCAACTTCCACATACGAACCTTCAGGCTCTACAAGAGCGAAAAGAGCGTAAGTAGAACTGAGAATGTTATATATTGTTTGCCGTATATCATTACCTGCTTCCCAGAATTTGATCTTTTTAGCGACACTATCGAATGGCGTTATAATAATAGATAGATAATTATAGAGTATGATGTTTTTTCAAATCAGTGGGTTCGATTCCTGGCCATGATGATTGATTTTTCTAAAATCCGATGATGCAGTTTTGGTATATGTCAAAATGGGCCTCAAGACATCTTTCAGCACTTTTCGATATTCCTCATAGTTTTGGAAATAGCCATCCTCCAGTTGAAAAATTCACCCTGTATAATATATTGACAGCATCGATAAATTTGAAGATTTGATTTGAAGTCCGTAAAGGTGCGTACAGACCATGTAACAATGTTATATAACACTACAAATGTATGTAAAATGTTATATAACAATGTTCTATAACACGACCACACTATGAAAAATTTTTTATAACAATGTTATATAACATGTTATGTTACATAGTCTGTACGCACCGTTAGTTAACAGTTTAAAAAAAATAAAGGGCACGTATTTTTTCAATGAATATTGACAAAGAGTGGGGGCTTGTGAGATCATAACCCCTATAAAATTATACCGACCGATTGACATTTTATGATTTTCAGAAGCGTTGCATCTTCGTCAATTTTAGTTTATGTTACATAAGAAAAAAAAGGGCTCAATAATTTTTTTGATAATCTTTTTCTTTCGGACTAAATAATTATATTTTTTTGAGTAAAATAGCCTATTTAAATTCTTGCCGAATATTTTAGCATGTCTAATAAACGGCTGAAGAAGGTTGATTATGCTACACCTGTAGCTACCTCTTTCCCAAATAAAATTGTGTTAACCAAATAAAAACAATTTCATTCTTACAACCTCCAAGAAATTCTTCCTCCAAGAAATAAATAAATTCTTTCAAATATTTCAAAGGGATTTTGAAATATTTGAAAGAATTTCTTTATTTGAAAACTTTGTTTACACAAAGGGGTTGTGCGAAATATTCCAAGTCTCAAGTAGTCTGCAGATCCATTTATTTGTTTGCTAAGCAGATTACTCTTACTCTGCAACAGAACTTCTAGGTTTTATTATTAACGATTTCAATTTTCCAACTGGAACTAGGAAAATGAAATAGTAGCTCTTCTGACCGAGTTACTATATTACGTACTAGTTGATGGCAACTGTTCCTAGTGGTCTCCTACACCTAGCGCTATCAAGAATTCTACTTATTTTGCCGTACAGCTTAATCGAATTCTTTTTTTTTCGAGGTAAAATCTTCAAATGAATCCTCCCGGGGAGGGAGACACTAGACTCGTACTGACTAAATCCACGGTATTCTTTCAATAGCCCTTTACGTTCCAGGGTCCTTTACCTGATAAGATGTACCGTCAAATTGATGACAGATCTATGAGGCGCGCGTGGAACACAACGCGCCGTCAACCTGGGTACGGTCCATGATAGAACGGCGAGTCACCCGTTACTCGCCGTCGTCAGCATGCCCGCGCCTGAGTTACCGCGACGCGAAGTCTATTGAAGTTGGCTTCTCCCGCTAGTGTAGACCCCGCAAATCGCACGAATATCATCATGAGCAAGCTCTATTCGAACGAATTTGCAACTACAAGTGAAAATCAACCTTGCCACTAAGAGATAATGATGCAATTCGATTGACTTGACGTCGTCATGGCCATCGTGTTTTGTTTTCATCTACCCATAGATAACAACGTGTTTTATGTCATATGTCATAGTGTTAAGGTTGATTTTCACTTGTATTTGGAATTCGTTCTAATCGTAGTAAAGTCTCTAAGATGATCGTGTTGATTCACAAACATTGCTTTACGATTCTCACCCTTATTCCTTGAACAGGTGGTGGTAGAAGAGCGGTTCATCCTGCAGTTCCATTACACGCAGTGGCACTCACACACCTGTCCGTTCGGAAACGCCCTCCTGGAGTTCAGGCGACGGGTCCGTGCAGTTGTTGGCAGAAGACTGGCTACAAACCCAGCTGCAGGACCCATGGTGGTGCATTGCAAGTAAGTTGAAATATTCTGTAGTAGTTAACTCTTCAATAAGTGTACGCTATCTCCTTCATAAGCCATTTAAAAACCGAAAGTTGCATTCTGCTTTAATGCCTTTCCAACAGAGATATGCTATGCAGCTTAGCTGCGAGAATGTAAAAGCTGGGCTACGAAACTATATGTGATCGTTTCCACTGATGCTGAGCTATGGATATGATGGGCCGCCGGAAACGCCGATGTATCGATAGTAGGGAAGACGACCCATAGCAGGCATACATAGCACACATCCATAGCACGCATCATAGCACACAGCACAAAAAATATATCTTAGTCGAATCCGTTTCCATCAGTGTTATGCTATGTGCGCCAATGAATGTGATTGGTGGATATCAAACGCATCCATAGCAACGTAGCATAGCACATCTCTGGTGGAACTTAATTAATTCTAAAGTTTTTGTTATGCCACTTTTGTCGTTGGTGTCGCGTTCGCAAGCGCCACTGCTGACCGGTTCCGGCAAAAAGTGCTATTGGATTTTTCTACAACATTTTCTCAGTAACTAACAGCCCGGAGTTCGGAAGTAGGCCTTCTAATAAATCCGTGTCTCGGAAAGCACGCAATCCGTTGATCCTAAGCGTGATCTCACTCTGGTCGTGGCGGATCGCCGTCTCAACTATGAGCATAAAGGAAGAAGAGAAGTGGTCTAGCGCCATCTCTTTCCCACAGCCTAAAATGGATCGCGTTAAGAGCTCGTGGTAAAGCCTCAGATGGCCTACCATGAACTCTTAACACGATCCAATTTAGGCTGTGGGAAAGAGATGGCGCTAGACGACTTGTATAGTTTGTCTCTTTCCCACAGCCTAAATTGGATCGCGTAAAGAGCTCGTGGTTAGGCTCCTGAAAGTGCACCTGTGCCTGCACATAGTAGTGCACTATAATTTCTCTCCGTAGGCGGCTAATCTGCGCTAAGATTGACCGCCCTGGCCGAAATCGGTTAGGAGGACTATTATTATGCCACTTAATTCAATGTTAAATATATATTCATTATAACTTTATCGATTAGTTTTTGTCTGTCAACATCAGTTTACCAAACGGGATGTAACCTGTAGTAAATAATTTCGCTTTAAAAACCGACGGTAGTTGTTTGTACTTCTTTATCATTATAAACTTATCCGCGCTGTCTTTAAACAAAAGACCCGATTTTGCTTATACTGCACTTATTTTACAAAGACTTTGCACTAGCATATAAAAATATTACAAAACCTTTCTTGTATTGCTGCAACTTTGTAGAATAGCATATAACAAATGAGTTTACTCTGTGACTCTGTTTGTTGTGCAACCAACTAACGTTTGAAGCAGTCCCTTCGTATTTGTGTAGCCAGTTAGTCCACAGAATTATTACTTTGATGTCAAAGTTACTACATGTTGTCTGTTCATGTTTGACGTAGCAATAATTTAGTTGGATGTAATCTTACATTGAATTGGTGTCTAGTGTGTTCTGTACCTAGCGTTAATGACTCGCTTGAAAACAAATGAGCATCAGTCTAGAACATCAGTAACCAAACTCACTCATAAAACTACATTGACAGAGGCTTTTTTTTTTCTTTTTAGGTATGAGTCCCTCCACTCCTTACTGTCAGACTTGTACTGACTAAAATCCACGGTGTCCTTCAATAGCCCTTTACGTTCCGGGCTCACGGTGATGAGATAAGTCCCGCGACCATTGACAGACGCCATATCATGAGTTTTCAAGTTATTCTGACATAAAGTACTTAAACTGGAACTTTGACATTTTCAAATTGACTTTCAAGGAAAAAATTTGTTCCTTCTTCGCACACCAGAGGCGCTGTTCTATTTTTCCATACAAGAAACGCTGTAAATACTGGAAAGACGCTGTAAAGTAAAATAGTGAAAACTCTTGATAAGGTTTCAGTTAAAAAATCACAGTTCTCTACGTTTTAAGGCTGAGTTTTATACTGCTCTAGAACGGGATCCGGCGTCACTTGATAAAAAAATTGGAACATGCTTTATTGCGATCCAGCGTTGTTTAGGTACTGAGGCCTTACCACGAGTTCTTAAAGCGATCCAGTTTAGGCTGTTGGAAACAGACAGAGCTATACAAGTCGTCTAGCGCCATCTCTTTCTCACAGCCTAAACTGGATCGCGTTAAGAGTTCATGGTCTTAAAACCAAGCTTGTTCCAGTGAGTGAACGAGATGGCGCTAGACGACTTATATAGCTCTGTCACTTTCACTCGCCGGAATAAGCCTGGTTTTAAGACGTTGTAATACCCCCCCTGAGGCCTTACCACGAGCTCTTAACGCGATCCAGTTTAGGCTGTGGGAAAGAGACAGAGCTATACAAGTCGTCTAGCGCCATCTCTTTTCCACAGCCTAAACTGGATCGCGTTAAGAGTTCATGGTAGGCCACCAGGACACTGTACTGGATCGAAACATGTTTACATTATTTTAGTACCATTGATTGGCCTAGTGTAGCTTTACTGTTTTTAGCCCTGCGACTGCCACCAGTCGCATCGGTCTATTTTCGCCTCACAAAACGAACAAACTATCGACCCGTTTAAATTCCGTTTTAATAATAAGTTTGAAGAAGGTACTTCCTTCAGAATTTGGGCACCATTCAAATTATATTTTTTGTTTCAGTGACGGTGGCGGTCGGTCGGGGGTATACTTAGCCATTGATGCGAACCTCGAGTTGGCTGAAGAAGAAGATTGCTTTGATGTGTTCGGATTTTTGAAGAAACTCAGGCAGTCCCGGAAAGGTCTTATAGAAAATGAGGTAGGATTTCTTTTTCTATACGTATACATATCGTAGAGCAGTGGTAGCCCAATGGTATCGGTCCTACGAGTTGTAGGTCGTGGGTTCGAACCCCGCCAGGCGCATTACTTTGTGTAATTTATTTCATCACCACTGCTCTCAAAACTGTGAAGGAAAACATCGTGAGGAAACCGGCATGTCCTAAAACCAAAAATTCGAAGACATGTGACATCTACCAACCCGCACTGGGCCCGAGTGGTGGATTATGGCCCACTCCTTCTAACAGAGAGGAGGCCTGTGTCTCAGCAGTGGGAATATGCTGATGATGACATTATATTGTTTACACATTTTTTGTTACGTAATTATCTGAATTTGATATTCTGATAAGCAAGATATACATACGAGTAATACAGTCACGAGCGATAACATGTATACACTTAACAAAATTCAAATGCAATTTACTCGTGAAATACTGGTTTCCACTTTGAAATACTTAAGACCTATTTCGTAATAGTATGGCTTCCAAAATAATAAAAAGGCAAAAGTTTAATCATTTTAGTAGTGTATCTGATCATCGCTTTTGAATACTGCTTAGTTTATACATATTATTATTGCTCGTAACTGTACAAGTACAATTAATTATAAGAATATAAACATGTTTCTATTCTTTCCTCTATCTCTGCCTCTGAAGCTAAAAATGTAAAAACCTAGTTCCCAAAAAACAAAATCATATCAAAATCAGTGAAATTTAAATTAATGTGCAAAGGCGTTTTATGCCAAAGAGGGACTTTATGCCGAATGCCTTTGTACTTCCCGATACCAGTTCGCCTTTGAGTACTGAAAAGAAATATTTTCAGTGCGATGGAGATTATTTTTATAATATTTCTGAGACTTAACATTTTAAATCGTATTTCAAAAATGCTATTTTTAATCATTATAATTCCCTTCGTTCCATCACAAATACAGCAATATTAAACACAAAGCGAACAGCTTTTAATAGTATGAGTAAACAAGTCATTTCCTCTAATTGGAGATTTTCATTCGACGGTACGTACAATAACTGCAGAAATTGAACACAACTCAACAACTCTGTAGTTACCGGTCTAAGGGACCGTTCACATTGGGAAACGACAGCAAAATGCTAAGAAATTGTTTATTACGCGTTCACATGGGAAAACAACAGCAAAATGTTTATTGCGCGTAGTATATGAAACTTCAACGGGGTTTGTTTATTAAGGGTTTCTCTTCACCATAACGAAGAAGAAACCGTGTGCCAATGACCAAAAAATTTAAGACATAGTGACATGCAGCAACAAGTGTGCCCTCGTTGTGATTACATTTGCGACTACACCGTCTCTCTTCAAAAAGAAGAGGACTGTGGTCTCATGGGACTATAAGGCCACCGCACACAAGGCGATGCAAGTCTCCGATACCTTACGACTTTGGTATCAATTCACGCGTGCCTGTGTATGAATTTCTATGGACTTGTTTTGAGATTAGTCGCCTGGATACCGAAGTCGTAAGGTATCGAAGACTTGCGTTGTGTTGTATACGAAGAGGCTAAAAATATCCACTCTGAATGTTATACGCTTCGCTGAGACTGCGACGGTATACGTAACCTCTGCTCTTTCTAATAGCATAAAATGCGTTGATCCGTAGATATGACGCGACGCAACACACTAATATGCTTAAACACATTTTTTTTACTTTCAAAGCGAGGTGAAATTTTGTTTTTATTTATTAAAAGAGTAGCCACATCACATTTGGTTCATTACATGCAATCAGGGAGCATTTTTAAATACCACCATACTCTGAGACCTGATCGTAAAGACACACGGTGAGAACAGGGTCTTATCCAGTGAGTTCCATGAAAAGCCGCTTAGATGACAAGGGTGCATTTGCTAGGAAAAATAAAAAGTTTTAAAAGCGATTTTATACCTTATGTTCAAGCTAAAAAGGGTAAAATAAAAAACTTTTCTTTCGAAAGCCAGTGACTTTATTTTTTATTTCATTGACTATTTGTCACCGACTTTCGAAAGAAAAGTTTTTTTTGTAGGTTATTTTGAACTTTTTTTGTGGTTGTTTTGAAGTCGGTTACATTTTTAAAAAAAAGTTTTTGTGAAAAACGAGTTTATTTAAAGTTTCGTTGGCCCGTAAACTCACAGGAAAAAAAACCTATTAATTTTTAAATAAAAATAAAATCTATCAAAACCTGCCCATAGGTAATCAACTACCTGTCGGACGCCGTCTATATCGTATTAAAAAAAAAAAAAAACAAACAAGTCTACAAGAGAAAAGCTCCCAAACAATCAACTAACCAATATTTATAATCTCCAAAGCCAATAAACACTTAATAACCAAAACTCCTCTTGCCTACAGGAACAATACAAATTCGTGTACGACACATTAGAAGAGCACGTGGTCTGTGGAGTCTCGTGGTTCCCAGTCTCCGAGTTGTCCCAGAGACTGAAGCAGAAGTCCCAGAGGGATCCCGTGTCGAAGCTCAATGAATACCAGAAGGAGTACCAGCAGATCTGCAAGCAGACTCCCAGGTTCACGATAGGGGACTGTGCGGGAGGACATAGAGGAGATAATCGAGAGAAAAATCGAGATGTCTTGGTGGTGCCACGTAAGTTTTTTGCTTTATTATTTAATTTTGAGGAGTCTATCTATGTGCAAGTTTTATCAAAGCCAAGCTGTTCCTAGGGTCTCACCACCGCTGCTTAGTCCCTATTGGATGTAGCGTGATGTTGTATAGTCTTCTTCGATAAATGAAGTATCCAAAACAACAAGATTTTTTTATTTCGTATGAATCTCAGGAACTACTGGATCAATTTGAAAAATATTTTTGTTTTACATAGTCCATTTAACGAAGAAGGCTATAGGCTTAATAACAAAACGCTGCAACCAATACAAGCCGAGCAGTAGTGAAACCACGAGGAGCTGTTAGTTGCTGATAAACATTGCGCAGGAGTCGATCATGTCACTACTTGTACATATTTGACAGCTCATAACTCGGAAACGTGACGGTTTACGAGGTTTTGCCCCTTATATTGCGAAATTATTGCTTACCATAAATTAGAGGCTCAAGGTGAACTTTTGTTCCAGCTGATAACTTTCGTCCATATCTGACGTCCTTCCAAGGAAACAGTTTCACGGACTACATCAACGCTGTCTTCGTCGACGTAAGTACTTATTTATTATCATTTATTTATTTATTATCAATTTCTTGCTGTACTAACAATTTGCACCAAAGCGTACAGCAAGCCACTACTACTCCCAAGTAACACAGTCTGGAAGTTTTAAAACCAATCTGTCTATAGACTGTCTATTCAGGGTTAATCTTTAGATACGGGCTTTCTAAAGATGGGTTTGATAAAGAACATTTAATCTTATAGAGTTTTTTATCTAAAGCTTTATTATTTTAAGAGCATTTGTTCTATAGAACACTTATTTTAAGTACGTTTATAGTTATAACGAATGTTTCTAGATAAAATGTTCTACAAATAGTTAAAAAAGCCTAAAGGTACCTATTTTGAAGTGGTTTTATAGATAAAACGATATATTTAAAGACAAAACTTTCTACAGATATTCTATTTTAGCTAATGGTACTCTTATCTTTTTTTTCTATAGATACTTCAGTCTAGTTATAATACTTTACTAGATATTTTTAAGTTTGTCTAGAAAACTGATAGAGAAGTCGTGTTTTTAGAGTTTTTATCCTTAAAAGTGGCTTAGTTAAGTGCATTTGCACTAGAAATTTAAATTGGATGAGTTTATGCAAAGGAGAAGATGAAACAAATTAAAAGATCTGGTGGTTTTCGTCGAAAAATCCGCAAGTATTTAAAAAGAAAGAAAAATGAAGAAGAGTCGACCGAAGAAGAATCGAAACTTCCTAGTAACTTCCTCCAAAACGTATAAAATTGTTGATGATATATTGGTATCAAAAATGAAAAGGTTTGCTGTCAAGAGTACGAAAAAAAAATCACATGACTTAGATCCAATATGGCGGACAGGCTATTTAAAATACGATGATTCCCGATGTCCACCCCCAGCTTGTCCCCCGCTGGGGGACAGCGCAACTTTTTCTAAAAAATGTTCCCAATGTCCACCCCGGGGTGGCCACTAGGAACTTTTTTTAGAAAAAGTTGCACTGTCCCCCAGCGGGGGACAGTGATACGATTTTTTAAAAATATTTACGTTGTCCCCCACGGGTGGACAGCGCTACAATTTTAAAAATGAGAATTCTCAGTGTCCACCGCGGATGGACGGAGATACTTTTTTTTATTTATTCCCTTTTAATTGTTTTTGTAAACTTTGAGTGAAGACTCGTTACAGATTAAAGACTTAAAAGGAAGATGATGAGATTATTAAAATAATAATAAAAACAAATTATGTATTTTAAAATCAACGTTTAATTTAAAAAAATCTTCTAATTAACACCATAATTAAAAATTCAAAAGTAGGTTTATTTATTGTAATAATTTTGTTTTGAAATTGACTAGGATATGACATTTATTTCTATTATATACACCTGAAAAGTATTTAATCATTTAAAATGTCCATACAAGGTAGAGTAATATTATACCAATTTTTCTAATCCAATTTTACAGGCTCGCTTTATTAAAAGTTTTCATCTAACAAACTTATAATAAAACGAGCCCAGAAGAATGCTAACTAAAACTTTACTAGTACACACGGCTAGTTAGTTTGTTTGTTTGTGTAATAGTTAGTTTGTTTGGTTACACATCAACCTATACAATACCAGTTTGTCTTGATCTCGCTTTGTGAAATCTTTCCGCACACTCAACGGTCAGCTTATATTGGTTTTGCATAGTTTGATGTGTAGCCAAACAAACTAAGATATGTGTGTACAAACTAAGATATGGTTTTAAACAAAATGATCTAAGTATGTGAAATTGTTAAAATAGTATTTTTTCATAACTAAGCTTACATTTACAATCTTTATATTTCATTACTAGTTTTTTTTTCAGTCAAAGTATTAAAAATAGTTAAAAGGGCCCGCTACCGGGAATAAATAAAAAAAAGTATCTCCGTCCACCCGCGGTGGACACTGAGAATTCTCATTTTTAAAATTGTAGCGCTGTCCACCCGTGGGGGACAACGAAAATATTTTTTTTTAAAATCGTATCACTGTCCCCCGCTGGGGGACAGTGCAACTTTTTCTAAAAAAAGTTCCTAATGGCCACCCCGGGGTGGACATTGGGAACATTTTTTAGAAAAAGTTGCGCTGTCCCCCAGCGGGGGACTAGCTGGGGGTGGACATCGGGAATCATCGTTTAAAATACACCCCCATAATATGGGTATCAAATGAAAGGGTTTGCTGTCAGGGATACGAAAAAAATGGTCACGTGACTTAAATTCAAGATGGTGGACTGGCTGTTTGAAATTCACCCCTATGATATGGGTATGGGTATCAAATAAAAAGGTTTGCTGTCAGGAATACGAAAAAATTGTCACGTGACTTAAATTCAAGATGGCGGACTGGCTGTTCGAAATCCACCCCAATGATGTGGGTATCAAATGAAAGGGTTTGCTGTCAAGAATACGAAAAAAATTGTCACGTGACTTAAATCCAATATGGCGGACAGGCTATTTAAAATCCACCCCCATGATATGCGTATCAAATGAAAAGGTTTGCTGTCAGGAATACGAAAAAAATAGTCAGGTGACTTAAATTCAAGATGGCGGACTGGCTGTTTGAAATCCACCCAATGATGTGGGTATCAAATGAAAGGGTATTAATGTACCTAATTACAATTATAATTATTATTTCTCACATTGTTTATACTTAATTAAATCAGGAATACTTTTTACTCGGGTACCCTCTTGTATTGATTAATAATTATATTGGTTTGTTACTGCATAAAATGGTCTTACGTTCACAACACATGAAATTACCTATTCACTGAAGAACGTCTAGAAATACTGTGACAAGTTAAAAAGGAATACAGAGTGACAGTTACTAGATAATTTTAAACCACTCTTAAATCTGTTTATTCTCTCACTAGATAGTTTAGTATGTAGTAAGTAAAATTATTCTAGAGCCATACTACAAAAAAATCTCTAGACTGTTTGTTCTATAGAAATCGGTTTTCTAGTAAATTTTATCTGGACGCCATTTTTATTGCCTATTTTTTGCTTCAAATAATTTTTGTTACGTATTTTAATGTTTTTATCATTAAATTATGTCTAATTAGACATTTGATATGTTTTAATTTACTATATTTTAAATAAAATGAGTATTTTAAGCATTAAAATGTAAATTCTAAAATTTGCTTATACCAAATAATATTCATATTTTGAAAAAAAAAATGTTAAATCTTACATTTGCAGCGGGCGCTCTTATTTTACAAGAGTTTTACATAATATTCAACGATAGAATTTCAATCGCATATTGATTTGCTTATTTACCCATTATTAAAACACAAATTAATAAAAAGTAATAAATTTGTTACGCCATGATGCAAATATTATTAAGTAAAATAACTCTTGTAAGTTCCACGCCATTATGCGTCACTAGTAAAATGTTACTTAAAGTTGTTAGTCTTAAGATCATTTGGTTTTAAAACTTGACGAGCAATGATTCCTTTAAAGGTCTTAACTCTATCTATAAACTATCTACTAGTACGCTTCTAGATAAACGTGCGGTCTATAAACGGTTTAGAGAGACACTAGAAACATCTCTTAAGTCAATTTGATCTGAACTCTATCTAGTCATGTTTTCTTAACTCATTCTTAAGAGAGGGTACAAGAATGTGCCCACTTTTACTAAACTCTGTCTATAAGCGTTCTAGAAGATTGCTTATAGATATTTTATTCTTATGGTAGACAATTCAATTTAATTCTATAAGCTATCTAGTAGTACGTTTCTAGACACGTTTGTGTTACTTGGGCTAGTACTTACTTAAATGTACCGTGAGTCGCTTCAAGAAAGGGGTGATAGATCGATAGATAGATACGGCCGTGCTATATTCTCTACTTGGCTGGAGGGACTGCCGTGCCCCCTGATTAGACTAGACTAGAAGTCAGTATTGACTGCTTCAAGCTGCGAAGCTTGCGAAGCGAAGAGCCGGTCCGTGTATGCCAAGCGACTGCTTGATCGCACCGAACTCCGGAAGCAGTTGTCTCCTGGCGACTGCTTAAGCAGTGTTCTGTCTGCTTCCAACAAGCCACTTATATCTCGATTACTAAGTGACTTGTAATTAAAACAACAATTCATGTTTATTAGCTACTTGAAAACTGTGAATAAATTACTTCACGTTCCATTTTCTGTGACAAATAATAATTTACGTACAGGATTCAAAGTTCTAATTCTTTAATATTTGTTATTCTACAATACTGTTCAGTGAAAGTGGAATGCACGGAACATAACTCTCATTACTCTTCTTCGTAAAAGTTGTCTCCCAGTATGTCACCTACATGTTTATACGACAAAACTAAAACACTAATTTCTAATGAAACATTCACACCGGAAAAGTTAGTCTTCTCACGAACAGAAAGCGGGGAAACCTAGTATGGACCTCTTTCATACTGAAACGAAGCACAATTTTATAACACAAATGCAATTTCCTCAGAAAAGTGTCCCCTTAGTTACTTAGAAAGTTCATCTTTTAAGTTAATGTGACTTTATTATGACATCGCGACCGCACTTAGATGTGTTGGCCGTAGTGCGTTCTTTGAAGTACAACGGTGGTTCTAACATGATTTTGCACTAAAGGAAGGAACTACATACATTAGTTAAGTAAACAGATACACTACCAACTTTGAACATAAAATCGTGTTCGGTTTCTTGTTCAAATTATACGGGACCAAGCTTTTTTTTTTTTTTTAGCGTGGTAAAATCATCAAATGAGTCCTCCTACCCCGGGCAGGGCAGGAGGGACTGTCAGACTTCTACTGACTAAAATCCACGGTGTCCTTCAGTAGCCTGTTATGTTCCGGGGTCACGGTAAGGAAATAATCCCGCGACCCCGGCAGGCTTTGGCCCTCTGAGAGGGGGCCCCGTCATTATGCTGACGCTCTTTGAGGCGCGCGTGGGACACAACGCGCCGTCGACCCGGGCATGGTCCATGGTCGGGCAGCGAGTTGCCCTTTACTCGCTGCCCGCATGCCCGCGCCTACGGTGGCCGGAGATCGTCTGCTGACGTCCGACGCCCCTCTGGCATGCGACCAGCTTTAGTGGTCGCGTCCGGATGCTCAGGGCCCACACGGGGGCCCCGTAGACGGGACCAAGCTACAAGAAGTTTGGCGTTAACACAAGTTCGTGGATTCAACAAACGTTCACCGATGACCGACTCAACATTGAGCTGTTCATGGAATAAATAAAATTTCCGTTTCATCAACTGACTCTTTCACCTACAAGCACTATTAGGGGGGTTTTAAGGTCTATGCAAAATGATAGCGAGAGGTAATGGTGATGATAATCACAGAAAAAAGTAAGCAGTTAGAGTAAGCCCCTTCGTACACTAGGCGACGCAATACTCCGATACCTTACGACTTGGTATCCAGGCGACTATCGCAATACAAATCCATAGAAGTTCTTACACAGGCACGCGTCAATGTATTCCAAAGTCGTTAGATATCAGAGACTTGCGTTACCTAGTGTACAAAGGGCCTAAGCCGTGGACATGTATACCTCCCTATTATTTGTAATATCGCTTGTTTTAAGATTGTTGGCGAATCCTCGAAGGCTTTACTCAAAAGTTAGTGAGTGTCGATGAAATATTACGTACCTGACAAGCCCTGTCGTCGAAACTGACGAATATGAAGTGTCTGTCGGCGAATAGTCCGTAGATGAAAGAATCTGTTGATGAAATACATAGCAGTAAAAGTTAGGAACTGTATCCTTAGCACGAGTTTTCAGTATTTGAGACGTAAACTTGTACTTTGACAATTTCAAATTGACAATTTTCAAGGAAAAAATTAGTTCCTACATCGCACACCAGAGGCGCTGTTCCATTATTTCATACAAGAAACGTTGGAAATACTGGAAAGACGCTGTAAAGTAAAAGAGTGAAAACTCGTGCTAAGGGTACTGGAACCGCGTTCCCATTGGTCTCACGGACCATTTAGTAAAACCAGCGATATTTCCAGGGCTACACAAAACCTCGGGAGTACATCGTGACGGAATGGCCCCTAGTCAGGACGCAGGGCGAGTTCTGGTCTTTGGTCTACGACTATGAGTGTGCGGCTGTCGTCGTGCTCTGTGTGCCGCCTAAGAACTCGGTAAGAAGCTTCTTTGTACTAAGTTAACAATCATTTTTTGTAGATGTTCAAATCCTCAATGGACGTCCTGCACCCTGGGGAAAGCGCAAGGGTCTGTCTGACTTGCACTGACTAAAATCACCCCCGTATTTCCTCGCACAGTAGCGTAACGGAGAAGCAGGATCTAATGCCACATTTCAAGCTAGCGAAGACGAGAGGAAACGTGCAAAATTTGGATAATAACTGGAGACACACGAGACTCCTGTTGATTTCAATCGATTTGAACAGAGTTGAAAGGGATCTCAACTCCATTCGTCTTCGATTTGGTGTAGTTCTCAAAAGTTGGGTAGTTTTACCTGTTTCGCTCTGTAACTTTCTATTCGAATTGTAATATCCTGGTGGACTTCAGTGTGTACGGAAGATCTTTTGCCTCTTTACCAATAGATTTAAACGAGACTGGATATGATCTCCTCGGAAAAAGACTAAAATTAGGCTAAGGTTAATACCGATGTAGCGGAACAATCCAAATGGGCAACCAGAACCCTAACCTAAAAAAGCAAGTCAGTATGTCTGCCACTTTTTTCCGCTCCATTCAGGGTGGGACGGGAAGACTCATGATTTAACATGAGAAAACAGAGGGAACGAACATTTAGGCTCAGCCTAAACAAGTTACCACCCAATAGCCTAGTGGTTAAGGCGTCTGGAGTACCTATCCAGAAGACGCGGGTTCGATTCCCACTTGCAACTGAATTTTTCCATTCCTCATTAATCATCTTTAAGTTACCACCCATCAAAGAGAAAGATACATTGCCTGACACTAATATATTTGTTGCAGCAACAATTCCCACCGTTCTGGCCCGAAGGTCGCCATTCCAAGAAGTATGGGCCTGTGTTCACGATAGACCACGTCTCGCACAACCACTACACCAACATCAAGACTTGGATCTTCAGAATCAATAAGAAGGTAAACCTTGAATTTCAATTATTGAGTTTTTAAGCAAACTTTTAACGTCCAGGCTTCGAAAGACTTTAAGATCTCTCCCAGACCTTTCCATACTTCACGATCATCAGTTTTTATTCCTGCTTGTTACTCTAGCTGTAGATTTTAAGTTCTCTCTTCTTTCCTTCCCAGATCATGAAAGTGCAAACTACTATCTGCATTCATTTCTGTAATTTATACGCTCAGGCAGTTATACAAGCCCTGGTCTTCCGGAGAGGTAGCATGTCTGCATGCACAGATCGATCGAAAAAATGTGTGTATTTAAATCGATCTGTTTATGTAGATCGACCTGTACCTGCACAAGCAAGCACACACGCTGACATGCTTACACGACTACGCAAGTTTAATAGGGATTTGACCAAGAATAAGACCAACAGGAAATGTGATTATGCATTCCTATGAATATCTCTTTTTACCTAAAACTCCTCTTCGCAGCAATACCTACCGAGATGCCGTCTTTTAAGATTAGCTTCTTCTTTGTCCAACAGATCATATCCCTAACTGAGCTAATGGCCGGCGTCAAAGCTCCCACGAAAACTGTACAGCTGTTCCAACTGACCTGCTGGCCAATGGGCCATAAGGTGCCATCGTCCACCAACTCGCTGGTCGAGCTCATGAACATGGTCGAGCGGTGGCGACAGCGCACCGATTACGGACCAGTGTGCGTCGTGTCGCCGTGAGTACATCCTAAAACTATAATAGCTTAAGCTCCATCTATGTAGACTTTACCAAAATGTTGAGGTTGAAGGTTGACTCCTATACAGTACATAGCTAAATAGTGAAGTGGTATTAGACTTTACAAAGAACTTTTCTTTATGATGGTTTCTCAGTGACGGGCGAAGTCGTGCCGGCGTATACTGCGCTGCCAACGCGTGCATCGAGCAAGTGATCCAGCATGGTGAGGTGGACGTATTCCAGGCTGTGAAGACTGTACGCCGGCACCGACCCCAGCTTGTGGAGAACATGGTATGTATCCCGTAAACTTAACTTTAGCAACCCAGTAGTATCTGTCGCTTCAAATCTAACACATGCTGTCTTCCACAGACCGAGTACAAGTACTGCTACGATCTCGTGCTCCACTACGTGCTGCACTATTTAAATAAAGACATGAATGAAAAGAAGTGAGAGTGCGAACTCAAGGACGAACTCTGGTTCATCGAGTTCGGCCGCGGCGCGGCGCTGCCCACGACGCCGGAGGACACGCCCCCCTCCGCCCCGCGCGAGCCCCGCCGCCCGCGCCGCGGCCTGTCGCTGGACCGTCTGCTGCCCGCGCCGCGCCCGCCGCTGGCGCACGCGGCCACGGACGAGCCGCGCCGGCCGCGCCGCGAGCGCCCGCCGCTGCGCCGCTCCTTCCGCCTCGACGAGCACGACGCCGCCGCCGCCGAGCGCCGCCGAGCCTTCGTGCGAGGTCCGCGCGCGCCCTCCTTCGACGAGGGCGACGACTGCGAGTGCCGCGCCGAGCTCGACGAGCTGCCGTCCGACGTCGCCGACGACGCAGACTACGAACCGGAGTTCGCCGCCTCCCCGCCGCGCGCCGCGCCGCCACCCCGCGCCGGCTCGTCCGACCGCGTGCTGCACGACGCGGCGCCGCGCGCACCCGCTCGCGCACATTCTCAAGGCGTCTTCGAGCGACGTCTTCCTAAGATATATAAGTTCGGCCTCATGGACAAGTCCAAAAGGGCGAGCTCGAGCGCCCTGTACGAGCGAGCCGAGCGGTCACCCACCGAAGCGTTCTACAACGCGACCGGCTCCACTCGGCTCAGCTCGCAGGAGCTCTTCGAGAAATTCTGTTCTGAGGAATTCACGTCTCTATATGGACGGGACGACGACCGGCGCCGCCGGCCGCCACACTCCAAGTCGACGGGCAGCAGCGGCTCGGACGTGCGGCACCCGGCGCCGTGCTGCCGCCGGCCGCCGTGCGGCTCGCAGCCGGCGCTGGGCCGGCGGCACGTGTGCTCGGCGCCGCGCTCCGACCGCTCCACCGACTCCGAGGACATGTCCCCGCGCCGCGCCGGGCCGCGCACGCTGCCGCTGGACTCTGACGCGGACCCCAGTCAGATGGACGACTGCTCGCGCTCCGCGCCGCTACTCAGTCCGGACAGGTTTGAAGCTCGATTCACATTTGATATCTCTGAACGCAGCGAGGTCACATCAAATCGCGATGAGACTCCCTCGGACGCTACAGAAACTCGGAACCTGACGCTATATGAGGAACCGCACTCTGACCGAACAAGTCTCTGCGAGCTGTATGATGCAGCATTTTCTTCGCATCGCCCTTCCTTTCGACGAGATGGGTCGCGACGCCGAGCTGGCCCGGTTGATCTGAGCGCGCTTGATTTCCGCGCCATCGACGATGAGAGCCCGCGCCACAGTCGCCGCACCTCACAGCGGAGCGTCGACGACACGCTACGACAGAATTCGGAAACGCGGAGTTGGGCTTCAGATTCTGTGTTCGCGACACCGGAGAGACACGCGGCGGGAGATGTGTCGCCGTCGGCGTCGTCGAGCGGCACACATCATTCGCTCACGGTGCCAGGAGACTCGCCGCCGCGCGCCGACTCCGCCGCGGCAGACTCCACAGTGGCTGATACCACTATCGCCGATACCACCGTCATCGAAGAAGAGCCCGCGAGTGTCATCGAGCGCGCCGAGTATGCGCTAGCGCTGCGGCTGGGCCGCATCGAGCTCGATGACGAGGCGTCGGAGCGCGCGTCCTCCACGCCGGCCGGCAGCGCGCGCCTGTCCAGCCGGCCCTCCATGCACAAGCTGGAGCCCATCGAGCCCGAGCAGATGGCGCGCGGTGCGGACGCTGGCGAGTCCCGCGGCCGGCGGCGGCGCGGCGCCAGCGAGCCGCGTCGCTCGGCGCGCTGCTTCCCGCTCTGACTGCGCGCGGCGGCGCCGCCGGGCCGGCCGCGCCGCAGCCGCCGCGCGCCCCCCCTCGTGCCTTCCCGCGTGCGTCCGGCGTCGTCCCCGTACCGCGTGCTGCGCGCGCTGCAGGCCGGCCGCGCGCGGCGTTCCGGTGGCGTGCGGCGCCCGGTCCGGCCCGTCCCCTGTACGTTCATCCTCTAGTCCCGCCGGTCGCCGGACCGTAACTGCCAAATTTCTAAATAAATGTAACTATTAATTATTTCGTCTAGGTACTCGTAAGTAGAGTAGCGCCGTCTTTTTCGGTATCGTTAGGTAGGCAGTGCCTAAGTCGACTACGTGCGTAGAGCGTAGATTCTAAATCTCGTAGATAGAAATTGTTCCCGGGGCAGCCGCGGGCGCCCCGGTCGCAGTCCACGACTGACACAGGGTCATCGTTTAGCTAATTACACTTTAATTAATGCGATGCCGGCACTGGCGTGTGTGCTGTGAACGGATTATCGTGGGATGTAGTGATCATTAAATTTTGCTATATTCATTGAATGATTGAATACGAATATGTGCGATGTGTTTGTGTGTGTACATTCATATTTAAGATGAGGTAAAACTGATCCCCAGTTCATAAAAGCAAGATCTAAAACTAAATATAAGGCAACATCAATAAACCACATGCGTCAGTGCGGGCACTATGTATCAAATATCGCGAATGTAACGAGCGATGGAACTAGTTAGAACATAGTATATAAATATATTACTTTTAGGTGATTTATGTGCTTTTTATATTGAGCTGAAACGTTTCTGACACGACGTGGAGTTCCTGGGCACACGTCAACTACCGCAGTTAGACTGAACCTGGTACTGTTCTGTATAAAAGTGTTTCAATATTTAATATTTTGTATTCTCGATACCCTTACGTTAAAATGTTTTGGTGTCGTATTTGTCGGTGTTATTCAATATTTGTCTAGTTTATTCCAATGTGTTAATATTTTTGTGTCATTATTATATTACACAATATGACGATATATAAAAATCATTACTATAACGGATTACGTATTAGCTTGTAATTTGCTGAATATTTCGCAAAGATAATGTCGATATTTAATATTTGCAGAATCGTGTTTTGTTAGTTTGATACATATTTGAAATGTGCCAATAAAATTCTTCCATGCCAATTATATTTTGTTTTGAATTTATTTATAAAATGCGTAAAATATAGCTTCACTAAGTGAATCTAACAATTTTTATGGAATTTTGACAATTATTTGACTGTTTTTAATTTGTTTTTGATAATTTTATGCTTATAGTTTTAAGTGAATAAATAATTCTTAAATGGATGTTATACTTATTTTGATATATATTTGATAAAGTATTCTCCAATGAATAAAACTAATTAATATTATATTGAATTATATTTTTGGGCTTCAAGCCCTTGGTCGATTTTAAGATAGTTATTAAGATACTTCCAAATATTTATTTTAGTGGACGTATTAGTAGCTCATTTGTTATTGTTGTCCTTCCATTATTTTGTATGTATTATATATAAAAATGTATTATGTGTATAATTATTGAAAGCTATTAAAATATTTTTAACTGGCGATGTGAAAGTAATATCAATGCTTACATTTTTACAATAATTATGTTCTTTTTTGTGCATTGCGTCGCAAAATTGCTACAAAGTCGCTTGGTGGATCAATTCTCTTATTTAAAGTAAACATTAATGTTAATTATAATATTTTATATACCTTTTGATGTGAAATATATATTGTGTAAAATTTAGTTTATAGTTCGTCTACAAATATGCAAAATGTAATAATTTATCGAATGTAACGCACAACCTTAAGCCAATCCTAACATTTACTAATATTATAAAATATATAGTAATTACCCTTTTGACTGCAAACATTTTATAGTGCCATTTTTTGAACAAGTATACGCTTTTCAAGAAACTAGCTGCTAATTTAGTAAAAATAACGTCAGTGTCAATAGTTTACAGTAACTCGGATATTTTGTAACAATAGAATATTTACCAAAGTAAAACCGCTTTTGTAATGTCTTTAAAATGGACATGCTTTGCAAAAATACGAATTCGGAATATTATACAATTTTGATAGATGATAACAACTGTGTTGGCGACTGTACAACGTTTTTAAAAGACATTATATTGAGAGTTTTGTAAGTTTATTTAATATTTTGTAATTTTGCTATGAGGAAGGTAAAAATATCTTCGATTACGATTTAAAGAGAATACCTAAATTATAAAGCATTTTTATTTGTCTACTCACAAATAATAAATTAGTAAGTCATGTCAACCAATATAAAAATTTATTTATAAATTACAATTAAAGTGATAAGTACTACTTTTGTCTATGCACCTATATTTTATTATTTCTACCTTCCTCTGCATAATTTGTTTTATTTATATTTTTTGGATTCAAAATTCATTTATTCCCTAGGTACGTAGATATGGTGTGTCGTAAATGCTTTATTGTAAGTTAAAATTTCATGTGGACCATATTCGATGTTTTTTTAGTAATAGTTATCTATTAACATGTAAACAATTTTCTTTGTAATTAAGTGAAAAAAATTGAATATAACGACGTCTCGCCGCACCGACCATCTTTATGTAAATACATTAGAAAAAAAACTAATTAATGTAGTCGAAAGTACCTACTATACCAAATTATGAATATTGTATACCATATACATATTAATGAATTTGATTATTTATTATATATTAGGGAAGACGATGAAAATTGTAACTATTACATAATTTATATAGAAAGATTGTGATTTCAAATTTTCAACTTCCAAAATAATATTGTAAAATAACTTATTGAAATATTGTTGTCATAAATGTTATTTGAAAAGGTAATTTTAAAATTTATACATGGAACTTAATGGGAAATATATTTATTTGTTGTATAAAAATATTTGTTTTATTAAATTTTCCGAGAAATATAAAAGTCCATCAACGTGACCAAATATTTTTAGGTCATTCTCCCGGATCGGGCTATTTGATACATTAAAAATTCTTATTAAAATAAAAGTATTTATGTAAATCGAACTCAGTACTTGACGATAAGCAGTCGCTCTGATGACCATTAGACCAACGAAATATTTCTAGTTTTATAAATTCACCAGTACGCTTTTCGAAAAAAAAAAGGCCCCAACAAAAGAAGTTTATTATTCCAGAAGCGATAAAAATATAACGCGTATATTTAGCGACGCCGACGCGACGGTAAAAGACCTCATTGTTATTTAATTAAAACTTAATTAAGAACCTTGTCTCGTAAACAATAATTAGCGAAACATAGGAGGCTTAATCAAGGGGAGACGGTGGAAATGTTTGTAAAATATTGGTAAGAAAAACAACTGTATGGAAAACTTCCTCCTTTTTGAAGTCATCATCATTCATCTGCCTAGCCTTTTCTCAACTAGATTGGGGTAGGCTTCCAGTCAAATCAGAAGCAGCTGAATCTCAGTATTTTACATACAGCGACTGGCTATCGGTCCTCCACAACCCAGTAACTGGGCAATACGATACCCCATGGTAAGACTGGTTGTCGGACTTATACTTAAGCTTCTGACTAACAGCCGGGACCAACAGCTTTACGTGCTTTCCGAGGCACGGAGGAAACTCGCTATAATAGATGGTCACCCATCCATAGAGCAACCTTGGGAAGCGCGGCTTAACTGGGCGATCGGCCTGTGCGGCTGCAATTATTTTGGCAAGAACACGCCTTTTTGAAGTCGGTTACAATACAAATACCTATCTTGATCTCGCTAGCAATGTTGTTGACAAGTGGGACGTGAATACAGCAGTCATTGTGCCGATAGTCGTGTCTCACAATGGCATAATTGCCAAGAGCCTCGAACAACATCTGAAGAGGCTGACGCTTGGTAGCTGGATCAAGCGCCTGAGCCAGAAGGCAGTACTTCTGGACTCAGCGCGGATTGTTAGGAGGTTCCTGTCTCTGGAGCCCTGACCACTGACTCTCCACTGACCCTCCGATACCTTACGACTTTGGTATCAATTGAAGTGTGCCTGTGTACAAGCTTCTTTTGATCTGTGTTGCTATAGCCGTAAGATATCGGAAACTTATGTTAAACAGTGTTTCGATACTACAAAATAATTAAATATAGTTTGGTAATGGTATAATTTTTGTTGATAGTAACATTAAATGTTAGTTTTTGTAACCAAAACTATAAAAGTATTTAAACATTTTGTTTGAAACGATATCGATGCAAGAAGACTAATTCGATCTTATACATATTATAATATGTTTTTTCACGATACCCTCATTACATTTGATTATTGTCTAAGTTTAGCTAATTGTGAATTTTAGATCCGACAGCCAGTCTAGTTTGAGCCTCGAGCCGAGCAGGTTGATATTTTAATCCCTGGAAGTCGCGAATAAAATTGTTTGAGATGTAAGAAGTGTGAACTTATCGTTTTTGAAGTGGAAGTTTTGAGTGTAAATAAGGAATAATTTATGGACTTTTTTATCAAACGAGCTAACAAATCGGGCTAAACATTGCGCGTCCGGTTTAAAGATACAGGTTTGAATATTTTTCGCCGTTTCTGGACTGGAGGTAAGTGCTTTTATTTTATTTACACGAATTAAATATCTAATTGAAAGTGGACAATTACGATTATGCCTTTTGACCCTAAAAATCAAACAATTACCTACTTGCTTATAGTTTAGAAATGTGCCGATGATTAACGTTTAATATAACTATTTTATAATTGAGACATTATGTTACCATTATGAAAAAATGGAATAAATATTCAAGGGGCTCCCAACAGATGATTTTTTTGCAGTTTTCATAGATAATGATACTGAAACCTTCGTGCAGAAGTCCGACTCGCATTGGACAGGTTTTATTTCATGTAAAGATAGTCTTTAGTAGAGATTCAGATTACAATTAACATTTTACGCTTAGTTATAAGAACTAAACAGATAACAAATATACCTTTTTAAACGAAAACGCGTATTTGCTCAGAATTTATCTAAATGATCAGTAATTAAACAACCCGAGATACTCCGTATTTCAATTAGCGAGAAAATTTCTTAGTGTTTACGTAATGAGAATCGTGTTTACAAAGATACTTAGGTACAGTCAGCAAAAGGTTAGATATATGTACTCGTAGGTCTGTCCCTATATCTAACTTTTTGCTGAGGCCCTAGTATGACTTTCCCGTTTGTGTGACGTAAAGTAAATCGAATTTTGACGTTTAATTTGATGGTATAATTAGTTCTTTGTTCGTACGTTAGAAGCGCCTTTTCGTTTTTTTTCATACAACAATGTTGTTAATACTTATTTATTTATTTATTTATTTAAACTTCATGTACAAAAAGTGGTACATGGGCGGACTTAATGCCACAAGTAAATAGAGAATGCTTCTAGTAAATAAAATAGAGAAATCCTGTGTTAACGCCTCTAGCAGTAAATTTCCTGACAGTAAAAAACAGTTTTCTGGTTTACTATAAGCATGCTATAAGCTAAATGTATGCACTTTTTGACTATATACTACATGCATCCAAAGAATTTGGTATGCAGACACATTTAAACTTTTAACAAAACATTGGAAAACCATTTAAAACATGCTGCCTGAATACTTATCTCTTTTGCTGACTGTACATGTAATATGCCATATAAAAACTCCTTAGGGATCTTATTTCGCAAAATCTCGCGTATCGCGTCTTAGTCAGCACCTAGGTCTTAACAAAACCCTCATGCAAAATTAGAAGCTCCTAGCACTTGTAGTTTCTGAGATTTTGTGATCAATGAGTGAATGTCCTTGACCTTTTCTCTTGATCCTTTAGAGAATACTTAATTAAAATAGACAGCATCGTTGCTGACTGATTTTAGTATGGGAATCCCTATCTCAATCCTTACCGTTTTGAGTAATTCTTGATAAATAAGGCGATTCTCACACTGCCCCGCATGATGCAGCGTAGCGCGTGGATGCGTGTCTCCGTTTGTATGGAAAACACGCACCGCATCCGCATGAACGCGCGTGGATGCATTTTCTGTGTGTTAGACTGTGTTAACATCCACGCGTTACGCTGCATCATGCGGGGCAGTGTGAGAATCGCCTAAGGTATGTCATGGAGTGGAAAGGACTCTCAGACTAACTAAAAATCCACCTTGTTCCTTGAAATGCCCTTTATGTTCCAGGGTAACGGTAACCTGCTTATATCGTTCCGCCACCCAAGCAGGCGTGTGGCCCTGTTGAGCCCTACAGAAAATCGAATCCAAGGTATACATAATGTGTCATTCCCTTATAACATACACATGAACTGGGTCTTTAATTACCTAAATTTTGTTTTCGTAATAAACCACAAAACGACGACAGAACACTAAAATCTTCAGTACCTAAATACATCACGACAGTAATTTGTTTCACTCAACTAAGTAACTATGCCGTACAGAGTCGGACTCGGTATGTAGTCGAGGGGGCGTTTGCCAACCGGGCCTTAGACTGCGTGGGCAATCGAAGGCCTTGGTTGTGGGGCTTCCTCAGTACCTACATACATCACGACAGTAATTTGTTTCACTCAACTAAGCAACTATGCCGTACAGAGTCGGACTCGGTATGTAGTCGAGGGGACGTTTGTCAGCCAAACCCTAGGCTATGCAGGTAGTCAAGGGTTGCGGGGCTTCAGCAAGACAGGTGGCCTAAATGTAAACTAGATCAAATAAATAGTTCATTAATAAAATTAGAGAAAAAAAATCATGGTTAAACATAAGCAGACATAAAGGGCAATTGAAGGACACGGTGGATTTTAGTCGGTACGATTCTGACATTCCCTTCTGCACCATGCAAGGCTGGAGGACTCGTATGATTTAACCCCCTGAACATTAAAAATAAAAAGACCAACCCCGAAACTAGTTACCCGTTTGTAGGGCACCATTCACGCCCTTCCGGCCAAATCCGACCCTGGCGTATATTTATAAGCTCTGGTAAAACCGGTTACTCTAGTACCTACTCTATGCATTTAATATGTTTTGTAGAGTAATGCAGTTTGTGAAGAGCATTAGTGCACTACACAGTGCATACGTATACGTACACGTATGACACATTATAAACTGCAATATCACTAGACGCAAGATTAAGTAGTTGTTTTCAATAATAAGGGAAGTGATACCAACATATTAGGTTCAACTTTTTACCAGTAATATGCAAAAAAGAAGCGATTACTATACGACAACGATAACAATAAAAATGTCAATGAACTCCATCTGTAAACTGTATGATATCATTATTATTTGCCTAGTCCTTTTCCAACAATTTTGGAGTCGGCTTCCAGTCGAACCGTATGTAGCTGAATATCAATATTTTACATGGAGCGACTGCCGATTTGACCTCCACAGTACAACCCAGTTACTGAGCAATACGAGTACGATATTACTTCATAGCAGGATAGTCAGACTTTCGAGTTTCTGATTACATAAAGATCTGCAAATGACAACCGGGTCCAACGGTTTAGCATGCTTTCCAAAAGAGGTTTTCACGGAGGAAACTCGATTATAAATCTGGTAAAAAAGCACTACTTCTCTCCTTAAACGTGTGGCTAAAATGCTTCTTTGTTTTATGTGTATTATTTTTTATATGTGTTTTATCTTGTATATACATTTATATTGTTTGTATGTATGTATTTTAAGTGAAAATTGTACACCGCAGACTACCTATAGTATAGTTTCTCCCTTCTCTTCAAATCCATCCAAAGGTAAGACCAGTTATAGAAGATAAGACCGCCCTATGTATAAGATATACTCTGTACCAACATTTGTATGGTGTGCATAATAAAATGTATTCTCTTCTATTCTAAACTCGCTTTTTAGTTGGTCACCTATTCACAGACCACCCTCGGCAATCACGGCTTAACCTGGAAGATTGACCTACATGGCGTTTATAAGTTAGCCACGAGTTACTTCAGCAGGAGAATAAAGATATACTATTGACTAAATTATTTTTTTGTCAAAGTAGGCAGTACTTCTAGGCAACCTTCACCCTCGACCACATCTTTGTTACCATCAAGTGAGATTGTGATGAAACGCGAACCTATCGTTAAACGAAACAAAAATTACAATATTTAATCATTATTTTTATACTTCAAGAATGAACACAAGTTCTTTCTAATTGTTTCAAATAAGTCTTAGTGAAGCTACCTTCGCTCCTTTTAGTCGACAATTCCTCAATAGTCCAATCAACGAGGCATATGTGGTCCGACAAATTTCTCCAGCACTGAAATTTGGCAATAAGATGAAAGAAGGTGATACAGATTACAGATGCACAATAATCCAACTTTTTTTTTCGAGAACACCAAAAGGTGAAAATTGTTGATAACTCTTTGTGAAAAATTCCTCAGTCTCAAATAGTATGTTTTTTTTTATTAAAAAGTTAATTTGGGGTGACACTAAAATCGATTTTTGATGGATTTTTCTACTTCCCTATTCTAACTTACATAACTTACATAACAGAAAGTATTTTAGGCTGAGGAATTTTTCGCAGAGAGATATTAGCAATTTTCATGTTTTGGCAAAAAATACGTAACTTCTCGAAAAGATTTTTTTGGATTATTGTGCATTTATAAATCTGTATCACCTCCTTTCATCATATTCCAAATTTCAGTGCTGGAGGAATTTTTCGGAAGTCTTCATACAACAACATCCTCGTTGATTGGACTACAAAGGAAAAGAATACCTAATAAAGAAAATACCACTTTTTTACTCTACTAAGCTTTCATCTCACGTAGTATATAAACTATTTATTTGAATTAGACACCCGGCGTTACACCAAACCTGTTTGAAATAGGATTGTCAGCCCAGCAATGCATACTAGACGAACCGAAACACGACCACTTTAACTTGAAACCTGCTGCTACTCAAAATCCGCTTAGGATGTCTTTAATTTCAGGCAGTGAAGGGGGTTCAAGTTATATAAGTGGTTTAGTACAAAAGTGTTTTGTTAGTTCGTGCATAACACTGCAGGAATAACTATGCGTTGGGGCAAAGACGAACTGCCTTTATTTTGCTACTGAGGTTTTTCTGGTGGGTTAAAATTCAGCTTTCTATGTAAAAAATGGACAGACCGTCTCGTACTGTAAATTTTGTTTCCTACTTTTTAATTTAACATTGCATTAAGTCCATACTGATATCCCAGACCATACGATATTCTGACGGTACAATTGGAGCAGTGGCCTAGCGATTGAAGGTCCTACGTGCTAAGTGTCCAATGATGTACAGTCACGAGCAATAGTATGTATACACTAAGCAGTATTCAAAAACGATGTTCTGCTACCTTATTGATTAAAATTTTGCCTTTTCATTAGACTTCTATTTTGAAAGCCATAATATTACAAAATAGGTCTTACTTTAAAGTGGAAACCAGTATTTTACGAGTTAATTGCATTTGATTTTGTTAAGTGTATACCTACATGTTATTGCTCGTGACTGTACAAGTATTTGTTCCGAAACCACATAAAATTATTATAAAGACCAGCAATCTCTAAGAATACAGCCTTGTGTGTAGCGCTGACCCGCTATTTTCACTAATATCCTACTAATATTGTAAAAGTGAAATTTGATTAGGATGGATGTATGGATGTTTTTTACACTTTCACGCAAAAACTACTGAACGGATTTGGATACAATTTACCGGTCCATGTAGTTTATACCCTGGATTAACACATAGGGTAGTTTTTATACCGATTTTATCTTCCCGTGGGATAATTTTCGAGTTGTAACAGGCGAAGTCGCTGGCAACAGCTAGTCATAAATAAAGCATTAAATATTTCGGTTGTTTGTGTATGCGAGTTTGAATATTTTTAGGTAAATGCTTTCACATCACAAAGAGAAAATTAAGAAGATATCTTTAAAAGTAACCAAACTGCTACAAAAATGTAGACATAACATCATAAAAAACAATGATTTCTCACCTCCGAAAACGGATTGAACTCTTTCTTACGATAACCTTGTAAAATATTTTCCGTAAATAAAAGATAAATTAACAGATTAAGCTTATAATTAACACAATAAAAACACACAATTACACAACATTACAGTTCAAATCAACCAGTTTTTCAGTCTAGTATCCGTGTTCTTGGTACCCTCCCCTATGAACCCCATGGCCGTAGCCCCCAGAGCTCTGACCCCCAGACGGGTAAGCGTTGCCACTAGGTCCTGTTCCTCCAAATCCTGAAGAATTGGAACCAGAGCTTCCATGAGGTCCAGGTCCACCGAAACCTCCGCTCTGACCTTGACCAAAACCTTGGTTACTGGAGCTCTGACCCCCAGACGGGTAAGCGTTGCCACTAGGTCCTGATCCTCCAAATCCTGAAGAATTGGAACCAGAGCTTCCATGAGGTCCAGGTCCACCGAAACCTCCGCTCTGACCTTGACCAAAACCTTGGTTACCAGGTGCAGATCCAAATCCTCCCTGGTTGCTAGGTGCTACAGCACCTTGAGGGATGTTTGATCCGGGTTGTGGAAACCCTTGCCAGCCTTGACCGCCTTGACCGCCTGTGCCAGGGTAGGCACTCTGTCCCTGTCCGTAACCACCCTGGTTGCCGCCGTAACCGCCTTGATTGCCGCCGTAGCCGCCTTGATTGCCGCCGTAGCCGCCTTGGTTACCGCCATAGCCTCCGCCTCCACCGCTGCCGTAGTGAGGGAATCCTGTAGAAAAAAAAAAGGGTTTACTACAGCAGTCCCTATAGACAAGTGATTTGACACTGTTTTAACTTGGTTTTAACAAACGGGTAACGAAGTATCATCAATTAAACGATTTGTCAAGATTAAAAAAAAAAACAGTGTAAGGCTCACAAGCAATAATCACTGAAAATCCGGTCGAACGTATAACCAAAATCAAGAACCGTCAACAATCCAAGCCGCGCCGGTTGTACGTATAACCAGTGATTATAACGTCAACAGTCCAAGCCGCGCCGGTTGTACCTACTTATGACCAGTGATTTCCTAGACTATCTACTGAAGACATTTTTTTTGTTTTGCTCTAGCTATAACAGTTAGCCCGCTATATGCTATTTTTTTTTCCCGCACACGCACGCGCGCCTTCGGACTGTCAAGCGTTTTTAAAGCAGCTCTATGGACAGTTGGGACACCTCAGTAGCTAGGTCGTTTGAGTTAGAATCCAGCCAGCATTACTTGATGTAATTTATTTCATCACCTTTACTCTCAAAAACGGTGAAGGAAAACATTATGTGGGAACCGGCAAGTTTTAGAACCAAAATTGGAAGACGTCGTGTGTCATCTACCACACGCACTGGGCCCGCGTAGTATACCTATAGTTTATAGCCCACTGCCTCTCACACAGAGAAGGCCTGTGTCCCACGCCCAGCAGTGGGAACATTATAGGCTGATTAAGTGATTGTGCTAAATCTAGTTTTGATTAGTATTGTCACAGAATACTTGAAAGTACTACGTAGATATTGTTCACTTTGTTTTTTGCTTGGAAGTTTCCCTTTAATCCTACAAACTAAGAATCGCAAATGTTACACTATACCTACTACTTGTATCACCGAGGTACATAATCTATACATCTATACATTTAAATTAAAGTGTCTGTTTGTAATATTGAAATAAACGTTTTTTACTACATGCATACGAATACGGTACATACACCAAAATATTTTTTTTTTCCAATTTTTGTCTGTCTGTCTGTTTGTAATGGCTAAATCTCTGAAACGGCTGGGCCGATTTTGGCGGGACTTCTACTGGCAGGTAGCTGATGTAATAAGGATTAACTTTTTTTAAATTTAATTTAAATAATTCCTTTGTTAAAAAAAAATCATTGTTCAGTTCCGACATTCACGCGAACGAAGTCGCGGGCACAGCTAGTCACAACAATAACAATTCAAACAACCGTATAACGCAATAAGCAGAAATTATTATCAGTCTTAAACATAAAACATTAATTAATTTACTTTTATGATCGGAAGAGCAAAGTTTATCTCCACACTGTAATAATATAAACATAACATTTATATGAGGTAGGAAAAGTCTTATTTGGAATCAATATTAAATTGTTTTTGTTGTTTTTGACGAAAAAGGCCAAGGATTTTAATTGTAATCGGCTGCTGATCGGAAAAGTACTCGCAATATTCCAAATGATTCACTTCGATTCACTTCTTAGATGCCATTGTTTTGGTCCCAAAAAAGGTCCTTGAAGCATCTTGAAACATTTGATGTTGAATACGTAGAGTGGAAAAATTAATAAGAATGATCATTTTTCGAGTAACACCTTGCTAGATGTATTTTGGAACAGTCATAAATGGGGTCGTTCCCAAATGTCCACGATTCTTTTGTTCTCTGTTTCCCAACGGCTCCATGACAAATTATAATATTGTTTTGAATTTGCCTACATGAGTTCCCAATGGGTCCACGAGATTTATAAAAAGTACTGTCAGTAAGAACGATTTCATGTAAGACGAAGAATGTTCAGAGTTGTCTTCTCGATTGGTTTAAATGCTTGTGATAAAAACTAATGAGATGAGAATGACCTCTTAATAATTACACCAGCTTCTATTATGTGATATTTTATAAAAGTACTAGGCTTACACGAGTTCAAACAGGGTGGTTTGTCTTTAAATATAATTATTCTAGGAAGATTTACTGAAAGTTTACCAGCAAAAGTACTAGGGTACCATAAGTTCAAGAAGGTATGTATTTGATTGAACACCTGCACACGCACTAGACCGGTCTTGATCTTTTACTTTATGACTATTAACAATTATTAAATACTTATAACTTAAAATAAAAACCACCTTGAACATAGGCCAGCCGAGTCCTTTTGCTGGTTAGTAACATTATTTCAGTTTTTAAGCATAGAATCAAGCTTTTGTTGTTGACTGTACCAAACATTCTTGTGGACGCGTTGGGAACAAAATTTTTAATATTTTTAAATGTCGTGGACCCGTTGGGAACAAATGTATGAGCATTCAATTTTTGAGCACAATAGACTCATGGACCTGTTGGGAACGACCCCATAAATGGGACCAAAATCATAGATACGATTCTCTAGCAACAGCTAGCAGCGTTCACGAGCTACATCGGGCGAAAGTATGCTGATTGCATAGGTATACATAGGTACTCTGATTCCGAGCGATTGAATACTTAATATAGGTACTTAATAACAAGTTAAAAATAATATAAGAAAATACCATTTTAAAGGTTTAACTGTAAACTTTAAATTGATACTAAATTCATCACGCCATTATTTAACTAGTTAATGAGTTAGGTATATATTTAATAAGTGAGTGAGGATAACTCATTAATAGTTAGCATCAAACGGGGTGAATAGGGACAAAACTTTAACAGGGATTCTAATATTATATTGATTTGATAGGTTACCAACAACTACTCAATTTTTTATTGAATAATACTCCATTATTTCGAGACCTTGTTGGCAACATACCATTATTATATATCCGTAAAATCCCTTTCAAAGTTTTGTCCCGATTCACCCCTGCATCTCGTTTCACCCCTTTTGACCCGGTATAGCATAGTTTATTTAGCTCGCTAGTGAAGTTACAAAATAAATAATTAAAAAAAAGGACCTTTCATTTTTAAGCACTGCACACACAATCACGACTGCACAAGTCCTTTTAACAGAGATGACTAAAGCTGCTATCTACATTATGTACCAGATGTATACCTAATACATGAGAGTGGTCGTTGACCCAGTTCTCTAATCAAAGTCTGTTTGCTGTAGAACTTTGTAAGTTTCCATAACATGTTTAATTAGTGAAATAGTCGGAAATAAAACACATTTCAAGACGAAGGTGTCTAAGACCATGTCGCAATTAATTTTGGATTTTGGACCACCATAACGCAAATATTTTATTCTTATGGAGATGTTTAGCCTGTACGAAATAAGGTACTATATTTTATCCATATAACTTTGACTACTATAATCGTGATTAAAATGGGCAACACACAGCTGAATCATATTTAAATTGTATCGGCACTTACTTAAAATGGACTTTTACATACAAAGTATTGAAAAGCAAATAAAATCTGCAACTTACCGTAACTAGCTACAGTTAACGCCAAAACCAAGCACACGATCTGAAAAAGAAAAGGATATTTTACTAGTAATTTAATTAAAGATACCTGAAACTTGAAAAATACACCAGTCTCTCTGAATTATAAGGATTAATTTAGCAGAGCACTTTATTAAACACACTTTCATATCTGTTACTTTTAGCTTACATCATCTCACTGGACTTCTTATTTTTTCGATTCGGGGCTAATAACAACTCGTCACTAGTTATGTCCCGACTTCGACTACGTGGTCTGCCACGACGTCTTTTGGCTCTGACATAGCCAAAAAACGTCGCGACATTTGACACCATATAACAGGACTTTTAGCCACGACGTCTTTTGGCTTTTACATAGCCAAAAGACGTCGTCGTCGTCGACCTTTGACTTCATATAAATTTAACACCTACTGTGCCCAACTGCCCAATTCTCTGTAATGAATATAATAAATTCGGTAACTACATAACACTAAATAAGATACTAACCTTGAAAGCCATGTTGTAAAGATTAACAAATGAGACGATAATTCCAAAGTGTATGTCCGATAGTTTCAAAACATCACCTTATATACAGTATGTTATCTACAAAATGTGTGCGTCTGACCCCACTGAGATGTTCTCAGAATAGATGATGATACTATTATACACTTTTAATACTAGCAAGTCACCCCTGCATCGAATGGTTTTACGTTTTTACAAATCGTTGACACTACTTTATTGAAACCTACATTTTGGCAGCGGCTTTACCCGTTCCCCTCTTCCCTTACTGCCTATGTCGCTCAGAACCAATGCAGCTTTCAAATAGTGAGAGAATTTTTGAAATTAGGTCAGTATTTTTTGACTTTACTCATTACAAACATACAAAAATACAAACATTTTCGAATCGGGACAAGAACCAATGTGACTCTTTCAATTCGCGTGGGTAGTTTTTAAGTTTATTTTGGGCATTATAGACATCCTATGACGGAAAACATCCTGGTGAGGAGTTAAGCAAGCAAGTGATAAAATAGTTTTTTTTACAGCAGTGGGATAAACTATGTATTTTAATAACTGGTTTAATAACATCGTTTAAAAGAACAAACAAGCAGACAGACACAAAAAGCGACGATTTCATCGATAATATACTTTATAAACAATAACAGAATGATTTGGTATCGCGCTACGTGAAATAGATCATACTTATATTTGTTTACAAACATTATTTGGACCCAAAACGTGATGTAAAATTCGAAGAATTTGCCGTCAAAAACTAGCTAAAAGATAAAATGTAATTTACTCTGATCTCGGAACTGCAATTTCGATGAACGAAAACAGGAAATAGTAGATTATTAACCAAGGGGATAAAGCAGTGTCTTCTGTCGCGGGTGACGATTTGAATCGCGAGCTTAACGAAGGACTCGAGGTTTACTCCCGAGCGTAGCGAGGGTGTTAAAAACTTAAATCACGAGCGAAGCGAGGGATTTAAGACATGTCCTGAGTGTAGCGAGGGATTTAAGTTCACCCAAGACTAAGACAGCTTTATCACCGAGGAAAATACTCTACTTTTCGTACAATTTGCGAAAAAATTAACACAATAATAATATGAGATAAGCATTTATTAAACATTAACATTTAAAATTAACTTGTTTATGAAAATAAATTAAAATAAACTTAACGTTTATGTATTTGAAGAAAACAAAAATGCGGCAAATTCCTTGACTAATATTTTTTTGTCGGAAAAGCAAAGGCATCAAGCTCATACGGCCTCTTCGGTTTTCGTAATTTTATTGAATAATCATAACTGCATAATAAATGCGTATTCCTTTTTCAAAAAGTTGTATAATTCTATATATACAAACTCAATGTTGTAAAGACACACTGATGTAGTTCAGTATCGGTAAGTATTCCAAATTTAAATCACATTCTCTCCCTAGAGGATGAATGAAATTCAGTACAACTTTCTTTCCCTGTTTTTAACAGATTAAAAATGACTATTGTTATGTACGCTTTTTGTGGCATAGAATGTCACTTTTTTGAGCAAGTGGTACGAAAAACTACTTTTTTCATATCATTATCTCAACTGAAGGTAAGCAATGATATATCATCAAATAAGAGTCCCATTTTGGGTAGAGCGAAAGCTACTGTCAGACATGACGCACTAAAAAAACTTTTTGTAAAAAAGGAATTGATTTCAAAAACAAACACAAAAGCGTAAATAACTAGGTACTTCTTTTTTAAGTCCTTTAAAAACCGCACTCTTCCGTCAATTTATCTTATCATAATTATATTTAAACTCATAATGGATGCATGAAGTTATGTTACTCATTCACGCAAAAACTACTGAACAGATTTGGGTGTTTGGTACAAAGATAGTTTACTCGTATAACCCGGAATAACACATAAGATATATTTTATCCCGATTTTATGTTCCAGTGGAATAAGTTTCAAGATGCCTATAGCGGGTAAAGCCGCTGGCGAAAGCTAATAAATTATAATTAAATAAACAGTACGAAGAGTAAGATACTTACAAATAAATCTTCACAAATATCAGTTCGTAATAAGTTTTGAACTGTAAAACATTCCGGTCCACTTCTTAAGACCTTGAAGTAACTTCTGCAATATATTTTAATATCTCTCTATTTATGTTTTCCTGTTTTTGAAAGTTTCACCGCTGGGGGTACAAGCATTTTGCTACGGATGTATATTTTATTTTAATTTTTGTAACTAAATCTTCAATTTTTTTTTTTTTGATTTTTGATCTCCGGTATTTGAGAAAAACTTCTTTATTTTTTTTGCAGAAGTTTTCCACCGAAGGTCCCACCTTCTATGAACCCTAAATATTACAATATTAAACCTTTACCAAACCTACAAGAAATCATAAAAAGAAGCCATCTCCATGCTTAGTCTTTTACAGCTACTTTACCTTTCACGGCTACAGTTGATCATCAATCTATAATCTTTATTTTCTATCCTGTTCTCCTGTCTCCTGTCTCTGTACTCCTGGGCAAAGGCCTCCCTCCATTTCTTTCATCTGTCACAGGAGCGTGGTCACCCTTCAATTCATGCTGCCAGCTCTCTTGTGGCCTGTTTAACAAAACATAACGTAAACATTGTTCGTCTTACTACAAAAAAATTAAACAACGGTTGAACACTTGTCTGAAAAAACTGTCAACGACAAAACGGCATTTGACGTTGATTTAAGTTACACTTTTTTAGGCAAGTGTTCAACAGAAGTTTAATTTTTTTTAGTAAGAGTGTATTTCCAAAAAAGACAATATTTTTATTTAGACAGACTTTTCAGAGACGCTAACCTTAAATCTACCTTATTGCTAAAGTCATACAGACCGCAGTGAATTTAACAGCAACGCATGGGTAAAGGAAAAAAAAATAAAAAACTTTTTAAAAAAAAAAATTAACCGACTTCAAAAACAACCACAAAAAAGGGTAAAATAACCTACAAATTTTCTTTTCTTTCGGAAGTCGGTGGCTTTGTTTTTTTATTTTGTTGTCTTTTTGCCACCGACTTCCGAAAGAAAAGTTAATTTGTAGGTTATTTTACCCTTTTTTGTGGTTGTTTTTGAAGTCGGTTAATTTTTTTTTTTTTTAAGTTTTTTATTTTACTCTTTTTAGTTTAAATATTCAACCCAAATTCTTGTCAAATACATCATTTTCTTACAAGTGCACTAGAACTTTGTAATCCGTGGCACCGGTATTAACATCGCTCATGTACACATGCTAATAAAATTCCCTATCTCAAAAATTGCTGAACAGATTTTGATGAATTTTGCAGTATTCCCTAAGGTGAACGATCCCTAGTACAACAAAAAAAGAATTTTGAAAATCGGTCCACAATTGGCGGAGTAATCGCGTAACAAACACGCAAAAAGTAATGTCATCCAAGTAACCGAAATCAATAAAAATGCTCACAAAATAAAAAGTGCTGAATCAAATTGAATGAAATTTTTATGGGACCACTGCAAGTATACTGCATCGAACAAAAAAAGAATCACTCTAATCGGACTAGAAACCTCGGAGTAATCGATGTACATACATAAAAAAGAAAAAAAAAAAAAAAAACATACCGACCGAATTGAGAACCTCCTCCTTTTTTTGAAGTCGGTTAATAACTGCGAACGGACTATACATTTTATGAGGCAAAATGTCCATACATAATAAACTTCCTTCCCATAGTACACGTTAATAAAATTTCATGACACTTCATAAAGCTAATTAGGCCTACAACTTTTATGACATAATTGTTAATTGTGTCGTAATTTATTCCTTGCGTGTTTTCGTCGTGTTTCGCTACTTTGTTCATGTAGCCACAATGTAAACTTTCGTTTGATAAAAGTTTGTCATTTACATTTTTTTATTAGCCTATGCTGTCTCACTGCTAGGCAAAGGCCTCCCCCAATACCTTCCAAGAGTTTTTATGCTGTAAAACCTCGAACCAGCCTGTGAGGTAACGTCTAAATAAGTATTAATATTTTTTTAAGTTAAAAACAATTTATTTCTGCACTCTTTGTTTATTTGACTCACTCTGCACGCGTTCTGAATAAAAACGATTAAAATACTAAAGAGAAAGCAAAAATAAAATAAATAAGATCGACTGAATAGACTATAGAGGATTCGAGAAAATTTATTCGATAATTGCAGTAAGCTTTTAAATAGTTAAAACGAAATCGACAGTCTATAAAGAAAGACGGAATCAGGCCAACGATCAAATGCGCTACTTTTTGCGAAAGAAAAATATATCATTCAGAGTAATGCATTTAGAGCTGCAGACACACCCAGGACTAAATTAATAGGACGTTTCAATGAATTTATACTCTTTTGTGGCCATTTGAAACTATTTTTGTAAATAAAAACCTATATTGTAAGAGATTTCGTTGATCTAGAATTCTTGATCAACGAAAGAATGCTGAGCATGGGTTCGTTTTCCAGTTCCGACAAAACAGTGTTATTGGGTTTTTCCATTCGGATTAGTAGCAGCCAGGTTGGGTTTGTGCACAGTTGATGGCACACATTCAATTGTTGGACATAGAGGCTCTAGGCCCGCGCTTCGCAATTAGTGGGCAAGAAATGGCCACTGCTAGCCAAGGAAAAGTCACTTTTTAGGGTTCCGTAGTCAACAAGGAACCCTTATGGTTTCGCCATGTCCGTCCGTCCGTCCGTCCGTCCGTCCGTCTGTCCGCAGTTTAGCTCAGAGACGCACAGTACTAGAGAGCTGTAATTTGGTGTAAATATACGGATTTGTTGTACCAAAAAAGTGGTAAAATAAAATCTCGTAAAATATTTTTTTTAAGGGTACCTCCAGTACTTACACGTAAAGTGAGGATTTTTTTTTTCTCGCGTACCCCTTAGTGTGGGGTATCATTAAATAGGCCTTTAAAAAATAATGATAGTTTCCATTAACAGTTTTTTGATAAAAAAATTCATCATCATCATCATCATCATCAGCCGGAAGACGTCCACTGCTGAACATAGGCCTCCCCCTTAGACCGCCACGCCGAACGACAATTCGCCACTTGCATCCATCCGTTGCCCGCGACCCTCACGATGTCGTCGGTCCACCTAGTGGGAGGCCTGCCTACGCTGCGCCTTCCGGTCCGTGGTCGCCACTCGAGAACTTTTCTTCCCCATCGGTTGTCAGTTCTACGAGCGATGTGGCCTGCCCATTGCCACTTCAACTTGCAAATTTTATGAGCTATGTCGGTGACTCTGGTTCTTCGCCGAATATCCATGTTCCGGATTTTATCCCGCAAAGAAACTCCGAGCATAGCTCTTTCCATTGCTCGTTGAGTGACTCTCAGTCTCTCTAAAAGGCCAGCAGTCAAAGACCACGTTTCAGAGCCATAAATCATCACTGGCAACACACACTGGTTAAACACCCTTGTCTTGAGACACTGTGGGATTCTCGATGAGAAGATATCACGTAGCTTCCCAAACGCTGCCCATCCGAGTTGGAAAAAATTCGTTTGTGAAATATTAAGCTTTAAAGTGCTAAATTTTGCTCGATTCGAGTGTCCCCCCCCTCTACCAGCTAAACGGTTATGTTTGGGGGTGTGAAAAAATTCACAATAGTAGCATATATAACGAAGTTTAAAAGAAAATTATCATGACTAAGTAGGCTTTACAACTTTACGAGTAATAGTCGACCAACTTATAAAATGTACTTGAATAATATGTTTTCTTAAACAAAATGTATCGGAGAAAATGCTCTTCAACTGCAAATGTAAGTTTGTCAACTTTATTTTACAGCTATAATAGGTATGTTTTTACGGTATGTTTTTTGGGGATAGGTAGGTTTTTATCGTCAACTATTTTTAACTAACTTCAAAAAAAGGAGGAGGTTCTAAATTCGTCGTAATCTTTTTTCTTATGTATTTTTCCTGATTTCTCAAAGACTCCTGGACCGATTTTGAAAATTCTTCTTTTTAAAATTAAATTCAGCGAATCAGTTTAATTAGTTTTTTGATGGGCAACTACGGAACCCTACACTGTGCGTGGCCCGACACGCACTTGGCCGGTTTTTAATATTTTTGTCAATTTTCTCTTCTTAAATACAAAAAATAAATCTTGCTTAAATACGTCTAAAGTTGTCAGCGTTTTAGCTCGCTAAGTAAACTGAGCTGGCCTTGTCTGTCGAATGCATCAGGATCGATGGGCCCGAAAAGATAGCCCAGGGGGTCTACTTACTGTCTTATTCCATCAACAAAAATACGGAAAGACACTCTAAACTTTGAATGAACCCTACTCGCTATTAGTTTTGATTTTTAACAACACATCGGGAGTCGAGACAAATGATATTTTAGTTCCTACTACTGACTAATCTTATAATATGACCGTTAGTGTTTAAAACTAGGAAACGCCCGAAAGGTTGGACGAAACTACGGGTATTGTGCTTATGGAATAGTAGTCTACTACGGGCATTGTAGCTAAAGAAAGCAACGAAAGATCCTGCCTGAGATTCAAATGAATTTACAAATTAAGTGTACTTATGTGTGTCGTTTGTTATCATCCACATCCACTGCTTCTAACGACTAAAAGTACAACCAAAAACTTAGTTCCCAACCAGGTTCCCAACCAAGTGGCATAACGAGAAGCCATCAGTTTGAGTGTCGTTCGGATACCAACCTCCTGGCTCCACCCTAATGATGATTGTATGGCCGTGTCCCAATACTCTGTGTCCTAAGATAAGCGAACGTTCAAAATACCCTTGTTAGTAAAATTTTCTTCAAAACGGAGAAGAAACAAAATTGTGAGGAACCCAACATGCCCTTTGACCTGAGTGTACATAGTTTCTCCAAAAATTAAGTATTTAAACGTCCAAATTGGATCATTGCTACTTTGTCCGCTTTAATCGAACTTCCCCACTCCTCTTAGCTAATAATCTTCCCCAGGGTCTCATTTATCCCTTTACCAAAATTCATCAAAATTTGTTCAACGGTTTAGCGTAAAAACGTTACACAAACTCACTTCTACATTTATACCAATAAGAATTGGATATTCTCTTTCACGGTCTCTGCTACAAGTACTTGTTCCGGGTTTGGATGTTCGTGTATGTGAATTTCAATGTTTTTATACGCACCACGCACAATTCCTAATGCGTGGCGCAGTTTTCAAAGAAAATGAAAATAATTAGGATTCGCGTACCAAATGAACGTGAAGACAGCATATTATGTGAAGATCGCATAGATTAGGACAAGACCCGTTAGAATTACACGCGTGTGTTTAATTCCCGGTCATTATTTCCGTGTTCCACGTTAGTTTGTTCTGACTTTAGTTAGTAGTTTGTTAGTTTGATGTTGGTGCTATTGTTCCCCTGAGAGAGGTTGTTTCCTCACGCCTCACTCGGTTAGTGGGACGGTCGATTTTAACAGATACGTAGATAATTACTAGCTGACCCGGCAAACGTTGTTTTGCCATGAAAAATTATTTCTAGTGCCAAATAACAAAAAAAATGTGGATAACCTTATCACTTAGGGGTATGAAAAATATTATATAGTAGCCGATTCTCAGACCTACTGAATATGCATATAAAATTTCATAAAAATCGGTCAAGCCGTTTCATAGGAGTATGGTAGGTACTTAACTAACTTGATGTGCGTTAAAAGTAACATTACTTTTAAGTACATAATCTAACTTCTCAATGTAACTCAAACACATCGGAACGGCTTGACAGATCCGGATGAAATTTGGAAAAGATGTGGGTTTGGAAAAAATCATGGGACAGTTTATCCCGGTAGATATACAAAAAAATACATTCCTAAAACATCGACTTGTTTTTGACCAAAGAATATAGAAGAGTAAAAATCTGATGAAATAGTTATTTGTTATGCAAGGCTGCAAAGTTGATTTTTGGCGCGAGTACTTGAATTGAAAACTGAGCGAGCGAAGGATTCTAAGATTGAACCGCGAGAGAAACGAGCGGTTCAAATATAGAATCCTGAGCGATGCGAAGTTTTCAAAGGTACGAGACGCAGAAAAACTTTGCTGCCGAGTGCAACACACAACTTTTCACCTCACACAGCGAGGAAATGAAGTGGGGGCATTGACCTATACAGGGGGCGGCTCGCCTGGCAGTGTAGAAAACAATTGAATACAAGACGTGTTCGAATTTTAAACAACACTTTGTGCTCTAGAGCACAAAATGGAGTTTTGCGCTCAGATTTTGAATGAGAAATAGAATCTTTCCGAGCGGGTGAGGTGAAAAAGAAATTTCCTGTATTGCATTAAATTTGGAAGCCGTCTTCAACAAACACAAATCAACATTCTTACAAAACATAAAAGTTTTTATAAAACCAACAACCGTACATACAAGATCACAATTGATTGGATGCAAAATCTTCACAGCTACATCTTCAGGGAAGACTGCGGGTAGATAGATATATAGCCGGGTAACCGGTGACGTACCCGCAGAGACAGTTATAGACGTCGCAACGGTTATAGCCGGCCATTTGTTTGTCCATACGTCACAAGACACGCAATATTTTGGGCAGATAGTAACGGTTTTATATTGCTAGTGAAAATTGGAAAGGAACGAAATGCGTTTGCTTTGCCTGGTGAACTAAAATGACCTTTGCGAATAACTCTTCTTTTTGTTTAAACTATTTAAAACAGTTGTGATAAAATTTTGGTGCACAATAAAGTAAATTCAATTAAACTCACAGCAGGTCCAAACTGGAAAAGGGTTGCACGAGACAGGAGGCAATGGAAGACGTTGGAGGAGGCCTATGCCAACAGGCACGCCGAGATCAGGGATATATTGTAATAAATTATTGATTAGCACTATTGTATTGTAAACCTTGGTTCGGAATAAATTGCTTATTATTATTATAAAGTAAATTCAATTTAAACATATATTATACAAATTCATTGTATAAAATAACAACGAATGTTGATTTCAACATTAGTTTTATGTCATGCAAGGCTGCAAAATTGTTTTTGATGGATTGAAACCTGAGCGTAGGGAGGGTTTCACAGGGAGGAAAGGAGGCAGGATAACTATGCTGCCGAGCGCAACACATAAACTTTTCGTGTATAGAAAATAATTGAATGGAAAGGTCTGAATTTTAAAAATCTCTCCACGCTAGCAGATTGTAATGGAATCCTCAAAGCGATACCTAACAAAACCTCAGATTCCACACCTAACACCGTAACTCTCCGTAACCAGCTAATTTTAAATCCACAACCCACTTTACATTCTATATCTGTCCTCCTCCACAAATACATACAAAAATCTATAATTCAGTAAACAAAGTTACATTAATATTTAAGGCCTGTACCTCATTGCCCGAAGCCACTCTCTGCCTTACGTAATCGTTCGCGGGGGCCCAATTACAAGGCAATGTGGGAAGATGCGGGAAAAATTTCAAGTCATTTTTCTTCGTCGAGAAAAGCGAGTGTCATTCTTGATGGAAATGTTATTTGAAGGTGGGAAGCATTTGGTATATTACTTTTTGGAATATTGTAAAGATTATATAGGTATTTTATCGTGCCGGCAGTGTTGCCTACGTGAAGTTCGTAAATTATCCCAAAGGAACGTCATACTGGGATAAAAAGTATCCAGGTTATTAATCCGTTCACCTCAGCAGTTTTTGTGTGAAATAGTAACAAACATCCATCTATCCATCACTAATAATGATGCGCACTTTAGCGCATAATATCTTCAACGAACTTCATCGTAAAGCACGTAATTTCACAAATTGCAATCAATTAACACGATCACGAATAAAACGTGCAATCAACGACCATTTCCCACAAATCGTATTGACACTTAAAACTTTCAAATCCAAGATGGCAAAATTCAAAATGGCGGCGCTTTAACGCGGGACGATTTGTTAGTAATCCAAAATGACATAATGGGCCACTCACGCCTTATTACCGAGGAAGGATTCAAATTTATTCCGACCTTAATCTTAGTCGAATAAAAATGCAGCGCCAACTCTGTCTTAAGCGATCCGTGAAATAAAGTAAAAAAGAGACGGTTAAAAGATTTAAAACGTTGTGCTTTTTACCTTTTTTTAAAGTCTGAGCGATCACTGAGCTAAAAGGATTTATTAAACTAGTTTATTTTTCTTTTAAACTTCATTGTCGTTTGCCGAGTCAATGCTGAAAGGCTGGAAGCATGCTGGAAGCCTACTGAAAATTCTCGTAATGTTAAAAGGCTAAGCGTAAGCATACCTATCATAATAATGATATCCTAATGTTATATTATCTGCGATGATACTATAAACTGGCTATCTAGAATAGAACTGGCAATTTTTGTTCGGTCTGTACCCATACCATGAGATGTCATTGTGATACTTGATCATCGAAATTGACCGCGTTTGGCGCTCTCATTGGTTGAGAGTTCATACAACCTTGGAGCGGACCAATGAGAGCGCTAAACGCGGTCGATATCGATGATCGAGTATTGTAATGACAACTCATGGTATGGGTACAGATGGAGTCTAAACAACAATAAAAGTTGTGCTTTCTGCCAAAGGAAATGGGCATCAGACTCCAGAAATCACACAGTCAGGAATCTCTCGTCTCAGAAATTTTGCGTGGCACATAATCTCTAGCTTTTTAGGGTTCCGTAGTCAACAAGGAACCCTTATAGTTTCGCCATGTCCGTCCGTCCGTCCGTCCGTCCGTCCGTCCGTCCGTCTGTCCGCAGTTTAGCTCAGAGACGCACAGTACTAGAGAGCTGTAATTTGGTGTTAATATATGGATTTGTTGTGCCGAAAAAGTGGTAAAATAAAATCTCGTAAAATATTTTTTTTAGGGTATCTCCTGTACACGTAAAGTGGGGATGTTATTTTTTTTTCTCGCGTACCCCATAGTGTGGGGTATCATTAAATAGGTCTTTAAAAAATATTGACAGCTTCCATTAACAATTTTTTGATAAAAAAATTGGTTTGTGAAATATTAAGCTTTAAAGTGCTAAATTTTGCTCGACTCGAGTGTCCCCCCCCTCTACCAGCTAAACGGTTATGTGTGGGGGTATGAAAAAATTCACAATAGTAGTATATATAACGAAGTTTAAAAGAAAATTGTCATGACTTAGTAGGCTTTACAACTTTACGAGTAATAGTCGACCAACTTATAAAATGTACTTGGATAATATTTTTCTTAAACAAAATGTATCGGAGAACATGTTATTCAACTGCAAATGTAAGTTTGTCAACTTTATTTTTACAGCTTTAATAGGTATGTTTTACGGTATGTTTTTTGGGGATAGGTAGGTTTTTATCGTCAACTATTTTAACTAACTTCAAAAAAAAAGGTTCTAAATTCGTCGTAATCTTTTTTTTAAATGTATTTTGCCCGATTTCTCAAAGACTCCTGGACCGATTTTGAAAATTCTTCTTTTTAAAATTAAATTCAGCGAATCAGTTTAGTTAGTTCGCTTAAGTATTTTGATGGGCAACTACGGAACCCTACACTGTGCGTGGCCCGACACGCACTTGGCCGGTTTTTTTAAATTTATTTTACTTTTCATATTACTCATACTTGCAAATTGATTTTTTTCTTTACAGCTCTACGTAAACAGCAAAACGTAGACTCAACACACACCTTCCTTTCCTCAGTAGCCAAAAAGCCAAAAAATGCAACATTTACATAACAAAATCCCCCCATGTATGGGGCACTACATTGTAAAATCCGGCCATCTTGAATTGCCGTCATCACTGGACCAAGTAAGCCCTTCATACACAAGGCGACGCAAGTCTCCGATACCTTACGACTTTGGTATACATTGACGCGTGAACGCGTACGAACCTCTATGGATGTGTGTTGCGATTGTCGCTTGGATACCAAAGTCGTATGGTATCGGAGACTTGCGTCGCGTTGTGTACGAAGGGGCTACCTCGATCAATAAGAAGTTGGATGGATGAGCCATCAATCTTCCAGGATTACAGCACGGAGCATCTAATCACTGCATGGCTGTCGGTGGCCGAGGAGGAATCTTACAATTAATGTTAGTCATCCATCTCTTGAATGTCTTTGGGAGCTTTAAATTATTCTTATCGAGAGGTTGTTCTCTTGTCTTGTCATTGTTTGGTTAGAGAAAAATAAGAATAATAAAACGTCACACTTAAAGGTGAGGCTGAGGGGAATCCACTAAGTTACTGCAACAAAATAATGATTATTGTAGACAAACTGGTTTTATCCCGAATTACCGTGACCCCGGAACGTAAAGGGCTGCTGAAGGACACCGTAAATTTTAGTCAGTACGAGTCAGACAGTCCCTTCCCGAACTGCCCTGGGGGGACTCATTCGATCATATTACCACGCTAAAAAAAATGTAATCCATTTGACTGGCAATATTAAATTAGAATTATGTTAGCTTTAAAATGAATATGAAATACCTAGTTAACTTTAAAATGATGGGTCTAAAAAAACTTGAAAAACTGGACTGAGGTGAGAAAGAAAGGTAGGGACAAGATCTATTAGGTATTAAGATTTCAAACGGAATATTTACAATATTTATTATTAATTCGGCACGGCCTTGAAAGCAAAAGGCAAGCGAAGAAACGGTGTTTTTCTCTCACTCACTACAATTGTAACAGTCGTCTACGCGGAATTTACGGAACAAAAAAAGTAGTCCATAAAGAACCATCCATCGTAAAAGTTTCTGCAACGATGCCCAATCAGTGAACAAACGAATAACTAAACTAGACAGTGATGTAAAACCCCACAAGTCCAATATAAATTAAAATGGACAGAGCTACTCGTAAGATCACAAGAAACTCTGCTCGCATTGAACGGAGCTAATTTGAACGTCCCAGCGCACTTTACACTTGTTATAAATTACTTTGAAACTTACAGATTTTCATTCGGACCATTCTTTGAGTTGGGACACTGAATAAGCGATTTCAGGGTAGAACTTTTACAAATAGTTGAACAGTTTACACTCAGATAGTTTAAATCATGGCAAAATCAACCGCTCTGGTCGTTCTTCAAGATTAGGTAAGCTCGGCTTCACGCCCAGTAGCACATGGTTGGTTTGCAGTTTTATTGCAGTCGTACTGCATTAAAACTTTTAAATAGTCATTTCATTCATTTTCAATAATCTTTATTAGGCATAAACACAATCACAAAATGCATTTACCTACCCTAAGATACATTCACACACTAAACATTACGGCACTTTATTAGGCTTGCAAATCGCCTTTGAAAGTTTTTTAAATATAAATTAACACTGGTTACAACATGAACTTAACACAACAATTTTAGGAACATATAGAATAATGTAAAAATTATTTAGAAATTATAACTTTACCGCTTGCATGTAGGCATGTCAAACTTTAAAATAGTAGTCGTAGTGCAGTCGCAATGCATGCAGTGCTTCTGTCTAGAGCCAGAACAAGGGCTAACCCCGGTGTCATAGTACAACAATGAACTGTTACTAAGTAATAATTATGTACTAGAACTCACTGGACTGCGATTATTAAATAGGTATAAAAAATGCTCTATGCGAAAAATTGGCATTACAATAAAATTAAAAAAAAATAAGGTAGTTTTAACTAAGACAGGGGTAAAATACAGGTCACCGCATTGCTACCTTTTTCAATTATAATTCTTTCACCAGCGGGAACGTATTTCTCATTTACATTAGAATTTTACAATCTCCGCTAGTTTCAAAGCCCTTTCGCCCCAAGGGGTTCACGGAAATCACAGTACATGGGAAGGGTTTTAACCCCCAGTTCGCCGACTTAATTAATTTTAAGGGCAAGCCGCATCACTTGCAAATTGTAGGAAACGCCCACTTAACCCTTGTTATGACTCTCTTGGAGATCATCTATCGATGAATACTTGTTTGTTGACCTATTTGCATTTTGATGCTTACTAATGGCGGCAGTTAAGGGTTATAATTTTGGTTTGGCGGGGGTATCGAATCCCTAATCACCCCAACGCTTCGGTTTGGGGTGATTGGGGATTTGATACTTTCGAAATCTTCTGTTATTGTGGGCATGCCAACAATTAAAATTGGACTGTTAAATTCTTACTGATTAAAATCCAACGTGTTCCTTCTCATACGTAATAAGGTAAGGTAATCATGTCGTACTCGCAAATTAAAAAAGAAAACATCCAGTAGAATTATCATTCTTAAGTCAATTTTTAATGCAACTAACTTTGAACTATTTATCATTCTGAATTACCTAATTAAACAACCCAATTAGTTTCATAATAATCTTCACCTACATTGTTCTCACAATAACCTAACTTTCTCCCGACGGGGTTATTAAGTTACGGAACATCTTACACCACTAATGTTCGTATACGGGTAGCCATGAATTAGACCCCCAACTACACTTAGAGAAAACTTAATTTTGGGGAAAATTTTAGATAATATAATTATGTACGGGTTATCCGGCGGCTGATCATATGGGGTTAATGATCGTTGGTACTTATAGAACATTTAATTTACTAATATTTAAGTTTAATAATAAAATAAATGCGATAGTTTGTGCGGCTCAATGGATGGATATTAGTTACTCTTCCACACAAAATACTACTGAACGGATGTAGATGTTTGGTATATAGATAAGTTTATAACCTGGTTTAACACATAAGATACTTATAATCACCGTATACGTAACCGTGCCCATCCATCGTCACATTCCAACTATCACATTTAAATATTGTTGAAGTGAAAACTTCTTTAGCGGCGTTGTACACTTTTTCTGTAATGGGTAAAAAATTTAAAACTCGCGTCAGGGTCACGTGACCAAAACTCGCGTCAGGGTCACGTGACCCTGATCGAAAATGAGTAAGACGTCATTCAAATTAAAAATAAAACATAGTAACAAAAAAGTTTTCACTTCTACCGGCACTCCTGGAGTGCAACCTTTTTTTTTTTTTTCTTACTTACCTTCACCGTTTTGACAGCAATGGTGATGAAGCAAATAGCTATATAAACACACATCAAAATCAGATGTGTAGATTATTAAAGATTTTCTTAGGAAAGAAAAATTCGATCCGCGGGCAGGATTCGAACCTGAAAATCTTTGAAATTCGCTACGCATGCGTTAATGCGTTTAATATTTATAAAATACTAGCTGACCCCGCAAACGTTGTTTTGCCATATAAATTTTTAAAAAAATAGATAGTAGCCGATTCTCAGACCTACTGAATACGCATATAAAATTTGGTAAAAATCGGTAGAGCCGTTTCGGAGGAGTACGGTAACTAACATTGTGACACGGAAATTTTATATATAAGATTGTAGATTATTAGTTGCTAACAACGATCACAAAAGGGGAAATCAAAAGGGGAGGCCTATGTTCAGCAGTGGACGTCCTACGGCTGAGATGATGATGATGATGATGAACGATCACACATACTAATTTTTTTTTTTTTAATTAATGAAAATAGCTCATAATGAAAATAATCTGTCAAATTTCTTTATAAGATTTCAAACCTTATCACAATAGAGGAAGGTTCGATTGGTAAAATTTTACAGATTGGGGAACGTGACCTGCTGGCGTCTATACCAACTTCAAAACACCAAATTTCCGTTACCAACTTCAAATAACTTTCATCGCCGAATCTGATCGAATATTCCAGTGATCTGCCGGGTCAGACAGATCAATTCGATGCATTTATCAAACCGGTACGTCCGCTGAAATGATTGATCACGCTAATGAGACAAAGGCTTGGTTACATTGTCCGGTTATCAAGTTAAGGCTTGCCTGTTCACGGGAGCGCGAGCGGAGCGAGGATGCGAAGTGGGAAAACAGAGAAATATTAACCAATAGCATTGCACCACTGAAGAGAACTCTCACTCTCATTGAGAATCCCACAGTGTCTCAAGACAAGGGTGTTTAACCAGTGTGTGTTGCCAGTGATGACATATGGCTCTGAAACGTGGTCTTTGACTGCTGACCTTTTAGAGAGACTGAGAGTCACTCAACGAGCAATGGAAAGAGCTATGCTCGGAGTTTCTTTGCGGGATAAAATTCGGAACATGAATATTCGGCGAAGAACCAGAGTCACCGACATAGCTCATAAAATTTGCAAGTTGAAGTGGCAATGGGCAGACCACATCGCTTGTAGAACTGACAACCGATGGGGAATAAAAGTTCTCGAGTGGCGACCACGGACCGGAAGACGCAGCGTAGGCAGGCCTCCCACTAGGTGGACCGACGACATCGTGAAGGTCGCGGGCAACCGATGGATGCAAGTGGCGAATTGTCGTTCGGCGTGGCGGTCTAAGGGGAGGCCTATTTTCAGCAGTGGACGTCTTCCGGCTGATGATGATGATGACTGAAGAGAAGCTGGTATTCGCCTCGCCTTAAAGTGGTAGATCTACTCCATCTCATAAAGAAAGAGGTCTGTGTCCCAGCAGAAACGTTATAGGCTGATGTTGTTTTTTTTTTTAAATAGGTACTTAAACATTGCCCCACACTACGAATTTCTTCTGTGTCGTGGGTGCGTTTACAAACATAATAAACTCACATACCTACACAAACGCACAGACCCGGAACAACTACTTGTAGATCTTAAGCCGCGTACGCACGGACGAACAAATTTGTTGCGTTGCATGATACGGAACAACTTATAAGTTCGCACGTGCGTACCACTAACAAAGTCAAAGTCAAAGTCAAATCATTTATTCCAATTAGGCCATCAAAGAGGCACTTTTGAACGTCGATATTTAAATTTAAAGGGAATAGGAAGGGAAGGGATTGATTCTACACCCATTCGCTAAGGTAGGTTGTATGGAGAAGAATGGGCAAGAAACTCCATACTTACTCTTTTAAAAAAAATGTTTTACAATATTTTTTAACAGCGTTTGAAATAATTAATGTCAAAGCAATGCACCTTGAAAATCTAGACTAAAATTAAAAAAATAATAAGAGCAAAAAGGTACATGGCGTTCACATTTTAACAAAATATTGAAATACACAATTTACAAATATAATTTATGTGTGTGAGCATTCAAATTTCAACCAGCTTGACTTTGTTTAAGCCCTACATTGTACTATGGAGCAGGACCAGCATGTTTCCAAACATTTTTATCTTGAATATAATCTTCTAATTTATAATATGCTTGTTTACTAAGTGTGCTTTTTATGTAACTTTTAAATTTTTTTTCATTTAGATTTAAGATTTCACTCGGGATTTTATTGTAACATTTAACACAGAACCCCATAAAAGATTTTTGTACTTTAGACAATCTAAAATATGGTTGATCAATTTTATCTTTATTTCTCGTATTAAAGTTATGTCTGTCGCTTATTTTGTTAAAAAGATGAAGATTTTTCCTAACATGCATTATATTTTCATAAATAAATTGACAAGGCACTGTCATTATATTAATCTTTTTGAATAATTCCCTAAGAGATTCGCGACGACGTAGATTGTAAATTGCCCTGACAGCTCTTTTTTGCAAAATAAAGATAGATTCAATGTCAGCTGCCCGGCCCCACAATAGGATGCCATATGACATAATGCTGTGAAAGTAGCTGAAGTAAACTAAACGCGCAGTTTCGACGTCTGTTAACTGCCTTATCTTTCTAACAGCATAAGCGGCTGAGCTTAGTCGCCCTGCTAGAGATGCTATATGGGGGCCCCATTGTAATTTGTCGTCTAACGTGATTCCTAGAAAAACTGTCTGATCAATAAATTCCAATTTTTTTCCGTTCAATAAGATGTCACATTCGCTACTTCTAACATTTGGTAAAGTGAATCTAATACATTTTGTTTTCTTTTCATTAAGAACTAAATTATTAACAGTAAACCAATTTTGAACCTTAAGAATACAGTCATTAACAGTGTCTAGATTTTGTGCACGTCTGTCAATTTTAAAAATTAAAGATGTATCATCAGCAAATAACACCATCTGTGGTTGATTTTTTAGTAAATGAGGTAAATCATTAATATAGACTAAGAAGTGGAATGGACCCAAAATAGAACCTTGAGGCACTCCCATAGTCATTTCAGCCCCCAATGAGTTTGTACCGTTTATCTGAACTTTAACCTGTCTATCTTTTAAGTATGAATTTAGTAAATCAAGGGCTTTATTTTTAATACCATAATGTTCTAACTTCAGCAAAAGCGTTTCGTGGTTAACGCAATCGAATGCTTTTGAGAGGTCGCAAAAGATTCCTATGGCATCCTGTGCTTCCTCCCAGGAGTTAAAAATGTTCTTCAATAGGGTAACACCGGCGTCAGTTGTACAACGACCTTTGGTGAAACCGAACTGTTGATCATGAAAGATGGAGTTTCTATTGAAGTGACATAGCAGTTGTGCAAGCATTAACTTTTCAAACATTTTACTGAAGACTGGCAAAATTGAACGAACATCATAACGAACATCGAACACTGTGTTCGACAAACATGTTTGCGGCGATGCTTTTAGTATGTTCTGTATGGACGGTGTTCGAAGAGCTGGTATAGATCTTGGCGGGGTGCGAGCGGGGTGCGGGCGGGGCGGCAGACGTAGCTAATCCTGTACCTCAGTTCGACTGTTGTGCGCGAACTCAACTCGAACCATGTTCGCATTCGTGTTCGAATAATATATGCCGTCCATACGTACGAATCAAATGTTCCGATTTGATGTTTGTGTTCGCAATGTTCGTGTTCGTACGTGCGTACGCGGCTATACAAATATTTGCTCCGTGCGGGAATCGAACCTGCGACACGCAGCGTAGCAGTCCATTCGCTCAGCCATTGTCCTAACCGTGCCGTCAAATATAGCTACACCCTTTTTTATTTACGTCGTAAAATCATCAAATGAATCTCCCACCCAGGGCAGGGCGGGAGGGACTGTCAGACTTGTACCGACTAAAAGCCACGGTGTCCTTCAATAGCCCTTTACATTCCGGGGTCACGGTTATTCGTTAGTCCCGCGGCCCCGGATAGCTACACCCTTACCATATAGGTAAGCTTATCCAGTACATACTGCAGTTAATAGTGTTTACAAACGGACTAACTAATTAGCATTCACTGTTTGTCCAGCGCTTGTTATGTAGTAATTAGTTAATGCACACGTCAGTCACAATATGTCCTCCCTTGACATTAGTGGTTACAGTAATAGACACTTTTATATGTTTGTTTGTCTGAATGCCATAAACGCAAAACCTACTGAACGAATTTTCATACGGGTTTCATCAATGAACGAAGTGATTTATGAAGAACTCAAGGTGTATTTTTTTTTTAAGATTTTTGGTTAACTGGCTGAAATATGCTTATTATTCCTGAAGATAAAAATAAACCACTGACCTAACAGACGGTGTTCGCACTTGCAACAACTAGCAAAAACAAGCGAAGTAGTATTTAATATTGTCTTGCTTCATCGTACTTCGGCAATGGCAGTTAATCTCAATTACATTTGCCTCGTCAAAAATAGTGCGTGTAAAAACGTCATCTTTTAGTTTAAAGGTTATTAATTAGGAACTACTGAAGAAGGTCGGATAGTAATAATAATAATATTCCACAACTATTACACAACGCCTCTAGTCTCAAGCTAAGCAGAGTTTGTGTTATGGGTACTAGACAACTGATATACATACTTACATATTTCTAAATACATAAATATTATAGATAAATTACACCTAGACACAGAACAAATGATCGTGCTCATCACACAAACATTTGTCCTGGGTGGGAATCGAACCCACGACCTCCGGCATAGCAGTCAGGGTCAGTAACTACTAGACCAACAGGCCTGTCGTAAGATAATGTCGTAGGATAAGAGAGGCACTGGCTGGTGGTTCTATTTTTAACCGACTTCAAAAAGAAGGAGGTTATCAATTCGACGGTATGTTTTTTTTTTTTTGTGTGTTTGTTACCCGATTACTCCGCCAATTGTCGACCGATTTTCAAAATTCTTTTTTTGTTCGAAAGGAGATACTTCAGGAGTGGTCCCATTGTCACCAAGTCAGGATCTGATGATTGGATCCTGGAGAAATCGAGGCCAACTCTCAAATTTTATAGGCCTACACATCGTTTTTCGCAAATTTTATGAAGTAATTTAAGTATTTGCGTATGGTAATCATCATCTCATGTAGCTGAGCTGATGATGGAAGGTACAACTCCTCTAGTAAGGACTTGGCATCGACTGATTTAGTAAATTATGTTTGTGTTCGCATATCTCCGGAAATACAAGTCCGATTTAAGTAATTTATGTATTAGGTATCGTTCAACTTAGGGAATACTGCAAGTTTCATCAAAATCGGCTCAGTAGTTATTGAGATAGGGAATTATGAATGTAAGAGATTTTAACGATGTTATTACCGGTGTTACGGATTACAAAATTCTAGTGCTCATGTAAGAAAATGATGTACACGTATTTGACAATTATTGTGGTTGAATATTTAAACCAAAAAGAGTAAAATAAAAACTTTTTCAAAAAAAATGTAACCGCCTTCAAAAACAACCACACAAAAGGGTAAAATAACCTTCAAAACTTTTCTTTCGGAAGTCGGTGGCAAAAAGACAATGAAATTAATAAAAAAAATTACCGACTTCCGAAAGAAAAGTTTTGAAGGTTATTTTACCCTTTTGTGTGGTTGTTTTTGAAGGCGGTTACATTTTTTTTGAAATAGTTTTTATATCTTGGTTAAATCGACAAATGAATCCTCCTACCCAAGGCAGGACGGGAAGGGCGGTCTAAAATCCACGGTGATCTTTCAATAGCCCTTTACGTTCCAGGGTCATGGTTACCTAACGAGACAGACCCGCGACTCCGGCACAGTCCCGGGTCCCCGGGATTGGCTGGTGGTTAACGTGGCGGTTGTCATCAGTTCTTCGCTCGGTTGCAACTCTGCGTACCAGAGCCACGGTATCCTGCTTAGACACTCCTGTTAAAAAATATAGAACGTGTAACACCTAAAAATCTCTCGTGGGGTCTCTCAGCCCACCATGTTGTTCAGTAACATGGTGGGCTGAGAGACCCCACGAGAGGTTTTGCGCATTTGGTGTTACACGTTGTATATCCCGGCAATTTTACAAACATAATAAAAAGAACCATTGGTATCATGAAAATATGAAAATGTTAAGTAAACCAAAAACAGTCTTCACTCTCATAGCACTATTTCCAAAATAAAAGCTCAAACAGGTAACTCGACACCAATCCTGTAAAACCGAAGGATTCCTTTTAAAGTAATCCTATACTAAGTGTGTGACGTCAGCGGTTTGTTGGTTCAAGAAAGTGTCCCCCCCTTTCTCATCACCTTCCCTCCTCATATTGACGCAGCTGAGAGCAACACTTAGACGATTTTGTCATGTTTTTGTGGAAATACTGGGGAATCCGTCTGTTTTGGGATGAGGAGATGACACTCGTGTGAATAAGAGAGTGATGAGTATGAATGTTGGTGGATGGAGAGGAAGAGGAAGGCCAAAGAAAAGATGGATGGATTGTTTAAGGAATGACATGAAAGAAAAAGGAGCAAATGATACTGTGACGTCTGATAGGGGAGAATGGAAGAAAGAAACGTGTTCCGCCGACCACAAGTAGAATGGGATAAGGGCAGGAACATAATGACTGGGGAAGTTTGAAATTGATATCTTCACCTTTTTTTGGGTAGTTGTATAGAAGAAGGCCAAATTGTAAGGTTATATTTTTCCTTGCTCACCGGCTGCTCCAGCGGTATTCATTGGGCTTTTCACTTGAGGTCTCAGTGAAATAAAAGTCATACATGCGGTCTCTCAATGTAATTTATTCTCCAATGTTTCTCTCGTCTCGTTGACACTTCAGATAATAGACACATTTAGGGGAGATTATTGTACCCACTAGGTATAACCTCACTTAAGACACGCTGTCGAAATCAGCATCGTTGTCCAGTGGTCCAGAAGATGGAATGACATGACATGATGCGTGGCAGGCTTGTGTTCTATACCGGCTACTGGTGTCGCTGGGTTGACTGAGTTAGGAGTTGCATTACATAATATTGGTAGACCGCTTTTTGTTATATGTTTATAATGTGGACATCATGTCCTTTAAAGGATGGTTATGGAACCATGTTCACCTTTTTTTGGGTAGTTGTATAGAAGAAGTTATGAAAATGTATGTCATTTTGGAAGAGGTAGCTAATGGTGATCCGCAGTTTGATGAACGGCACGATTGGCACAGTAACTGAACGATTGCCTACTGCGCTCAGTCGAAGTTTCGATTCCACACGGAACAAATATCTGTATGACCTACAGTGGTTGTTCCGGATCTGTGTTTGTGCATGTGTCTTTAAATGTTTAAAACACACCCACGATACAGGGGAAATTACAAGAGCGAGGCAACAATTACTTTTTTTATAATTCGCTTACATTTTACTTGTTTTGTTAAAGCCTATCTAACTAGGCCGAAACTATTTCCATCAAAGATGGCTTTTATAAATAAATTCCTGCTAAAGTCAAAGCTCGAACCAACAATTACTATGTCATATTGTCATCTGAATAATCTGAGTCGACGCAACAAAATCACGCTACGAGCTATCATTTACTTCTATTTTCCAATATCTCACCAACAACATAACAGCAACAAAGGTCAGAACGACGGTTTTACTCTTCAGTTGACCCCTTTTGTTGATAACCAACCAAGCAATAATCGTAACAACTGGTGCAGTAACAAAGCAATACGACGAAACACCAATAATATTGCTACGGAATTGTGCGCTACGAAATTCGTAGACGCTCGTAACTTTTCGTAGCCTACGAAAAGCTTCCGGCTGATATTCGCTTGAGCTTGCGATATTGTTTTGAATTTGCGAATCAAAATTCGCAAATTAAAACACTATCGCAGAGTTCAGCATCTGAGAAGAGTTGTTCAGCCTGATGAGCACTCTCTGTTGACGTATAAAAATTGAAAATCTGGAACACCAAGAGCCCAGCTACACTATAACATACACAGGGTGAATTTTTCAACCGGGTGTGAATCGCCAAATCCAAAACTTAGCGGAATATCGAAAAATACTGAAAGAAATCTCGAGCCCGATTTCGACGAAAACTAAACTGCAACTTTGGATTTTAGAAAAGTCAATATTTCTGGCCAGGAATCAAACCCATTGATTAAAAAAAACACACGCTGTATCTAGTATTTTAACCATCCGATAGTGTCGCTTACAAGGATCGTATATCAACACTGGGAACTAATTACTCTGTAAACTTGTACGTAAACCAAATGTTTATAAAAGTCATAAGAGCAAGCCTAGAGTTATTAAATTTTGATATTTCTGTAGATTTTCAATTCCTACATTTAAAAAAAAATGGACCTGCAATGCCGTTAAATAACTCTCGATGCAAACAAAGCCTTTTTTCCCATGTCAACAAAATCATTAATTACTCACAGCTTTATCATTAATAATACCCGCATTACCTTCAAATTAATCCGAACACTGCTGATTAGTCGGCGAGCGCTAACACTACATAATAATAGGTATTATTTAAACAGTAAAAATCGAGCAGTGGCCCAGAGGTATCCGACCCCGACTTACGAGTTATGTCATGGGTTCAAACCCAGCCAGGCGCATTACTTTATGTAATTTATTTCATCACCACTGCTCTCGGTGAAGGAAAACATCGTGAAAAACCGGCACGTCCAAGCATCAAAAATTCGAAGACATGTAAGAAAATGGGGCTGGGTCACTGATGACCCTTTTTCTTTATAAGAAAAAGTATAGACTCAATGTTAGTAACCCATCTCATTTCAGTATTTCAGTGGACACAACAGTACCACCATACAAACATAGGTAAGCACAACAACAATGAAACTGCGTCTGTTGACCATGAGCTTTCCGAACGATTTATTGCCCGCCCGATAACCTTGTACTGTGGGCCGTTGTGTTAGGTTTTATGTTGCAGAGCCATCCATTATTATCTATTATGAACTCGCGTTGCTAGGCGGGCATGAACCTTGTTTAGGGGTGAAGCTCTGGGTGTAAAATGTAGGCTATGTTGTTATTTGTAGATGATTAGTGGATATGATGAGATTGTTAGGAAAATAATAGCGAGACGAAAATCCAAGATTGGATGGAGGATGCAGTCCCACACACTCCCCTTAGGCATATGTCCATGCAGGAAAAGTGAGGAAAAATGAACATGCCTTGGAACCAAACCTGTAGTCGACACAAACATCACGGAATTAAAACTTTATATTTTTCCAAATATTTTAATACCATGGATTTCCGCAAAGGAACGCCTGATTCCATAACAAATATGTTAAACTTGTGACTAAATAATTACAGTCGCACAGGCCGATCTTCCGGGTTAAGCCATCCTTGCCAAGGTTGTCTGTGGATGGGTTGATCTATCATAGCGAATTTGTCTTGTCGCCGTTGGTCTTGTCTGTAAAAAAAGTCTTGTTGTCTCAGTTTTTTTTTTACTTTTAATATAATATACAATTTATTTCAGCGCCATCTGCGATTCAATTCATTGTAAGACTCTTTTGTGTAAAGAAAATAAGTGCTTACGACCGAAATGAAACAAAAATGAAACGAAATGAAGTAGTCACAATCATCGTAAAACCAGTCTGTAATTTTCCACAGGACAAAACACTCATCTCGTGCAGAGAAAAAGTAATAGAGTCATTTAATCTTTTTTTATCGTGGTAAAATCATCAAACGAGTCCTCCAAATTAGGAGGATCGAGGGGGACTATAGGACTCTTACTCACTAAAATCCTCGGTGATCCTTCAATAGCCCTTTATGTTCCAGGATCACGGTTGCGTGATAAGATAGTCCCGCAAAAAATTTACTGTGATACTTGAAAATCCCCCATCCAAGTAACTAGTAAGCTTGGATTTTCTTCTTTTGTCCGCATGGATCCGTATTGCTTACAATAACGGATCCATGCGGGCAATGTCACTGGATATCCATTATTGTTGTATCCTAAAATCCTTTTCTGAAAACCGCATCAAAATCAGTTCATCTAAACGCGAGATAATCGTGGACAAACATACATAAAAACATTCGGCTCGAACTGAGAAACTCCTTTTTTTTAAGTCGGCTAAATATAAAACTATAACAAACCTTGGTTTGTTCATCACAACGGTTAATCATACCTTACATGTTATGTATCATGTCAGCTTTGTATGTTACATAAGGCCGGTTCTCACCGGCAGACAATTATGGCAGTGCGTTATCTAGACGGCTCAAATGTGCCGTGTGCCCCCGGCCTAATCACCCCGCCGTAATTTACTTTTATCACAGAGTAGATTATAAATGAAAGAACCGACGCTCTGTCAGACTTTAATAACGTCACCATCAACCATAATTCATAATTAAGCAACCATCATTCAAAATTAAAATCGATCGAAAATCCGTTAGCAAATGTTCCATTCGCTTTAAATAGGTATGTATTTTCTGACACTATTCTGTCCATAATTTTTAACCGACTTTTTTGCTCACCTAGATCCGTTTTGCTTAATAGGATTGTAGATTTTCAAAGACGCCGATTTTATGAAGATTTTTGTTGTTGATTATCTCAACTAAAAAGGGAAAAATAAAAACTTTTGAAAAAAAAAGGGAACCGACTTCAAAACCAAACACAAAAAAACTATAAAATAACTTTTCTTTCGGAAGTCGGTGGCCATGTGTCAATGAAATAAAAAAAACAAAGCCACCGACTTCCGAAAGAAAAGTTATTTTATAGTTTTTTTGTGTTTGGTTTTGAAGTCGGTTCCCTTTTTTTTCAAAAGTTTTTTTAAGACATAAGATACTGCAAATGTTGCTACCTACCAACATTTGCATTTTACCTACGAAATCTTATGTTGTATAAAAATTACACATTGAAAAGTCAGTATCAAAACTTTGGTATCGTCTTTACATTAACATACTGCATTCTTACCCGGCAGCCCCAGTGCACTAGCTAGACGCTAATGGTGTTGCACATCCAATATTAGTATCGAACTGACAGAGTGGCAGCAAGGATGATAAAATTATCTACTACGACATAATTATCACCACGGACTTAGAACTCCATTTCCTAACCACTCTGTGACCTACAAATGAAAATTAATCTTTTTTTCTTAAACTTTAATATCAGTGCTATTTAAAGGCAATTTATCATTCAGATATTCCTTTTAATTAATGTATTTTATGATAAAGTTCGTGATCATACGCGGCGGCAGTTTCAATCTCTTCATTTGCAAATTAATTGGGAATTTAGAGAATCTAGTATAATTATTACGAAAGGGAAAAATAAGGCATTTTAGCATACAATAGTGACAGATTCATCTAACTTTACTTTATAAAAGGAAATAAAATAATTATGCACATAATAAAACAGTAACTGATGGAGAAAACTTAAAGCAATATTAAATGTTGGGAATAGGGACTGCGACTTTGGAACGCAAGGGGTAATTTAAAGAACAGGGGCCGTATTACATTAACGTCCTAAAACCAGGATTGTTCCAGTGAGTGACCGAGATGGCGCTAAACGACTTGTATAGCTCTGTCACTTTCACTCACCGGAACAAGCCTGGTTTTATTTATGACGTTGTAATACGGCCGCAGGTTGGCTTTTAGTCAGTCAAGTCTGACTGTCCCTTCCGCTCCGCCCAATAAAAGTCGGAAGGAGTGTAAAATAATGAATAACCAAATAATGTGACAATTATTTGAAGTACCAAGTACCAGTATGTGTTTAGTCTCGCGGAAACTGGCCAAAAGACACCTAAAGACAACATAAAAAATAAATAAAAAAAACCGCCTTCAAAAACCACCACAAAGGGTCAAATAACCTACAAAATAACTTTTCTTTCGGAAGTCGGTGGCTGTGTTTTTTGAAGTGAAAACTTCTTTAGCGGCGTTGTACACTTTTTCTGTAATGGGTAAAAAATTTAAAACTCGCGTCAGGGTCACGTGACCAAAACTCGCGTCAGGGTCACGTGACCAAAACTCGCGTCAGGGTCACGTGACCCTGATCGAAAATGAGTAAGACGTCATTCAAATTTTTATCTATATTAATAATTTCGTGCAGGGCTACGGTAGACTCGATCGAAAGCTTGCCTGATTAATAAAACATTAAAAAATAAAGATTTCGAGTCGACAACATATATCCGCAAAATTCGGATTGTCGAGTATTTTGTACATTTCTAATGATTTTCTGACCAGACAGATCGCAGCCGCCATTTTTGACATCGGGTAACATGTTGAGAAGCTTTTTTAATTTTCTTTGTTTTTGGCAACCGAGTCGATAGCACTGTTAGCATGCCAGTGTCATGTGGTGTATTAAGTACTAAACCTCCTCGACACGTTGCGATATAATTTAGAAAAAAAACTATGAACTGTAAGGCCAGGTACTCACGGCGATTATTTTCCCGTATACCGTATAAACCGGCGGTAAGACCCCTCTTTGAGGAGTGGCTGGAGAGAAGTCATGGCGTCCTGACCTACCGCTTGACGCAGGTCCTCACCGGACACGGAAGTTTCGGGAGGTACCTGTGTCTGATGCGAAAGGAGGAAAGTTGATTTTTCGGAAAGATAAACTTTTTCATGTAAAATAATTGTAATAGTTTTAAAGTGTTAAATTTTTAATGTAATATAAATTGTCATGTTTGTGTACGATAGCGCAATAAATGAATATTGTATTCTACCACATAAATGATAGTACTTTTATACTGATAAAGCAATTGGTGCAAAATTATTCCGTAACCATTCCAAAATATCAAACATGCTCAACGTTAATAATCAAGTTTTCACTTCTGCCGGCACTCCCGGAGTGCAACCCGTCATTTTTTTATTTCGTTGTCTTTTTTGCCCCACATGTTTTTTTCGTTTTCTTTTTCCGCAATTGGCGGAGTAATCGCGTAGCAAACACACAAAAAATAAAGATCACATCATCGCCACAGCAGAAATCAAAAAAATGCTCACAAAATAAAAATTACTGAACCAAATTGGAGGAAATTTTTATGGCACCAAATGGCAAGTAGGTATACTGCATCGAACAAAAAAATAATCACACTAATCGGTCTAGAAACCTCAGAGTAATCGGTGTACAATTGTACATACATAAAAAAAATAACGACTGATTGAGAACCTCCTCCTTTTTTTGAAGTCGGTTAAAAAACGAAAAGAATTACAGAACCAGAAATAGTGTTTCTGGAAATCACAAAACCAATCAGCAAAGCTCTTTGAAGATGGTTAATCTAGCACTCCAACTGTTACTAGGCCAATGAGACGCTAGGGGCTAGCTATAGATAGTAAGATTTATAGTCGTGTTCATGACCCGACCAGCGCCCTCGCACTAAACACTATACAGAACATTATTTATATTATTACTGTTACGTTTCCCGAGGGGCTTGGAAAACAGCGGACTTAGCCTGCGTCCTAATAGCGTAGGAGCTAATGAATCCTCCGGGTAACAGCTGTCCTGTAATGCTAGTTTGATTAGTGATGAGTTTTAAATGGTATGCTAAGCATGGTAATCATGCAAATCACCAGCTAGGTGCTTGTGGTTACCAAGCTTGTTCCAGTGAGTGAACGAGATGGCGCTAGACGACTTGTATAGCTCTGTCTCTTTCACTCTCCGGAACAAGCTTGGATTTAAGACGTCATAATACGGCCGGTCAATTGTTTTCTTAAACGACTTCAAAAAGGAGGAGGTTCTCAATTCGGATATTAATATATTTTTTTAGCTCAAGACCTCGATGTAGCACATCTCAGTCACTTGCCACTATGTTCGTACCCTACTGTTTTATCGCAAAAACAACAACAACAGCAGCTCAACTTATCGCTATTGTTGCGGCTCAACTGCTCAACAACTCGATACACACATAGTATATTGCCGACAAGCGCCACACGCCTCCATCCCGCTGTGTTTGATGCTGGCTCGTAGGGTTGCCAGATAACATAACTCATTCGTGATTACTCTCATTGTTGTTACAATCATAATGTTTATCTTATTTATTTTTGGAGCGGAACACGTAAAGTAGGGTCTCTTCTGAATTTTGTTATGTCTATTGAGTTATAATAAAAGTTATGTTTTGCTTTCATTACTTTTGGATTTGGTCGTGATGGTGAAAAATGAATGAGAAATAACGCGCTTAAAACATTAGAGAACCTAATTAGTTATTAATTTTCTATTGCTAACAATGTTAAAACTGATTCCAAGACGCTCGTTAAGTTCATTGTTCCACTCAGCTAGACTCAGTCTTCATAAAAACGTTTCAATACGCTCACCAAACCGTTTTCTTAACCTTTATCGGGACATGCTATTCTTATATGCATAATACAGTGTCTGCTTATTAAAAAAAAATCTAACAGGCCGAATTTTTGTCAATTTACAACAAACTATGGCTTTTTTACTTACATTTCGTGCTCTTTATACTCTAACGAAATAACCAACTTTACAATAATCCAACTATTATAGCTGAAATCGATACTACGGACAACCCTGTCAAGCTTTCAACAGCGCTTTGATCAAAGTACGGAAGGCGTTCCGACAGCTCACCGCGGCTCGCAGAATGTCCACTATGTCCACTATGTGTCCACCCAACACTAGCCGTGTTGTGTCTATACACCCAGAGCGTCATTATGTGCCCGAGCTTTACAAACACCGGTGAAAATGGTGGTAGATGAAAAGATTAACTCGCTGAATTACAAATTAAATTTTGACCAGCCGTAGTAAGAAATAACGTTGAGAGATCAATTATAGCTTAACATGCTTCTTAAGGTTCCGTACCCAAAAGGTAAAAGGGGACCCTATTACTAAGACTTTGCTGACCGTCTGTCTGTCTGTCTGTCTGTTACCAGGCTGAATCTCATGAACTGTACTAAAAAACAGAATAAAATAAATATTCAAGGGGGCTCCCATAAAACAAACGTGATTTTTTTGCCGTTTTCATTGAAAATAGTACGGAACCTTTCGTGTATGTATTCGATGTGCACTTGACAGGTTTTTAAGGCATAGCAGGGTTTCGATTTTTAGTGGATAGTCTCGATCCACAAAAAAACCTCCGCATTTGCTTATCTTTGAAATCGACCACCTGTTTTTTTATAGTATAAAGTCTGATGGATATAATCGCTTTAATCGCGAAAGGTTCTCCGCTGCTAATAATGGAAATAATAACGCCTAACATCTTTCGAGGCTCTCCCTAGGTGGTTTTGGATCAAGGATCTGATTCAGAAGGCAGTACTTCTCGATGCAGCTCGCATTGTGAGGATGTTTCTGTCTCTGGAGCCCTAATCACTGGTAGCTTGAAGCCTGCTCTTATAAAAATACATGAGTATTCATAATTTCATATATATTATTATATGTTATAGGTGATAACAATGTCTGAAGTTCGAAAGAAGTGAAAGTATGTTTATACCTAGCAGAAATAAAGAAAAAAACACACTTTTCAGTTTCAATAATTGTTTTTGGAATATTTCGTTTAGGTGGAGCAAATCAGGATTGTCTAAGCATTTGATGATTGTCTCTAAAACTTTTTCTCGTTTCTCGTTTTTTGGTTATACTTGTTTGTTTGTGTATTTACATTTTTTTTTTAAGAAAAATACTAGTCTATCGGTGGTGAGGGCTCTTGAGAGAGGAACATATTCAAATTATTTATTTCAAAACAGCCAACAAATGGATCTTTTTAATTTTAAAACGTCTTCAGATAAATGAGATATTTTATCTTGAATTTCTAAAAAAAAATGCAGTCTCCACATTTTCTAAATTCTAACCTGGCAGCCCCAACTGCAGGCAGGTAAGGGAGCAACTTTGATCATAAATGATCGAGCGAACAAACTTACCTGTCAATAGTTTGGTACCTAGTTTGTGTAGTGATACTTTGAAGATAAAACTTGTAAGATAACGCTTAATAGCTTAGTAAGGTTTTGTTTCTAAAGTCAGAAAATATGTCGAATTATTTTGTAAACATATTTTAGATTGATCATGATGAAACCGCGATAGATAGCTGGCAGACACTTGATGAGGAGAGCTCAAGATCGGGCTCAATGTGTCGCTGGTTTGACCCCGTGCGGAACAAATATTTGTATGATCTAAAAGTAGTTTTTCAGGATCTGGGTGTGGTCATGGGACTGTCTTCCCCACTAGCCAAGTCACAACAAGTCGCAAACAATAATCGTAAACGCTCGGTACTCCCCAATAGATTTACAACTTTATAGCCTGAGCCTAAAGTTGAAAATCTATTAAAGATTTCTGAGCGTTAGCGACAGGAAAGATAAGCAATCTTCACTAGATCTTCAACGTTATATCCAAGCACATAAAGTTGAATATCTATTAAAGCTTACTCAGCGTTTGCGTTTATCGTTTGACATGGCCACAGGGCTAGGTAACTCTGACTCTTGACGTAAAGAGCTATTGAAGGACACCGTGGATTTTTGTCAGTATACGAGTCTGACAGTCCCTCATACCCTGCCCTGGGTGGGAGGACTCATTTGTTGATATTACTTGGATAAAAAAAAGGTCTGGGTGTTTGTGTGTGTGAGTTTCTATGTTTGTAAACGCACCCACGACAAATGAGAAATTCCTAGTATGTGTAAGTATTTTTTTAAAATATATAGTCTATTTTTCCTCACGATGTTTTCCGTTACCGGTCACCGATGTTAGTGATTTCTAAGACAAACTTAGAAAAGGTACTGACGCCAGCAGTTCAACCAACCTACCCGAATCTGTCAAATATTACCAATCGAACCTTTGACTATTCTGATGATGTTAAAAATCTATCAAAGTAATTTGAGAGATTGAGGTAGGTTGACCTGCTGGCATATATATGCATTTGAATTGAAAAAGACACATTGGTACTTGCCTAGAATTTGAACTCGCAACTTGTATATGTAAAACTGCCCATATAACCCAATAAGATGTTGAAGTACAAACTCAAAGAAAACTGCACACGGGGAACGCAAAGTGGAAACATTATTTACTAAATGTACCCGTATCGCTTTATACTGGAAACTTAGTACCTACAAGTAGTAATGCACCCTCTCTTACTTATAGTTTGCCCTCCTTCTCTAGGACCCGAGTGTCACAAGTTGTTGAAAGTTTTCCATTCGGCCAACTTCGTCTATATTCGGGGACCGTTCGATAACATTCAAACATTTCGAGTTGGTTGCAGAGGCAATTATTTCTGTGATAGGCGTTGCATCTCGCTCATTGTTTCTGTTTTCGTCTTTCTGTGTGTGCGTGAGTGTGTAAGTGTTTTTCGCACCAATTATATTTAGCTTTTATTTTTTTACTTGGCAATATTTTTCAATGAGTACTAATGGGTAGAGCGGAAGTGACTTTCAGACTCGTACTGACTAAAATCCACGGTGTTCCTTCAATAGCCCTTTACGTTCCGGGGTCACAGTAATTCGTGAGTCCCGCGACCCCGGCAGGCTTTGGCCCTCTAAAAAAAGGCTCCGTCATTATGTTGACACTTCTTGAGGCGTGCGTGTGGTACACAACGCGCCGTCGACCCGGACGTGATCCATGGTCGGACACCGAGTCGCAAATTACTCGCCACCCGCATGCACACCTAAGTTAGGACATAGAATAATTTTCATCACAGCAGGATATATCAGATAATTTTCACTTTCCACGAAAAAAGAGGCGGTCTACGAGCGAAAATAAACTCATCTCAGAAATATAATTTACACTGTGAAACATTAATTAATAAGTAGCTAAGATAAATTAATAATTATGTCAAGGAAATTATTTTTGAGCTAACAAAACTCTCAAAATAACCTTATTACGACAGTATTAGAGAATGTTTAGCCTCAAATACCTGCGTAATTACCTGTTCTAAATATAAATTAACCTTTGCTATGAACTTTAGTCCTCTATTATTTGGGTATTTCGGACCCTTCTCAAATAGCTTATTGAATTTATGTAGTGCAAAATTGTACATAACCAACGTAACCAGTACAATAATGAAAGTCCTCCTGACTGCTTTCGGCCACGACAGACAATCTTAGCGAAGGTACTATAGTGCACAAGTGTGTTTGCGCAAGCACAGGTCCACTCTCTGTTACTTCACTCTCAAACACTACAAAAGAACACTACAATTAGAATTCCTGGTTTCGATTTCTAGATTAGAAGTAAACACAGTGCTCTTCTCTCTCCCACATTCTATGCTGTGCCCAACAAGATCTAAAAATGTGACTTTATTACTAAAACCCAACCAATTTGGAACCAGTTTGGAACGCTTTAAAAACCTGCGGTTGTTTCACACAATCTTCATTAGGTAGGTGGCACACGACCACAGCTAGCACAATATCGGTCAAATGAATATTGTTCTTGTTTTATACTTTTCAGTGCGCGTTTTTGTCGTAGTCGGGTTTTAGTTATTTTTAACTTATTTTTTATTTACACTTTTTTGGGGTTTTATTGTTAATTATTTAATAAGTATAATAATAAAAGCAAAGTAGCGAGTGAATTTCAAATGTACTCATTAAGCCTTTTCATTTGATACCCATGTTGACACAGTTAGAAAAAGGCAAAGTAAGTAGCTATTATAAGCTGTATACAATGCAGGGTTGAAAAAAAAAACAGTTTTTTTTTTTCAAATTTATAAAACAAATAGTTCAAAATGCTTTAAACAAGTGTTTTTTTTTTAGTTTCTTGGTTTTTTTCAATTTTTTTTCCACCTTATTTGTCGATGTCTGAACGTACGTATAAATCAATTATGTTTCATTTCTAGACTACATCTTTTCAAATTCGTTCTTTGTAATGATTTTTTTTACGAAAAATGATCAATGGAAAAAAAAAAACATGTAATGTATTTTTTCTAATATTTTTAAGAATTATTTCATAACAATGCCAATAAAAGTTAAAATATATGGCATAGCAATGGCATAGACTCAAATGGTTTTATGTCAAGCTATTTAGACTCCTGATTATTCATTTATTTTCATTTTATATGCATTCATCCGACTTGAAAAGTAGTTGAAACGGGTAATAAAAAACACTGTTTAATTTCAAACTGTTTTAAACACTGTTTTAAACAGGTGTTTTAAAACAACTTGTTTTAATCATGCCAACCCTGATACAATGTATATATTTCAAATGTGCACATCAAGCCCTTTAATTTGATACCCATGTCGATAATGTGCGAAGAAAATTTTTTTTCGGTTACGACTTTTCATCCCCTAGGGGGCGCCATATTGGATTTGGTGACACGTCACCTACCCTATAACCAGCGGACAACTGAGACGCTTCTAACGACACCTCATTTGTCATGTAATGATAAGGAGTTTAGAAGTTATGAGGGAACAAACAAACATACATACATACAAACATACATATGTACATACAAACATACATACCGGTCAAAATCATAAACCTCATTTTGGCTTTGCCGTAGACGGGTAATAAAGAAATTCGGTATTGAGATCCGGCAGTGTTTTTTGTTTTTTTTTTTCTACACTATAATAATAAAACTACATACTAAGCAATTTATATTAAGTCTTAATATCTGAAAAATCTTTTACCAATTTAAGCCATTGGCAAAAAATAGCATCGACACTATAATTGCCGAGTTCATATCCCACTTTGCCAACCTCATGACTCAGGTCAAGGTACTTGATTTAAGTAATTTTACATAAATGTGCGTACAGACCATGTAACAATGTTATATAACATTGTTATATAACACTACAAATGTATGTAAAATGTTATCTAACAATGTTATATAACATGACCACACTATATGTTATATAACATGTTATGTTACCTATTATGTACGCACCGTAACTTAAAAAAGAAAACGTTATAAAATAAGTGAAAAACGTTATTTTTTGTAAAAAGACGTTCCATTCCACACTAATCCGTTGAAAGCTCCAGTCAGCTGTTTACCAAAACGCTCCAATGAACAACAACAATGAACAATCTGATCTTTTCATTCATCAATATCATCTGAGACTGAAAGATCATTTGCAACCCTCTCTTTGTTTTCAAATGATTTGTGTAACAACTACTACCATTGAAAGGCATCATTATTCACCTTAATTTCTATTTTGAAAGTCATTTTATTTTATTTTGGAAGAACAGACGGAAGTACAACAACACGAGGGGGAGCTTGTAGCGAGTTTCCTCCGTGCCTCGGAAAGCACGTAAAGCCGTTGGCCCCGCTGTCATTTGTTGATCTTTGACAGTCGTAACTGTTAGTCAGAAGCTCTTAAGTCTGACAACCAGTCTTACCATGGGGTATCGTTTTACTGTATTACCCAGTTACTGGGTGGTGGAGGTCCGATAGGCAATCGCTCCATGTAAAATACTGATATTCAGCTGGATCCGGTTCGACTGGATGTCGACCCCAACGTAGTTGGGAAAAGGCTAGGCAAATGATGAGACGGAAGTACATAACAACAACATATTAATTTTGAGTTTAAAACAAAAAACTTGTTTTACAACCAACACCATTATCCAAAGATCACTAATGAATCACCACAAAACACAGACACACATGCCACGTGCCTAGTCATAAATAAAAACTTTTTCAAAAAAAAAATGTAACCGCCTTCAAAAACAACCACAAAAAAGGGTAAAATAAACTTCAAAACTTTTCTTTCGGAAGTCGGTGACTTTTTTTATTAATTTCATTGTTTTTTTGCCACCGACTTCCGAAAGAAAAGTTTTGAAGTTTATTTTACCCTTTTTTGTGGTTGTTTTTGAAGGCGGTTACATTTTTTTTTTGAAAAAGTTTTTATTTTACTCTTTTTAGTTTAAATATTCAACCACAATTTTTGTCAAATACGAGTACATCATTTTCTTACATGAGCACTAGAATTTTTTTTTCACTCTTACATTCATGATTCCCTATCTCAAAAACTACTAAACCGATTTTGATGAAACTTGCAGTTGTCCCTAAGTTGAACGATACCTAGTACAACAAAAAAGAATTACTTAAATCGGACTTGTAGTTCCGGAGATATGCGAACACAAACATAATTTTCTTACTTGAGGAGTTGTACCTTCCATCATCAGCTCAGCTACATGAGATGATGATTACCATACGCAAATACTTAAATTACTTCATAAAATTTGCGAAAAACGATGTGTAGGCCTATAAAATTTGAGGGTTGCCCTCGATTTCTCCAGGATTGGATGATTGTATATCATCAGATCCTGACATGGTGACAATGGGACCACTCCTGAAGTATCTCCTTTCGAACAAAAAAATAATTTTGTAAATCGGTCCACAATTGGCGGAGTAATCAGGTAACAAACACACAAAAAAAAAAAAAAAAACATACCGTCGAATTGATAACCTCCTTCTTTTTGAAGTCGGTTAAAAAGAAAAGTATAAAGGCCTATTCAGACCTGAGCGGTATTCGCTACCGTCTGCGGCAGAGAAAACCCAGTGGGTATGCGGTAATATTACTGTTCACACCAAAACGGATTTCGCTATCCTTGTGGGTAGAATAACGCGCGGTAGTCACTAGGTCGCTCTAGCCGCGGTACTTGATACTACTCGTAAATACCTGAGCGAAACCCGTGCGGTATGTACCTCTACCCACAGCGGCAGCGAATATCGCTCAAGTCGCTCTAGCCGCGGTACTTGATACTAAATACCTGACCGAAACCCGCGCGGTATGTACCTCTACCCACAGCTGCAGCGAATATCGCTTAGGTCTGAATAGGCCTTTACAGTTACACTAAATAACTACAAATGTTTCGAGGGTCTCCTACTCTGATGATAAAGAGGAAACACTGTTTGTTTGTATTGAATAGGCTCCCAAACTACTGGAACGATTTCAAAAATTCTTTCACCAGTTGGAAGCTGCTTTTGTCCTGAGTGACATAGGCAATTAGGGGGGGGGGGGGGGGGCGGTCGGCTGAGCGGGCGAAGCCGCTGGCAAAAGCTAGTTAACTATTTACTAGTTAACTTTTGATCGCCCTAAAATATATCGGTCAAAAATGCCCAAAGCATTTACGTTCGCCTTTGTGCAGTTATTTTCACTTTTGCAAAAAGTTTTCATAAATAAATAAATACATCGTCAAGTTTACATTTATATAGAACAAGGTATTAAAACTCTTTGAAGCAGGAAATAGCTGGAAATAGAGAGAATATAATAAAACTAGTGGTTTTAAACCAAACAGTCGGACGTGCTTCAAGCACAACATTTCTAGTTAGTACGGTTCCGTAATAAACACGTCTCTGGCTTTATTTACTTCGTTTAATTTTATTACATAGTCCTTTGAAGCTGGCTTGGAAGAGTTACAGAATGTACAGAAGAGATGTGCCTTATAAAATTTTAATGCTTAACCAGGCGCGGTCCGAAGGGGGGGGGGGGGAGTCACAGGGGACATGACCCACCCCCAAAAACTAAGATCACATTGAAAAATCTCAAAAATTTGCCAAATAATAAAAGGAAATCTTACCATCCCCTAACGGCGATTTTATAGTTTGCTGACATCTTGTGCAATATGCAATAATTATGTCTAGTGCAATAATGTTTATTTTATTCCCGATACCTATTTTATATAAGTGTAGTGAGTGCCCCCCCCCAAAATTTCAGGCTGCGACAGCGCCTGTGCTTAAGGGGGATGCTCCAACCAGCCCGCGAAATTCAAATTTTTTTACGTTTTTTGCAATTTGCAGGCCAGTGACATGTTGTAACTTTATAAATATATGTGTTGCGGTAATAACAAGTATAATTTTAAATATAAAAATTATCAAAAAACTCGCTCCATCAGCTCTCACATAGAAAAGGTGCATCATGTTAAAATCTCCGAAATCTAACTACGATGCACCTTTTCTATGTGAGAGCTGATGGAGCGAATTTTTTGATAATTTTTATATTTAAAATTATACTTGTTATTACCGCAACACATATATTTATAAAGTTACAACATGTCACTGGCCTGCAAATTGCAAAAAACGTAAAAAATTTGAATTTCGCGGGCTACATCGAAGCAATCACCTTAACCCACCCAAGTGCTTTTTTTACGTGGTAAAAACATCGAATGAGGTATGCGGGTGGCGAGTGAAGGGCGATCATGGACCATGCCAGGGTTCGACGGCGTGTCGTGTTCCACGCGCGCCTCAAAAAGCTGTCACCAATCTGACGGGGCCCCCCTTAGAGGGCCGAAGCCTGCCGGGGTCGCGGGACTGTCTGACATCACGTAACCGTGACCCTGGAACGTAAAGGGCTATTGAAGGATCACCATGTATTTTAGTCAGTACAACTCTGACAGTCCCGCCCTGGGTAGGACTCATTTGATGATTTTAATACTATAAAAAAATAGGTTATCTCCAGCTCTATCTGATTGGGCGTGAGTAGGTGGATTGCCTCTCCCTTAGGTACTCGTTTCGCCTCCTCCTTAGCTAACATTACTACTTCAGGTTTGAAAAGAAATACCGTGTGTTTGCGGTCCTATCACTTCAGCTGAGTAAAATATGTTAAATTTAGATTACACCAACTACTGTTTTTAAATTAAGAAACAAAAACACGACAAACAAAGTTTCTTCCTTCCCTTAACATTTTACTTTTATCTAGTAAAAACAAAAAGCTTCCAAGAACAATTGAGAGTTTACAATCACAATCTTGTTTTTATTTGTTACAAAACAAAATCAAACAAGTTTCTTCTCCATGCCACCCCTGTTCCTCTTTGTAACCACAATATAATGATAATAAGATTTATTTGATGCGATGACTCGATATCTTTCCCTGTGCTCTTTATTTTATTATTTGTGGAGATGGATCTTTGATGTTGGGCAACGGTGCTCAAAGTTTAAGACGCGGGCCTCAAGTGGGCTGCAGAATTTTCTTTTACAGCCTGATATCCGCAATAAACTGAATGTAGTTTTAGTTTTTTAAAGTTATAACATGTACGTTGAATAAATAAGAAGTTCTGTAGTTAGGTAGGATAGTAGGGTGTGACGCCCCTCGGCAAGATGGATCGATAACTTACAGATTTGATAATTCAGTGACAACTGCTGATAGCAATATGATACATTTTAATGACTTAATACAACAATTTAATTACACCTACCATTTTGAAGTGTGTTCATTAAAACTCGTAAGCGCCATTTATTTCAACAAGAAATAATTAGCGATTGGACTACTGTGTTGCGTGTCGCAGTTCGATGCCCGCACGGATCAAATATTTGTATGATCTAAAAGCATTTGTTCTGGGTCTGGGTGTTAGTATAAGCCCCCTCGTACACAAAGCGACGAAAGTCTCCGATAACTTACGACTTTGGTATCAGTGCATTTATCGCAATACAAATCCACAGAGATTTGTATACAGGCAAGCGTCAATAGATACCAAAGTCGTAAGGTATCGAGACTTGCGTCGCGTTGTGTACCAAGGGTTTTACATACAGGAGAAATTCGAGTTGGGACAATGTTTTCATTAAAAAAAAATGGCCAATTTAATTAGTGCTTTTTTTTCGTCGTTATATTGTGTCCCAATAAGATTTAGAATCCCTGTTCAGGGTACCAGATCAATGATAAATATCTATGCAGTGACCACGACCCTTTTTATGCTCTACGAAGTAAACTGAACAGTTTACCTTAACGTATTGTATCCCTTCATCTCTAACATTAAAATAGAATTCTCAGCATTTTTTGAGCATATTGAACCAGTATGCTCTGCTCAGTAGTTTATAGATCTTTTGAACTTATTAAGGTTCTTTATTCACTTCGCTTATTTGTTGGAGTAACTTATAATATTTAACTGCAAGAATAACCCATAGGTTGATCCCCAAAGTTAAGTCGCAACCAGCACGCGTAGCATGACCATTCTATCTCTATTATAACAAGAAAAGACAAAGTTATTTCTGTACAATTGTACTGTTTTTTTCTAGTCCGGCATAATACTGGGGTCGCGGGACTTATCTCATTACCGTGACCCCGGAACATAAAGGGCTATTAAAGGATACCGTGGATTTTAGTCAGTACAAGTCTGACAGTCCCTCCCGCCCTGCCCGGGTGGGAGGAGGAGGACTCATTAGATGACTTTACCACGCTAAAAAAAAAAGTACGGCTTAATACGAATTCCGTTGAAAAATTCAAATATTTCTTTCTTCTTTTTTAATATGACCATGCATAAAATGCTACAAAACTTTTTATCTACTCTCATATCGTAAAATTCGAAATACAAAACTCAAAACGAGTTTATAAAGACGTACTTTATACCATAGAGTATCGAAATGAAATTAAAAAATTAAATTATAACACTACTTCTCTAACAAAATAATGTTATAATATTTTTTTTTTTCATTATGATACAGATTACAGATCATAGATACATCTCTTTCATTTTAATCTGTGGCTGCGCGCGCTCTAGATGGGAATGTTGGAATTTTGACGTTTGTGTTTCGGTGGATGACATGGTGGATGTTTATTAGTGTTTATTAATTTTTATCTTTTGTTTGATATGTTCGTGTTCAATGAGAGTAGATAAAGTAGTGTATGAAACTGTACATAATTAGGTATTATACCACTCGTGTGATACTATTAAAAAACTCGCTTCGCTCGTTTTTTAAACTCACACTCGTGTATAATACCCCTCATCATAATGAGGGGTATACTGGTACATATACCAGTTACATAAACTACTATTATGTTTTGTCATTTTGTCTTTTCGTCCGTCGATGAAACCTGTTTTCTACGGTGCCATGCTACGCGTGCAGTGTGCTATTCTGTAACTTTATGAGCTCGCTTCACCCTGGTGAGCGCACAAATCGATCTAATTGTTTTTTAAAGTAAATCGTCTCGGATGCTCAACGAGACACCGCATTCGAATTACGTGGTATTTAGAGAATTTCTTTATGAACTCGTTCTAAATCTGCAATAATTTCCATTATAATTGGATTGTGCGCTCACTTTGGTGTTTTGAGCTCGTGAACGCTACAGAATAGCAATACTGTATACCCATTTCATAATTTGAGAACCAACGTATTCAAAAACAACTGCAATCATATTCCAAACATCAGATAGGGAACTCTCAACCTTTATTATTATTATTATTATAGTGCCTGTCCATAGTGGTCAAATTGGATGTATTTGTGGTGTCACTAACACACCCGTCACCCACTTTGACCTCTACGGACAGTTGTTTGTGTAACACACCACCTATGATACTGACCGAAATAATCCTAGGGTAGGACGTTCGGCAGACGATCTCCGGCCACCGTAGGCGCGGGCATGCGGGCAGCGAGTAAAGGGCAACTCGCTGCCCGACCATCAATGACAATAAAGCCTCTTGCCGACCATGGACCATGCCCGGGTCGACGGCGCGTTGTGTTCCACGCGCGCCTCGAAGAATGTCAGCATGATGACAGGGCCCCCCTCTAGAGGGCCAAAGCCTGCCGGTGTCACGGGACTTATCTCATTACCGTGACCTCGGAACATAAAGGGCTATTGAAGGACACCGTGGATTATAGTCAGTACGAATCTGAAAGTCCCTGCCGCCCTGCCCTGGGTGGAAGCACTGATTGATGATTATACCACGATAAAAAAGGGTAGTACGTTTATTCTTTTTTTTTTTGAAATACTAACATACTTCTATTCACCACAACAGTACTCGCACAAAATCTTTTGGGAGCACTCCGATTTAATTACGTTCTGACTGTTAAGCTAGATGTTCATAAAATGGTGACAGCTCTGTAGTTGGCTAGTAAAATAGCGCATTAGTCGATTACAGGCTAGCTCGTTAATTAATCTGACGATTTGATGAGGTTTTTAGTAACATCGTAAACATGCACTACGCGATATGAACAGTCATAATAATTCAGAGGCCCTAGCATGACTTTTCACGTTTTTGTGACGTGAATGGAAACTTTTACGTTAATTTAATGTAAAAAATAGTTCTATACAATAAACGCCGCAAAAACTTCAAGTACGCTGGAAGTAAAATAGGAGGTGGATTCGACCCACTCCATACTTTTATCTATCACCTTACCCTTTATTATCGTTAAACATAATATACGTGCAGGCCTGCGGACGGCAAGTAATAACTGGTGTCTTACCGTCCGATCATGGACCATGCCCTACTCAGTAATCTAACGGGACTCCAGGCTGCCGGGATCGCGGGACTGCCAAAACAGGTAACTGTGAACTGGAACGTAAAGCGCTATTGATAGAACACCGTAAATTTTAATTAATGCAAGTCTGACTTTCCCTTCCGCTCAACTCAGGATGAGAGGACTCATTTAATGTGTAAAACACGACAACGACGCTCTTCTAAAGAAAAATCTTCATAAATACCATCACAGTTCATCATTTATTTCTCTATCAGGAAAGAAGTCATGTCTCAACTGGTCCCAGAATTCCATTCTCTTCTCCTCTGGTAACTTCATCATCTTCAGCGTGGATCCCATGTTGAGGCCTCTCATACTCTTGTGAGGAATCAAAGGCAGCCATTGTAAGCCTTCCAGAACTTCGTCTGATGAATGTGGGGTTGGGTTTCTGAAATCGAGAGGAAAATCAAAAGTTAATGGGGAATACACAGGTCTTGTCACAAGTATTCCGTATTTTACATATTTTTCGTACAGCGTTAATTGTAAGGAAAAAAAAAACTTGATTCGGTCGCCGCGCTGCGCCTCGCTTAGAGCCCGCGATAAAAGCTATGCCATAGCTTAAAAAAGCGGCTCTAGTGCACGGCCGAGAACCTATTTTTTTCTCATCAAATTAACGTCAAAAACGTTTACCTTTTCTTTACTGCAAAAACGTGACAGTTCGTGTTAAAGCTATTGTCAAACAGACAGGCGAAGTGAATGCGATCCGAAGCGTTTATTTGTAATGTATGGAATTGTTTAAATCTAGTCACAGAGAAAAGCGAAAGCGATCCGATAGTCTATGTGACTGGCTTCAAACAATAATTCCATACATTACAAACAAAAACGCCTCGCTCCGCGTTCGCCACGCCTGCCTGTGTGTTTGACAATAGCTTTAAAGCTCTGTATCCTTAGTACGAATTTTCAGTATTTGAGACGTAAAGTAAATTGGAACTTTGACAATTTCAAATTGACAATTTTCAATGAAAAAATTTGTTCTGGCTTCGCACACCAGAGGCGCTGTTACATTTTTTCATACAAAAACGCTGTAAATACTGGAAAGACGCTGTAAAGTAAAACAGTGAAAATTCGTGCTAAGGGTACTGTTAGCAGCGTGACGTAATCGTCAATAAAATACTCCGAATTATTAATACATTTAAAATTAATAACGGTTTAAACAGTCATCTAGAATTCAGTTGATATTCCCCCAGTAATCAAATTAATGAACCGCTGTCAACATCAAAAAGATTAATTTTAATTGATTAAAATACTGCTCGGAAACGAGACGAATACAAATACTTAAGCTCTTTTACAAAGTTGCTTAAACAAATTTTAATTTCAGAATACCAGATGAAAATACCGCACAAAGTAATACAACGGCCAGGTAATATTCAGCTTCACAATCTTTTAATACCATCAAAGCAAGCCAACCGTAAACTGACAAAACAATTAGAAAATAACTCCGTATATTTCTGTACAATTGTACTGTTTTTTTCTAGTACGGCATAATACCGGGGTCGCGGGACTTATCTCATTACCGTGACCCCGGAACATAAAGGGCTATTAAAGGATACCGTGAATTTTAGTCAGTACAAGTCTGACAGTCCCTCCTGCCCTGCCCGGGTGGGAGGACTCATTAGACGACTTCACCACGCTAAAAAAAAGTACGGCATAATACGAATTCCGTTGAAAAATTCAAATATTTCTTTCTACTTTTTTAATATGACCATGCATAAAATGCTATAAAGCTTTTTATGTTTTGTCATTTTGTCTTTTCGTCCGTCAATGAAACCTGTTTTCTACGGTGCCATGCTACGCGTACAGTGTGCTATTCTGTAACTTTATAAGCTCGCTTCACCCTGGTGAGCGCACAAATCGATCTAATTGTTTTTTAAAGTAAATCGTCTCGGATGCTCAACGAGACACCGCATTCGAATTACGTGGTATTTAGAGAATTTCTTTATGAACTCGTTCTAAATCTGCAATAATTTCCATTATAATTGGATTGTGCGCTCACTTTGGTGTTTTGAGCTCGTGAACGCTACAGAATAGCAATACTGTATACCCATTTCATAATTTGAGAACCAACGTATTCAAAAACAACTGCAATCATATTCCAAACATCAGATAGGGAACTCTCTTTGTAATTTACAACTGGAAAAACAAAAAAATTAACCTGTTATCTGTAATGAAAAGGCAGACAAAATTTAGCCATACATCGTAAAATAAACTGGATTTGACAGAAACATACGAATGCTCTCAAAATTCGATGTGAGCCGACACATTTAAAATGATATCTGATATCACACACACATAGAACACTGACCCAGTTCTTGTATTCTACAGGTACACTCACATACAAACAAAATTCTATTCTAGCAAATTACCTCTCCATTTTTATTTTTGCTGAAAATGTAAATGAACTGTATATGATAAGTTTTATTTGAAGAGTGTTCTACTTCTGAATTGGTAGGTATCTTCGAATTTCCAACTCATTTTTACAATTACCTGTGATAATATTGGCAAACAAAATGGTGCGCATTTAGCACATGGCTATATATTTATTAAGAAACTTTGCTCCATATTAGGAATTTCTCCGTGGGTGCATTTACAAACATAGAAAATCACATACACAAACACCGCAGACCTGGAACAACTACTTACTTGTAGATCCTACTAATATTATAAATGCGAAAGTTTGTGAGGATGTATGTATGTGTATGTGTATGTAGGTATGTTTGTTACTCTTTCACGCAAAAACCACTACTACCCTTTATTATCGTTAAACATAATATACGTGCAGGCCTGCGGACGGCAAGTAATAACTGGTGTCTTACCGTCCGATCATGGACCATGCCCTACTCAGTAATCTAACGGGACTCCAGGCTGCCGGGATCGCGGGACTGCCAAAACAGGTAACTGTGAACTGGAACGTAAAGCGCTATTGATAGAACACCGTAAATTTTAATTAATGCAAGTCTGACTTTCCCTTCCGCTCAACTCAGGATGAGAGGACTCATTTAATGTGTAAAACACGACAACGACGCTCTTCTAAAGAAAAATCTTCATAAATACCATCACAGTTCATCATTTATTTCTCTATCAGGAAAGAAGTCATGTCTCAACTGGTCCCAGAATTCCATTCTCTTCTCCTCTGGTAACTTCATCATCTTCAGCGTGGATCCCATGTTGAGGCCTCTCATACTCTTGTGAGGAATCAAAGGCAGCCATTGTAAGCCTTCCAGAACTTCGTCTGATGAATGTGGGGTTGGGTTTCTGAAATCGAGAGGAAAATCAAAAGTTAATGGGGAATACACAGGTCTTGTCACAAGTATTCCGTATTTTACATATTTTTCGTACAGCGTTAATTGTAAGGAAAAAAAAAACTTGATTCGGTCGCCGCGCTGCGCCTCGCTTAGAGCCCGCGATAAAAGCTATGCCATAGCTTAAAAAAGCGGCTCTAGTGCACGGCCGAGAACCTATTTTTTTCTCATCAAATTAACGTCAAAAACGTTTACCTTTTCTTTACTGCAAAAACGTGACAGTTCGTGTTAAAGCTATTGTCAAACAGACAGGCGAAGTGAATGCGATCCGAAGCGTTTATTTGTAATGTATGGAATTGTTTAAATCTAGTCACAGAGAAAAGCGAAAGCGATCCGATAGTCTATGTGACTGGCTTCAAACAATAATTCCATACATTACAAACAAAAACGCCTCGCTCCGCGTTCGCCACGCCTGCCTGTGTGTTTGACAATAGCTTTAAAGCTCTGTATCCTTAGTACGAATTTTCAGTATTTGAGACGTAAAGTAAATTGGAACTTTGACAATTTCAAATTGACAATTTTCAATGAAAAAATTTGTTCTGGCTTCGCACACCAGAGGCGCTGTTACATTTTTTCATACAAAAACGCTGTAAATACTGGAAAGACGCTGTAAAGTAAAACAGTGAAAATTCGTGCTAAGGGTACTGTTAGCAGCGTGACGTAATCGTCAATAAAATACTCCGAATTATTAATACATTTAAAATTAATAACGGTTTAAACAGTCATCTAGAATTCAGTTGATATTCCCCCAGTAATCAAATTAATGAACCGCTGTCAACATCAAAAAGATTAATTTTAATTGATTAAAATACTGCTCGGAAACGAGACGAATACAAATACTTAAGCTCTTTTACAAAGTTGCTTAAACAAATTTTAATTTCAGAATACCAGATGAAAATACCGCACAAAGTAATACAACGGCCAGGTAATATTCAGCTTCACAATCTTTTAATACCATAAAAGCAAGCCAACCGTAAACTGACAAAACAATTAGAAAATAACTCCGCATTAACCTAAACCACTTAAATTAAAATTCATTAACAAGAGAAAAGAGCAAATATTTAATCTGCATTAACCTTACCCGCATTTCGCAAAATTCGCCAATAACCTCGTAATCTTCTTAATGAAGAGTCTTTCATCTAAAGCGGCTGTATTGTAGGTTGAAGTCAAAGATTTACATTTAAATTGGTAACAGATTTCATCGCCCGATGTAGCTCCGCGAATGTTTAGGTTGCTAAGGAAAGTGTTCCACATAACGTTGAAGGACCCTTGGAAGCTAAAGCGGTAGACGTAAACGTTTTTACACGTCACTTGGGACTGAAGAGTCGCTTGACGAAGTATCGGATAAATCACTTGGTCCGACACATACTTCGCGTACCTCCGCAAGCTCCTCTCCCCAACCGTCCCATTAACGAAATAGAAATCCATTATCTTCCTCCTTATCTTTCGATACAGTTTCGATCCGTATTCGTCTCGCCTCCCTTCGAATGGCAATAAATACTGAAAGTTATAATTTAAATACTTAAGAAGTTTCCTGTTTCTCACGAAACCGTCCAGTTTGTAGAGTGAATTTAAGTTGGTGTAGCCTATCATAACTTCCACGGCATTATTTGTAATCTTTCGCTTGTATACTTCAAAGGGGAATTTGTTCATGAAAGCGCCTTTTCCTGATACTTCTACAGTTGGGGAGAATGAATTGATAAGCCTCTGATTGTCCCTGACTTCGGTACTGTCGTATAAATCATGGCTGGCCACTAATAATTTCTTTAAGGTGCTCTTAGAAAGTAATTCATACAATCTTGTTCGGTTAAACTTTTCAAATGGTCCATTTAAATTCCAATATAACTTGTTCGCTATTTCAAAGTTGTAGTTTCTGTAATCTGCAGGAGACAGTGCGCTACCATCTTGTATAATGACTCTGTTGAATAAATCTTCCCCAGCAGCTGACAGTAACAATGATGCAACTATTGGAGCAGTTGATCCAGAACCAAATACTGTCACTTTATTAAAATCTCCATGAAAGTAGCTTATGTTATCTCTCACCCATTTGAGAGCCATCAAAATATCTTTAGCTCCCATGTTGCCTTCAGCAAAGTTGTCCCCAGTATTGAGGAAGCCAAAAATTGAAGTCCGAAATGACACAGTCACTACAAGAATATCTTCATCTATGAGGAAATCAGGGCCATGCTTGTGGGCTTTGTCATGTATCCAGACAATAATGGGGTGGTAGGAAATGTTTTCAATGATGGGAGTATAAATGGAGAGGTACAGACAGTCTTCTGATAGGCCAGAGGCACAACTCTCATTATATGGAATGCTGTAGTTGTAAACTGGTTTGTTGAACCAACGAAGGGGATTTGGCGGCTGAAATGAAATAAGATAATGTCACTTAGCTATAAATCAAAGGAAATTAAGTATACGTTAATTTCAAAAGTCGCTGTACCACTCCTTCAAATAATTTTGTGTATTCAAAGGATGGAATCCAACTGTGCAGTTATAGACAAACCTGTCGAATGATACATCACAATTTACCTTAAATCTTAGCTTCCCTATAGGTGGGACACTGTACGGGATTTTCCAAAATGCTGCATAAGGTTTACCTTCAAAGATCGTAAACATTTTTCTACCAATAATCTTACTTCCATTTGTGTTAATTATATAAACATCATCACTGTATGAACTACACAAAACTATGAAACAGATCACAATCAACAAAATTGTCCAAGAATTCATAATAATTTGGCTCAAAATCAAATACAGATTAATACTATAGGCCAAGTAATACTAAATACTATCACTGAACAAAATGTAAGTGAGAATAAAGAACACGTCATTAAAAACATTAATAAAATCCGTGAAAATGTTTTCATAACATTTGTGAAAAGTATTATAAATGCATACGCCAAGGTTTCCTTTTAGTACATTATCTAAAGGTTACTTTACTTCTACAATTATTAGTTGTTTCTAACTCTTTGCATCATCTAGTTTACTATCCTTGACAAAATATTTCTGGTCTCAAGCCAGTAACTGGGCGAGAATGTCTTAGAATTTTTTTTTTCCTCATTGCACTAGTTTTACCTTCGCTTTTAGCTTTACCTACTGCAGAATAGGTGGTTCTTTGTAAATCAAGATCTAAATCTATGTCTATGTCTGCCTTTTTATTTATGCCTGCTATCTTCAAAAGGTACAAAATATAATTATTAAAAAGGGTGCCGAGCATCAGTTAAAAAAATACACGCTAAATGTGGATATTCTTAGGTATGTTTCTGTAAAGAGTTCAAAAATTGTGAGAAATTATCGTCTGAGAACTGAATTCTTCTGTTCAGGCCACAGTGATGTGACTCCAATTTATATTTTACGGCTAGTAACCGATAACACTCCACATTCTTTTTACAATTTCTAGGTCACAAAAATATTATCTGTTTTCCCCAGTTACTTAACAATCCCAAATTACCGGTGTTTTATAGACATAATAAAGATAAATATACGTGGCCTGATAATCTGATATCAAACAGCCGGTATTGTAGTCACAATCGATCAATTCACTAATATAGGCTGTCATGCCTGGATAAACAAAATGGATTTTAATTTAGTTAATATTTTTATTTTACTAGTTTTATCCGTTGATTTGATTGTGTGTAATGAAAGCCCAGTGGTGGAAACGACTCATGGTCCCATTGTAGGGAAGGTCTTGAAGACTCTGATAAAGAATGAAGAATATTTCGGGTATATGGGAATACCATACGCCGCACCACCTGTTGGGGATTTAAGATTTATGGTAAGTGAATAATTGAAAGCATAACATGACTTAAAATATATTTTTGTTAACTTCGTTTGAAGAACAGCCTTAAGAATAGACGTCATGGAAACAATTGAAAAAGTTGTACACAATTTGACCTTTAGCATTAAATTACGTCCTTTTTTATAAAAAGTCGCAGTAGATCCCGATCCCACATCAAACCTTTAAAAAGTAAGTAACCTTACCCAATAAAAAACATTCACACAAACAACATAGAAAAAGATTTAATGCGTCCAAAGAAATATAACAATTCCGTATCATATATTTTCCAGGCACCTCGATCCGCCGACCCTTGGGATCAAACTTTGAAAGCAACCAAAGAAAAACCTGCGTGTATTCAATACAACAATGACGTGAAGAAAGGACAACCCTACGGCATGTACGGTGTCGAAGACTGCCTATACCTTGATATATTCACACCAGCTATAGACGATAAGGGACGAGCAGTAATCGTATTGATAGTCAACGACCATTTCCATAATTCTTATAACAAATCGAAGGATTATGCACCAGATTTCTTTATTGAAGAAGATGTTGTAGTAGTAACTATAAGCCATAGATTGACAGCGATTGGATTCCTGTCACTTGAAAATGAGATTTTGCCTGGAAATGCTGGTTTGAAAGACATAGTCGAAGCATTGGAGTGGGTAAGAGATAATATAGGACAGTTTGGTGGTGATTCCAATAGAGTTACTCTTATGGGACTCCAAGGAGGTGCAGCAGGTATTGATTTACTTATCCACTCAAAAGCCAAAGATCTTTTCAGTGCAGCTATACTACACAGTGGTACATCTTGGTCTTCAGCATACTTACAAGAGAATCCTAGAGAGAGAGCATTTAAACTTGGAGAACTAATGGATGTAGCTACAAGCAGTGATATCAAACTCTTGAAGGACTTACAAGGTATTCCAGCATCTAATTTGATATCCAGAGATTTGCATGCCAGTCCTAACGACTATTTTAAAAATACTCAGAGTAGTGTGATTGCGTTTGGTCCGGTTGTGGAAAAACAGCAAGATGGTCTAATAACGGAATATCCAGAAGATTCAAAAGAAAAGATTGACATTCCAATCATGATGGGTTCAAATTCTAGAGAAGGCATGGATTCTATGTTGCAGTATCTTATAGAACCAAGATACATAGGTTTTCTGAAAAAAGACTTCCCCTTACTACTGCCTAGACGCTTGAGATTCCGTTTCGATCCTCTTAAAGATGTTTACGATGAAGCTGCAAAAGAAATTACAGATTTCTATTTTAAGGACGGTGAAATTAAGATAAAGACTGTTCCTGATCTAGTGACGTATATGGGTGATGCATTGACGACTTATGTCGTTGATTATACTGCGAGAGTATATTCCGAAAGGTCTTTGAAACCTGTGTACTACTATCATTTCGATTATGTTAGTGGTTTGAATGAAAACAAAAATAATTTGATGAAACATTCTACAATCCAGGATGGGACTTGGGGAACAGCTACTGGAGATGAAATGTGTTATCTGTTCAAATGTCCTGATTTAAAAGAAGAGTACTTGAAGCTTGAAAAGAATTTACCAGAGGAGAGAATAATCCAGAAGAAAATGATCAAAATGTGGACGAATTTTGCAAAATATAGGTAAGTGCTATAGCTTTTTTTCAACTTAATACCCAAATAAGAAAGAAAGGAAAATTGTTTATTGGCACACGCCACAAGTGCACACAGTATCACAAGAAATAGAACTTAATGCTAAACAATTTTAAGGTAGGTACTAAAATAATGCTCACGTTTACTGTAGATACATCGAACTCACAAACACCCAGACCCGGAACAACTACTTGTAGGTCATACAAATATTTATTCCATCCAGGAATCGAACCCGCGACACGCAACGAAGCAGTCAACCACTTAGCCATTGCGCGAACCATGTAAATCATTGGTTGTTATTATTACCTACTTATCGGATGATAATTTTCAAACGGTCCAATGATCTACTATATAAAATTAAGTCGGGTTTTCCTTCCTGACGCTTTATCTCCAGAACGCACGAACCGATTTCCACAGTTTTGCACTCGTTGGAAAGGTCTCGGGCTCCGTGAGGTTTATAGCAAAGAAAATTCAGGAAAAATTTCAACAGAAAAGCGGGAAAATCTTTTTTCACATACAGAAATCTATACTAATATTATAAAGAGGTAACATTTGTTTGTAAGTTTGTATGTAGGGGGTAATCTCCGGAAGTAATGAACTGATTTTAAAAATTGTTTCACTGGTAGAAAGCTACATTATCCGTGAGTGCTATAGGCTATAAACTATAAAGATATCATACATATTAGCCGAAATACTGCCCAACGAAGTGGGCACGGGTCAGCTAGTGTTACATAAAACGAAGCCATCTGGTGGCGAAACGGAGTTCGCCGGGTTTGCTAGTGCCATATAAAGTGGCCGTCTTACGAAAAGGAGAGAGGGGTCAGATAATGTTGAATACTGGTCTATTAAGGCGGTACAAGGATAATCTAATAATTAGTACAGTCAAAACATTGAGTACTAAAAAAATTATAAGTGCGTCTGCTCAGAATATATCCGTCAATTATATTACCAAAAAAATATGTATCCCATATTTTTCTTTTGTTTATAAAATTCACAGTACTTCACGCCGTGGTATCATTTTTAATGCGTCCTGAGGCCTTATCATGAGTTTTCAGTTATTCTGACGTAAAGTAAACTGGGAACTTTGACATTTTCAAATTGACAAATTTCCAGAGGCGCTGTTCCATTTTTCAATACAAGAAACGCTGTAAATACTGGAAAGACGCTGTAAAGGGTACTGACGTCACGAGCCTCCGACTTTAGGGTTTTGATGTGTTTTATTATCTTTGTACTCTAACTGACGGAACTAATTAGATTTGTAATTTATTGTTTCTGAAAACTAACCCATATTTTTTCCAGGAACCCAACACCAGACAATGATGAAGATCTCGATGGCCTGGTATGGCCAGCATACACACTCGAGAACAAGGAATATCTGCACATCGACAAACACATGAAAGTAAAGAAAGATTTATACAAACGTAGGTTTAATTTCTGGGATGAATTCATAGAGAAATGGGAACGATTGGCCGTTGATGGTGTTGTTACTGAATCTGGTAATAAAAAAGATGAATTATGATGAGAAAGTGTTGTTTTAATCAAATCAAAGCAGTTTGAAAATACTTTTATTGTGCGGACAGCCAAGGAGTCGAATTCCCTTTTTTATGTGGTACAATCATCAAATTAGTCCCCCCCTGCCCCCTGTCCCTCCTGCCCTGCCTTGGGTGGGGACCCAGGGCAAGGCAGGAGGGACTGTCAGTCTTTTACTGACTAAAATCCACGGCGTCCTTCAATAGCCCATTACGTTCGGTGTCATGGTACCTCGTTAGTCCCGCGACCCCGCCAGGCTTTGGCCCTCTAAGGGGGGTCCCGTCATTGTGATTTCTTGATAGCTACAACCGTGGAGCCTTCAAGTCAAGAGTAAATAAGTAACTTCTAGGCAAGATGTGACGTGGTGGGCCGGTGTCAAAACTTTACACGAGCAAAGTCTCGGAAAGTTAACAAACAAAAAGTTCATGAAAAATTATAGTTCTAGGCAGTAAAACCACCTTCAGCGATGGACGATTATAGAAAATCTAGATTTATCATTTTAGTAAGTAGTTTTATAGTGGTCGCTCACGATTTTTCCGATTCATTGATCTTATCGAAAACTCGGTAAGCTGGAAACGGTTCAGTTTTCATAAGCATATTTGTACCCAAGTTTTATAGCTTTTCGCGCGTTTGCTCATGACGCGACGCGACGCGTACGATATCGAGTCGATTGGCAAATCAACAACTATTTATTAGCGACTAAAACTGCTTTGAATTTTTGAATCGCACCCATATTTTGACATTTCGAACGAACGAACGGTGGTCTGAAAATTAATGCGGCGAAGACCGAGTACCTGGCCTGCAATACCACAAATGCTGCTCCTGTTCGCATTGGCGAAGATACATTCGAACGCACGGAACAGGTCAGGTACTTGGGATCGATGCTCCACGAGTCCGGGGACGTCGATAGCGACGTCAAGTCACGTATCTCGGCGGCCTGGGCAAAATGGCGCGAGGTGGCGGGGGTTATTTGTGACCCAAAAATGCCGGTGAAGCTCAAAGGACAGGTCTATAAGACCATCATTAGACCTGTCCTTTTGTATGGCAGTGAAGCGTGGCCTATACTTGAGCGACATAAGCAGAACCTGCGTGTCACGGAAATGAATATGCTGCGCTGGATGTGTGGAGTCTCGCGGAAGGACCGCATTAAAAACTCCCGCATCCGCGGCAGCCTTCATGTCCGTGACATAGCAGATAAACTGCAAGAAAGTCGCCTACGCTGGTATGGCCACGTTTTACGTAAACCGGCAGATGACGTGGGAAACAAATGCCTTGCCATGCCGCCTCCGCCGGGGCCAGGGAAATGAGGAAGGCCGAAGAAACGTTGGCTTGACGTCGTAAGGGACGATATGCGTGCTAACGGGTTCACGGCAGGAGATGCACAAGACCGTGCGAAGTGGAGGCGGTTAAGTAGGAAGGCGGACCCCGGGCACCGAGGTGGAAGCCAAGGAAGCAACCGGGATTAACGCCCTGAGGATGATGATGATTTTGACATTTCGAAATATGAGTGGGTGCGTGAAAGTCCAAACATGTTCGAGACCGTGCTCAGCCACCCACGATATTGCTAGTCATTAGGACGTACACTCAATTCGATATCGAGCAGATCTGTGAGCAAAATCGTCAACCCGTGCAAACACCGAATATTTGTGCGATATCGTCAATCAATAGAATTGTGTATCGCGTCGCGTCATAATAGCTCGTTAAGTGTACACGAATAAATACTCATTCATTTCTACGAATATCGAATAATATAACTTGTAACTAAATTATAATAAATGCGAAAGTCTGCGATGATTGGTCGATGGATAGATGGATGATTATCTCTTTCATGCAAAAACTACTGAACGGATTTCGATGAAATTAGTTACACAGATAATTTATAACGTGGATTAATACACAGAATATATTTTATCCTGATTTTATGTGCCTTTGGGATAACTTTCGAGTTGTAGCGGGCGAAGACGCTAGCAACAGTTAGTTTATTTTAAAATACATTCCCTTATTAACAGTTGACTTACACGACTATATTCACGTAGAACAGTTTAAACAGTCAGTATTTATGTTGTTTTACGATACCATAACCCGGTGTTGCAAGACGTGACTCTATACCCCGCCCGGAGTTACAGGCTCTAAATATGTCCGGGAAAAGCAATGCACTTCCGTTTTATGACCTGTAGGAAACGAGGAGGTTTCAATTACTTATGTGAGTTATTTTTTTTAATTTTGTGTTTAGAATTAAAATACAAAAACGAATGGACGGATTTGGATTTTTGGTACACACATAGTTCATGACCAGGAATAATACAGGATAGTCTTTATTTTTTGTGTTTCCGTGGGTTAATTTTCGGGTTGTAGCGGGCGGAGCTAGTAATATCATAAATGCGAAAGTGAGTTGTTTTATTCGTAACTTTTTCTCTCCTAAACCACTGAACTTTTTGCGGCTAGACCAGCATTTTAGAAATCGGAATGTGAATGCTAAAATATCCAACCTAAATGTAATGTTTTTTCTTACTTATAATTCAAAACGATGTTTACATACCTTTAGAATCCACAAGCTTTAAAGGCAAACATCATTTTAGTTAGCTATGGGTGAATTTCCCAAACGACTTTTTATTTTGTCTTCATTGAAATTAGTATTTGAAAAAAGGAATATTGTTCTGTACTATTTTTTTTTGTATTCATTAGGTATTTATTGGGTTGTGGCATAAAATATTATTTGTCTAAGTCTATTTACAAAGGTAGAAATAAATACATAAACCTCTATTTTTGTCACATCGGTGCTGTCCCTCTACTTTTTTTACAAGCAAAAACGCTTATATCGTTATAAAAATAAGTAACTTAAGAATATAACTTATTCTATTTCATAGAATATTAGTTTTATTATTAATATGTAGCATATTTTATTACGTAATTCATAATATTTATTACTGAGAGGCATAAATGTACTTGTCTCGCAAAATTTTGTCATATCGCTGCACAAAAGTAATTTAAACCTAACTTTGCATCGATGAGTCCGACAGTGTCCCCACCCCAATTTTATTTCCCTCGTTAGTGTGTGCTAGTGCGCAGTCAGGACGGACGTGTGTCAAATCGCTGCATATTCCCGCCAATTACGTAAGTACGACATTTCAGTTACTTCCAAGCAATTATTTTATATTATCGGTGGTTGCATTTTTCTAGTGTAATGTGAAGTTTTATTACGATTGTTTGGTTCTAACAGACATAGTAAGTAAATTAGCATCATTATAGGTACTTGAATTTAGCCTAAATATTATACATTTTTCATAATTTTCAAAAAAGTCGATAATTTCTCACGTCGCTGTTCTCATATCGCTGTAATCGGTGGTCTTTTTTACCACCGATGTGATAATTTACACCGATGTGATAAGAAAAATCAATCGGTGTCTTAAATATCATATCGGTGTTTTGATTCATGATCGACGCATAGTTTTGTCACATCGGTGGATTGTTTTATCACATCGGTAGATCATATTATCACCTCGGTGTAATTTTATCATATTGGTAGACATAGTGTCATTTCATTAAAGTAAACAAAAAAACAATGGAGCATACCTACAACCATACATTATATACATACATATACACATATTATATTTTTTAACTTTCATAAATATTAACTTGTGTGCAGCTCGTGCCGCACACAATTCGTTCGAGTAATTTTGTTTAAGATTAATTTTGTTTAAGAATGCTGAAATCAAAACTAAACGAGGAGGAGAAAAAAGAGAGAAAGAGGTTGATGGAAAGAATAAGAAAAGCTAAAATCAAAAGTGATCCTGTGTTAAGAGAGCAGCATTTAAGAAAAGACAGAGAACGCTTAGCTAAAAGAAAGGCAGCTGGACTTATCCTAACCCGAAGCCAAATGACTGCACATGCACGTCGCAATGCACAAAAGAAAAACCGAATCAGTGCCCGTGCATATTATCAGCGGAAAAAAAATAAGGCAAATGGTGCCCGCAACAACCCAACAAGTGTTTCAGAGACCAATGACGCAGAATCGCTACCGAAAAATCAAGATAATGAGCCCGGTATTTCTCAAGAACTAATAGGACCTCATAGCCCACGGCTATTGCGACAGAATGTTCGATGTAATAGTCCTAATTTGCGTATTGATGCCATAGTAGCGAGTAGTTCCCACTATTTACGTACAAGCAGTCCCCTAGATTTATCAATAGCATCTCCTTTACGAACGCCAAGTATTAGTTCTATAAATTCAGAAGAATCAACATTACGCCCAAATAGTCCTAACTTAGACACATCCTTTAATACTGTTAAATTCAAACAAGACATTAAAATGAAATTTCGTAAATATCAAAACGTTAAAACTCAGCAAATACACGATTTAAGAAAACAATTGGCAAAGGCTAAAAAAGAGAAACTAATGTACAAAAAGAGATACATGAGACTACATCAAGAATTTAAGAAATTAAAACAGAGTAATTTAGAAGTGAGACGAATCCCAACGAAGCCAAAAAATATAGACCTGCAAAAACGTATCCGTAAGATTGTTGTTCAGTTTTTTGAGGATGATGAAAATTCAAATCTTTGCCCAGGTAAAAAGGATACTGTCACACAAAATGGAGTAAAAAAACAGAAAAGGCTGATGAAAGACACAATTAAAAATTTACACAAAAAGTATTTGACTTCGGGCTACCCTCCAATCAGTTACGTCACTTTTACAAGAATGAGGCCGTTTTGGGTCACGCAGCCAAAATTAAACTTGAGAAATACATGCCTATGTGAGAAACATGAGAACATGGATCTTGTTATATCATCTTTAAAAAGAAATCGTATCATAAAAGAAAACACCACGACTGAAATTCTAAGTAGTATTTGCTGTGATATTTTTAAGGTAGAATGCCTGCAAAGAACATGTCCTGTCTGTAAGAATCGTCATTTAAATTATCAAGAATTTGATAACTCCAAAGATGTTATTTATTGGAATTGGAAGAAGATAAAAAAGAATTACAAAAAAAATGGAGTCGATAAAATAGCCGTTAATGTAGAAAAAGTAAAAATAACCGTTAAACCATTACAACTAATCAAAATATTTGAAAACAATCTGAAACCGTTCTTAACACATTGTAGTAATATACGAAATCAAAGTCAAGCTTTTAAGCACTACAAACAAAACATGACTGAAAAGGATTGTGTCGTTCACATTGACTTTAGTGAGAACTATAGCTCCAAGTACGGGTCCGAAATACAATCTATGCACTTTGGTGGCAGTCGTCAACAATTCACATTACACACTGCTGTAATTTACTATAAAAATAAGGAAGAGAATATAACAACTCAATGTTTCTGCACTATTAGTTCTTCACTGCGCCATGATGCTGCCGCCGTTTGGGCTCACCTTGTTCCAATATTAGAAGAAATTAAACAGGAAGCTCCAATTGTTCAGAATCTTATTATTATTTCTGATTCTCCATCAGGCCAGTATCGGAATAAGAAAATTTTTTATATTATGTCCCAACTCAGTATTTACTGCTCTTCTCTGACTAACATAATATGGAACTATAGTGAATGTGGTCATGGAAAAGGTGCGCCAGATGGAGTAGGTGGGCTACTGAAGCGAACGGCGGATCGATTTGTTGCACACGATGGTGATATGAATAATATAGACTCTTTTGTAAACTATTTAAAATCTGCTGTCCAAGGCGTGAAAATTAGTACTGTAGAAGAATATGAAGTTGAAGAAAAGGACTGGCTTCTCCCTACAAATTTGAACACATTTCGTGGAACATTGCAAGTCAAACAAGTCATTTGGACTAAAGAAGCTAAAAATCGTATAGTTTTACGTCGACTTTCTTGTATAGAAGATGAATGTATGAAATATGTTGTTAAATGTCCACATGGCAAACATCTAGACTTCCACAATTTGTCAACCGAACACCAAATTAAGTCTAAACCTCAACTTTCTACTTCGAGTAATAAAAAATCCAGAACTAAATCCAAAATAGATATCACTAAAATGCGACCAGTAAAGTTAACTGACAAATTAATTTTGTTCCCACAGCCATCACATTCAAAGTATTTTACACCATCAAATACATTAAAAATCTCGGAAAATGCGGCACCCAGATCATCCTCTTCGACAAAAATGTCTGAAAATTTGCTATTGAACTATGTAGATCTTGATCAAAGTACTCCTGCCTGTTCATTTTTAGAGAAAATTGACACGAACATTTTAGTTGGTTTAGAGGAATCAACTCAATTCGTAAATAAAGAGGATACGGTAAAAGCATCTAATAGATTTTCAAGTCCTACCGTGGAAGACAGTGACACCGATGAGGAAATATTTACAATAAAATCTAAAATTAACTTTAAAAAAGAAAAAAATGAGCCACGTAAACCAACTCCTGACATCAAACAGAGATTTAATTTAAATATATTTGGTTGCAGTGACACTGATGATGACTTATTTTGATCTGGGCTGATTTGTTTTTAAAATTTTTATTTTTATTGTTTTTAGTTTTAATTGAAAAAAAAGGTTTAATTGTTGTAACAGATAATAATTATAAAAGTACGTAATTAAGTGCTGTGATTAACTATAGGTATACTACATAGTCTTCTATGACTTAAAAGTCTAATTATGGTGCAATTTAATAAAAGTGGAGTACGAAGACGGTTCAAGTTCTGTAGTGATTTATGTTGAACTTAAAGGCTGATTAACATAATAACCAAATTATACTGACAGATTTAATTTAAGTTTTTTTTTTAAGGGTAAAGATTATTTGCTAGATGTAAGATATAAGCGATCTCTATGTAATCTATGATACTTACGCACTGAGAACAAAGATTTTAAAAATATTAAATTAAGTGATAATTAAAGCTGTGATTATTGTAGTGTTGTTATGATTAAGGTTAAACTTAAAAGGCTGATTAATTAGGTATATAAAGTTTTCTTATATAAAGTTTCTATTCTTAGTATTGTTGAACCTAGAACGCCACAATGTTTTAAGTGTACACATGACAAAACAATTAGCTTGATCGCCACATTAATAAATGTGTATTGTACAATAACGTACAAGAAATTTTTGTTTTTTATACTTCTTTTAAATAAACACAATGATAATAAAAAAAAAACATTATTTTTATTCTAAGAAAATAATACCCTTAGTTCAGGTATTCAGTTCTTAGTCACTCCTTCAAAAATGTATAAGCCTACTATTTCTTTTTTGATGTTCAAAGGTGGATAGATTATCATATCGCTGTATATGTATATCACATCGGTGAATAAATTTATCATATCGGTGTACAGAAAAGATAATCGGTGCCGGATTGTCACATCGGTGGAAACCAGAATTCAAACTGAATTTTCTCCATAGTCTTAAAAGATACGTTGATGGTTACCAATAAGGGAGTATTTAGTATCCTAAATATTACATTAAACATGAAAAAAATAAAAAATATATATAAATGAAAAAGTTCACCGATATGATAAGAAAAATGGCATTTGTTGAAATTCACCCCTATACTAATATAAAGAGGTAAAATTTGTTTGTTTGTATGTAGGGGGTAATCTCCGGACAATGAACCAATTTTAAAAATTGTTTCACTGGTGGAAAGCTACATTATTCGTGAGTGCTATAGGCTATACATTAAAAAGGTATCATGTATATTTTACCGCCCAACGAAGTGGGCATGGGTCAGCTAGTCACTGATAAAGCAACAATAAAATGATACATTTGACATGGTTGTACACCAATTTTCACTTATGTGTTATTTCGCATTGTCCTTTTGCATTAACGATGCCAGGTAAAGATACTTTCAACCCGTAAAAAGTACTGTTCCAGAGGAAAAAAACAATAACGTCCATTTGTTAATAGATGGTGCTACATGTACGATACGAATCGATTGACAAATTCTAAATTAGAGCGAACAAAGACGCGTGCAACTACCTTTTGCACGCGTCTTTGTTCGCTCTAATTTAGAATTTGTCAATCAAATCGTGTTATCCTTTCTAGGTTTTTAAAAATCGGGATATTGCTATTACAAAATGAATGTTATTCAGAAATAATATTCTGTCTTAAGTTGGTGGTGATTTGGATCACTTTGAGTTTGTACCCAAAAACCTTTTGGAGCGGAAATTAAGGGACCGAATATCGTCTCAGAAATATAATACTTACTAATAAGATCGTAACAAGAAAAAGATAAAAAAGATAACGATGTTAGAAGAGAATTTTCATAAAATTTGCCGTATTCTATTTTCTTGTGAACGGAAAATCATATTATTTTGATAGATCTGTACCCTTAGCACGAATTTTCACTCTTTTACTTTACAGCGTCTTTCCAGTATTTACAGCGTTTTTGTATGAACAAATGGAACAGCGCCTCTTGTGTGCGAAGACAGAACTATTTTTTTCCTTGAAAATTGTCAAATTGAAATTGTCAAAGTTCCAGTTTACTTTACGTCTCAAATACTGAAAATTCGTGCTAAGGGTACTGAAAGCTCATTTTACGATTAGATACTAGTCACTCTGAACTTGCAGTTTCAAGCTCGAATTTTGGCAATAATAAATAAGGTCCGTATTCCATTTTGTTTTTACACGACTGACTAAAATATGGAGTGCTATGTAACGATATGTTTTCAGGTGACTCTTACCCCTTTATGAAAGTAGAGTAAACTTATTACTTGTCCCTCCCAATCTGTACAATTATCTATTCTGAATTTTGTTTAGTTAATAAACATTCACTAGCAAACAAAAAAAGGCGTCAAATATCATAATGTAACCCTTTTTGGGGTGTAAATGTTGTAAAAAATTGTCTTCCCGCGTAGGCGCTTAAAGGACTGTCTGACGTGCCTTTTACATTCCAGGGCCGCGGTATCCTTCTTAGACTGTTCCGCAACCCTGGCAGATCGTAAAATAACCTGAAATTATGTTCTCTTCCATATCAATAACAATTTTTTTTTTATTTGAAGCCTCATTTAAAAACAAATAGGTAAAAAAAGATAATAAAATAAAGTTACCAACTTTCTCAACACTTTTCCTCATTTTATTAATGAAACCCTCTGCTATCTTTGTCACGAAAATTTACCAGTAGCAACTAAAATCAGATAAGGAAAAGTACTTAAGTCACCATAATATTTTATTTATCGTACTCCAGATAATAAATACTTAGTGGTAAACCCAAGATTAGTAACAAATTATCTATTGGACACGTCAGTTATACGAACATGTGTGATTGTGCCGCAAATAAACAAATTATTTATACAAAATAACCAAGATGGGAGGAATAAAACCGTGTATTTTGGTTTTTGGACTATTTTTAATCAAAATAATAAATGCTGATGTCATTGTGGAGACTAGTTTAGGTAAAGTGGAAGGTGTAGAAGTAAAGTCAATATTGAAAGATGAGAAATATTTTTCTTTTATGGGCATTCCGTATGCGAAACCACCGGTTGGTGATCTGAGATTTTTGGTGAGTTTTGTTTTATTTATTTTTTGTTATAATTAAGTCAAAGAGGTAATTGAATAATAGGAATGTAAAAAATTTAAGATCCAGGCATGTAAATAAGTCTTAGCAAATGCTTGGCATGTTTACTTTTAGGTATCTAAAATATACCTTGAAATGAATAACGCTAAATTTTGTTCATAGTGTATGTTTGGTAAATTAATTAAGTAAATGAGAAAAACAAAAGAACAACGATGAGGCAACAATAAAAGTTCAAAAAAAAGTATTTATTTGAACTTATTAGAGTAACAACAATAACTTAAAATGTTGGTTATCTACATAAAAGAAACATTTAATTCAGATTTTCTCTTCAAATTTATAGTGAACAGGCTTCTTCATGGTCGCTCGACCCATCTTAGGCTTTGACTCTATGGAAGCTTACCCATGGCGCGATGCGACGCGTTTCAACCGATTCCAATTACAAGTGAAAATCAACCTTACCACTACGGCATATGGCAGCTACTATTGTCGGCAAAAATGAAAATATCTCTACCGTTCCAGAATTTTGTTCAAAAAGTTATAACATGATATGAATCAAAGTTTAACATTAATAACCCCATATCTGGCATCCATCCGACCATGCTGGTTTATATTAAAAGTTGTGGACATATCCTCCAAAGTTATAATAGTATTCACTGACCTCGCTACGTTGGCTATTTCCTCACTATTACATTTTCCGATATTTGACATCGAAACTTCTCTCGTTTATAGTTTCATTCAAAGATTGTAAAGTTAATATCAAATGTACTAAAATATGAAAGATGAAATTCTCCGGTCTTCACTTACAATTTTTTCATTTTCAAAAAATAGGTAGGTACTAAGTTTTGTGCATAAAGATAACAAAAAGACAGACTTACTGCCATTTATTTAGGATTATGGATTTACATGACATTAAAAAATACATATTTTCATATATTTCAGGCTCCACAACCACACGAAGGATGGACCGACGTTCTAGAAGCAAAAAAAGAAAGAAAACCATGCTCTCAAATGAATCTCCCAGTAAGACCTATAAAGAAATATGGATTCTGCGGTCAAGACGATTGCTTGACTCTAAGCATACATACTCCAAAACTACCAAACAATGAAGAACTAAGCATGCCAGTAATTGTGTTCCTTTACAATGAACATTTCAAAGTAACACACAACGCATCCAGGGACTTCGGTCCTGACTTCATCGTGAAAGAAGACGTGGTTCTGGTTACAATCAGTCACAGAGTCGGTTCACTAGGCTTTCTAGCATTTGAAGATGAAAAACTACCAGGAAATAATGGAATCAGAGATGTGCTTATGGCTCTAAAATGGCTGCAACAAAACGTGAACAAGTTCGGTGGTGATCCTTATAGAGTTACACTAATGGGAGTCGAGGGAGGAGCAGCACTTGTAGATATTCTGCTAACTTCACGCAAAGCTAAGGGACTGTTCAGCAAAGCAATACTACAAAGTGGAACTGCGTGGAATCCCTCTGTCATACCAATAAGCCCTAAAAAAAAGGCGACAGAATTTGCCAAATTACTTGAAAAGAGTGCTGTGACCAGCTCTAATTTACTTGCAGAGCTATCATCGTTATCTTCCATAGAAATCGTTACTCAAGATTCAGTTTCCGTGGATGCTGACGAAGGGAGGAGCACACAGATGGCAACAGTACCATTTGGACCTGTAGTTGAGCCAGACCATCCTGATGCCATTATCACCCATCTGCCTGAAAAAGGGCCGCTTGACATAGATATTCCAGTTATGATAGGTTACAATTCTAGAGAAGGCATTGAAATCAATGAACGTTTTCTCCGTAAACCTCAATATCTAACATTCGCTGATAGGGACTTCCTTATGGTGATTCCCGTCCGGTCTGATTTCCATTTCGAATTGAACTCCAATATCTATTTCCAAGCAATCGATGAGATCAAAGAATTCTATTTTGATGAAGGCTATGTGAAAATAAGTAAACCTGGAGAATATCTGACTTATACTGCCGATGTTTTGAGTTTCTATCCTATAGATTATGCAGTGAGGAAGTATGTGAACGAATCTAGTTCTTCTGTTTATTACTACACATTTGACTACAGTGGAGAACTTAATATGAGGAAGAATGTGGTCGTTGATAGCGCTTTGACGATGGAAGGAACTTGGGGAGCCGCCACAGGTGACGAACTGTGCTACCTCTTCGTTTGCAAACCAATTAAGAAACTTTATAAAAAAGTTTTGGAAGATGAAGATTCTGAGGAACTGAAAGTTATTAGAAACATGGTTAAGTTATGGACGAACTTTGCTAAATCTGGGTAAGTTTAAACAAAAAATAAAACAAGCTTTTCTAAATCTATTAGGGACATTAACAACGATGAATTTGAATGCGCTTTGCACATTCTAAACAGAGTATAATATGTAAAATTTTCATGTAGCAAATACACACTGACTGTTCTCAAACACAGTTGAATAAGATTAATTGATGAAATTCATCAACAAGTTTTTATTTTACTTTCTATGAACATTGAACACAGCTCGTATTATGTTTTAGAATGGTTAAAAACAAACGAATATGTGTCTATAATTACTGTATATAAAAATTTTAAAAAAAAAATCTGTCCAGTACCCTTAGCACGAATTTTCAGTATTTGAGACGTAAAGTAAACTGGAACTTTGACAATTTCAAATTGACAATTTTCAAGGAAAAAATTAGTTCTTCTTTGCACACCAGAGGCGCTGTTCCATTTTTCCATACAAGAAACGCTGTAAATACTGTAAAGTAAAAGAGTGAAAATTCGTGCTAAGGGTACAGGAGTCTTTGAGAAATCGGGGAAAATACATAAAATAAAAGATTACGACGAATTTAGAACCTCCTCCTTTTTTTGAAGTTAGTTAAAAATAGTTGACAATAAAAACCTACCTATCCCCAAAAAACATACCTATTAAAGCTGTAAAAATAAAGTTGACAAACTTACATTTGCAGTTGAAGCACATGTTCTTCGATACATTTTGTTTAAGAAAATATGTTATCCAAGTACATTTTATAAGTTGGTCGACTATTACTCGTAAAGTTGTAAAGCCTACTTAGTCATGATAATTTTCTTTTAAATTTCGTTATATATACTACTATTGCGAATTTTTTTACACCCCCAAACATAACCGTTTGGCTGGTAGAGGGGGGGGACACTCGAGTCGAGCAAAATTTAGCACTTTAAAGCTTAATATTTCACAAACGAATTTTTTTATCAAAAAAGTGTTAATGGAAACTATCAATATTTTTTAAAGACCTATTTAATGATACCCCACACTATGGGGTACGCGAGAAAAAAAAAAAAACATCCCCACTTTACGTGTACAGGAGGTACCGTAAAAAAAAATATTTTACGAGATTTTATTTTACCACTTTTTCGGCACAACAAATCCGTATATTTATACCAAATTACAGCTCTATAGTACTGTGCGTCTCTGAGCTAAACTGCGGACAGACGGACGGACGGACGGACGGACGGACGGACATGGCGAAACTATAAGGGTTCCTTGTTGACTACGGAACCCTAAAAAAAGATTACGACGAATTGAGAACCTCCTCCTTTTTTGAAGTTAGTTAAAAGTAAAAATAGTTGACAAAAATAACCTACCTATCCCCAAAACATACCCACCTATTATAGCTGTAAAAATAAAGTTTACAAACTTACATTTGCAGTTGAAGAACATTTTCTGCGATACATTTTGTTTAGGAAAATATGTTGTCCAAGTACGTTTTATAAGTTGGTCGACTATTACTCGTAAACTTGTAAAGCCTACTTAGTCATGATAATTTTCCTTGAAACTTCGTTATATACACTACTATTGTGAATTTTTTCACACCCCCAAACATAACCGTTTAGCTGGTAGAGGGGGGGGACACTCGAGTCGAGCAAAAATTAGCACTTTAAAGCTTAATATTTCACAAACGAATGTTTTTATCAAAAAATTGTTAATGGAAACTATCAATATTTTTTAAAGACCTATTTAATGATACCCCACACTAAGGGGCACGCGAGAAATAAAAAAAACATCCCCACTTTACGTGTACAGGTGGTACCCTTAAAAAAAATATTTTACGAGATTTTATTTTACCACTTTTTCGGCACAACAAATCCGTATATTTACACCAAATTACAGCTTTCTAGTACTGGGCGTCTCTGAGCTAAACTGCGGACAGACGGACGGACGGACGGACGGACGGACATGGCGAAACTATAAGGGTTCCTTGTTGACTACGGAACCCTAAAAATGCATCGTTTTAAAGTTATCACTGCGACATAAAACGTTACTCGCCACATAAAATTTATTGGAACACAGTTAAAATTTACGTTAAATATAAAAGACAAAATTGCTTCTCTTTGACATCAACAAATATATTTCATTTGACTTCAGAAACCCTACTCCTGAAGGCAGTGACTTCACCTGGACACCAGCTACCAAAGTGAACAAGGACTGCCTAGTCATCAGCGACGAGCTGCAGATGAAGCAGAATCTTCACGAAGACAGGGTCAAATTCTGGGATAACTTCCTCGCGAAGTACAAGGCTATGGCAGTGGATGGCGTTGTCAAGGACGTGAAAGACGAACTTTAATTTATTGTTTACTTATGAAATCGTTTCTGTGTCTGTAAATAGTATTGGTAATAAATTAATTTTAAGTATAGTTTGATGTTGCTCATTTAGAGGAACGGAACGCCACAAACTTGAGGTCGTTATAATATTTTATCATAGATTCCAATATCCTCTTTGTGTCTATCAAGTATTATTTAAGGGGTGGCACATTTTAAACTCCAATTCTGATCATGACACACATACAGCTGAACCTATCCCATTTATATCCAGTCATATAATAAACCTATAAAAGCTAACAAATATTTTGACAATTCAAAACTGCCTGTTACTGGCTGGACTTTTATTCCAACCTGCAGTGTCCTATAGTAAAAGCGATGATAGGTTGCGATAAAAGCAACAACCCATAAGGAAGACACGGGCTCAGGTAACATCAAACTGAATTTTAATACTAGCATAGTATAAAAAATCAGATAAAATCAAAGCATTGATTTCAAGTAAGCTACTTATAGGCACTTTTAACTTATCAAAAAACAAACACAAGTACAAAAATATGGTGTTGCAGCCACAGTCACAAGAAATAACTGTGAAAGTACTAGCAGGCGCCCCATTCCAAAGCGTAGATTTCTATTGAGAAGAACGGGCCAGGCACTCCATGGAGACCACTTTTTCAATCAACAAAATTATTTCAGAACCTTTGTTACATCATTCATCTTGAGATGAGACGATGTATGTCATATAATATTACAATCACCAGGCTCTATAATATTTGTAAAATAGATGGATAAAATATAATACATTCAGTATCGATAATCGAAAGTGTGATAATGACTGGCTTACATCATAGCACGCTGAGTTCGAAAATAAATGCCTTTTAATCGGTTAAACCGAAAATAAGGAAAACCCAGATAACTGGGTTTTGGATAATTAATTATCAACAAAAGATAATGAAAAGAACACGTACTCCTTTTGTTATCTCGCTAGTCTTAGTAAACTGGTCGATATCAACACAATGTGCTAACATAATACAAATAATATAATCGATAAAAGTATTGAATTAAAAATGAAAACGCTAACCTATTTACTCACAATTTTTATATTAAAACAGTGTTTCTGTGATGAAACGATTGAAGTTAGTTTAAAACAAGGTGTTGTAGTAGGTAAGGTAGAAAAAACTTTATTGAAAAAGCTAGATTTTTATACATTCAAAGGAATACCTTTTGCGGAAACACCGACGGGGGAATTAAGATTTCAGGTAAGGGTTATTTGCAAATTATTCGAGATAACCGAACCTGTGAAATCAATTAAATATTTGAACGACTTCGGTAAATGAAAAAAGGAAAAGCTTTGGGGTGTGTAGAAGGTAATAGATTTAATTGTTCTCGGTGTGAGAAAAGATTTTGTGAATAGATTTTAATTACTGGGAGAGTTTATCCGTGTGAATTTTAGTTTTATTAATTGAAGATTTCTTTCCTTCTTTTAAAAATGTTCTCCAACTGCTGTAAATCGTAACTTACACACCAATGGTGCCAAAGTTTACCTGAATAATTCGATGTTAAACCACAAAATATTACATAAAATCATTTTTATTATTATTTCAGCCCCCAAAACAACACAATGGCTGGAATGGCAACCTGGAAGCCTTTGAGAACAAGCCAACATGTATGCAATTTAGCTCCAGTATGCGGAACAAAGAACCTTTCGGAATATCAGGCTCCGAAGATTGTTTGTACATCAGTATCTTCACCCCCGAGATCAAAGGAAATGCTCCTGTAATAGTCTTCGACTTCAACGACCAGTTCAGGACCTGGTTCAATGGAACCGATACCTATTCTCCTGACTTCCTTGTTGAAGAAGGAGTCATCGTTGTCACCATCAGCCATAGACTTGCCATTCTAGGATACTTGACTACTGAAGATGGTGTCATTAAAGGCAATAATGGCTTGAGGGACTTCATTTTAGGATTGGAGTGGATAAAGGAGAATATTAAACAGTTTGGTGGAGATCCTACTAAAGTAACATTGATGGGTAATCGTGGTGGAGCAGCATTAGCCGATATGCTGCTGTATTCTAAAAAAGCCAAGGGTCTGTTCTCCGGTGCAATCCTTCAAAGTGGAACGTCATTAGAAGCCATGTATTTCTCTAGAAATCTTAAGAAGAAAGCATTCCAACTCGGCGGTGTTTTAAATATTACAGCAGCTGATAGTAAAGAATTGTTATCAGAGCTGCAGAAAATTGATGCTGAAAAGATTCTATTAGCTGAAATTGATACTATAGATACAGAGTCGATCGAAAAATATCAAATAAGTTATTTTCCTTTCGCTCCCTCTATTGAAGAAGATACCGAAGATGCAGTTCTAACAACATTACCAGAAAACGGAAAAGTAGTCAATGACGTTCCTATTATAATAGGGTTCAATTCTCGAGAGGGTCTAGATGCAGTTTCTCAGTTAATATTTGAACCGATACTCGTAACTGATGCAATAGAAAAGAACATTTTAAAGCTTCCGATTAGATGCAATTTTAGATTCGAATATGAAAGTTCGAAGTATAAGGAAGCTGGGCAAGAAATTGTTGATTTTTATTTCGAAGATAAATCTCTTCACTATGGGAACATTCTGGAGTATGCTGTGTATATGGGAGATGTCTTAGAGAACTTTGCTGTCGATGTAGCAGCTCAAAAACTAGTAGCAGATCTATCATCTAATGTTTTCTACTATGTCTTTGACTTCAGAGGACAGTGGAACGAGAACAGTCAGTACCTGATGACCAGGGCTAGGTCAAGCATGGGACACCATGGAGCAACCATTGGGGATGATTTATGTTACCTGCAAGTATGCTCTCGGATCAAAAAGACTTACGATCAGATACTGAACCTGCCAAGTGTACAAAATGAGGTTAAAGTGATGAAGAAGATGGTTCGCCTCTGGAGTAACTTTGCTAAAACAAGGTATGTTCAAATGTTTATATCATCATCGTAATACCACTTTTTAATAATTGTTCTAGTATTACATGATAAGGACAAATCTATGCTTATAGGAAAAATGTTTACGGAACATAGTTCAGGCTTCTAAGCCCATTAAGTGATTGTAGTTTTGACTCTGTTGAATTAAAAGCATAAGTAATTAAATGCTAATGTTGAGAGCTTTTGCTAAGAATAAAATGAAATTAACTTATCAACATACAATATTCTACATAAAAATACCAGCTTTACAATATTGCTACACGTCAATAGCAGTTACAAAAAACTTTTATCAAAACACACAGGGCGTTGTTCAATTTCCATTTTGATTAAACCACAAACAAAAATGTTCCCATCTAGAAATCATAAGCGAAACAGCATAGCTTCGATTACAACTTTTATTTAACAACCAATAGCGACCTCAAAAAGCGCTAGGTATATTAATACCGTTCCGTTTCCTTTTTTTTTACGACTAACTACCAACAGGATATGAGGGCCAAAGCCTGCCGGGGTCGCGGGATTATTCCCTTACCGTGACCCCGGAACATAACAGGCTATGAAGGACACCGTGGATTTTAGTCAGTAGAAGTCTGACAGTCCCTCCCGCCCTGCCCGGGGTTGGAGGACTCATTTGATGATTTTACCACGCTAAAAAAAAAAAAAAAAAAAAAAACTACCAACAGGATTCACTTCAGCTGCCAAAGCTTATGTTATTTCGTCATCTGCAAACTGCACTTTTGTGATGCTTTTTAGTTTCATCATCATCAGCCTATAATGTTCCCACTGCTGGGACACAGGCCTCCTTTCTGTGAGAGGGAGTGGGCCATTATCCACCACGCGGGCTCAGTGCGGGTTGGTAGATGTCACATGTCTTCGAATTTTTGGTTCTAGATCATACCCGGTTTCCTCACGATGTTTTCTTTTACCGTTTTGAGAGCAGTGGTGATGAAATAAATTACACAAAGAAATGCGCCTGGCGGGGTTCGAACCCACGACCTACAACTCGTAAGTCGGGACCGATACCACTGGGCCACCATGCTCATCATCTGATCTATGCAAACGAACACTTTTTAGTTTAGTTGATCGGGAAAGTGATGAAATTCGGTTTCAACTTATCAACATCAACATAACTGGCAGCGGCAGCTCTTGTCCATTGCTACTCTACCACATAATATTTTCCTAACCTACATGAATCTAGACCAGGTTTTATCTGTGATCTTTTACCCCCTTATTAATAAACGTGGACTAAAGTTACAACCAGGATAATGTTCGGACATTTTTAAGGATTAACCTTGGCGTAACTTTATTTCTCGTTTTATTAATAAGGGGGTTATTGTTCACCTTTTTGGCCGTAGGTCTACTCTCGGTAATCATTCAGTGAAGGTTCTACTCCACCTGCCATTTCAAAGACAACAATAAAAATACTTCAACTTAACTGTAAACTCACGCTTTTTCCCTTATAAGCAGACACCAAAAAAAAAGCACGTTGGGCTGACCATATCGTCAAAGTCGCGGGTGAAGGGCGCTCGGAACCGAGTAGCATGGCAGACAAATAGAGAGGCCTATACCCAGCAGTGGGCTGGTAGCTTTAATAAGCAAACTCTTGTTCTAGGAACCCAACACCTTCTAAAGACGACGCAGTCTTAAAAGGCTTCACCTGGAAACCGATAAGCAAGGACCCTGATACCGACTACCTCCACATCGGGAAGCAACTCCGCATGAAGACCAACCCTCTAGGAGAGAGGAAGAAGTTCTGGCAAGACTTCTTGGAAAAATATTCCAAGATGGCGATCGATGGAGTTGTTGCTGATGAAGCAAAGGATGAGCTATGATGACTTAATTAATACGTTGATAATTGCTAAGGTTTTAAATTAAAGTTGTTTTTTTACGATGTTTATTTCTTTCATCTTGAGACTACAATGTTCTCACTGCTGAGACACAGGTATCATCTCTGTGAGAGAAAGTGGGCTATAATACACCACGCGGGTCTAGTGCGGGTTAGTAGATGTCATTATTATGTCTTTGGTTATTGGGCATTCCGGTTTCTTCACAATGTTTTCCTACACCGCGCACCGTTTTGAGAGCAGTAGTAATGAAATAAATTACAGAAATTAATGCGCCTGGATGGGTTCGAGCCATCTTTTTCTTTCTTTACACTTCGAAAACCAATCTTCTCAAAGTCAATTCTTAGACTTGGAAAAATCTTCATGACATTTTAAGTTACTTATAACCTGTTATTTCATGTAAGTTTTCAAACTCAGACACAAAGAACATGAAAATAAAATACCTACTTTTCCGATTCACAAGACAAAAAATATGGCATTGTTTTTGGTAGGTACCTACAATTTTACTAGGTACTGCATCTTCGGGCACGCCGCAATCGCGGCGGTAAGACTCCTCTTTGAGGAGTGTTCTGACAAATGCGGATGTCTAATGTGAGGATGGGTGACCAGTTGACCACCTTTCACAGCAAGTTTTCTCCCAGCCTCGGAGACCACATAAAGCCGTTGATTCAGTCTGTCAGCTGCAGATATTTGACTGTTGTTACTCTTATCAGAGGCGAGTCTGACAAATAGTAAGTATATAAATAGTAACTAGTAGTATCCGTTTCACTGGAGGAAAAGCAGTTACCTATAGTCGACTTATCAACTTTTATAGAACGTTAGTAAATAAGGGGAAATTAACTACGGCGGATTTATTAAGGCGAAATCTATAACAATACACCTGTTTCACATACTTCCAAACAAACTTCTTACATATAATGAATACCTCCATAGTTAGCAGTTCCCATACATTGTCTGAACTTGAACATGTTCCAAACATTCTTGAACAACAACCTAACGACTCCAAGTTTATCTGTACAGCGGGTCTAAAATGGTACCTTAAAGCAATTCTCATAAAAGTGATTCACTTATTGAATTTCCAGCAACGTCGTCAGGAATTCTTCTTATTTTTGTAATAATTATTTTACAAAAATAAAAAGAATTCCTGACGACGCACACAGGTATTCGCATTTCATATATTTGACGACACGGTTGGCCCAGTGGCTGAGCGATCGACTGCTGCGCAGTATGTCGCGGGTTCGATTCCCGCACGGAACAAATATTTGTATGATCTACAGATAGTTGTTCCGGGTCTGGGTGTGTATGTGTGTTTCTATGTTTGTAAACGCACCCACGATACAGAAGAAATTCCTAGTGTGGGGCAACGTTTTTTTTTTTTAAAGAAAGAAATACCTGAACATAGACTTTTAGCATGGACTGCATATTGGCTGGTTAAAATTGCCGTACTTTCTAGAAAGCGAAATAATTGATAAAGAACAAAGATATCGTAATTATATTAGCAACATTGCTATAGTGTTTTTATTAGACCCGTAAGCTTTATTAATATACTTATTGGTTGATAATTAAGTTGTAAAGGAAAATATTACGTAGGTAATATACTTACATGGCGAAGTTTTAACAAAGCAAAGTTTCTATGTTAGATCCTGCAAAGTTTAATAATTACATATTATAATTATTAATTAATTTAAGAAGGTAGTCATGGTTCCCGACGCAAAACATTATGAAAGTAGTATCTAAAGGATATCATCATCATCATCATCATCATCATCATCAGCCTATAATAATGTTCCCGCTGCTGGGACACAGGCCTCCTCTCTGAGAGAGGGAGTGGGCCATAATCCACCACGCGGGCCCAGTGCGGATTGGTAGATGTCACATGTCTTCGAATTTTTGGTTCTAGGACATGCCGGTTTCCTCACGATGTTTTCCTTCACCGTTTTGAGAGCAGTGGTGATGAAATAAATTACACAAAGTAATGCGCCTGGCGGAGTTCGAACCCACGACCTACAATTCGTAAGTCGGGACCGATACCACTGGGCCACCACTGCTTTATAGGATATGCACGTAGCCATTTACTTGTGAAAGACTAGACTTGCACAAACACACCTTATTAAATAAGTGACCAGTACCCTTAACACGAATTTTCAGTATTTGAGACGTAAAGTAAACTGGAACTTTGACAATTTAAAAATTGACAATTTTCAAGGAAAAAAATTAGTTCTTTCTTCGCACACCAGAGGCGCTGTTCCATTTTTTCATACAAAAACGCTGTAAATACTGGAAAGACGCTGTAAAGTAAAAGAGTGAAAATTCGTGCTAAGGGTACAGAAACTCTTCAAATTCAGTTGTACAAATATCATTTCGGTGAAAGTAAATTTCAGGTGTGGTGTGTTGTGTGATTTTAGCAATAATTAACTTTATTAATACGACAAAAATAACTAAAGAGAACCAGAATCCTTTGAACTAACGAGTGGAAAATAGATTAATATAAGCACATTAATAAACTACATACATTAAACATTTCTACTGAATTTTACTTGCTTACTGTCACACTGGATCTAATTTGGAACCGAAAAATGCAAATTTTCTTACAAACGGTTAAACGATTACAGCTTGGCCAGAACGTCTTGAAACGAAACTAATATTTTTGTTTGCTGACAACGTTTTAAAATCTTTGACATTTGATGTAAACAAAGAACGCAGATTTGTTAAATTTATTAATGTGCCATAAAACTAAAGTAATAAGTGAAAAAAAAACATTCAAAGTGCTGGTAGCGAAAGCACAGTGGCGACTTCCGGTTTTCTACTCTAATTTGCCAAGCTGTACGCGTAAATACGAATAAATAAATAATAATTTAATTAACTCAGTCGATGTGGCATTTTATTAATTTATTACTGTGGCAACACCAGTGTGAACGAATGACAGAGAAATGACGTTTCACGTTTCGTGGACAGACTCGGCCAGTTTGTTCGGGGCCAGCAAAGGGGCCAGCATCGAATGCGGACGTGTTAGTAAGTGTACTAAGAGAAAATATAACTACCCTCCAAATATTTAATGTGAGTTTTATCATACTTTAGTGTAGTTGTGTGTGTGACCAGGTTTCAATGCGTTATTATTCTAAAGATTGACGTAAACTGAATGTGGTGGATTTTCTATCAGTACGAGTAATAATCCCTTCCGCTCGTGCGGGTATTTTTATCTGCGCGCGCGCACTATGCGGTGATTAATTTCGCTCCAGTTTTTAATTACCATTATCCTGTTCCATAATCAAATCCTGACTTGCTTCCAATTATTGTGTGTTTTAAGTGTTAAGTGCTGAGATTATAAGTTATTAAATGTGTTTACATCCGTTTTCTTAATTTCTTCAGCTATCGGTAAGTACCTTTATTTTTCTTGATTTGGGGGTATATTTTTGTCTTAACCACACCCTGAAAATTTCTCCTGTATCGTGGGTGCGTTTAAAAAACATCGAAACTCGCATACGCAAACACCTAGACTCGGAACAACAAAATACTTGCAGAACATACAAATATTAAATTTGTTCCGTGCGGGAATCGAACCCGTGACAGGCGTGCGTAGCAGTCGATCTATCAGCCACTGCGCCAACTGTGCCGAATTACGTTCGTTTTTGTACTGAATAAAATGTAATACTATCTTGTAAGAGCGATTCCGCACTGAATCCGATTCGAATCCGTGAAAGGTGACTCTGCTTGGATTTGGATCAGAGATGTAATTACTGCGCCAGCAATATCAAGACCACGTATTTTCACTAACCCGGATCAAATTCAGTGCGAAAAGCAATACCTATGGTCTAAACTTTTTATATACTTGTCACTTCTTAAAACACTGTATAGCTTGTGACTGGCTCGTGACTGTAATCGTAATCATCACCACCATAATTCCTCATCCGTTTCCTCAATAATAATGATGACCTGAATTTTGGGCCAGACAAAATATAATAATTATCTAATATCTTTAAACGAGCAATTCTTGTATATTTATTTATACACGCTGTTTTTTTGCATTTTCGTCAAACTTCAGGTGGTTGTCACAAAAGTCATAAATAATCAATTGAAAGTACAGTACCGGACAAAACTAATAAGGGCTGCTTTTTTTTGTTGTTGATATTTTACAGTATTTCTATTTTTTTATTATTTATATTTTATTGCGATGAGCAGCTGGTGTGCGTGAATTGAATCTACTATTCTTGAAGAAACTAGTTCACACTTACGGATTTCAGTAAAAAGGAAAAATAAAATAAAAAAAAATACCTACCTATTTTATTGTTGATTTGAGTCGAGAATCATGAGTATAATCACGTCCTTGAATTTGACTAGGTTGCAGCAGATCAGCACATTGTATATTATAATCAGGATCTCGGAAACGGCTCTAAGGATTTTCATGAAAGTTACAGATTAGGGGTTTTTCGGCTCAAGGAATCGATTTATCAGGGTCCCAGGTTCGAGAAAAGCTCGGTTCCCAAGATATAGACATTTTAAAAACCGAGCGAAGCTCGGTCAACCAGATATTATAAAATTATTTGCCATCGACACGTTACGAAGATGACGATAACATTCTAATGCCAAAATAATGGTTCTTTCTTCATTATTGATTATCAATGTAAGAATTAGTAGAGCAGTGGTGGCCCAGAGGTATCAGTCCCGACTTACGAGTTGTTGGTCGTGGGTTCGAGCCCCGCCAGGCGCAATACTTTGTGTAATTTATTTCATCACCACTGTTCTCAAAACGGTGAAGGAAAACATCGTGAGGAAACCGGCATGTCCTAGAACCAAAAATTCGAAGACATGTGACATCTGCCAATCCGCACTGGGCCCGCGTGGTGGATTATGACCCACTCCCTCTCACAAGAGAGGAGGCCTGTGACCCAGCAGTGGGAACATTATAGGCTGATGATGAATGTAAGAATTATCAAAATTAATTTCAAAATGCAACAACCATATTTTTAACGAACTTCAAAAAGAAGGTTCTCAATTCGGATGTTTCTTTCTTTGTTTTTTTTTTTTTTTTTTTTTTAACAAAAGGACTCCAAGAGGATTCACTTTCCCGGTTATTACCACGTCGGAAACAAAAACGCTGTTGAACAACTCACCGAAACGAACACGTTGGCAGCAATACGTGGGAAAACAAAGCGACCGCCCTAGTAGTACAAGTGTAAATCATCTGCATCGTAAGATCATGTCTCTTGGTACGTAGGGCGGCGACTGGTATTAACAAACGTTGCCCGAAAACGTGGGATACGTAAGCGATGGAAACGTAGCGATGGGAACGCAAGACGTGCGTAATAAACATGGTGGAAACTTGAGGAGTTCTGGGGGTGTATTACAACGTCTTAACCAGGCTTGTTCCCTGGAGAACTTAAGTTCTTTATTCCTTCTAACTCTCGTGCTGGTGTCGAAGTCAGTCATCAAATATTACGTATGAGTCCGTTAGGCGATGAAATAACATAAAACCATTTCCATTCAGATTAAACCTTAGGGTATTATAGCAATGCGGGCGGTGAGTAATAGGTGACTCGCCGTCCGATCATGGACCATGCCTGGGTCGACAGCGCGTTGTGTTCCACGCGCGCCCCAAGGAGCTGTCAGCAATCTGTCAGGGGCCTAAGAGGGCAAAAGCCTGCCGGGGTGGCGGGACTGTCTCACCAGGTAACCGTGGCCTTAGTACGTAAAGGGCCACTGTTAGCTGAGCGGAAGGGACTAATCATCTGCCTAGTCTTTTCCCAACTTGTAGTGAATATCATTGTTTTACGTGGAGCGACTACCTATGTGACCTCCACAAACCAGTAGGTAACTGGGTATACGGTAGTATATGGTACCCCTTGGTAAGACTGAAAAAAGCGACTATCAAATATCTACAAATCTTGCGGGACCAACGGCTTTAGATGGTTTCGTAAGTACGGACGTAACCCGCTATGTTATAATGGTTACCCATCCACCTATGCTTTGCTGTTATATGGTTAACCTCGGCAAGCGCGGCTTAACTTAGGAGATAATAAGCCTATGTAATTCTTTAGCCCTGAGCTCCTCGGAGGTAGGAGAGAGGAAGGGGCTCTTCCGCCTGTTCCTTCAGTTACCCTTTGCGTTCTAGGGAAACGTTTTCGTTTTACGGTGGTGCCACGACCCCGGCAAGAGTTTGGCCCTATGAGGTTTAAACGCCAGCCGGTCAGTTGCCCCACCTGTATGCGGACAGCTGCTTGAAGCGTGCGTGAACACGACGCGCCGTCGACCAGGGCATGGTCTATCATCGGACGGCGAGTCCCCATTAATCACCATCCGCATGCCCGCGCCTATAATGGCCGAAAATCGCCCCGTGACGTCCGATGCAGTAGACGTCTCCTGCGGCGGCTGGGTTGTGAGGTGGATGCTGTCCTATCCGTCACGGCGCCCGTCCCATCCTTCGCTAGGCATGACTGCTTCGCTGAAGGAGGTGACCGCTTCCCATACCATCTCGCCCCGCAGCATGACCTCGAGCAACGCCGACCGCGAGAGGTCGCCCCGTATCACTTCCGTAAAGACACGTCCGTGCTCTGCCCAAGCCGGACAGTCCTGCACCGTATGATCCACCGTGTCCTCCGGGCGATCCTCGCAATGGTGACTAGGTGTCACCACTGCGTTTCTTCCTCCCTTATGAGACACAGGAACCTCTGCACGCGTAGCATGGCGATTCTATCTCTATTCTACCAAGAAAAGACAAAGTTATTTCATCGTTATTTCTACACAAATCGACTGTTTTTTTGCACAAATATGACACCATTTCTTACACTATTGAAGAAAAGAACGTTTATTTTCCATATTTTTTACATTACCATGCTTAAAACGCTAAAATTATTTCTACGTTCTGTCATTTTGTCTATTCTTGCGTCGACAAAACCCCTTTCTACGGCGCCATGCTACGCCTGCTGGAATCACCTGTGTCCGATGAAGACCTGTGTCAAGCTGAAGGTAAGGACCCCGCCGTGATGCCTCCCCAGCTACTCCTCAAAGAGGAGTCTTACCGCCGCGCTAACAGGGTGCTCAAAGAAAAAAAAAGAGCTATGAAAATCTTTTAACAATTTAGTGGAGAAATAGGTCGTATAAGTAAGTCGAACATAGAACCTCTTTTTTTGAAGTCTTTTAGAAATAAAAACATCTGGTCATCGCTTAAATCCAACGACGATATAATACTAGACTGGTAATAACAGGCGACCGATGTCTGCCAACACATTAGGCAAAAAAGTCTTATATCCGTCTCATTTCGACCAATCCTGTGAGCCGTAAACATACGTTGAGACAGAACCGACCTTGAGTTAGCCAATCACAACGCAGTACCCCGCCTCCCTCGCTTACGTAGTACCTCAGCGAGTTGGCAGAATAGTTTTGTTCGATAAATCGTGCAATGCGTAGTCTAGTATTATATCGTCGTTGCTTAAATCAAACTACTAGCGCCATCTAGTAAAGAAAGGAGAACTATACATTATGTTGTGCGTGCTTTCATATTTTTAACCTAGATGGCGCTGGTATATGGGTTGACTAGATTTAGCAAGGAGATTAAAATATTAAAACTTCTTGAGATTTGAGATATTATAATTTTTGTGTGTGTTTTCTCTCTGTGCGTCTGTTGTGGCACCGTAAAAACAAGAATGACACACAAACTACTACTACTATGTTTTTTTTTACCGATTTGAAGGCGATTTATTGGAGCGACAGTCTGTATGGTTAAGTATGGTATGACCTCTTTACTGCGTCGCTATAAAATAAAGTCATCGTTTGGAGAGAAATTAGGTGAGAGAAAAGCAACAGAGAAAGTAGCTGAAGCTCGGGGCCGCACTCCAAAACAGTAAATAGACCTATAGGCCCAGTTCAGCAAAATGTTCAGCAGATGATAACTCGACCCTGGAGACTCGTATTTTAAAGCTACGTTTTTGTGAAATATTATTCTTAAATACTCGTAGTACAAGTAATTAAATTAGGTACTGCATTTGGCTATTAATGGTGATGTCACAGTGATATTATGAAGCGATATTTTATCGCTAAAAGACACTTTCGGCGACTCAATAGGCTCATCTAAAATTGCCCAATAGCTTTTTATAGAACCCAAATTTAAAGGCAAAATTATAATATCCTTAATTTGTCTATTACCTAATGTTTTGCATACTTTTCCTATCCCTCCCTCTTATAAGTTTCTAATTTGAAGGGATAGCGTTAAGGTATGAAGAAGGTCTGCATATCATACCTATACCTATGTAAAGAAATAATAAAATTCATTCAATAAACGACTCCACTATTGGAGTCGTTATGTCGTTACGCCTATGCGTCGACCTCGTAGAAGACGGTGGGACGAGCTTAACAAAACCAACGACTATTGGTCCAATTTGGCCCTGGATCATAAAAAGTAAAAGTCATGGAGAGAGGACTTTACCCACCAGTGGGATGAAGTAGACTAGCAGTATCAGTATCAACATATAACTAGACTAGTAGGTACACACGTCAGCACGTCAACCTACCCGAATCTGTAAAATTTTACTCATTGAACAATAGGGTTGCCATTTCTAAAATTTAGAAAAAAGGACAAGATGCATGAAAACCTCGGATTTTGGAGTCCAGAACCCGAACACGAGTCGAAGTGCGGACCATAGCGACTGCGTCGACAGGAGTCCCGGACGGGGTGAAGTGCAAATGTGCGTGTGTCGTGGGGGGGGGCACACAAACTTAAAAATTTTAAACCCGGACTACAAATGAAGAGCCCCCAGACGATCCTCGAATGTCCTCTAAGCTAAAACCCGGACGGATGGCACCCCTATCGCGCGAACATTAACTTTTCACTATTATTGTGATATAGTTGAAAATCTATTATAGTGAATGCTCCAATCAGCCCGCGAAATTCAAATTTTTTTTACGTTTTTTGCAATTTGCAGGCCAGTGCTAGGTTGTATGTTGATTAAAATATTATTCGCGGCTGTAAGACGTATGTAGTTACAGAATTATAATTATCAAAATCATCAAAACAACGCTCTAAATTCATAAAGCTGTAGGAATGACTTTTTTTGTTTTTTTTTTTTTGTTCCTACGCCTTTATGAACTTGGAGGGTTGTATTGGTGATTTTGATGATTATAATTCTGTAACTACATACGTCTTACAGCCGCGAATAATATTTTAATCAACATACAATAGGTTGTATGTTGATTGAAGTTGATTTGCAAGCCAGTGCTAGGGCACTAGCTTGCAAATTGCAAAAAACGCAAGAAATTTTGAATTTCGCGGGCTGGTTGGAGCATTCCCCCAGAAAGAGAGATTGAGGTAGATACGAGTTTTCTAATAGAACAAATAATTCATCAATGTTAGCAAATCAGTCTCAAACGTTAAAATATCGCTTTCAAAGATATACAGCTTGACATAAAAATGTAGAAAACCGGAAGTCGCCACTGTCTTCGCGCTACCAGCACTTTGAATGATTTTTTTTTTTTTCACTTATTACGTTAGTTTTATGGCACAATAATAAATCTAACAAACCTGCGGTCTTTGTTTACATCAAATATCAAAGATTTTAAAACGCTGTCAGAAATAAAAAAATTAGTTCCGTTTCAATCCGTTCTGGCCAAGCTGTACAAACTATAGTATAGCACGATATTAATTACTGTGCACAACCTTAACAGCAGCAACAGTTAATAAATTATAATCTGTTATATAATGTTGTATATTACGCACCTCCACTAACCGGTTTGGTCGGTCATTAACCAGTAACCAGCAGTTATTCGTAACTGATTTAGTAAACAAACCTTCCATGCAGTAGACACATTAAAGCAATGATACGCAGATTGAAAATAATCAAATAACTACTTTTTGTTTAGTGGAAAAATCATCAAATGAGATCGAACCCGCAGAGAGGGGTGGAGCCGGAAGGCACTGTTAACCTCGTACGGACGAAAATACACGGTTTAAAACTTGCTAGGTACCAACATTCTGAAATTTTATGGTGACTGTACTTTAAAAAATATAATATACTTCATCATCATCAGCATATTAATGTTCCCACAGCTGGGACACAGGCCTCCTCTCTGTGAGAGGGAGTGGGCCATTATCCACCACGCGGGCCCAGTGCGGATGGTGGATGTCACATGTCTTCGAATTTTTGATTCTAGGACATGCTGGTTTCCTCACAATGTTTTCCTTCACCGTTTTGAGAGCAGTGGTGATGAAATAAATTACACAAAGTAATGCGCCTGGCGGGGTTCGAACCCACGACCTACATTCGTAAGTCGGGACCGATACCACTGGGCCACCACTGCTCTAATATAATACTTATTTCATGTTAAATCGACTTAGTTGAAGTAAATAGGCTTGTCATGTCTGTCGAAAGATCACCGCGAGCATTCACCTGTAATGTAACATAAAAGTGCGCAATTTGATGCTCTATTGTCTTCGAATGTTCGAATATGTAACGTTACATTACAGGTGAATGAATGCTCGCGGTGAGGGAGCGCCTTAGGTGACGGAACATACCCTTGTCCCGACACTGAATCTTGAAGAGTGGACGAAGTAGTTTATTGCCAAAGTAGAAAAAAAAGGGCTTCACCACGTGATACTACTAAATAATCCCACGAGAACGTAATTATTTATTATTAATTAATTAATTAGCCTGTACTGTCCCACTGCTGGGCAAAGGCATCCCTCCATTCTTTCCAATGTTCTCGATTTTGCGCCATCTCCTTCCAATTCTCAAGGAAGACATCCAGTTCGTACCGCCATCTCCTTTGAGGTCTGCCGCGACCTCGCGTCGCTGTTTCAGGGCACCAATCATGAGCTTTACGTGCCCAAAGCAGGGTTCGGCATGCGACAGACATGTCCTGCCCAGTCCCATTTAAGTTGGGCAGCCTTTTGAACCACGTCAATAATATTTGTGTTTTGGGGCGCAGTGTAATGGTTTGAACGTGATCTGTTAAGTTACACGGAACGTTAAACCGGGATAAATAGTTATTTGTTATGCAAGGCTGCAAAGTTGATTTTTGGCGCGAGTACTTGAATTGAGAACTGAGCGATCGAAGGATTCTAAGATTGAACCGCGAGAGAAACGAGCGGTTCAAATATAGAATCCTGAGCGATGCGAAGTTTTCAAACTTTGCTGCCGAGTGCAACACACAACTTTTCACCTCACAAAGCGAGGAAATGCAATGGGGGCGGCTCGCCTGCCAGTGTAGAAAACAATTCAATACAAGACGTGTTCGAATTTTGAAAAACACTTTGTGCTCTACTTAGAGCACAAAATGGAGTTTTGCGCTCAGATTTTGAATGAGAAATAGAATCTTTCCGAGCGGGTGAGGTGAAAAAGTTATTAATTTAAGTTGTTAATTATATCATAGGTATGTGTTAATACAGGTTATAAACTATCTGTGTACCAAATTTCATCCCAATCCATTAAGTAGTTTTCGTGTGAAAGAGTTACAAACATCCATCGATCAGTCCATCCTCAGAAACGCATTCATAATATTAGTTATATGGAAAGAAGTTTTATGTATGTTGGCAACAAGGCCTCTAGTTAAGTAATTAAAAGTTTAACGGTTGCAAACACATAAAATTATATTGTTATATTTTAATTACGCGAATATTCTTTCACATTTTGACGCAAGATTCCATGCAAAATTTAACAAGGTTCGGCAAATGCCGAATAATCATTTGATCGATTATGTTATTTTGCAAAAACTGCACGCTTAAGCAAATGACCATAGCCTTGATATTAAAGACATGCCAGGATTCTTATCATCTGCCTAGCCTTCTCCTATGTTGGGGTCGGCTTCTAATGAAACCGGTTGCAGCTGAATATCAGTATTTCAATCATCACTGATAAAGATTATTATAGACAATAGACCTGGTAGTGATGGATCGACGCATTGCTCGTGATTGTACAACCTTGTAGTATCCTTTAAATTAAAAAAACAAGTGCATATCAGTCAAAAATAATTAAGGCCAAGCGACTTTTTGACCGTGAAATGAATATGATACAATTAATCGCGTTCAAGTACAACTTATAAACGAGTTTTTATTAATTACTAGCTTCCGCCCGCGGCTTCGCCCGCGTGGTGTTTTGATAGCCTATGTTCTTTCTCAGGGTCTAAAGATTGTCTGTGCCAAATTTCATCAAAATCGGTTGAGAGGTTTAAGCGGGAAAGCGTAACAGACAGACAGACATACAGAGTTACTTTCGCATTTATAATATTAGTTTGGATTGGATGGATTTGCATTGGTTAAGATTTTATGAACCCGGTATATCATTAGCAATCGATTTTCGATGTTTTTTTTTAGATGTTTGGACTGTGGTGTCTGTATCAGATCGTCAAAGTAGTTGATACATTGTTGATCAAACATCGATCGATCCATTGAGAGAGACGCGGAGTCTCGACCGACGTCGACTGAGACATTTTATCATCGATTCTATCAGGGGCGTAGCGAGACCGAAGAGGCAATTCTATCGGGGGCAAGATGCCTTTGCGAGGCCGTTTTTTTCGGGACGATAAATATAGCTTGCTTCCGCTGCTCGCGCGAGGCCCCCTTTTGATAAAATCAATTAATATTGTCAGCGACATCACCTTTGAGAGGCTTTTTTTTACTCTTACAGTTCCTAGTTACAAAATAATAAAACGTAGGTACCCAACTACCCAAGTTATCTTCCAACATAGGGCCTCGCGCAAGCAGTGGAGGCGGAAGACCTAAACGATATCGTAGCGACATCAGCATTGCAGGGCTGATTGTCAAGATTTTGTGTTTTTTTCTCTGAGCGCGAGGCCCCCTTCAGGTGTGAGGCCGGGGGTTAGGGTCCGTTTAGCCCCCGCCTAGCTACGCCACTGGATTCTATCGTCGTCCGATACATTTTATCATCAATCTAGGACAAACTATCCTAACTTACATTCTTATCTTGTCATGGACAAGACATTCACAGTGTTGTGTTGTACGTTTTTAAAACGCTCGACGCTCCGCCCCGCTCAACGCTCGAGTCGGGCGGGCACTCTGGCCGTACTCTGAGGCTTACATAAGCCAAAGACCTAGCCTCGCCGAAGTTCTTGCCCTTCACTGACCTGAAATCTAGACATTTAACTATGTACCTTCTATGAGATCAAGGTAAACCTGTACGTTAAAGGAAACTCGATTCCTAAATACTAATTCATAATAACCACTAGTTGAATGACTTCACAGAGAAGTATATCCTAGATAATATTCATAAATATTATGGGGAAACTTAAGACCGAGCTCAGTGGTGTACAGACGCCAGCACATCAAGCTACCACAATCTGTCAGATTACTCTAATAGAATTTCAACCTTATCACAAGAGTAGAAGGTTGATGTTTGATTTGTAAAATCTGACAGATTCGGGTAGGTTGACCTGCTGGCGTCTGTACATTGAAGGAGGTCCAGGAGTGGAAGAATGCAGGGTGATGATGATGCTGGTAAGCTACTTCTTATTGCATACAACTGTAAGAGAAAAACACTGTTTGAGAAAGTTTTTTATTTTTCCATTTTAGTTTAGATATTCAACAAAGATCTTCATATCCATAGTTGGCGTCTTTGAAAATCTACAATCCTAGTAAGCAACAAAAACGGATGTATGCGGGCAACTTTACGAGATATCCATTATTGTTATGTACTAAAACACATAACAAACACTTTTCTGAAAACCGCATTAAAATCGGTTCAGCCAAACGCGAGATAATCGCGGACAAATATGCAATCGTCTCTGAAAATCTACAATCCAAGTACCTAAGCAAAAACGTGGGCCACGTGGGCAACGTCACGAGATATCTATTAGTGTTATTTAATAAACCTTCTCCAAAATGTAATGAACACTTTCTTGAAAACCGCATCAAAATCCGTTCAGCCAAACGCGAGATAATCGCGGACAAACACACATACATGATACAGGTCGAACTGAGAACCTACTTATTTTTGAAGTCGGTTAAAAATAGAGGATTATGGAGGAACGAATTCACATGAAATAACTAGATAAAGAATAAATAAAACATCGTTTTTGAACAGATTTTCCTCTTACACTAAACACTGGTACAACTATGCAATGCATTGTTGACTTTGTATAAACTGACTGTAAATAGGTACTGTGTCAGTAAATACATAACTACTGATGAGATAATATGGTTCTGCTGAAGTACCGACCTAAACAATGTGACATTCAATCAGCAATAATGATGATGGAAAACTATAAATCATAGGGAAGCAGGTTAACTGCCCAACAGTAGCAGGGCGAGGTTGCGGAGCGGAGAAACGGAGTAATATCTTTACATAATGGTAGGAAAGTCAAAACTGTACATTGTTTTTTTTTAAAGAATACTTTATTTGATTAGGTGTTATCTACAATCGATACCGAAGCCAAAAATATAGTTTTTAGAATTTTTGTCTGTTTGTATGTATGGAATTACTGCATGAATTTACTTCAAATTTAGCACGAATATTATTAAGAAGTCGGGTCAACATATAGGCTACATATTATCACGCTACCACCTACGGGGAACGAGCAGTGAACCTTTATTTACTTAACGCATTCACGCAGACGACGTCGCGGGCAGCAGCTAGTTAACCAATATTGCTGAAGAGGAACGGAGATTTGGTGCTACTATTGATAAAAGGAGCACTAAATCTAAGATTCGACTGAGTCGACCGACCAAGCCGAAGAGACAGGGGAAGCGGGGTGGATGAAACCAAGTTAAATCCAGTGCCATCCACCCCGTTACATGGCCGATGCTGCCACTAACGGGGTCAATAATAAAATTTTTCCCATCTAGCCCTTTGACGAGGCAGGAGCAGCAGGGTGGATGATACCAACCCAGAAAGACAGCTAAAAGGTATGGGGGCTCTTGCTGAATACAACGCTTCACGATCGATGTCACTTGTCGAAGACCTTTGTATGAGTTAGGTGTAGATTTTAGTGGGTGCGAGCCCCTCATACACACACTTGGCGTTGCCAGGTCTTAAAACCGAAAAGCTGGGCAGACCAGTCAGTTAAGCCGGGCATTTGTGTGAAAAGACTGGACATCTTTAAAGTTTTAGTACTCGTATAACACGCTCAATTTTTTTTTAACTAAAGGTAAACTAGCGATCCAATCCGTTAATCGCATCGTCCGCTCGATACGATCCATCGTGTATTAGTTCCGTTCGCCGACCAAGGCATACCCTCATCACCCCCGACGACCCCATCTCCTCCAGGAGAGCCGTAGGGAAACCAGTACGCTGCGCAAACACAGACACAGACCGACTCCGTCATTCCGCCCTCGCCGCCGAGGCCGCCCGTCGCGACGCCCAAGTCAATGCCCCCCCCGACCCTTGCAAGAGCCAGCCCGCGATGCTGAGCCTGTAGTTTTAAATTAGCCCCTAAATAATGAAATATTTAGATCCAGCCTGTCCCTTGTTATCCTCTGTCAGTGACGCCCTAAGCCGAGGTCCGTACCCCACAGGGGGTGCCCTTAGCGTGTGGTCACTTAAATTTTAACTTAGTTTGTAAGCCCTGGCTGGAGGCCTTAGAGTCATTTTTGGCAACCACAGGAAAGTCAGGTTAAGCAGCACACAACCTCTTATAGGTTGACCTGCGAGATGCCCGTATCCGAAAAAAAAAAAAATATTGAACTAGCGATAAAATATGAGGCTGGCAGAGCGCAAATCAAATAGTAACACATAAAAAAACGAATTTAAAAAGCCTAATAAAAGCTGGACAGGCCGGACACGGTCTAACTTGACCGAACGCGCAACCAAAATATCTGGGTCCGGCTTTACCCGGACACCTCTGACAACAATATACACACTCAGTGCCGTAACTAGCCTATAAAATGCGCCCAATCCAGGTCTAGCCATTACTGCGCCTTTCCAAGGTCTATATACGCGCTTTGCCACTTGCTTGCTTATCAACGATTAATATAACTATGCGCGCGCGCATAATGCAGACTACATCGCTTAAATTATTTATTGCAATCAAAATTTTCATAATATTACGAAACAAACGGCAAGATCAAAAACCTTCATTTTATTAATTTCTAGGCATACTAAATACTTCTGTGCACGTGTAAACCAATAATCTTCAAGGCAATCCAGGTATAGACTTGGCTATGTAATATCTACTATACTTCGTGATTTGGTATACCAACGTCCTCTAAGTCTTTAAGTAGATCATTTTATGGTACAACCGTGCCATTGGTTTAATTTATGTACCTGCATGTACCACTACCGTCCCATTATCAGTATCTATAATGTTCCCACTGCTGGTACACAGCCGTCCTCTTTAAAATTCCCCACGAAAAAAAGTATGCACAAATTAGCCAAAAGTTTTAGTTTTTTTAATTTTGATAGTTGTACCTTCGACCCATTTGTCCCCCCGCACGGGGATAGCAGAACAATTAAATTATAAAATCCAGCACATAGCTACCGAAACCGAGGAGTGGCGAACTTGCAACGACCCATTCGTTGCTAGATGTCACATGTTTTCGATTTTTTGTTTGTCAAAAAGGCCTGTACACTGAAATGGACCTGGGTTGGCCACGTCTGTCAAATGTTCAACGAGCTGTTGGCCAAAATAACCACTTTGTGGAGCCCTGACGCAGCCAGAAGGCGTCGCGGCAGACCACGTAGAAGATGGCGGGATGAGCTGGACAAAACCAACGATCAGTGGTCCACTTTGGCTCTGAATTGTGACCCGCCCCGACTTAGAACTCCTAAGTTGGGGCTGATACTACTAGACCACCGTTGCTCTATTAGCCCCTTCGTACACTAGGCAACGCAAGTCTCCGATACCTTACGACTTTGGTATCCAATCCATTGACGCGCGTGCCTCTTTACGAACGTCTATGGATTTGTATTGCGATAGTGGCCCGGATACTAAAATCGTAAGGCATTGGAGACTTGCGTCGCCTTGTGTACTAAGGGGTTACTTAGCAAATGCCTTCTCATTCCTTTACAAAACTTTCTGTGTCTTGCTATCTCAAATTAATCAGTCAGTCGTTTCTTAAACATGCGCATGAGTTGTTATAATGATATTATTTTTATCCAATTAACATTAGACTCGTGTCCAAGTCTTCTTAATTACAAGATCAATTAAATACAATAAGAAAACTCATTTACAATCAGGAAAATGGATCAATTAATAACATTGTCATCATGTTTTGTGACATTAAATAAAAATTAATAAATTCACGGGGCCGTCTGTAAAAGGTAACCGAGAACCTGGAAAGCAAAAGGCAACCGAAAGGAAGGGATTTTTAGTCATTAAGAGTCTGACAATCTCTTCCACTCCATCTGAGGTCGCATTTATTTGATGTTATTTGGTGATTTTAACACCTAAATAAATTGGTAGTAGCGCATGAAATTAACCATTAGTTAGATTGAGAAAAAGGGTATTAAGGTGATTGCGTCGATGTTGCCCGCGAAATTCAAATTTTCTTACGTTTTTTGCAATTTGCAGGCCAGTGACATGTTGTAACTTTATCAAAATATGAATTGCAGTAATAATATAATAATTGTATAATTTTAAATATGAAAATTATCAAAACATTCGCTCCATCAGCTCTCACATAGAAAAACTGCATCAAAGTTAGATTTCGGAGATTTTAACAAGATGCAGCTTTTCTATGTGAGAGCTGATGTATGATATCGCGGGCTGGTTGGAGCATTCCCCTTAACGCCATATAAGTATGTACTTACGTATTTCCTGTAAGATATAGCGCTCTTCTCAAACAGAATTGATTTCAAAATTTCTCTGTCAACTCTTCAGACATGTTCATACCATCTTTCCTAATATAAGAAATGAAAAAAATACTAAGTAGGTACGTACTTTAGTCTCGGTCACGGTAATGTGCCTCCGTCAAACAAAAGTGATATGCAATAATTGTGTGAAAATTACAAACAATAAGTATTTGAATACCTACTTCCTGGTGCCGAAAAAAAAGGATGGGAACTTATCGGTACTGTGATTCTTTAGGAAATACAAAATCTGACTAAAATAACCTTATTAATTTGTTAATTTAATTATTATTTTAACCGAACTGCGCCAGGAGGAAGGTTGTTTTATTATCATTAATTACCATTTAGCCATTTTTGATACATCATGAGGAAGTACCTCGTTAAAAATCGCACAGAATCTTTTGTTTAAACTTCTAAACACCTCGTATCATATAGCGTAGTGTCGAAGTCCTGAAATTTTAAAAAATAAACCACGTTAAAAGTTGTTGTAACAATTTAAAACAAAAGAAAAAAACTCGGTCATAGGTATTTGAAATTCGAACGCCTCCGCCATTTTGTCAAAAAGCAGCACAGCAAAGGAAGATACAATTATTCCTCCTATCTAACCAGAACTAAGTATTCAATTAACAAGCAATAAAAACTAGAAACAGAGTAACTGGATTCAAACCCAGTAGTTGCCGACCTCCATACAATTCCTTGCATCTACAATACCAGTGAAAAACAAAAGAATATCTCGTTACCTATCTTCCCGGTCAAAGTTTCCTCGCTTTTCTTTAGCTTGTCTTTTCTGCATTTGCAAGATTCAGTTCCATGAATAAATGTTTTGTTTTAGGAAAATATATTATAGTGATGTGGGTTTAACAAAGTTTCCATTTAGGGCCTACGCAGTCTGGGACGGCATGGCAAGGGATTTTAATTTTTAGGGTTCCGTAGTCAACAAGGAACCCTTATAGTTTCGCCATGTCCGTCCGTCCGTCCGTCCGTCCGTCTGTCCGCAGCTTAGCTCAGAGACGCCCAGTACTAGAAAGCTGTAATTTGGTATGAATATACGGATTTGTTGTGCCGAAAAAGTGGTAAAATAAAATCTCGTAAAATATTTTTTTTTAGGGTACCTCCTGTACACGTAAAGTGGGGATGTTTTTTTTTTCTCGCGTACCCCTTAGTGTGGGGTATCATTAAATAGGTCTTTAAAAAATATTGATAGTTTTCATTAACAATTTTTTGATAAAAAGATTCGTTTGTGAAATATTAAGCTTTAAAGTGCTAATTTTTGCTCGACTCGAGTGTCCCCCCCCCCCCCTCTACCAGCTAAACGGTTATATTTGGGGGTGTGAAAAAATTCACAATAGTAGTATATATAACGAAATTTTAAGGAAAATTATCATGACTAAGTAGGCTTTACAAGTTTACGAGTAATAGTCGACCAACTTATAAAACGTACTTGGACAATATATTTTCCTAAACAAAATGTATCGCAGAACTTGTTCTTCAACTGCAAATGTAAGTTTGTCAACTTTATTTTTACAGCTTTATTAGGTGGGTATGTTATGGGGATAGGTAGGTTTTTATTGTCAACTATTTTTAACTAACTTCGAAAAAAGGAGGAGGTTCTCAATTCGTCCTAATCTTTTTTTTATGTATTTTCCCCGATTTCTCAAAGACGCCTGGACCGATTTTGAAAATTCTTCTTTTTAAAATTAAATTCAGCGAATCAGTTTAATTAGTTCGCATAAGTATTTTGATAGGCAACTACGGAACCCTACACTGTGCGTGGCCCGACACGCACTTGGCCGGTTTTATTACTAATAGACATTCAACCGTACTGTTACAGAAATACGACATAAATTGCTATGCTTTAAAATGATGCCGTGGCATTGAAAGGGATTTTATCGCACGGCACACCACAGGCTCCCGTGGCGGGATGCCGTGGCATAGGTACTGCCGTAGGCAGCGGCATGCCCCGGACTCCGGCGCTCGTAGTGATATACTGCGGGGTGCGGCGGCGCGGGGGTAGAGAAGCGGGGAATGCACACCATTGACCTCTTTATCTGCAATAATCGATATCAACACCAAATCCCAATCTACCATTTTAAAACTCAGTCACACCAACACTCTATCAAACGCAACTGAAGACTAAAAGTTTATCAGGCAGCAGGAGTCGCTGAGGCGTGCTTTGTCGTGCCGCAGCACGCCGTGGCAAAGTGCTGGAATGCCGCGGTATCTAAGCGGCCAGTGTGCGCTGACTCACAGCAAAATCCCTTGCCATACCGTCCCGCGTCCTGGTCTGCGTACGCCTTTAAAGTGAGTAACAGACGATCTGGGAACTCATGACACGATTTCTTTTGACGATGCATGGATGAAAAAATCAACCAATCAATGGAGGAACAAGACATTAGCTACCTAGCATAAAATTTACTGGTGGCCTACCATGACGTCATGAGTAATTCCACTGTGGAAAAGAGACAGAGATATACAAGTCGTCTAGCGCCATCTCGTTCCCACACTGTTACTCTCGCTTTAAGACGTCATGGTAGGCCACCTGCTCTTTGGAAAGAAAAGAGAGAAAGCAATTCGGCTGTCCATACCTATCTCTTTCATCTAAAACATGGAAAAGAACAATGTTACCGCCATGATCACTTGCTCTTTTTCCGTCACACTTTTCCCCGCATAAACTGATACCTGCTTAGGAAAGATCTTGATTTTGAAATCAGGAGTTGAAATGTCACTTCGTGGTAAGCGTGAGCCATCGACCACATCACTACTTCAAATAAGGTCGAATTTTGGTCAAACGTAAATCAGGGTTGGCATGATCGAAACGACTTTTTTTAAAATCACTTGTTTATAGCAGTTTAAATTTAAACAGAGTATTTTATCACACGTTTTAATTAGATACTTTTCATGGCTCATGAATGGACATAAAAAGAAAATAAATTAATATTTACGAGTTTAGATAGCTTGACCATAAAACAAACCATTTGAGTCATGCTAATGCTATGTTATATTTTTGAACTTTTATGGGAAATAGAAAAAAAAATTGAATATTAGCCAATGATATTTTAGTAAACAGATATGATAAGAGCGCGCAAAACGTGAAGACCAGAAAATGTCCTACGTGGGACAATTAAGTTAAGTGTATAACATATCTGAATATTAGAATATCTAGCTAAAACATGAGATGTTTTTTTTTTCCGTTGATCGTTTTTTGTAAATTTTTAATTACTGCGGTGAATTTGAAAAGATCTAGTCTAGAAATTAAGCGTAGGTATCTTATATATAAAATTTCCGTGTCACAATGTTAGTTACCGTACTCCTCTGAAACGGCTTGACCTATTTTTATGAAATTTGGTATGCATATTCAGTAGGTCTGAGAATCGGCTATTATCTATTTTTAGAACTTTTTTTTCTAGGAAAAATTTACTTATATGGCAAAACAACGTTTTCGGGGTCAGCTAGTACCTATATATATATATATATATATATATATATAATTCATGTACCTACATGTTTATACCATCGACCTAGGTCGAATTACTTTTAAATAAGGTCCTAAACTAAAAAGTTCGTTGTTTTAAAAAATTTAAACTGTTTATTTAAATAAATTAAAAAAAAAAAATTGCCTTCCAACCCTGGCCTATATATTATAGGAAATTTAACTAACCCTTACCTCGACCGTGACCTTTACTGACCTTAAACGTCTGAATCACGAAAGAAAGGCGTCTGAACGTGCACGCTAGGGACTGCCCACGCAGCCCGTCATTATTATAATTTACCTAACCATAGAGTTTTATGTGGTCGAGTACAAGATAGACTTTGATTATTACAAATTCCAGGAATCTGCAAAGTGTGTGCCATACTCGCAAGACGATCTCCGGCCACCGTAGCCGCGGGCATGCGGGCGGCGAGTAATGGGCAACTCGCCGCCCGACCATGGACCATGCCCGGGTCGACGGCGCGTTGTGTACCACGCGCGCCTCAAAGAGCGTCAGCAAGATATCGGGGCCCACCTCTAGAGGGCCAAAGCCTGCCGGGATAGCGAGACTTATTCCATTACCGTGACCCTGGAACGTAAAGGGCTAATGAAGGACACCGTGGATTTTAGTCAGTACAAGTCTGATAGTCCCTCCCGCCCTGCCCTGGGTGGGAGGACACCCAGCTGATATCACATAGGTGAACAAGGTGAAAACCGATGGAACGAGCTTACCCAGAAGAAGTCGGTTCACACAAGTAACTGAAGAGATTTTATCTTGCCATATTGTCTACGCAATCTCAAATTTTTTTTTTTTTTTTTTTTTTTTAAAACTTGATTTAAAAAAAATTCAGGACCTGTTTTTGATCTTGGCAGCACCATTAGATTAAAATATACTCAAACTTCAGGTTTCAAAACGTAATGTTTTACCTTGCTAGGTCACAAGGAGGTTGTCGAATTAATTTGCATTAATCCACCTCATTAACAAAATAAACTAAATGTAGCTAGAACGTTCTCGAACTTTTCTTAAGAATACTAAGTATGCAAATGAAATATTGGCCCTAAGACAATCCACATCGCGGAACTGTCTTACGGAACGCAAAGGGTAACTGAACAGAAAGAACAGAGGCCTTCGAGCTCAGTTTAGGCTGTGGGAAAGAGACAAAGCTATACAAGTCGTCTAGTGCTATCTCTTTCCCACAGCCTAAAGGCTCACGGTTTAAGAGTTCATGGTAGCCAAGTCTGACAGTACCTTTCACTCCAACCAAAACGGGTTCAAGAAAGAAAGATTTTGGAGAAAGAGTTTTTTTTTTATAATATTGCCCCACACGTCGTGGGTGCAAAAATTATAAAATGAGTTCTTCATTTGATGGTTATTCAATCTTCAAAAAATAACCTCTTTCGTGTGATAGTTCCTCATGGAGTTATTCCATTCTATGCTGTGTACGGGTGAGGCTCTGTTCGCGCAAAAACATAATGTCAGTTTCTTTGGGTGATTGCGAAAAAACTGAAGAATTAATTAAATTGACATAAACGCTAAAAAACTACTGAAAAGCTGATGTTAATCCTATTTAAGGTGATTGCTTCGATGTAGCCCGCGAAATTCAATTTTTTTTACGTTTTTTGCAATTTGCAGGCCAGTGACATGTTGTAACTTTATAAATATAATATGTGTTGCGGTAATAACAAGTATAATTTTAAATATAAAAATTATCAAAAAATTCGCTCCATCAGCTCTCACATAGAAAAGGTGCATCGTAGTTAGATTTCGGAGATTTTAACATGATGCACCTTTTCTATGTGAGAGGTGATGGAGCGAGTTTTTTGATAATTTTTATATTTAAAATTTTACTTGTTATTACCGCAACTCATATATTTATAAAGCTACAACATGTCACTGGCCTGCAAATTGCAAAAAAAGGTAAAAAAATTTGAATTTCGCGGGCTGGTTGGAGCATGTATTTTTAATATAAATTGCTTTTAAAGTGGTTAGTGTCGAAGCCGTCACGTCATCAAGAGATTCTCTGTTTGCTATGTAAAATAATACATGACGTCAAAAATTAATGTGAATATGTTAATGTATTACATAAATTAACATTGGTTGTTTATGTCTGGCCTGTCGCTTATCTGAATCCGGTTTTTTTAACGACTTATTTGTTTTTTTAATCATGGTACAATGTCAAGTTTGCTATGTGTGCCGACGTGTCAGTTTTTTTTTGCTGCACTGGAGCAAAGCCCTTCCCCAATTATTTGCCTAAATTCATCTTGTTTCTCCTGGAACCAGATCTTACGGCCAGAGGTCTTATCACAAGATTTCCTTAGTTTACCGTACCTATACCAGTGTGCTTATAGTATGTATGGCGTTTATTGTATGGAAAAAAAACGCCTCTGAGATACGAGGAATTAACTTTACGCAAATAAAATACTGGAGGCCAATCGCGCTATTTTTTTTCAACGAAATCGCAACTGAACCGCTACCATAACACAACTTTTTGACCGTTTCGTATCGCGCTAAAATTTTGACAGCAAGTTGAGACGCAACGCGATCGTAGCTGGAACGTAACCGCTGTCAAACGTAAAGTTGATAGGACGCTACTTTTTTATGATCGTTACTGCATCGTTGGAGTGTTTTGTCTTTGTTGTGAAGTGATTCTACACTACATCCTACTGATATGATATTATCTTATTATGAACTAGCTGTGCCCGCGACTTCGTTCGCGTGGATGTCGGAATTTAACAATGTATTTTTTAGTGCGAAGCGCTTAATTCTCGCCACGTTTTTTTATAAATCATATCGTTTTCATATAATCCCTGTATTTAGAATTCATTTTTCAAGAATATTTGAGGTGATTATAATAAACGCCCTCTGTCGTTCAGATTCAGAAGAATTGCTACTGGATTACCCATTCTATCTCATTCCATCCCACTCCGTCCCCCTCCATCCCACTCCATCCTACTCCATCCCACTCCATCCCACTCCATCCCACTCCATCCCACTCCATCCCACTCCATCCCATTCCATCCCACTCAGTCCCACTCCATCCCACTCAATCCCACTCCATCCCACTCCAGCCCATTTCATCCTACTCCATCCCACTACATCCCACTCCATCCTAATCCATCCCACTCCATCCCACTCCATCCTAATCCATCCCATTCATCCCACTCAGTCACACTCCATCCCACTCCATCCCACTACAACAACCCACTCCAACCCACTCCAACCCACTCCATCCCACTCCAACCCACTCCAACCCACTCCATCCCACTCCAACCCACTCCATCCCACTACATCCCACTCCATCCCACTCCATCCCACTCAATCCCACTCCATCCCACTCCATCCCCCTCCAGCCCATTTCATCCTACTCCATCCCACTCCATCCTAATCCATCCCACTCCATCCCACTCCATCTCACTCCATCCCACTCAGTCCCACTCCATCCTAATCCATCCCACTCCATCCCACTCCAACCCACTCCATCCCACTACATCCCACTCCATCCCACTCCATCCCACTACATCCCACTCCATCCCATTCCATCCCACTCGATCCCACTCCATCCCACTCCATCCCACTCAATCCCACTCCATCCCACTCCAGCCCATTTCATCCTACTCCATCCCACTACATCCCACTCCATCCTAATCCATCCCACTCCATCCCACTCCATCCCACTGCATCCCACTCCATCCCACTCAGTCCCACTCCATCCTAATCCAACCCATTCATCCCACTCAGTCCCACTCCATCCCACTCCATCCCACTACAACAACCCACTCCAACCCACTCCAACCCACTCCATCCCACTCCAACCCACTCCAACCCACTCCATCCCACTCCAACCCACTCCATCCCACTACATCCCACTCCATCCCACTCCATCCCACTCAATCCCACTCCATCCCACTCCATCCCCCTCCAGCCCATTTCATCCTACTCCATCCCACTCCATCCTAATCCATCCCACTCCATCCCACTCCATCTCACTCCATCCCACTCAGTCCCACTCCATCCTAATCCATCCCACTCCATCCCACTCCAACCCACTCCATCCCACTACATCCCACTCCATCCCACTCCATCCCACTCCATCCCACTCCATCCCATTCCATCCCACTCCATCCCACTCCATCCCACTCCATCCCACTCCATCCCACTCCATCCCACTCCATCCCACTCCATCCCACTCCATCCCACTCCATCCCACTCCATCCCACTCCATCCCACTCCATCTCACTACATCGCACTCCATTCTAATCCATCCCACTCCATCCCACTCCATCTGATTCTATCCCACTCCATCCCACTCCTTCCCACTCCATCCCACTCCATCCTACTCCATCCCACTCCATCCCACTCATTCCCATTCTAGTGTGAGTCTAATAAAAACCTTTTCTTTCTTTCCATTCAATCCCAAACCATCCCATTCTATTCCATTACACTCTACTTAACTCTACTCTACTCCACTCCAAACCACTCCACTCCAGTCCACAACATTATTTGAATAGGTATGTAGTTTTTCTATTCCAACTTAGATCGCGCTACTGAACTGTGCGTCTCGGTGTAAACTGACCGTAATTTTACTTCTGGGTCTGGAACACTTTAAATTCAAATATCTTTTGATAGACTTAACCGATTCCAATGAAACAAAAACTAAATTAGTCCTCAAGTTACGCTCGATCGTTGTGTATAAAGGTTATCTACATTGCCTTCGTACATTTTACGTGATGGAGCCACAAATAAACAGACAAACCGACAAACCGGCAAACCGACAAACCGACAAACAGACAAAAATTCTAAAAATGCTGGAAATGGGTTCTGTTGGTTGTCCTTCAACACCCTAGCTATTTTTTTTGGATTTTATTTTGATGTACAAAAACGATTTTTCTACAGTTTTATTATATGTATAGATTTATCTATCTAACTTTTGTTAGTTAGTTATTATTTTTGGTGAAAAAGTTCTAGAAAGATTATTGTGCTACATACGAGTATATATAGGACAGCTGGGCAACCAAAAGTGTAAACATATTTCATCAAAACTATTAGGTACTCCTTTGACTGTCTGCAGAACGCTCCTGCCTGCTTTCTTCCCACCCTTTTTTATAGTCCGTGAAGAACCGGTCAACAGCCGCCTTTAAGCGGCTAATCGGCAAACCTCTTTGTTGCCGGTTTACCGCCATGGGACCTGGGAGCGGAAGTCCTCCAGCACGTCTAGAAGCGCTACGAGTAGAGGCCCGGCGATATCACATGGTGGTATGCATGCAGGCAGTAACAGTTACGGCAGGGTGCAAGCGATACCTCAGCACGCGTAGCATGGCGCCGTAGAAACGGGTTTTGTCGATGCGAGAATAGACAAAAGGCCAGAACGTAAAAGATTTTTATCGATTTAAGCATAGCAATGTTTAAAATTTAGAAGAGATATGTTTCTATTCTTTAACGGTATACGAATCGTGTCATACTTGTGCAAAAAAACAGTCGATTTGTATAGAAATAACTATGAAATAACTTTGACTTTTCTTGGTAGAATAGAGATAGAATCGCCATGCTACGCGTACTGGTGTAGCGAGCGTTCATAGACAACGGTGACCGCTTTCTATCAGGCTGGCAGTATGCTTCTTTGTCCCCATTATGGTATAAACAAAGAAAAATTCCAAAGTAGTTGGGCCAAGGGGTTAGCAAAACATCTAAGATGGATGAGTGTTGTCTAAATTAAAAATCTTCCACTTATTTAATTATTCAGTATTTTCCTGAGATTAAACAAAAGGTATTTTACATCAAGTTTTTTACAAATATACAGCTTGTTTCAAAGTCTGATTCGCTAAAATAATAAGGAACCAAAACAACTTAATTTTATGGTAATATGAGTGGAAAAATTACTAGATTTTTTTGCTAGGTTCTTGTTTACCTTGAAAATTTGTTTATGATAACATTTATTATGTCTAATACTTGTTTATGTAGGTAAAGTAATTTATCAAAAAACCGATAATATCTGGTTCCATTGCAAACGTATCTACGTACCTATATTGCCAAATGTGTGTGAATTTAATGTAGGTATCTGATTAATAAGTTTTTGACATCACAAGGCCGAAACGATTGCACATATTTCAACTTTACCAAAGATACTAACCTGAGGGTGCACTAGTTTTGAAGATAGGAGAGTATTTGCAAGAAATATCTCCTAAAACACAAAATGATAGCAGAAAAACTGATTACGTATGGCTGATAGAAATAGCAGATATAAAAATATTTAAAAAAATACGTGTGGCACTCGGAGACCGCCGCGGTAAAGCTATTGCATAGCATTTTTTTTTGAAACAAGAAAAATTATTACCTACTGCGAATATTTAAGAAAGAGAGAATATAATTTATTTAAAATGTTCGTGGTGCACTATTGTAATAAACAAAAATAAATTATAATGAAGATATAAGTGGGTCTTTTATATATCGGATTCCCAGGTCTCATTTCCAAACTGGGTCAAAATTTTCAATAGGTTATGGGCCCAGCACGCTTCCACTGCGCCACTCTGCTTTGTTGTAGGAGAATTTTATAATAAGGTTTCATTGTTAAAACCTCCTTTTATAGCTGGCCGTTTAGAATGAGTACGAAAAAGTATATTGTCTTTATGACGGATGTTTTTATGATTGCCGAAATCTCCCGAACTGAAACGACGTTAGACGATGAGGGGTATTAGGTATTTTTGTTAGGTTTTTTTCTTAGGTATTTTCGTTACGGAATTTCTTGATTCGGTCGCCGCGCGCAGAGCCCGCGATAAAAGCTATGCAATAGCTTAAAAAAATGATAAGTGTTCATATTAATAAAAAAACAAGTGCCTAATATTAAGAACAAACATTGATTACAAAATGAAAATAATTAGAAGAAAAGAAAAACCAAAATTTTTATTGCAGGCTGGAAGTATTACTTTGGGTATCAGTGTTTTACATTTTTCACCAAGACAGGTGTGTTTTTAATTTTTGACAAAGCGAATAATTTGGTGATTCTACAAGGAATCCGTTTTTTCTTCTAATTTAAATACAAAATTTACAAAAGATAAAAATCTTGAATCAAAAATCCTTGACCAGATACCTACTACTTAATTTTTTTAAATAAAATTATGAAATAATTATGTTCGTTCATGCGTTTCAATTTTATCAAGCTTTTACAATTTAGAATCAGCTGTGCATAATTTTATTTACGTAACAAAACAGTTTTTTTTTCAAACACTGTTTTAAACTTTCACGGCTTTAAATAGGTAATAATAATTAAATAATTAATAGATTTAAAAAATCTAAAAACCCACGTTTTAAATGTCCTAAAAGGGCGCGCCAAAGTTCACCTAAAATTTAAACTCCGATCATCGGAAACCCGAAAATTGTATTCCTAACATTTTTAATCCTAATGATCACAGCTCCTAATTGCACTGTCACTAATGTTCGTAATTCCGAATCATTCGACTTCATAATGTCGGTAGCAATAAACATCTATTATACTATTATTTGTTTTCCTATATTTTCTCAACATAACCTTCTTTTACACTATTATTCAAAGTCATAATTATCTTTTTTGTTTAGATTTATTTTTATTTTGTTGGCATATTAGCATGTATACTTGAGGAAGTGCTTGCTTCGCACTCACTAATTACATATATGAATTGGTTTTTTTTTATTAGTTAAAGCGTCTTCTTTAATTTTATTTAAAGCGGTGTGTACCTGAAAAGATATCCATACGTTAGGTTAGGTTAGAACTGTGACCAGCTACTCGCGAGTCGAGCGAGCAAAGCGAGCGGTGCCACGGCAGCGGCCGGCAAGCGCAACCTGGAAATTTGTCGCCAGTATTTTTTTCATAGTGACCCCAACACGACACTCTGACCAAAAACGACTGGGGGCACCCCGACTCGGACAGGTTAGGTTAGAAGGGGATGGCGGGGTCTTACAGACCCCGCCATCCCCTTCGTGGTTATTTTTTTTTAAACCTGTGTGGTAGGTGCTCCGTCGAATTTTCTCGACATTTTACTTTATTTAGTTTGACTAAATTGTCGAAATTTTACTGGATTTAGTTTGACTAAATATAGTTAAATGACCAAATAAAAATATCACCGTAAAAGTGGGATTCAACGGGAATAAATCATATTGTTTAGGGATAAAACGTTATGATAAAAAACAGTAGGAGTTTCAATATATTTACAATAACGATATTATTGATAACAATTTTCGGAAAAATGAGTGTTATGAATATCGCCGGTAGCACTACAAAAAGTATGAATAATAACTTTAGGATGAAAAATTTTAGGAAGAGTGATCATTCGGATTACAAATCGTTAGGAAGAACAATTTCGGGTAAACAACTTTAGGTGAGCCAATATGGACCCGTCCTAAAAATACGAAAATAACCCTACGGGGTTGAGAGAGGGGCCACTCAAAACGTGGGGGCGTATATTATTTAAGGGATTATTTATGGGATATATTTACATGAGGTGTGTAGATCGTGGGTGTAACTTGCAAAGATTGGAGTGTGCCAAAGAGCAATGGAGCGCAGCATTCTGGGAATAGAAATATCCGATAAAATAATAATTGACATAGGTAAGACTAAGAAGGCTGCCAGGCTCAAATGGGATTGGCGGGTCACGTTATCCGGATGCTCAATAGACGCTGGGCAAAAATATGCACTCAATGGGTGCCTGAGAATAGACAACGCCGCCGAGACCCAAAAAGTTGTACCAGGCAGGACGATCTTGATGCGTTTCTTGATGGCTGGCTGGCCCGAAGTGGCACTAGAAAAAAGCACATGGAAGGATATGGGAGGGCTTTGCGCAGCAGTGGGTCATAAACGGCTAATAAAAAGGTAAGTACTTATTTGTTTATCATTCTACACGCGTTTGTCTAACAACACTGTTTTCTTAATTATGTTAAAACTTGCTAAATTTAAAAAAAAAAGTCTTTTAACTCTATCCGTTACCTCTCTATTTCCGAATTCAAAATGGTGTGTAGGTACTATTTTTAAAATGGAACTTCACAAAGCAAATGGCGGCTATTGGCCTGTTTTTCTTGTCTCATCTTCTATTTATAAAAATGTTTTGTTCACATTGTTGCCTTATCAAAATCAGATATGGATGTGGAAACAATGGATCTGAGTGCACTGACTTTATTGACAGCCATGACCTGTATGAAAACAAGTTAACACGAACCTACCTACATATTATATTATGTACATATTTATGTATCTATCCACTTTCAAAACAAGTTAAATAACAAAATCTAAAAATACATAGGTACTTAAAAAGGTTGTGGTGCATTTTAAACTTGACGAACTTCGGCATCGGTCCCGAGAGTCCCAAGTTATTTCAATTCTCTGCCATGTGCCAATCGCGCTCTGCGATCGATCTGACGGTCTCCATCACAGAATCCACCACCAAATAAAAAAAAAATGTAACTCGCCACCGCCACATCACATGAGATATTTAGCGAAACCCATGTCTTTACCTACTAATTAAACTCGTGATGTAGGCATCGCCTCTTTTTAATTTGCCTGATTTTAATGTAGATTTCGCGTTTCTGTAAAAGGATCATGTAAAGTTTTTATCCGGCTGTAAGTTTCAAAGTTCGTTTTTACATAACCTACGGCTAATGTAGCAAGAAAACATACGGTAAGCTTCAAATATGGCCTTGAAAATGAAAAATTATAGCGCATTTGGCTGAAAAATCTCTACTACTACGTCAGCTAGATGAACAAAAAATATATGACCAGTATTTTTCTTTTGTTACTTGTACTAAAATCCACGAAGATACGGCACTTTTAAAATTGCAAATACCTCACAAGCAAATGCAGTTTTCACCGGGACCGCCGGACGACAGAAGCTCTCTTAAATTTTGATGCGTTATATCTTTGTAAATAAGCATTAATTTAAAAAAATATATATGTCAAGCTCTCTTGGTTCACCCTATCCTACCATAGACATTTAAGCCAGTAAGGCCCGGTATCCACCAAAGCGGAGAGGAGAGGAGAGATGTGTTTGAATAACCAATCAGATGTCCACTGAAGCTAAGCGGAGAGGAGCCCGCTCCGCTTTGGTGGATACCGCGGGCCTCAGGCTGCTTTTCCACCAGAGATGTGCTTTGCTACGTTGCTGTAGATGCGTTTGATATCCACCAATCATATTTATTAGTTTACATAGCACAGCACTGGTGGAAACGGATTCAACTTAGATGTGTTTTTTATATGGAAGGATGCGTGCTATGGATGCGTGCTATGGAGGTGTGCTATGGGTCGTCTTCCCTAGTATCGATACATCGCATTGCTCGAGCTGTGCAGTTACTTTGCGGTGGCATCTTCATAGCACATACATAGCGTAGCATCAGTGGAAACGGTCACACAGTTTTGTAGCTCAGCTTTAACATTCTCACAGCACAGCACAACTCTGGTGGAAAGGCTAATAATGACGCCCCGCGTCATTCGCCCCAGTGTAGCGAACCCTTTAAACAATTATGGTTCGTCAATTAAAAGTCGATCATAATGTCGAACATAACGATAAAGTCATTTACCACAAGCGACACCATTAGGACAGTGTTTTGTTTCAACATATTTAAAAATACATAAAGCGTTTATGGCTGTATTTTTAGAAATAACATGTAAAGGGTTCAGTTCTATTTTCAGCAACACCTACTCGTAATAGCGGTAGATGGTAGAATTACAATGTATTTGTATCTATAAATATTTAGAAATACATTATAGTAAAATAGCTATAGCTGTTACTAGCAGCTACGCACACTACAGTTCGAAAGTTACTCGTATAACACGGGAAGATAAAATCGGGATAAAAACTATCCTATGTGTTAATCCAGGTTACAAACTATCACAGATAGTTTGTAACCTGGATTTCATCTAAACCAAATTTCATCCAAATTCGTTCAGTAGTAGCGTGAAAGAGTAACAAACATCCATCCATCCAAACAAACTTGGACGTTTATATTTAAGTAATTAGGGTAGGAAGTATTAGAATTAGTAAGAAGTAATATTATCCTTTTTAGGGTTCCGTAGTCAACAAGGAACCCTTATAGTTTCGCCATGTCCGTCCGTCCGTCCGTCCGTCCGTCCGTCCGCGGGGTATCATTAAAGAGGTCTTTAAAAAATATTGATAGTTTCCATTAACAATTTTTTGATAAAATGATTCGTTTGTGAAATATTAAGCTTTAAAGTGCTAATTTTTGCTCGACTCGAGTGTCCCCCCCCTCTACCAGCTAAACGGTTATGTTTGGGGGTGTGAAAAAATTCACAATAGTAGGAAAATTATAATTAATTAAGGAAAATTATCATGACTAAGTAGGCTTTACAAGTTTACGAGTAATAGTCGACCAACTTATAAAACGTACTTGGACAACATATTTTCCTAAACAAAATGTATCGCAGAACTTGTTCTTCAACTGCAAATGTAAGTTTGTCAACTTTATTTTTACAGCTATAATAGGTGGGTATGTTTTGGGGATAGGTAGGTTTTTATTGTCAAATATTTTTAACTAACTTCGAAAAAAGGAGGAGGTTCTCAATTCGTCCTAATTTTTTTTTTATGTCTTTTCCCCGATTTCTCAAAGACGCCTGGACCGATTTTGAAAATTCTTCTTTTTAAAATTAAATTCAGCGAATCAGTTTAATTAGTTCGCATAAGTATTTTGATAGGCAACTACGGAACCCTACACTGTGCGTGGCCCGACACGCACTTGGCCGGTTTTAAAATTAAATTCAGCGAATCAGTTTAGTTAGTTCGCATAAGTATTTTGATGGGCAACTACGGAACCCTACACTGTGCGTGGCCCGACACGCACTTGGCCGTTTTTTTACCTACTGCCACCAAATAATTAACATGTCAATGATCAAGATATTTATTAATGATTATTTTCAGTTCGAACCCTACTTAAGCATTTATAATTTCAGCATGAATAAGGTTTCTTGGTCAAATAGAGTGTCTATTTACAAATAAGTTAGTATAGTATGTATATATCCTACTAATATTATAAATGCGAAAGTTTGTGAGGATGTATGTATATGTATGTAGGTATGTTTGTTACTCTTTCACGCAAAAAGCACTGAACGGATTTGGCTACACACAGATAGTTTATAACCTGGATTAACACATAGGATAGTTTTTATCCCGATTTTATGTTCTCGTGGGATAGTTTTCGAGTTGTAGCGGGTGAAGCCGCTGGCAACAGCTAGTATTATAATAAACTTACACACAGACACGTTCACAAGTCATCAAACTAATGAATACAATCAATAAAATAGCGTTAGTTGCTGTGTTCATCATGCGATGTTGTTCTCCTCTTGCATATTCAAACCTTCGTTTTCAATCAATGTCCATCGCATTATTTCTATGATAGAAGATGAATTTGCTCATTGACTTGAGTCTAGGGAATTTTTTGGAATATTTTTGACATGGATTCAAGGCCTTTATACCAATTACTCTAGGTCAGGCGTGACGAAGTCGACGATGAAGTCGACGATGAAGTCGACGATGAAGCTAGCTTACAAAGAAGAAGCCAAAGTCGGTAACGAATATTAACGCTATCTTAGAGCAAGTTTCCACGACATCACCAGAGACGTGGGAATCGGAGGGCGAATACGCACGGGTGTCACGGTGTGAACCGCCCGGAGGTCATAGCATTGGTGGAGGTCTGCCCCGATTGAGCAGAGCACCGCAGTAGGTATCCTCTCCTCTCGAAGAAGCCGGAATGCGTGAGGGTGAGGCAATCTGGAGGATTTTTCTCATCGAAGCCGCTGCGGGAGACGCCCAAGACGTATGACATCACGACATAATTGCCGGCCACCGTTGAGGTCTTGTAAACGGACGAGTAATGGATAGCTTGCCGTCCGATCAAGGACCATACCCGAATCGAAACTGACAGGGCCTCTGCCGGTGTCGCAGGACTGTCTTAAAGCGCACGTGACTCTAAAGCGCAATTCACACAGAGAGCGGGCGCGGGTCGGGCGCGTTTCGGGACGGGAGTACGGCGGGTCTAGTTCTTTGTATCTAAATGAAAGACATCACACTGAAAGCGTGTGCGGGTCGGGCGCGGGGCGGGTCGTTTCAGTGTGATGTCTTTCATATAAATACAAAGAACTAGACCCGCCGTCAACGACGATATAATACTAGACTCCTAATAACAGGCGACCGATGTCTGCCAACACATTAGGCAAAAAAGTATTATATCCGTCTCATTTCGACCAATCCTGTGAGCCGTAAACATACGTTGAGACAGAACAGACCTTGAGTTAGCCAATCACAACGCAGTACCCCGTCCCCCTCGCTTACGTAGTACCTCAGCGAGTTGGCAGAATAGTTTTGTTCGTTAGATCGTGCAATGCGTAGTCTAGTAATATATAGTCGTTGCCCGCCGTACTCCCGCCCCGAAACGCGCCCGACCCGCGCCCGCTCTCTGTGTGAATTGCGCTTAAAACCTAAATTAAAGGAACAGTATCGTTTTTTAGGGTTCCGTAGTCAACAAGGAACCCTTATAGTTTCGCCATGTCCGTCCGTCCGTCCGTCCGTCCGTCTGTCCGCAGCTTAGCTCAGAGACGCCCAGTACTAGAAAGCTGTAATTTGGTGTGAATATACGGATTTGTTGTGCCGAAAAAGTGGTAAAATAAAATCTCGTAAAATATTTTTTTTTAGGGTACCTCCTGTACACGTAAAGTGGGGATGTTTTTTTTTTTTCTCGCGTACCCCTTAGTGTGGGGTATCATTAAATAGGTCTTTAAAAAATATTGATAGTTTTCATTAACAATTTTTTGATAAAAAGATTCGTTTGTGAAATATTAAGCTTTAAAGTGCTAATTTTTGCTCGACTCGAGTGTCCCCCCCCTCTACCAGCTAAACGGTTATGTTTGGGGGTGTGAAAAAATTCACAATAGTAGGAAAATTATAATTAATTAAGGAAAATTATCATGACTAAGTAGGCTTTACAAGTTTACGAGTAATAGTCGACCAACTTATAAAACGTACTTGGACAACATATTTTCCTAAACAAAATGTATCGCAGAACTTGTTCTTCAACTGCAAATGTAAGTTTGTCAACTTTATTTTTACAGCTATAATAGGTGGGTATGTTTTGGGGATAGGTAGGTTTTTATTGTCAAATATTTTTAACTAACTTCGAAAAAAGGAGGAGGTTCTCAATTCGTCCTAATTTTTTTTTTATGTCTTTTCCCCGATTTCTCAAAGACGCCTGGACCGATTTTGAAAATTCTTCTTTTTAAAATTAAATTCAGCGAATCAGTTTAATTAGTTCGCATAAGTATTTTGATAGGCAACTACGGAACCCTACACTGTGCGTGGCCCGACACGCACTTGGCCGGTTTTAAAATTAAATTCAGCGAATCAGTTTAGTTAGTTCGCATAAGTATTTTGATGGGCAACTACGGAACCCTACACTGTGCGTGGCCCGACACGCACTTGGCCGTTTTTTTACCTACTGCCACCAAATAATTAACATGTCAATGATCAAGATATTTATTAATGATTATTTTCAGTTCGAACCCTACTTAAGCATTTATAATTTCAGCATGAATAAGGTTTCTTGGTCAAATAGAGTGTCTATTTACAAATAAGTTAGTATAGTATGTATATATCCTACTAATATTATAAATGCGAAAGTTTGTGAGGATGTATGTATATGTATGTAGGTATGTTTGTTACTCTTTCACGCAAAAAGCACTGAACGGATTTGGCTACACACAGATAGTTTATAACCTGGATTAACACATAGGATAGTTTTTATCCCGATTTTATGTTCTCGTGGGATAGTTTTCGAGTTGTAGCGGGTGAAGCCGCTGGCAACAGCTAGTATTATAATAAACTTACACACAGACACGTTCACAAGTCATCAAACTAATGAATACAATCAATAAAATAGCGTTAGTTGCTGTGTTCATCATGCGATGTTGTTCTCCTCTTGCATATTCAAACCTTCGTTTTCAATCAATGTCCATCGCATTATTTCTATGATAGAAGATGAATTTGCTCATTGACTTGAGTCTAGGGAATTTTTTGGAATATTTTTGACATGGATTCAAGGCCTTTATACCAATTACTCTAGGTCAGGCGTGACGAAGTCGACGATGAAGTCGACGATGAAGTCGACGATGAAGCTAGCTTACAAAGAAGAAGCCAAAGTCGGTAACGAATATTAACGCTATCTTAGAGCAAGTTTCCACGACATCACCAGAGACGTGGGAATCGGAGGGCGAATACGCACGGGTGTCACGGTGTGAACCGCCCGGAGGTCATAGCATTGGTGGAGGTCTGCCCCGATTGAGCAGAGCACCGCAGTAGGTATCCTCTCCTCTCGAAGAAGCCGGAATGCGTGAGGGTGAGGCAATCTGGAGGATTTTTCTCATCGAAGCCGCTGCGGGAGACGCCCAAGACGTATGACATCACGACATAATTGCCGGCCACCGTTGAGGTCTTGTAAACGGACGAGTAATGGATAGCTTGCCGTCCGATCAAGGACCATACCCGAATCGAAACTGACAGGGCCTCTGCCGGTGTCGCAGGACTGTCTTAAAGCGCACGTGACTCTAAAGCGCAATTCACACAGAGAGCGGGCGCGGGTCGGGCGCGTTTCGGGACGGGAGTACGGCGGGTCTAGTTCTTTGTATCTAAATGAAAGACATCACACTGAAAGCGTGTGCGGGTCGGGCGCGGGGCGGGTCGTTTCAGTGTGATGTCTTTCATATAAATACAAAGAACTAGACCCGCCGTCAACGACGATATAATACTAGACTCCTAATAACAGGCGACCGATGTCTGCCAACACATTAGGCAAAAAAGTATTATATCCGTCTCATTTCGACCAATCCTGTGAGCCGTAAACATACGTTGAGACAGAACAGACCTTGAGTTAGCCAATCACAACGCAGTACCCCGTCCCCCTCGCTTACGTAGTACCTCAGCGAGTTGGCAGAATAGTTTTGTTCGTTAGATCGTGCAATGCGTAGTCTAGTAATATATAGTCGTTGCCCGCCGTACTCCCGCCCCGAAACGCGCCCGACCCGCGCCCGCTCTCTGTGTGAATTGCGCTTAAAACCTAAATTAAAGGAACAGTATCGTTTTTTAGGGTTCCGTAGTCAACAAGGAACCCTTATAGTTTCGCCATGTCCGTCCGTCCGTCCGTCCGTCCGTCTGTCCGCAGCTTAGCTCAGAGACGCCCAGTACTAGAAAGCTGTAATTTGGTGTGAATATACGGATTTGTTGTGCCGAAAAAGTGGTAAAATAAAATCTCGTAAAATATTTTTTTTTAGGGTACCTCCTGTACACGTAAAGTGGGGATGTTTTTTTTTTTTCTCGCGTACCCCTTAGTGTGGGGTATCATTAAATAGGTCTTTAAAAAATATTGATAGTTTTCATTAACAATTTTTTGATAAAAAGATTCGTTTGTGAAATATTAAGCTTTAAAGTGCTAATTTTTGCTCGACTCGAGTGTCCCCCCCCTCTACCAGCTAAACGGTTATGGTTGGGGGTGTGAAAAAATTCACAATAGTAGTATATATAACGAAATTTTAAGGAAAATTATCATGACTAAGTAGGCTTTACAAGTTTACGAGTAATAGTCGACCAACTTATAAAACGTACTTGGACAATATATTTTCCTAAACAAAATGTATCGCAGAACTTGTTCTTCAACTGCAAATGTAAGTTTGTCAACTTTATTTTTACAGCTATAATAGGTGGGTATGTTTTGGGGATAGGTAGGTTTTTATTGTCAACTATTTTTAACTAACTTCGAAAAAAGGAGGAGGTTCTCAATTCGTCCTAATTTTTTTTTTATGTCTTTTCCCCGATTTCTCAAAGACGCCTGGACCGATTTTGAAAATTCTTCTTTTTAAAATTAAATTCAGCGAATCAGTTTAATTAGTTCGCATAAGTATTTTGATAGGCAACTACGGAACCCTACACTGTGCGTGGCCCGACACGCACTTGGCCGGTTTTAAAATTAAATTCAGCGAATCAGTTTAGTTAGTTCGCATAAGTATTTTGATGGGCAACTACGGAACCCTACACTGTGCGTGGCCCGACACGCACTTGGCCGTTTTTTTACCTACTGCCACCAAATAATTAACATGTCAATGATCAAGATATTTATTAATGATTATTTTCAGTTCGAACCCTACTTAAGCATTTATAATTTCAGCATGAATAAGGTTTCTTGGTCAAATAGAGTGTCTATTTACAAATAAGTTAGTATAGTATGTATATATCCTACTAATATTATAAATGCGAAAGTTTGTGAGGATGTATGTATATGTATGTAGGTATGTTTGTTACTCTTTCACGCAAAAAGCACTGAACGGATTTGGCTACACACAGATAGTTTATAACCTGGATTAACACATAGGATAGTTTTTATCCCGATTTTATGTTCTCGTGGGATAGTTTTCGAGTTGTAGCGGGTGAAGCCGCTGGCAACAGCTAGTATTATAATAAACTTACACACAGACACGTTCACAAGTCATCAAACTAATGAATACAATCAATAAAATAGCGTTAGTTGCTGTGTTCATCATGCGATGTTGTTCTCCTCTTGCATATTCAAACCTTCGTTTTCAATCAATGTCCATCGCATTATTTCTATGATAGAAGATGAATTTGCTCATTGACTTGAGTCTAGGGAATTTTTTGGAATATTTTTGACATGGATTCAAGGCCTTTATACCAATTACTCTAGGTCAGGCGTGACGAAGTCGACGATGAAGTCGACGATGAAGTCGACGATGAAGCTAGCTTACAAAGAAGAAGCCAAAGTCGGTAACGAATATTAACGCTATCTTAGAGCAAGTTTCCACGACATCACCAGAGACGTGGGAATCGGAGGGCGAATACGCACGGGTGTCACGGTGTGAACCGCCCGGAGGTCATAGCATTGGTGGAGGTCTGCCCCGATTGAGCAGAGCACCGCAGTAGGTATCCTCTCCTCTCGAAGAAGCCGGAATGCGTGAGGGTGAGGCAATCTGGAGGATTTTTCTCATCGAAGCCGCTGCGGGAGACGCCCAAGACGTATGACATCACGACATAATTGCCGGCCACCGTTGAGGTCTTGTAAACGGACGAGTAATGGATAGCTTGCCGTCCGATCAAGGACCATACCCGAATCGAAACTGACAGGGCCTCTGCCGGTGTCGCAGGACTGTCTTAAAGCGCACGTGACTCTAAAGCGCAATTCACACAGAGAGCGGGCGCGGGTCGGGCGCGTTTCGGGACGGGAGTACGGCGGGTCTAGTTCTTTGTATCTAAATGAAAGACATCACACTGAAAGCGTGTGCGGGTCGGGCGCGGGGCGGGTCGTTTCAGTGTGATGTCTTTCATATAAATACAAAGAACTAGACCCGCCGTCAACGACGATATAATACTAGACTCCTAATAACAGGCGACCGATGTCTGCCAACACATTAGGCAAAAAAGTATTATATCCGTCTCATTTCGACCAATCCTGTGAGCCGTAAACATACGTTGAGACAGAACAGACCTTGAGTTAGCCAATCACAACGCAGTACCCCGTCCCCCTCGCTTACGTAGTACCTCAGCGAGTTGGCAGAATAGTTTTGTTCGTTAGATCGTGCAATGCGTAGTCTAGTAATATATAGTCGTTGCCCGCCGTACTCCCGCCCCGAAACGCGCCCGACCCGCGCCCGCTCTCTGTGTGAATTGCGCTTAAAACCTAAATTAAAGGAACAGTATCGTTTTTTAGGGTTCCGTAGTCAACAAGGAACCCTTATAGTTTCGCCATGTCCGTCCGTCCGTCCGTCCGTCCGTCTGTCCGCAGCTTAGCTCAGAGACGCCCAGTACTAGAAAGCTGTAATTTGGTGTGAATATACGGATTTGTTGTGCCGAAAAAGTGGTAAAATAAAATCTCGTAAAATATTTTTTTTTAGGGTACCTCCTGTACACGTAAAGTGGGGATGTTTTTTTTTTTTCTCGCGTACCCCTTAGTGTGGGGTATCATTAAATAGGTCTTTAAAAAATATTGATAGTTTTCATTAACAATTTTTTGATAAAAAGATTCGTTTGTGAAATATTAAGCTTTAAAGTGCTAATTTTTGCTCGACTCGAGTGTCCCCCCCCTCTACCAGCTAAACGGTTATGGTTGGGGGTGTGAAAAAATTCACAATAGTAGTATATATAACGAAATTTTAAGGAAAATTATCATGACTAAGTAGGCTTTACAAGTTTACGAGTAATAGTCGACCAACTTATAAAACGTACTTGGACAATATATTTTCCTAAACAAAATGTATCGCAGAACTTGTTCTTCAACTGCAAATGTAAGTTTGTCAACTTTATTTTTACAGCTATAATAGGTGGGTATGTTTTGGGGATAGGTAGGTTTTTATTGTCAACTATTTTTAACTAACTTCGAAAAAAGGAGGAGGTTCTCAATTCGTCCTAATCTTTTTTTATGTATTTTCCCCGATTTCTCAAAGACGCCTGGACCGATTTTGAAAATTCTTCTTTTTAACCGACTTCAAAAAAAGGAGGAGGTTCTCAATTCGTCGGAATCTTTTTTTTTTTTTTTTTATGTATGTTCCCCGATTTCTCGAAGACGCCTGGACCGATTTGGAAAATTTTTCTTTTCTTTGAAAAGGTATACTTCCCAAGTGGTCCCATGATCATCAGGTCAGGATCTGATGATGGGATCCCAGGGAAATCGAGGGCAACCTTCAAATTTTATAGGCACATAGTACCATTTTCATATATTTTCTAAAGCTGTTCAAGTATTTGCATCTGATAATCATCATCTCAGGTGGATGACCTGATGATGGAAGGTACAACTCCTTAAGAGTAAGGAGTAGGCATCGATTGATTTACTTTGTGTTCGCATATCTCCGGAACTACAAGTCCGATTTAAGTAATTCTTTTTTTGTTGTACTAGGTATGATTTAACTTAGAGAATGCTGCAAGTTTCATCAAAATCGGTTCAGTAATTTTTGAGATATGGAATTTTATTAGCTTATTGTGTACATGAGTGATGTAAGTACCGGTGCGAAGGATTATAAAATTCTAGTTCACATGTAAGAGAATAATGTTCTTGACAAGAATTAGGGTTGAATATTTAAACTAAAAAGAGTAAAATAAAAACTTTTTCAAAAAAAAATGTAACCGCCTTCAAAAACAACCACAAAAAAGTGAAAAATAATCTACAAAATAACTTTTCTTTCGGAAGTCGGTGGCTAAAAAGACAATGAAAAGAAAAAAAAACAAAGGCACCGACTTCCGAAAGAAAAGTTATTTTGTAGATTATTTTTCACTTTTTTGTGGTTGTTTTTGAAGGCGGTTACATTTTTTTTTGAAAAAGTTTTTATTAAAATTAAATTCAGCGAATCAGTTTAATTAGTTCGCATAAGTATTTTGATAGGCAACTACGGAACCCTACACTGTGCGTGGCCCGACACGCACTTGGCCGGTTTTTTAGTGTAGTGTTTGATATTACCGAACAAGAGTATGAATCATAATTGCCTTTTATTTGATTCCAGAAAAATACCAGTAGGTATTACAGCGAAAAACAAAAAAAAATGGAGAGTAATAGAGCAAATTAAACCTTAGCTGTGGCTAGTAAAGCTGTATTTCCAATAATGCATATGTTTATAATATTTAGGTACCGTGTATGCAGATAAGCAATGGTGGTGGCGTATAAACAATATTTATTCATACACAGAACATATTCAATCGTTTAATATTACGATGTATTTATTCGACCGCACAACGCACAAGGACGGATTGCGAATTTGAAATTCTATCAATCTTTATGAGTTGTAAAATTAAATGGGCACAGAGAAGAATGGACCAGTCGATTGTGCGTGCAAATAGGGCAGTAATATAACTTGAGGTATTCTAACAATTTTATTATTACCTACTTGCTTTATATACGATATAGCCTCTTATTATCGAATTATCTCAATAATACGTTTAGGTATTATCTGTGTGCCTTTCATCAAAATCTGTTCTGTAGTTTTAGCTTGGAGGAGCTAAAAAATCTCCATCCATAAATTCATTCATCCATGCATCCTCAAGAATATAGGTAATTTTCAAATTAAAAAAACTTTTAAATAGTAAAATCAAAACCCACAATACAAATGTGAGGATAGATGGATGTTTGTTATTCTTTCACGCAAAAACTACTGAACGAATTTAGATGAAAATTGGCACACTAATAGTTTATAACCTGTATTAACACATTAAAAAAGAATCACATGTCTCATCAAGTTCTGGTATTTTAACCTTCCTAATCCTTACGACTACATAAGACCAGCCTCCACATAACCAATAGATCAGGAATATTAATCAGAGCACAGCCACGCTTCGTCGCGAAACCTCACGTAATAAGTAATAAACTGGCGTAACGCGGCGTAACGTGAATTTCCTTGTTCCTTGTACAATTATACGCTGCGATTCGCCATTTAGTGTTACAGGAGCTACATAACCTAGGGTTGATAGAAAATGCATTAAATTTCAGTTAAAAGAGTACGTAATCACAAAAATTGAAAACGGCAAAGACGTAAGACGCAAACGGGGCGGAGACATATGTCTCTTCGGCGTCTCTTTCATACAAAATGTATAGAAGCGTCAGAAGAGACGGAGCGCGGGCGCGACTCTCATACATTTTCGCCCGTCCGCGACGCGTCCTCGGCTTAAGTCTTTTCTATGTGGCCCGCGCCTTAGATGGTTCGGACATGTTGAGAGAATAAGTGAAAGGAGACTAACAAAAGGAATTTATAAGGCACGGTATGTGGAAGCGCCGGGACGGGACGCCCTAGGAAGACCTACACGGGCCTTACTGGTGAAGTGTTTCAGAAATGCCGGGTGCGTTGTACTCACAATCGGCGTGCTTGTATGACCAGATGGTTGAATGTGGATGAGGTGATCGATCGTAGCAGGTGGCGGTCTGCAGTTTCTGCCTACCCCCATGGGAAGAAGGCGCGAAATGTAACGGAAGCGAGACAGGATTGGTCAAATCAAATAGCGCGTGCGGTGGTAGAGTGAGCAGTCATATTATGGTAGCAACTCTTGATGCCAAAGGGCATAAGTTATACCTACAGATGATGAAAAAATAAGATTAATATTAATTCTTGCTGAATACGCATTTATACTAACTTGTTATCACAAAAAACATGACTTTTGAGTAAGGTGTTATCTCTACATGATCCATTAGTATAGAGTCTACCAGCATAATGTTAAGGCCCTCTTTTTGACACACAAGCAATGATATTATAAGTAAAAAAGGTGTAGATACGTCATACGCGCTCAATAACGTATGCGCTCAAATGAGGCTGATTCACACATCTTGATCTCAGTGCGACGTTGCCAGCGGCACTTCACGTACCACAGACTGAATCAAAAGTAAAAGTGGCTCAAAACTACCGAAAATGCCGTCGTGTGTGATGAGATATTGTACAAATTAAACATGCAAGACTTCTAAAAGTCAAGGAATCACATAACATTCGTAAATACTATTTATCTTTAATATTTTCACAAATAAAACATTACGTTTTTATAAATATGGCGTCGTAAAAGAAAGAGTGCGAGCACGGGTGCGAGTGAGAGGAGACGCTGACGTGCGGGGGGATTGATGACGCGTGGCGATCTAGCTGTCACTTTTTTCTTATTGGTTTTATCAAGCTATCCTTTTTACTTGTCGTGAAATGTAATGTGTGTAAATAAAAAGTGTGTATGTGTGCTCGGAACACTTTTTTCCGTTGTTTTTGTACGTGATAACATATCTATGACTTTATAATATCATTGCACACAAGTTATTTCGTTAAGGCCCATTTACACGCTGCATGAAATTGCATGTAAGTTTGACGACATTGCGGACGATAAATGGACAATGAATGCAATTGATCAAACAAATGGTCCATTAAACAAGCGCAGCGGGCGACGTCTACCGACAAGGTAGACGGACGATCTTGTAAAGACCTCGGGATCGCTCTGGATGCAAGCCACTTCTAACCAGTCCTATTGGAAGTCTTTAGAAGCCTTGTCCACTAGTGGACATCCTGTGGCTGATTTGATGATGATGATGATCAAACAAATACTGCAATGTTATCAAACTAAGGCCCATTGTCGTCATTGACGTCCTTTCTCGATGCTAGTTGAAAGAAAATTGAGACCTTTTGTAGCGTGACTGACTATTGCATTAAGCAACGTGGACATAACAAACATGCAAAATACGCCTATCTTCATTTGTAGGTTACATGCATCCTACGAAAGACGGCTGTGTGGACAGTAGGCCTTACTTGCAACTCACATGCAACTTCTTGCACCGTGTAAATCAGTGTTTTTCAACATGTGCGTCGCGTCCCCGTGGGGGGTCGCGAAGACTCTTTAGGGGGATCGCGAAGCTTCTATAGGGCATTTGTAAAAGGCTGGGAAAGCTACTGCAGTAAAAAAATAGTTTAAAGTTTTATTAGGAAAATTTTAACTAAAAGACATTACCTATCATTTTTTATGAGAATGAATTTTCACAAAAAAAAATACATCAAAAAAAAGTAACGGTTAACTCGCGAAATATTTCTTCTTAGATGGCACGGCCGCTATGAAAAAACTTGGAAAACACTGGTTTATATGAAACTGTATTGTAGTGTCCGAGTAAGTACAGTTAGATATTAAAATTACAAATAGATCTCACAAATCATTCAAGCCTAACTGTCGAGTATAAATAGAAAATTAACATAGACATTACACTTGAGAATAATTTTACTGAACAAAAAAAAAACTAATTTGAATGAACAGTATATTTTTGACATAAGATGAAAACGCACGCGCATCTTTTCGGAAATTTCCGATAAACCAGTTTTTAAAAGTGTTTTTTTTTTGTGATTGCGTGTTTACTACTGGCTAAAAGCTGTGCTAAAAGTTTTATCACCGCTACGTATACCTACTGTCAGTGTATGGGATTTTCTTATATTATTATTATAGTTTTTTACTCTTTTTTTTGCAATACTGAAGCTATATTTTGACACATTCATAAAGACCATTTTCAGTCAACATTGACTAAATACGTTCGGGACAAAAATCAAAATAGACAAAACTCAGCTAGCTTTGGTGGTTTCAATTACACTTTTCTAGTCAAATAAGTAGTATATAAGTATATTTAAGATTTGACATACTTTTTTATGAAATGTCACTAATTTGGAAAGGCCGAAAGTTCGGTTTCGGTTTCGGCTGAAAAATCAGTTTCGGTCGGACACTAGTTATTATTATCTGTGGTGTAGTGTATGTCAAGTTAATCATACAGTAAATGACATCATGCGCTGGTAGCGCCATCTGAGCCGAGCTTTGCGTGAAAACTCCCATTGGACAATGCCTCCGAACACAAAGTGATGCGAAGAAAAGTTCTGTAAATCTGTACCAATTCTAACGCTTTTGAAAAGTGCTCAAGAGCAATAATTATAGCATTTTGTAAAATTATCTTTGTTCATCATTTTCACATATTTTAAAACAAACCATGTTATAATTACCCTTTTTTTACACGATAAAATCGTCCATTGAGTGAACTGAAACGAATTATGAACCCTGGGCCGAGCGGTAAGGACTGTCAGACTCGTATACTGACTTAAAACCGTGATAATCCTTCAGTAGCAATTTAAGTTCCAGGGCCACGGCAACCTATACGATTAGACAGTCCTGCCACCTATGTTATGTGTGCTATCGAATTCAAACAACCTTTATAATCATTTGTAAAACCTTCATAGTGACGTCAAAATTTCCTCAAGAATATGAATTTAAAATAGAAAAATGCGACCTCAAGGCCTGTTGCTACGCAAACCATTAACGAATTGTGTATGCTTACATACGTATTTACTAATTTATTTTATTTTCTGTAAAACATATTTTTTGTCAGTTTTAAATATAGGGTGACTGGTAATTAGTGTACGATACTTAAACACGTGATTGTGCTCATGATAACAAACAACTTTTACTATGGGATCAAAGCCGAAATCATAAAAAAAATATCAGCTCTTCAGTACATTAAACAAACATAAATGTACTGAACAGCTGATTTTTTTTCGTGTTTTCAGGTTTCTTCCCATAGTAAAAGTTGCTGGTTATCATGAGCACAATCACGTGTTTAAGTATCGTACACTAATTACCAGTTACCCTATATACTGGAATATTACATACTTGTTAGTTACTTGAGAATCAAGGACAGAAAGTTCTAAAAAGTTTCATAGGTGAAGTTCTGTGAACATTATAAAGCGGCATGCAATAGGGTATTTTACTGCATAAATAAATTAAAAATATGTTTAGTTTGTGACAGTTAGAAAATTGAAAAATAATGAACAAGTATTTCTTGTGAATATTGAAAAAGATGAAACTCTGCCAAATTCAGGAGTGACGAGAAAATCGGCTTGTGACGTCATAACGCTTGTAAAATTGTGCCGAACGAGTGACGTTTTGTGATATTTAGAAGCGTTGTATTTCGTTAATTTTGGTTTACGTAACAAAAAAATAAAAAGACGTGTCTAATATTTTTTTTTGTAATATTTTTTTTTGTTGTTAAATTTCAGACTATGATAATATTTTTTTTTTTGTAAAATAGCCTATTGGGTATTTAAATCTATGGAAACACAATTTCTCTAAAGACACACTGACGGCACGGTTGGCTGAGCGATACATAACAGGAAAATTCAAACATTTCATTTGATCCTATGAAACCTGTGCCAAATGAAAGCTGTACTCATTTCTTATAATGGCAGCTTACTCGAGTTTGAGCGCGAAAAAGTTTATTTAGAACATCGAAAAATATACCCTGACCTAGCCTAACATGTGGTAATATCTTACAATAGATTTGGAAAAGGTGTCATTCGAAGCGCGTGATAGATATTATGTATGCGATATACTTCAATGACTTGAAAAATAATTATCATATTGATATTCACATTCAATCACTGAGGTAAAACTTTTCTTGCTTCATCTCTTTCCTTCTTCTCTTTCCTTGCAACTCGGCTAGAAAGGAAAGGTGTTTTCTTCCTAGCCTTGCATGACAAAACGGTGGCTAATGAAAGTGACAACCCTACTAAAACTAAATAAACAGTACACGTTATTATACAATTATAATTGTACACTTTGATAAGACGTCTGAAACAATCACTTTTTCCTACCGTCGCTCGATACAGCTTGACAACCAGTACAGTACAGTATGTAGTGTACGCCTGTTTAGTTTTGACACAGCAGTCAGTTTTACCTGAGTTGTTTGTAAATAATATCAATTTAAAACATGTTACTATTTGTGTATATACAAGCGGCATTATAAATAAACATTTCAGTCAGTGGCAAGCATTTTATATGAAAACATCAAGTAAAAATAAAAGTCAATTAGTTGTGTCTAAAGAATTTCTGAGTCAAATAGAGAAGTGTGGAAGATATGCTGTGACCCTAAATTATTCGGGATCAGGGTAGTAGATTGATGATGATAAAAGATTTAGATTTTTTTCATTTTAAGTCAACATTTGTTTTTAAAACTATCGAAATTCGACAATTATTCATAAAATTGTGTTTTTTTTTGTATTTTTACATTGCCAAATGCCTGCCTCGAAAAGGCTTTGCGGCCCTGGAACGTAAAGAGAATTGAAGAAACTGGTTGTTTATAAATCATACATTCATACTATCCAAAATTACTATTTTACATTTGCATGTCCAAATAATTGTGGTACCGATCGAGAATGGGACTAGACCGAAGATTCAGTTTTGATTTCAGCTGAAAATCCTGCACTTATCGGTGTAACACCTCGTGAAATACTTATGTCTCACAGGCCAAAAGATCTTGGTAGACTTTTAAATTACACCATCACAATATAGGTACAAATCTAAAACACAACATTTTTTTTTCTATGTTGAAGCATTTTATCAAACACGTATCAAACGGACAATTTCACACTATCACTACAATTATCTATCATTCATTGTACCACTGATTAGAACGGATTACCGATTACAAATATCACTATTTGCATAAATATACGCACACGATTTATAAAAACAATCGGCACTGAACAAAATGTATCTTCTATTAATTATTACATAATTTAACACTAGTTTACATTAAATAATTGAAAGAAAAAAACGATTACGATCAAAGAAAAAATAACTAATATCTATGCTTGGCCTAGCTTGACACTACGATAATTCCACGTTTCTCTTCCAAATTCAAATCAAATAAATTCACACGCGAACCTAAATTAAAAATAAAACCAGCCGCAATAGAAGGAACGCACATTAAGCCAGTAGTAAACACTTATTTTGTAGCAGTTAGTTGAAATGCCGGCGCCGACGGGGCAGGACGCGAGTGCTAAAGACAGTGACGTGCTCGTCATCGATATCGACGCTGATGTCGATCAAGTTCAATCAGTACCTCCTATAGACAAATCGGATATACCAGTGATACATATCGATAAGCCGAAGCAAGTCAACACCATGAACGGAAGTGGTAAGTTTTTGTTTTTTTTTTTCGCACTTTTTTTAGCAGTTGGGGGTGAATGTATTTATATTTTCCGATCTTCGACAAATGGTACTTGTAGGAATAGTGGGTTTATAGTTATTTTTCTCATGAATCTGACATAACCCTCCGCTTGCCCTGGTCAGAGGGTCTAGGGTCTAAGTGAAGATATTCCCAAAACAAAGAAAAATGTTAATTATTTTGGCAAACGCACATTGAAAACAAAAGGGTATTTTATACTGCATAAATAAATTAAAAATCTGTTTAGTCTGAAAGTTACAATATCGAAAAATGATGAACACGACGTATTTTTTTTTAAACAACGAATATTGACAAAGTCACACATCCAAATTCGGGAGTGATATGGGGGCTTCTGACGTCATAATGCCTGTAAAATTGTACCGACCCAGTGACGGTTTGTGATTTTTAGAAGCGTTGTTCTTCGTCAATTTTGGAGCAGAAAAGTTTTGTAAAAAAAAATAACGGGTCTAATTTTTTGTATGATATCTGTTATTTCGGACTACTTAATATTTCTTTTTGGAGTAAACTGGGTATTAAAAATTAATCGAATGCATCGTACTTAAGTTTTGCAAACGGAACAAATTATTTCAAGTTCATCATTATACAAGGTCTTTTTGCATGCCAAACATTGACCTACAAATAAATATAAGTACCACTGTATAAACACAAACAGTCACGTACTTTCATTATCAATTATTCCGGCTATTGATACTAATTACATAAAACCAATCAAGGTCTAATTATGGTTAGAAAGAAAAATAATTACCTAATTGATAACATAATATCATGGAAAAACAATTCTATTGGTCGTAATTACCTGTACGGTACGATAACATGGTAATTAGAATGGATAATTACCTATACAGCAATTAAAAAACATCCCTAACTAATTTGGGCTGCCTTGTGTTTTGTTGTATTTGTAACTTCTGCTTTAGAAATTATTTAATTATCACTTAGCCCCTTCGTACACTAGGCGACGCAAGTCGTACAAACGCACACGAACCATTTTATTACGATAGTGTACAGGTGACAGGACCTGCGGTGCAGGAGAGAAGGTCTGTGTCTTGGACACGTCGCATATACATCTGTTGGTCTGAGCCGTCAGTGAATCCCCATCTGTGGAGGTTATTTATTGTCTTTGGCTGCGACCGACCTGCGATCACCTGTACACTTGACGACCTTATAACTGCATCAGTGAGCGGGGTTCACGTAGCAGAATTTTGGGCCAGACAAAATATATGAAATGATTTGCCATCGACACGCTAAGAAGAAGACTGCGATAGTCACCTGGATACCAAAGAGGATTAAATATAATGACCACCATAAAATGCTTAAATACCCTTAGCTACTACACTTCAAATTGTATTCGAACACCAAATATAGTAAATGATCACCAAATCTAAAACTCGCTTTAGCAAGATTTCAGGGACACCCTGAAGTTCGGTTTGGTTAGGTTCCTTTAAACCTTGTACACAGAAATAGAAGCCCCGCGAAGCGGGGCTTCGTCGACCCTGCTTAGGTAGATTTTTTTTTATTACACCTCGTTATGACATATTTTAATGAACATATTTTGGGGCACATTCAGTATTTTTGTGATCATTTACTACTTTTGGGTTGACAATGAATGATTTATTTGGAGTCATTTTGATTAAATAGGAAATGTTAAAACTTTGGTTATAATTTTACATTAAAATGCGGGTTTCATTTTGGTGATCATTTACTATTTTTGTCTGTTATATGTTACTATATCTGGTGGTAAGTTAAACATAAGCCATACCAAAGTCGCAAGGTATCGGAGACTTGCGTAGCCTAATGTACGAAGGGGCTAATTTTCCACAATGGAGATCAATCACACTAAGTTCTGTTGGGTTCATTGCCTTCCTTCCTTTTTTATTTATGAGTGATCGACGCAGCATGTTTTGTAATTTTGTTCCATTTTTACCAGTCTTTGAGAGCAGTAGTGGCCCATTGTGTGAACAGTAGTACTAGTGACCCAGTGGCACTGCTCTGAAAACGATGGTGGTAGGACTGTCAGAATCTTACCGTCTAAAATCCATGGTGCTCCTTCAATAGCCCTTACGTTCCAGGGTCACGGTTACCTTATGATACAGTACCGCGACCCAAGCAAGCTTTGACGCTCTAAGGCCCCCTTATTGCCTTCCTTCCTTTTTTATTTATGAGTGATCGACGCAGCATGTTTTGTAATTTTGTTCCATTTTTACCAGTCTTTGAGAGCAGTAGTGGCCCATTGTGTGAACAGTAGTACTAGTGACCCAGTGGCACTGCTCTGAAAACGATGGTGGTAGGACTGTCAGAATCTTACCGTCTAAAATCCATGGTGCTCCTTCAATAGCCCTTACGTTCCAGGGTCACGGTTACCTTATGAGACAGTACCGCGACCCAAGCAAGCTTTGACGCTCTATAGGGGGCCTGTTTAAAACTTAACATAGCCAATTAAGAGGATCGTCTACCGAGCGCTCGTCCATACTGAAAGAGAAAACGTTTTCCTACCCCTAAATGTTCGCCCGGAGGACACGGTGGAGCATACGGTGCAAGACTGCCCAGCTTGGGCAGGGCACCGACGTGTCCTCACGGCTGCGATAGGCCGGAGACCTCTCGCGCCCAGCATTGGTCGCGGCCATGCTGCGGGGCGAGACGGAGTGGGAAGCGGTCGCCTCCTTCTGCGAAGCAGTAATGCTCGCTAAGGAGGAGGCGGGCCGCGAGCGAGAGAGGACAGTGTCCTCCCTCCGCCCCACCCGCAGTGGTGCACGCCCACGGCGACGGACGTCTCGAGACGATCTCCGGCCACCGTAGGCGCGGGCATGCGGGCAGCGAGTAAAAGGCAACTCGCTGCCCGACCAAGGACCATGCCCGGGTCGACGGCGCGTTGTGTCCCACGCGCGCCTCAAAGAGCGTCAGCATAATGACGGGGCCCCCCTCTCCGAGGGCCAAAGCCTGCCGGGGTCGCGGGATTATTTCCTTACCGTGACCCCAGAACAGAAAGGGCTATTGAAGGACACCGTGGATTTTAGTCAGTAGAAGTCTGACAGTCCCTCCCGCCCTGCCCGGGGTTGGAGGACTCATTTGATGATTTTACCAAGCTAAAAAAAAAAAAAACAAAAAAAAAAAACCCCTAAATGTTATCCTATCTCAATGATTTTTTAGAATGCTTCCTACACAGTAAAACACTAGGTTTATAGGTTTTATTTTTTTCAAAATCTATACATATAATAAAACTGTAGAATAGTTATTTGTTATGCAAGGCTGCAAAGTTGATTTTTGGCGCGAGTACTTGAATTGAAAACTGAGCGAGCGAAGGATTCTAAGATTGAACCGCGAGAGAATCGAGCGGTTCAAATATAGAATCCTGAGCGATGCGAAGTTTTCAAAGGTACGAGACGCAGAAAAACTTTGCTGCCGAGTGCAACACACAACTTTTCACCTCACACAGCGAGGAAATGCAGTGGGGGCGGCTCGCCTGCCAGTGTAGAAAAGTAGAAAACAATTGAATACAAGACATGTTCGAATTTTAAACAACACTTTGTGCTCTAGAGCACAAAATGGAGTTTTGCGCTCAGATTTTGAATGAGAAATAGAATCTTTCCGAGCGGGTGAGGTGAAAAAGTAATTTTTGTACATTAAAAAAAAACTCAAAAAATAAAGCCAGGTTATTAAAGGACAACCAATAGAACCCATTTCTAGCATTTTTAGAATTTTTGTCTGTTTGTCTGTTTGTCTGTTTGTATGTTTATTTGTTCGGGCATCACTTAAAATGTACGAAAGCTCTGTAGATAACTTTAATACACAACGACTGACCGTACCTTGAAGTAACGTTTAGTTTTTGTTTCATCGGAATCGGTTCAGTCTATCAAAAGATATTTGAATTTAAAGTGTTCCAGAAGTAAAATTACGGTCAGTTCACACCGAGACGCGTAGGTCAGTAGCGCGATCTAGCTTCGAATGGAAAAACTACTTATTCAATTAATAAACTTAAACATAATTATTTCAACGCACGGCAGATGGCGTTTTAAGAAAACCTGGAAACGAGGTGTTATTGAAGTAACATTTATGTACGGTATTTTGTTTCATCGTAATCAATTCAATTGAGAGCAGTGGTGGCCCAGTGGTATCGGTCCCGACTTACGAGTTGTAGGTCGTGGGTTCGAACCCCGCCAGGCGCATTACTTTGCGTAATTTATTTCATCACCACTGCTCTCAAAACGGTGAAGGAAAACATCGTGAGGAAACCGGCATGTCCTAGAACCAAAAATTCGAAGACATGTGATATCTGCCAACCCGCACTGGGCCCGCGAGGTGGATTATGGCCCACTCCCTCTCACAGAGAGGAGGCCTGTGTCCCAGCAGTGGGAACATTATAGGCTGATGATGATGATTAATCATTTCACCCGAAATTAATTAAAGCGATTTAAAGGAATCGAACATAATGGAATGGAATGCACTGGACTGGACTGGAATGGAATGGACTGGACTGGACTGGACTGGAGTGGAGTGGAGTGGAGGAATGGAATGGAATGGAGTGAAGTGGAGTGTAGTGGACTGAAAAGGAGTGGAGTTGACTGGAGTGAACTGGACTGGAGTGGAATGGAGTGGAGCGGGTGGAGTAGTGTAGAGCGGGTAGAGTGGAGTGGAGCGGGTGGAGGGGAGTGGAGCGGGTGGAGTGGAGTGGAGCGGGTGGAGTGGAGAGAAGCGGGTAGAGTGGAGTGGAGCGGGTGGAGTGGAGTGGAGCGGGTGGAGTTAAGTGGAGCGGGTGGAGTGGAGGGGAGCGGGTGGAGTTGAGGGGAGCGGGTGGAGTTGAGTGGAGCGGTTGGAGTGGAGTGGAGTGGAGTGGGAGGAGTGGAGTGGAGTGGGAGGAGTGGAGTGGAGTGGGAGGAGTGGAGTGGAGTGGGAGGAGTGGAGTGGAGTGGGAGGAGTGGAGTGGAGTGGGAGGAGTGGAGTGGAGTGGGAGGTGTGGAGTGAAGTGGGAGGAGTGGAGTGGAGAGGGTAGAGTGGAGTGGAGCGGGTGGAGTGGAGTGGAGCGGGTGGAGTGGAGTGGAGCGGGTGGAGTGGAGTGGAGCGGGTGGAGTGGAGTGGAGCGGTTGGAGTGGAGTGGAGTGGGAGGAGTGGAGTGGAGCGGGTGGAGTGGAGTGGACAAGTTTATAAAATTGTTCCAGCAACCTTTTCAAAATCTAAATCTTACCTACATAATAATATAAGCTGAGCCCAAATCCTTATTTTTTGTTAATCTTTTTGTATGTCCGTTGTAGGTAAGTAGTACATGTTTCTGTGACAAAAAATCTAAGAATTTCATTTGTTTTGGAGTTTTAACTCTTTTTGTCGCTTTACGTTCACGCGCGCTGAAATAGGATTTAGAGTAGGTTCCATCAATTATTTTTCCATACCAACATTAATTTAATTCATTAAACAATATCGAATTCAAATCGATATACAAACTACTCTAATCCAATAGCAATTGAATGGTACTGCCTTTGAACAACAGAGGGTGTTTAATACAAACACGTTAAATATTCTTGAATTCGAAATACAGGGTTTATAAATGAAAAACGTGGCGATAATTAAACGCTTCGCACTAAAAAATTCATTGTTAAATTCCGACATCCACGCGAACGAAGTCGCGGGCACAGCTAGTTTATAATATTTTGAAAGTTACAAGCGCATAAGAGTTACTTTTGAAAAAACGAAAACCTATAAACCTAGTTTTTTACTGTGTCAGAAGCATTCTAAAAACTACTTAAATAAATTATAACGGAACCATTGTCTCAGGAAAAACATAAGAAAAACTTCATGGCAAAGTTATCTTGTAACTTAAAAAAAAAATTAAATCTCATTTTAAAGATATAACCCGCTCAGTAACTTGTGATGCAATAACTGGCACTGGCACAATAAAAATAAAAACAATGCTAACAATGCGGCCTGCGTGAAAGTGTATAAAAAATAAACAAGTTTACGTTTTACTTGCAACCGTCATGTTGGTACAACATGATCAAGTTGCTATCGACTTCCATTCACAAAGGGAGCTAAACTGTAGAAATTGTAAACACCTTTTTTAGTCTTGCAAGTGGACCATGAATTGCAATTTGTAAGCTCAAGCATTTGCACTGGAAGATTATAATTTGGAATATGGAGTCTTGAAATAATTCAATTTTAATTAAACGTACTTTTTTTATTCTCATAATCTATAACTCAAAGAAGGAGATGGCGAGATGAGCTAGACTCATTTTTAAAGGGGTGGTCTATAATCATATTAGATCGCGAGAGATGGAAGGAGGGAAGGGAGGCCTTTGCCCTGCAGTGGGACATCGTAGGCTCATAATAATACGAGTAATAATCTATAACTAAGAACAATCTCGATCACGACAACTTTCGATCTAAAAAACCGCATCAGAATCTGTCCATTCCTTTAGAAAATACGAAACCAGATACTTCACGTCCAAAACATTGATCTTCCTCTTCTTCTCTGTCCTTCTAAATCTGCAGTGTTATCATCCCACATATAGAAGAAAAAAAAATATTTATGCTAGCAGTACTTTTAAGTAACAAAGTTGTTCCACGTGCGAAGACAAGAGATGTTTTCCAACAAAATCTGACTACTACAAGAGCATTTCATACAATACACTCTCCTTGCAAAATCTGCGCAGTAGCAAGTAGCAACAATCAAAGGCATTTTAAACTTCAACCTGATCCATTGTTTGTAGAATACTTCATAATATGATTGTTATATTAACAAGAAGACGTACAACCATTTATTGTTGACAATTGACATTCGTCCGTCCTGTCCATACGATCCGCCTTGAGTCTTGAGTTCCACAAATATTTTCGCACGTAACTTGATGTTTATCTTCAGTTTTATGTGCTGTCTTATAGACTATTGTACTTCTGTTACACGAGCATTACTTGATTACCTTCAAGTTTCAAGTTCATGTCAATGCTGAATATAGTATCTTCTACTTACACATTCTTCGAAAGATTTAAAACAACTTGTGAAAAACATGCAAAATATGGACTGTATGATATTAAAGAATAAGGAGTAAATGATAATGTAACGTTTGACTGAACGTGATTCACCGACCCTAAGTAGAATGGGATGAAAAAATAAACGAGTAATGATTTCATCATAGACTGGGCCCGGTTACAAATCATCAATTTAGACTTTCGCAGACCAGTAGTGGATATAATTTTGGCTTTTTGAAGCTGCAACACGACATCCTCTCCTCAAATATCCACATCTAGATTGACTCGGGCACATTTGAGCCGTTCCACACTATTTTTTTCGATATAATCTCTCTACTCTCCAAGACTCATTTACTGCATCATTCATCGGTTCTTCCACAGACCTTCTGCTTAGACATTTCCCAATTATGATGTGGAAGTTTTCTAATCTAATCGGATGCAGAAGCTAGTGCCTACCTGACTTACACAACCCTTCTATTACCTTGTAAGAGGAACATCATCATTATCGACCCGAAGACGTCCACCGCTGAACATAGGCCTCCTATAGACCGCCACGCCGAACGACAATTCGCCACTTGCATTCAAGACCCGGGTATGTCCTTAATCTACGACCAGCCACCTAAAGATGGGCAGTAGCGTCCGTTGTAAACCTTCGGTGACCTCATTGTTATGCCCAGGTTCGCCAACCGTGGGTTGTATGACAACCCCCCTCATTATAATTGACAGCATTTGTAATGAGAATCACTTATTTCTTCTGTCTTGACATGGAGGAAAGTGGAAACGTGTTTTTCCTTTAATAAAATTCGTTGCAGGATCCTAGACAGTTAAATTCCGAGACACGTCGAGCTTCAATGCCTCGGCGCTTTTCTGGTGGTTACCACTACTGATTCTGGCTTTCAGGAGATGCAGTGGTTTGGTAATAGTGGTAGGTTTGTCCCAAAAAAAAAGGATACATCTAAAGAAAGAAATATCTACCATCTCACACTGCTCCCGATTGGTGGTTCACAGCCCACTCTCAGTAGAGACCACCAGGCCACTACCGTTTCCAAATTAGGTATGTCAATATATTTTTCAAAAAGGTGTATTCCTACACAATTGTCATCCAGTGCGATAGACCGACAGTGATATTATTATAATTAGTACCTACGAGCAGTTTTCAGGTCAATCAATACGGAATACGATGCATTTGAAACTAGATTTCAAATAGGTACAACTATTTTTTTTTCTAGCTCCACTTCAGCACTTAGTTCGATATTCTCTCTCTGTAATCGGTCCCTCATGTCTGAGGATCGTGGTCAGCTTCAGAGTTGATGATCCGCCTCCACCGGTTTCTGTCCAGCGCATCCTTTACCACCGAGTACAATTTAGAGGACGATGATTCCTTCACCTGATCTGTCCATCGAGTTGGTGAACGACCGCGCGATCGTTTGCCTTCGGTGTTCCCAACCACAGTCAGTTTCTCCAAGCTATCATCGCCTCTGCGCACCAGGTAGCCGAAATAGGAGAGAATGCGCTGTTGGCATATAGTTGACAAGCGAGTTTTTATTCGAAGCTGACTTAGGATCGATGCATTGGTGCGTTTCGCAGTCCACGGTATTCTCAACATTCGTCTTCAGCACCACATCTCAAATGCAAAAAAAAAAAACAATCCTCTGTCTTTCTTGTGCCAAAATGGTCAATGTTTCCACTCCGTACAGGAAGATAGGGAATACCAGGGCTCGTATCAGTCTGATCTTCGTTTTTATGCCAATTCCTCTCTTTTTCCAGATGTTGCTTAAACGTGTCATAGCATCTTTAGCCATTCCTATTCGCCTTTTAATTTCGGGGACACAGCTACCATCGTTGCAGATTTGCGAGCCGAGTTAGATGTAGTGGTCGACGATGCCAATGCCAGGAATGTTGCAGGTGACATTTGTTAGCTTCCCGGCTCGATCCACAATCATTAATTTGGTTTTAGCTCTATTCACTGCGAGACCGATGTCGTCACTTTCACTCTCGAGTCTTTGGAACAGCTCATTCATATCTTCCATAGTTCGATATTAGAAGGTTTCAATTTGTTTAACAAAAAATACTTTGTGCAAATAAATATTAAATTCAATTAATTCTAGTTTTAATTTAGTAGGTATCTTTTGTAATTAGGGTTCCGTAGTCAACAAGGAACCCTTATAGTTTCGCCATGTCCGTCCGTCCGTCCGTCCGTCTGTCTGCAGTTTAGCTCAGAGACTCACAGTACTAGAGAGCTGTAATTTGGTGTAAATATACGGATTTGTTGTGCCGAAAAAGTGGTAAAATAAAATCTCGTAAAATATTTTTTTTTAGGGTACCTCCTGTGCACGTAAAGTGGGGATGTTTTTTTTTTTCTCGCGTACCCCTTAGTGTGGGGTATCATTAAATAGGTCTTTAAAAAATATTGATAGTTTCCATTGACAATTTTTTGATAAAAAAATTCGTTTGTGAAATATTAAGCTTTAAAGTGCTAAATCTTGCTCGACTCGAGTGTCCCCCCCCTCTACCAGCTAAATGGTTATGTTTGAGGGTGTGAAAAAATTCACAATAGTAGTATATATAACGAAGTTTAAAAGAAAATTATCATGACTGAGTAGGCTTTACAACTTTACGAGTAATAGTCGACCAACTTATAAAATGTATTTGGATAACATATTTTCTTAAACAAAATGTATCGGAGAACATGTTCTTCAACTGCAAATGTAAGTTTGTCAACTTTATTTTTACAGCTTTAATAGGTATGTTTTTACGGTATGTTTTTTGGGGATAGATAGGTTTTTATCGTCAACTACATATTTATAACTAACTTCAAAAAAAGGAGGTGGTTCTAAATTCGTCGTACCTAATCTTTATTTTTATGTATTTTCCCCGATTTCTCAAAGACTCCTACACTACACACACTCTCAAGGAATCCTACACTGTGCGTGGCCCGACACGCACTTGGCCGGTTTTTTTTTATTATTTTCGTATGATTTATTGTTTCTCTAAAAGCGTGTGAGTATTACAAAAGCCAGGTGACAATAAAGCGCAAAGCCTTCTTAGTGGAACACATTGTAAATTCTTACATCCAAGTCCATGGGGATATGCAGCAAATGCATTTTTTTTCTGAAGGTACATTCTATCCGCCATATGTTCGATATTTATCATTTTATAACAAGCATTATTTACTTCATAATCTCATTTATATAACTCCAATGTAAAAAAACAACATAATGTAGGTTAGTTACTTCGTTTAAAAAAAATACTGATATCCAGCTGCATCTGGTTCGACTGGAAGCCGACCCCAATATAGTTGGGAAAAGGCTTGGCAGAGGATGATGACTTCGTTTAAAAAAAATTGTTGTGGACTCCAAAGAATCCGAATCTAGTATTAATTACCATTGAATTTGCATTTGATGAGTAAATAACATAACAATTTGCTTTATGCAAAATTTCTTAGATTTTTTTTTATTAAGGAAATCCACACACATTACCAGTTCTTTATTGATACCTATTAAAAATAATAATTCCAACATCACTTTCCGCGTAAATTAATCAAGTTTTAATAGATCATACCAAAAAATATCGAAATGTCAGTCTGCACGCAAACAAGTCGTGTTAGGTATCACATAAAACTATTTTATTTTTTAGAATTCCTTACGTCATCATCATCATCGTCATCTGCTGTCCTAACTACAAACATCAACAAAAGTTTGCGATCACTTTGAAAAGTCGAAATCTTTTTTGTTTCGGTAGATTATACATATTATGATTTCTTCTTTTAAAACAGTAAAATAGTTCAATTGGTTTCCATAAATTTAAAAAAAATGTATCAGCTGCTAGTAATCAAGTTTTTTTTTATGTGTATATGTTGGATTTGGCTTATAGTCAAACCGGATGCAGCTGAATATCAGTATTTTACATTTAGCGACTGCTGACTTCCACAACCCAGTAACTGGGTAATACGATACCCCTTGGAAAGACCACTTTCGAGCTTCTGACTGCAGTGGTTAACGACAGCCGGGACCAACGGCTTTACGTGCTTTCTGAGCCATGGAGGAAACTCGCTAATAAAATTATTTTATCTGGTTGGTGATTATTGGTTGTTGGCGTTGGCGAGGTGACCATTTAATGGTCACCCATACACAGACCTCGACCAACCTCGGCAAGAGCGGCCTAACCTTACAGATTGACCTGTGCGGCTGTTATTATTTTTTCAGTACTGTAAGTACGAATGAAAAAAATGGATCCCTCAGAAAATCAATCTTGTGGCCAGACGGCCACAAGATTGATTTTCTGAGGGATCCGTCCTTCCAGTCTAATTTCTCCGAACCAACAAGACCGATTAAGTTGAAACGTAGTAATGGCCTAATGGTCCCCGCGCGGTGCCACGCGCGGTGTCACGCGCGGTGCCCGCCAGCGGTAACACGCACGGGCCTTTTCAGTCAATAAGGGTGCTTGTACACGGTGCATGTAGCTTGAGCATGTTGAGGCACTTGCGCGGGTTACATGCACCGTTTACAAGCACCCTAACGCTATAGTCCGATCAACGAGGATTTTTTTGTATGAAGACTTTCGAAAAATTCCTCCGGTGCTGAAATTTGGAATATGATGAGAGTAGGTGATACAGATTATAGATGCACAATAATCCAATTTTTTTTTAGCCGAGAAGTTCTTTTTTTTTACCAAAACATGAAAATTGCTTATAACTCTCTGCGAAAAATTCCTCAGTCTCAAATAATTTTTTTAGGTATTTGTTTAAATGAAATAATAGGAAATAGTCGTCGTCGTTTTGCTAAGTAATAATAATTATATTAAGTCCTCCATCGACACGACTATACACACCGTTCAAATTGAACTAGCGACACTGCGTAAATCGGTCTCCGCGACGGGGACCGTCGCATACCCACGCGCATGCCCACGCGCGTGGACCCGCGATGGTTGCCCGTCGCGGGCGCGCTTAACGCAGTTTCAGGCCTAAAAGATCCCAGTGCCTGTTTTTGACGACTTTTTTAAATATATTTTTGACTTTTCTAAATAGCCAATAGCTTGACATGAGTTCATGTGTTGAATTATTAATATTTGATTTTTATTGACATTTTGTTTTAAAGTAACTTAAGTTCCTGACTATATTTTTAATTTAATTGGACAAAAATGTAATTATTCAATAATTACAATTAAATAATTACATGAAATTAAAATAATAAAATAATTATGTATAATGCACGAAATTATGGATGTTAAGGACAAGGAATAAAAATAATTTTAGCAATACTTATCAAAGGCTGTTAAGTCATAAGTACCTGCCGAGGTCGAGGCCATGCTGCGGGGCGAGACGGAGCGGGAAGCGCTCGCCTCCTTCTGCGAAGCAGTCATGCTCGCGAAGGAGGAGGCGGGCCGCGTGAGGGAGAGGACAGCGTCCTCCCACCGCACAGCCGCAGTGGTAGACGCCCACGGCGACGGACGTCGCAAGACGATCTCCGGCCACGTAGGCGCGGGTATGTGGGCGACGAGTAAAGGGCAACTCGCTGTCCGACCGCATGGACCATGCCATGCATGTGTTCCACGCGCGCCTCAAAGAGCGTCAGCATAATGACGGGGCCCCTCTAGAGGGCCAAAGCCTGCCGGGGTCGCGGGACTTACCTCATTACCGTGACCCCGGAACATAAAGGGTTATTGAAGGACACCGTGGATTTTAGTCAGTACGAGTCTGACAGTCCCTCCCGCCCTGCCCGGGGTGGGAGGACTCATTTGAAGATTTTACCACGCTAAAAAAAAGTCATAAGTAGGTATAGCTGCTACTAACATTTATGATAACACCAATAATACATATTAGTCCAGTACCGTATTACAGAAATTTACTCATACAATACTCAAACATAACTTAAATAAAACTAGATCAAGCCGTTTGATTGGTTGAAACTCAGATCAAAGAAATAGGCAGATAAAACGCTCAGAACAAGAGAGTGTGTCCACCAAAGCAAATACAAATCAAATCGAATTACATTCCATATTGTTTTCTTTGTTTTTGAGAACAACTTTTACAATTAGTCCAGTCATTAAAGCCCAAACCCGAAAATAATTAGTAACTTGCTGAAATTTTAAGGGGTTCTTAAGGAAGGTAAAATAAGATACCGGGTGATTTTGCAGCGTTCTGGGGTGTACGGAAAGGGTTGAAAAGGGGTGAAAAGGGGTTTTTTGCTAATAACATTGCCAAAAAAATTAGTAACACGCTGCAAATTTGGAATAAGGTTGTTCTTACGGTTTTGTAACGTGTATTAAATTTGCAGCGTTTTGCAACATACGGAACATTGTTTTTTTTCAAAACAGTGCAATTAGTTAAAAACAGGGGTAAGAAAATTAGTAACACGCTGCAAATTTGGAATTAGGTTGTTCTTACCGTTTTGTAACGTGTATGAAATTTGCAGCGTTTTGCAACATACGGAACATTGTCTATTATTAAAAAAACAATGAAATTATTTAATCATACGGGTGAAAAAAAATTGTAACTCGCTGTAAATTTGTAATTAAGTTGTTTTTACCGTTTCGTAAGGTATATCAAATTTGCAGCGTTTTACAACAAATTGAACATTGTTTATTATTAAAAAAACAGTGCGATATACGTTACGAAACGGTAAAAACAACTTAATAACACATTTACAGTGAGTTACAAATTTTTTTCACCCGTGTGATTAAATAATTTCATTGTTTTTTCAATAATAGACAATGTTCCGTATGTTGCAAAACGCTGCAAATTTGACACACGTTACAAACCGGTAAGAACAACCTAATTCCAAATTTGCAGCGTGTTACTAATTTTCTTACCCCTGTTTTTAACTAATTGCACTGTTTTTTAAAAAAAAACAATGTTCCGTATGTTGCAAAACGCTGCAAATTTAATACACGTTACAAAACCGTAAGAACAACCTTATTCCAAATTTGCAGCGTGTTACTAATTTTTTTGGCAATGTTATTAGCAAAAAACACCTTTTCACCCCTTTTCAACCCTTTCCGTACACCCCAGAACGCTGCAAAATCACCCGGTATGTTATTTTACCTTCCTTAAGAACCCCCTAAAATTTCAGCAAGTTACTAATTATTTTCGGGTTTGGGCTTTAATGACTGGACTAAATGTCTAAAGACACGATACGGCATATTTTGGCAAACAACAACAACAACGCGTAGCTTGGTACGAGTACTGTCGCGAATTGATATTCGATTTTGATTTTGTATTTGCTTTTGCTTTAGTGGACACACTCGCGTGTTCTGAGCGCTCTATCTGCCTATTTCTTGATCCGAGGGTTGAAACTAGTTTTAAGTAACGCTTGAGCGTTTAAATAAACGCTTTGACTTTGGCTTTGACTTTGTTTGACATTTTAAAATCTAAGTTTGAATCGAAGTCCTTCTCGGAAGGACTAGATCAGTCAGCTCGAACAGGTTTGCAATGAGCATCGATCATTCAATCAATTATTAATATGTAAATTGACTCAATCGCTTTATTAATTGCTCACATTAATAGTTTTTTGATTAAAGTCAGTTATAATATTGACCATAAATGATAAAACAATTAGGTAACGTTTCTTTCTTGATTTGTTCTTTCTTTCTTAATTTCCATCAAGTAAATAAATATATGCACGGTTCCGTAATGAGGGCGTAAATTCCTGTATTAATCCTGATTCTTATCCTTATCACATTTCTATATTTTATTTACAGCGTACTTGAAGCATTTACTGCGTTTAATATAAGGAAAAATAAAAAGGAGCCTCTGGTGTACAAACAAGGAACTAACTTCAAATAAACGTTAAAATTCCAGTTTACGTCACAAAAACTCTGGTCACTTCTTGTCGAGTCTCTTAACACTTTAATCATTGTTATTAGTAACATCAGACGATATTACTAGTACAAATAACTTATTAAACATGTCTCGATTACGATTTATGGTCTATCAAAGTAACCAAGATCGATGTGCTACTTATTGCATAATTCTAGTAAGCTCCACCAAATACCCCACTAAAAAGCAGTTCGTTACTGGGATACTAATAGAGGAAGCCCGCTGGACCTAATCAGTTATGGGTAAGTAGGTTAGTATGGAGAAGAATGCGTAAGAAACTCCATGCTTATTCCTAACTTTCCCCAGAGGCGTCTCTAGCCCTTGTGGCGCCCGTGTGCAACCAGTATCCTGGCGCCCTCTAGTCTAGTAGGAGCGGGGCCAAAATGTAATACTAACAGTATTACATTTTGGCCATATTTTCGAAATTTGGATGCAAATGGTGCAATTTTAAATGATAACGGGATGCAAAAAGTTTTTTAAGGAAGGACCCCTTCCTTCCTTAAAAAACTTTTTGCATCCCGTTATAAGAATAAAAAATCACAACTTTGTTTTGCGTCCCTTTTTTTTTAGGCGTGGTTAAATCAGCAAAAGAGTCCTCCTACCCCGGGCAGGGCGGGAGGGACTGTCAGACTTGTACTGACTAAAATCCACGGTGTCCTCCAATAGCCCTTTATGTTCCGGGGTCACGGTAATGAGTATCTCATTACCGTCCCGCGACCCGGCAGACTTTGGCCCTCTAGAGAGGGGGCCCTGTCATCTTGCTGACGCTCTTTGAGGCGCGCGTGGAACACAACGCGCCGTCGACCCCGGCATGGTCGATGGTCGGATAGCGAGTTGCCCTTTACTCGCTGTCCGCATGCCCGCGCCTACGGTGGCCGGAGATCGTCATGCGACGTCCGTCGCCGTGGGCGTCTACCACTGCGGTTGGGGCGGAGGGAGGACATTGTCCTCTCCCTCACGCGGCCCGCCTCATCCTTCTCGAGCATTAGGGTCGATCTCCAGAGGCATTTTTTTTCGTGTCGGGCTGAATAAACCCATTTTAAAATTGAAAAACCGACTCAAAATATTTTTTTATATGCAGTTCAGTGTCTAATCTACCTGGTACAAGGCTAATATTATGAATAAGTTTATTTAATATATTTTAAAAAAAATCTTAAACCCTAAAATCCTGATCGCTCTGGGTTGTCCTCACTCCCGATTGAATGAAAAAAATATTCGTTATTTTTTTAATGAGAAGCTACATATGAAATAACTTATTTAGATTACATAAGAAATAGTTAATCTTCATTGTTATAAAATACTTGTAGTTTTATTATGAATACTTTAGCCACAATTTGAATTTAAATTCGTGTCCGGGCATTTTATCTCATCGCTCTGCGCTGAGGTAAAACATCGCGCTCATGCCTAGTTACGCGGTATAGACACTCTATTCCACTCTCGCTGGCTAGCACCAGCAGTGGTCTAACCGTTGAGGAGGATACCTTTGTGCCACGTATACGCGAAGGTAAGTTCACGAAGGCAAGTTTATGATTACTCTGGATTTGGTTCTCGAATTTTATGATTGATATGGCACGTTATTCAAATTAAATATTAAGCTTGTAAATGTGTTTTTTATGTGAATTAGGTGATCTTTATGATGGGTTTTATGACACGTAATTATAATTTTCTACTGCTTTTAAATTCGGCTATATTCATGATTTTGTGACTTTTTCTGATCGATATGGCTGTGATTGCTCTGTCCAAAAAGACCAGAGCAATGATATTTTGCATTAATTGTACGTTATAAAACTATTTAACCATCTTAAAAAAAGGAGATTCGCAGTTCGGCCTGTATGAATGTTTGTCCGCGATTACCTCGCGTTTGGCTGAACCGATTTTGATGCGGTTTTCAGAAAAGTGTTAGTTTTATTCTGGGAACGGTTTTAATATAATTACACGAACCGTCTCGAACACAGACTTGATGACTTCCAGCCTCCCGAACAAGCCGGTTTCCGACGAGGCTACAGTACCATAGACCACATCCATACGCTACGGCAAGTTATACAGAAGACCGAAGAGTATAACTTGCCATTATGCTTAGCGTTTGTGGACTATGAGAAAGCCTTCGATTCGGTGGAAACATGGGCGGTACTTGAGTCACTCCAGCGATGCCGTATTGACTATCGGTACATCGAGGTGTTGAAGTGCTTGTATAATAACGCCACCATGTCGGTCCGAGTACAGGAGCAGAGCACGAAGGCGATTCCATTGAGAAGAGGCGTAAGACAGGGGGACGTCATCTCCCCGAAACTGTTTACTGCCGCAATGGAAGACGCCTTCAAGCTCCTGGAATGGCAAGGACTTGGCATCAACATCAACGGCGAATACATCACTCACCTTCGGTTTGCCGACGACATCGTAGTCATAGCAAAGTCGATGGAGGAACTCAGCATGATGCTCGATGGCCTCGACCGAGTTTCACAACGGGTGGGCTTGAAAATGAACATGGACAAGACGAAAATTATGTCAAATGCCAATGTTGTGCCCACCCCAGTCTCTGTTGGAAACTCGGTACTCGAAGTTGTTGACTCATATATCTACTTAGGACAAGCAGTCCAGTTAGGTAGGTCCAACTTCGAGAAAGAGGTCAACCCTCCGAATCCAACTCGGTTGGGCAGCGTTCGGGAAACTACGCAATGTCTTTTCGTCCGACATACCTCAGTGCCTCAAGGCGAAAGTCTTCAACCAATGTGTGTTACCAGTGATGAGTTACGGCACCAAAACGTGGTCTTTCACTATCGGCCTCATCTCAAAGCTCAAAGTCGCTTAACGAGCTATGGAGAGGGCTATGCTAGGTGTTTCTCTATGTGATCGAATCCGAAATGAGGAGATCCGTAGACGAACTATATAAAGTCACCGATATAGCCCACCGGATTAGCAAGCTGAAGTGGGAATGGGCAGGCCATATTGCTCGCAGAGCAGATGGCCGATGGGGTCGAAAAGTATTAGAGTGGAGACCACGGACTAGCAAGCGCAGCGTAGGACGTCCACCAGCAAGGTGGACAGACGACCTTATAAAGGTCGCCAGAAGACGCTGGATGCAGGTCGCTTCCAACCAAAATCAAAAGAGATCAAAAGGGGAGGCCTATGTTCAGCATTGGACGTCCTATGGCTGAGATGATGATGATGAACGGTTTTAATATTATAACTAATGGATATCTTGTGACATTACCCACATACATCCATTTTTTTGCTGACTTGTATTGTAGATTTTCAAAGACACCGATTTAATTGAATATCTAAACTAAAAGGGAAAAGTAAAAAAAAAAAGCTTTTTGAAAAAAAAAGGAACCGACTTGAAAACCACACACAAAAAAGTATAAAATAACTTTTCCTTTCGGAAGTCGGATGGCCATAGTCAGTGATATAAAAAACAAAGCCACCGACTTCCGGAAGAAAAGGTATCACTTACATGTTATCTTGTTACACGTATACCAACTGAATATGACTAAAAACGCCAAAACTAATATTTTTTTATCAATATTATTTTTTTTTTAAATTGGTTTGACCATTTATGATCGCTCTGGCACCAATTATGATTGCTCTGGTCGCGAAATTTTTTGAACTTAAATATTTCCATAACTGTTAGTGTAAATTGAAGGCCAAAAGTAAAAATATACTATTTGAATATCATACTTTTTAATGAGATACATAATTACCGTTAAATATCAATATCTGAAAAGCACCAGAGCGATCACACGAATACGCCCGTTTTGGAGATCCACCCATTACTGCTTCGCAGCATGGCCACGACCAATGCCGGGCGCGAGAGGTCTCCACCTATCGCGGTCGTGAGGACAGGGCGGTGCTCTGCCCAAGCTGGGCAGTCCTGCACCGTATGCTCCACCGTGTCCTCCGGGCGATCTTCGCAGTGGTGACACCCGGGCGTTTCTTCCCTCCCTATCCGACACAGGTACCTCCCGAAACTTTCGTGTCCGGTGAGGACCTGCGTCATCCGATAGGTCAGGACGCCGTGACGTAGCGATGCGACAACGCCAATTAAATTTAATCTTTAATTATCTGTTTTAAAGCTGATTTCACGTTGAAACAATTTATTGTGTTTTAAATAGAGCAGGAAAAGGAGTAGCCTTGCTTTGCTACCGCGCGCCCGGCGCCCGGCGTCGGCCATAACACGAGCGCAGGGTCTTTGAGAGGGGCAGCATCGACGCATCTTTGGAGGTGTCGCATTAGAGGGCGCTCGGCGCCCCCTTAGACCCGGCGCCCGTGTGCGCCGCACACCCTGCACTATAGGTAAAGACGCCTCTGACTTTCCCATACCCGCACAGACCGATCTTCCGGGTTAAGCCGCACTTGCCGAGGTTGGTCTGTGGGTGGGGGACCATCATAGCGAGTTTCCTCCGTGCCTCGGAAAGCACGTAAAGCTTTGGTCCCTGTTGTCATTTGTAGATCTTTGACAGTCGTTACTGTTAGTAAGAAGCTCATAAGTCTGACAACCGGTTGTTACCATGCCATGGGGTATCGTATTGTCGAATTACTGGGTTGTAAAGGTCCGATAGGCAGCCGCTCCATGAAAAATACTGTAGTTCGACTGGAAGCCGACCCAATCCTTTTTTGCAAAGATCCGCGCACACTGTTTAAATTATTTTATTATCATTGATCCTTTTATGCATCTGAAACGGTTACCTACAACATCAAATTCAGTGTTTTATTTTAATTGCATTCCTATAAAAATGTTCTAGTGCACTACAGAGCCATAATTCTTATTTCCTTACAGTTACATTGCCAAATTAATTAAAACTTGTAAATATTTGACAGCAAATTAGCGACGTTGCCCACTTTCTGGTTATGCGCCCTTAAAACTGAAAATCTAATAAGTAAATGACTTGTTAAATACTTCAGCCTCGTGCTAGAAAATTCAATAAACCAGCAAGGTAGCGGGTTTATTGAATTTTTACTTTTTTAGCCATTCGTAACAGTTAACAATCAATTACTATTTTTAAATGATGTTAATTTCAAAATTTTGTAAAAACAATATTTAGAAATTATAAATACTAATATTCTTCTTATTAATAGTAATAAGCTCTCGTGATCTAATAGAATTTATCAATGTCTCTAAAAAAATTCTCCGTAGCTCAGCCTGCTCAGCCTCTATATTTGATTACTTGACACTTATGTAAAGCCACTAATCTTATGCAGTGCTATGTTTAATTATTAAACTACTTGTTACATATATTTAGCAGGATCTCGTTACTTCTAGGTACTAATTACAAATATTGGAACAGTTTAGTACAAGCACTCAAACATTAATTATATTATGTACTAGCTGTGCCCGCGACTTCGTTCGCGTGGATGTCGGAATTTAACAATGTATTTCTTATTGCGAAGCGGTTAATTTTCGCCTTGTTTTTTATAAATCTATATATCTATATTTATATAAATCTATAAATAAGATAAAATAAAATAAACGCCCTCTGTCGTTCAAAGCCCACCTAGCAGCGTTCAAAGCACCCATTTCATCCCATTCCATCCCACTCCATTCCACTCCATCCCGCTCCATCCCGCTCCATCCCGCTCCACCCCGCTCCATCCCGCTCCATTCCGCTTTATCCCACTACATCGCACTCCATACCACTCCATCCAACTCCATCCCACTCCATCCCATTTCATACCACTCCATCCCACTCCATCCCACTCCATCCCGCTCCATCCCACTCCATCCCGCTCCATCCCACTCCATCCCGCTCCATCCCACACCATCCCACTTCATCCCACTCCATCCCACTACATCGCACTCCATCCTATTCCATACCATTCCATCCCACTCCATCCCACTCCATCCCACTCCATCGCGCTTAATCCCGCTCCATCCCACTCCAACCCACTCTATCCCACTCCATCCCACTCCATCTCACTCCATCCCACTCCATCCCACTCCACCCCACTCCAACCCACTTCATCCCACTCCATCCCACTTTATCCCACTACATCGCACTTCATACCACTCCACCCAACTCCATCCCATTCCATACCACTCCATCCCACTCCATCCCACTCCATCCTATTCCATACCACTCCATCCCACTCCACCCCACTCCATCGCGCTCCATCCCGCTCCATCCCGCTCCATCCCACTCCAACCCACTCTATCCCACTCCATCCCACTCCATCTCACTCCTTCCCACTCCATCTCACTCCACCCCACTCCAACCCACTTCATCCCACTCCATCCCACTTTATCCCACTACATCGCACTTCATACCACTCCATCCAACTCCATCCCACTCCATCCCATTCCATACCACTCCATCCCACTCCATCCCATTCCATCCCACTCCAACCCGCTCCATCCCGCTCTATCCGGCTCCATCCTGCTCCATCCCGCTCCATCCCACTTTATCCCACTCTATCCCGCTCCATCCCGCTCCATCCCAATCCATCCCACTCTTGCCCACTCAATCCCACTTCATCCCACTCCATCCCACTTTCTACCACTACATCGCACTCCATACCACTCCATCTAACTCTATCCCACTCCATCCCATTCCATACCACTCTATCCCATTCCATCCCACTCCATCCCGCTCCATCCCGCTCCATCCGGCTCCATCCTGCTCCATCCCGCTCCATCCCACTTTATCTGACTCCATCCCACTTTATCCCATTCCACCCCACTCCAAACCACTCCACTCCAGTCCACACCATATTTGAATATGCAGTTTTTCTATTCCAACCTACATAGCGCTACTGAACTGCGCGTCTCGGTGTAAACTGACCGTAATTTTACTTCTGGTACACTTTGAATTCAAATATCTTTTGATAGACTGATCCGATTTTAATGAAACAAAAACTAAATGTTACTTCAAGTTACGGTCAGTCGTTGTATATTAAAGTTATCTACATAACTTTCGTACATTTTACGTGATGCCCGAACAAATAAACATACAAACAGACATACAAACAGACAAACAGACAAAAATTCTAAAAATTCTAGAAATGGGTTCTATTGGTTGTCCTTTATAACCCTGGCTATATTTTTTGAGTTTTTTTTTAATGTACAAAAATTACTTTTCTACAGTTTTATTAAATGTATAGATAGATGGCAACAAGTTTTTTTGCGAGTGGAAAAATTTTAAGGGTCAATTCACAGCGAGAACGACGCTGCGCGTACATTTCAATAGAACGGCTTAAAATCGTGGAAACGTTTTTTTTCCTACTCCACTACTATTTTGTTTTAAATTCGTTGCAGGATACAAGACAGGTTAATTCATTCCCCGGGTCCGGGACACGTCGAGCTTCATTGTCTCGCCGTTTTTCTGGTGGTTGCATTGCAACTGTTGATTCTGTTTTTCAGGAATTGGCCTCTGGCTTAAAAATTTTTGACCAAGTTTTGACTTTATTTACTACACGAAAACACACATTTCCAGTATCGTCGCGTCTCGATGTAAACTGACCCTAACTTGTACGGTATGTCTACTCGTAGTACCTACTTTGTTCTAACTAACGATGATAGATGCCAAAATATGAATGAATGCATTTCAAAATTTTTAACTGACTTTAAAAAAAGGAGGAGGTTATCAATTCGACTGTATTTTTTTTATGTTTGTTATCTCATAACTTGCGACTGGGTGAACCGATTTTCATGACTCTTTTTTTATTTGAAAGCTGGTGCTTCCCGTGTGGTCTCATTGTCACCATTTCAGAATCTGAAGATTGGATTTTGGAGAAATCGAGGGCAACCTTCAAATTTTATTAGCTCACACATAGTTTTTCGCAAATCTTATGAAGTACTTGCGTATGGAAATCATCATCTCATGTAGCTGAGCTGATGATGGAAGGTACAACTCCTCTCTAAGGACTCGGCATCGACTGATTTAGTAAATTATGTTTGTGTTGCATATCTCCGGAACTACAAGTCCGATTTAAGTAATTCTTTTTTTGTTGTACTAGGTATCGTTTAACTTAGGGAATACTGCAAGTTTCATCAATATCGGTTCAGTAGTTTTTGAGATAGGGAATGAATGAAAGAGATGTTAATGATGTTATTATCTACGGATTACAAAATTCTAGTGCGTCGGTGTCAAAAGAGACAATGAAATTAATAAAAAAAGTCACTGCCTTCCGAAAGAAAAGTTTTATAGGTTATTTTACCCTTTTTGTGGTTGTTTTTGAAGGCGGTTACTATTTTTTAAATCGTGATTAAACTGACACAAATTCTGAGTGGTGGTTTGGAAGGCCCTAAAGCCCCCTCTTTGTGAGGAGAGACCGTGGGGTAATTGTATATAAAAATACCTTAAATGTAAATGAAGCAACCTGCAACCTGCATACAGCCTTCTCGGGTCCCCAGGTCTTAAAGGTATTTTAATGCGTGCTTAAAATAACAAGACCCAAGCTAAAAATATCTGGTTTGTTGACGTCAGGTAAGTCCGCGATGTTATAATAAAAGTTTTTAGCACATTGGTCATTATTATACTATAGTGTTTGATGTATTTAGCATCATTTTAGTAATTCAACGTAGTGGTAAGTGCTAATATCTTTTTTACTTAGGTATTTAGGTAGGTATGTACACAGGGGAAGATGAAGGAAAATATTTAACTTCAAATTATAAAAGTTTAGGTCCTGAGTCTGCTCAGCATAGCTTAAAAAAAACTTTGCTTTAAGCAAAAAAAAAACAAAAAAGAAATATTATTATTATTATGGTTTTATTATTTTATTATTATTATTATTGGTGAGGCGTGTAAATAGCCTGCACCTTTGTGAAGGTTGTGAAAAAGTTTGAATTAAGAACCTACGTAATTTTAAGAAGTAATGGCGGACCTAAAAGATATATACCTCCCTATTGATGAATCCCCGAGAAACCAATACCAAAAAAATTATTAGCAGCAAACCATGCCCACGTACCTTGACAATCCAGAGGTCCCACTCAGACCCAGGGAGATGGGAAGATACCTCGTTCATGCGCGCCTGATGGCTTGGTATGAGCTGCCGGCCGGCGAGCAAAATCTTCTTGAATCCACCGGTGGAATGGTTAAAACTCCAAAAATCAACACTGCACTATAAGTTCTCAATGAAGCACAGATGCAGGTCCATTTATTTTATGAATATCATCAAGGTTTCACCAAAAAGGAATTTTTGAAAGGCGGAGCAAAAAACACACAGTGTCTTTTTTAATGGCAACGGGAAGAGAGTGCGCCTCGCTAATGCCATCTATTGGTCAATTGCGAGAACACTCCAGAAAGTTTCGATACAAATGGGCGCTGCGGAAACAAAATATTGGTGCGAGGATTCATCAATAGACAAACTAAAATATGTAATCTGAACTACTAACATATTATATTATATGGAAAAATCCTAAAATATTATTATTTATTTTATTTATATTGAAAAGGCATTGACGCTTCACCAATTATATTAATAAATCAATAATTAATTAATTTTAATAATTAATTTAATAAATTAATAATTTAATTAAATTAAATGAGCGTGAGGTTTTTTCGTTACGGAATTTCTGGATTCGGTCCCCGCGCTCAAGGCCCGCGATAGAAGCTATGCAATAGCTTAATAACCCTAAACACTCAAGGAATTTCTGGACAACAAACATTTTTTATTGTAACAAATCAGACCGATCTAAATTTTGGAACTTTTATCATTCAATGTACAGTTTTGACTTTCCTACCATTTTATTATACCTATAGATTTTTAATTCTTTATTTATTTAGAGAAACGCTATGACTGGAAGAACTTTTAATGCTTCACAACTCCAATAATGGGTGGAAAACTTTTAAAAATAAAGGCTAAAATTCAAATATAAACCCTAAAATTTTGATTACGGTGTTTTATTCTCATTTATGGTGTACAAAACAAAGGAAATACGGAATTTTCTTTTAAATAACTAGAATTTTCCCCATGAACCTATAGGTACATCATTCTACTATCTTGACTCATGACGCATTCCAATTTTATTACTATAATGGCTAGGCCATCTTGACCGGTCAATACAAATCAAATCTCGAGTGATTTCCATTGAAAATTAGTTTGCAAGGTGAAATAAGATAAACAAACTTGACTTTGAACTCCAAAGTCAACGGACTCTGATGAAATATTTACACAAGTCATTTATGTAGACGAATTTGCAGTCACAAGCCCGCTAGTCAAATGTCAGTGATGACAATTACATTGAACACGGCAGTCATTCTTTAGATATACTTACTACGCAGATCAACTATGAAGGAAGGTTTGGCGACGTCCTATTATGACGTTGCACCCTTTATTAACACCTGCAAGCTTTAAAATAAAATAAAAATACCTACCCGTAACGCTACGAACGATCGTAAACAATTAATGACTAAATGATAAATGATATTTATTTTGCAAGTTGGTTATAAAAAAACACTTTTACACGTCACAACCAATATTTTTTAAAGCTAGATGGGGCCGGTGTTTCGTACCTGACTACTCTGAGAAGAAACAGCCGAAACAAACTCAGAGGTCAAGTCTCTTTTAATAAAGTCCAGACATTGTTTTGTTCAGGTCATACGAGGATCATGCGGGTGTCTGGGATGGTCTTTTGAGGAAAGAACCTCACAGATTTGAGTGGACCTGTCCAGTCAGTGCAAGCATTTGTCGGTTACGTAGCTCGACTCAGAACACAAGGAGCTCAACGACGTAGTTACATTGACGTATCGCAGATAATTATCGATGGTCAATGTCACACGAAGTTTATGTAACGCATCGTTTACTTCATCGTTTATTTAAACGGCAATATAATCTAGCTTGTTTGTTTTTTGTCTGTCGCGATTTTGTAGGAAGTGTGAATTTTACTTAAGAAAGACTATCGTCTACCGAGCGCTCGTCCATACTAAAAGAGAAAACGTTTTCCTGCCCCTAAATGTTATCCTATCTCAATGATTTTTTAGAATGCTTCTGACACTGTCAAAAACTAGGTTTATAGGTTTTCTTTTTTTCAAAATTTATAATAGTTTGAAAGTAACAGGCGCCTAAAAGTTACTATTTTTATGACAAAATCTTCATTGAAGTAAAACCTTTGTATTTTAAAAACAAAGAAGTTTTTGAAAAAAAGAAAAACCTACAAACCTAGAATATAATATGCTGAAACGATTGACACTAGAATCTAAGAGATTGGACGTGATTTAGTATGTGAAAAACGTTATCTCCCGAGAGACAAATTTCATATAAGAAATACTCACAGTCTGTCGCGAGCTGCAACGCTCTCTATCGCACGATCGGGGGTTTTTCAACGAGCGAGAGGGACAGCACGAGTTTTTCTAAATACCTATTTTTTGAAAAGGCAGCCGCTATACAATCCTCTTAAAACTAGCTTCTGCCCGCGACTTCGTACACGGATCCTGTTGCTTATGCCAGCGACGACGGGGTCGTCAAAATCGAAGATCTGAAACGTCGAATTCTAAGAGCCTGGGGACGGGAAAACAACGGGATGCCCGAGACGATTCCAGACGTTCCAGATCTTTCATTTTTGAAAGTCAACAGGAAATGACCATCAGACTAAACAACTCTTGCTAAGACGTCATTCCTATGTATGTATATTAAGTATAGTGTAGCTGGGCTCTTGGAGTTCCACATCAGGTGTTCCAGATCTTCAATTTTTATACGTCAACAGAGAGTGCTCATTAGGCTGGACAACTCTTGCTAAGACGTCATTCCTATATATGTTATAAAGTAGCTGGGCTGTTGGAGTTCCACATCAGGTGTACCAGATCTTCAATTATTATACGACAACAGAGGTTGCTCATCAGGCTCAACAACTCTTGCTAAGACGTCTTTACTGTATATATTATAGTGTATCTAGGCTCTTGGAGTTCCACATCAGGTGTTCCAGATCTCAATTTTCATACGTCAACAGAGAGTGCTCATTAGGCTGGACAACTCTTGCTAAGACGTCATTCACTTATATGTTATAGTGTAGCTGGGCTGTTGGAGTTCCACATCAGGTGTACCAGATCTTCAATTCTTATACGACAACAGAGGTTGCTCATCAGGCTCAACAACTTTTGCTAAGACGTCTTTACTGTATATGTTATAGTGTAGCTAGGCACTTGGAGTTCCACATCAGGTGTTCCAGATCTTCAAATTTTTATACAGCAACAGAGAGTGCTTATCAGGCTGAACAACTCTTGCTAAGACGTCGTTCCTGTATATGTCATAGTGTAGCCGGGCTCTTGGTGTTCCACATCAGGTGTCCAGGATCTTCAAATTTATTCTCTCAGCAGAAAATGCTCATCACGTGGAACAATTTTTGCTATGGCACCATTTCTGCATCTCTTATAGTTAAGCAGGTCTGTTGGGGTTCTGCATCAGGTGTTCAAGTTTCCAAGATAAATTATAGCCTATATGTTAACCGGACTTAATACCTATACAGTCCAGTATACGTCCAGTAGTTCCGAAGATTAGCGTGCACAAACACACAGACAAACAGACAAACAGGCAAACCAACAAACAGACAAAAAAAAAATTAACTACATTTTCGGGTTCGGCATCGATATAATAACAAACCCTGCTACTTTTTTTTTATATATTTCCATTGTACAGACACCACTTTTCTACAATTTGATTATAAGTATAGATATACATTTTAAAAATGCATAATCCGTACTGAATTCTGGCTGTTTTCTGTATTCTATCTTATCTTTTCTTAAGAAAATCTTCAAAATTCATATGGGCTACTTACGTTGCTTATTTAACAATACCTAGTATTCTATTTATTTGAATGGATCAAAAGTGGTCGGACCAAATGTATATTTTTCCAAAACAAGACATCTTTCTTCAGTAAAATTAAAAAAGAAATACAAGTTGTATTTCTTTTTTAATTTTACTGATGGCGAATTTTACTGATCCTTTGATTGATGGGGTTGTATTATACAACCCCATCAATCAAAGGAGGCGAAGAAACAAATCCAAATGTAAATAAATAATTCTTTTAGAAATGAAGTGTATTCTATGGAAAATTACTTAATGACTATAGTTTTTTTTTCCATGGAACTGTTAATACTACGTTCTAGCGTGTAATGCTTCAGTTTATTTTTTTTAAATTACATGTCATTCAGGAACGAGTACCAAACAATTAGGTCTTCTGATAATCATAGACCATTTATGATTGCTATGAAATTATAGGAAGTGATCGTCTATCGTAGTCTATTGTTAATTATAAAATACGCAGGGTTGTGTTCAATAATTGTACGTATATTTTTCATCTCATCTTGCTGATGAATGTATGAATAAACACAGCTGCAGAAAAATGATTTCAATCATTACAGTAAGAGGTCACATCAATGTTTAGTTTCCGTATATTTGCAGTTTTGCACTTTTGTCTTTGATGAGAATCTCAATGTTTCTAGCTGTAGCTGATTTTATGATATTTCTAGCTAATTAGGGTAAAAGATAATAATTATCACCTTTCATTCAATTTACGTACATAGTGCGAGTTGTTGGATCAATAGTTAGACTATTATTTGTTAATCCTACATAATATAATAATATTTTATGAAAGCATTTTTTTAATATAAAATAAAATTGATCAAACCACTGGCCGTTGAACATAATATGTAGTCATAGGATTTAATTCGTAAAATTAAAACAGCGCCAATTTTCTTGCTAGAAATTATATTACCTACCTCAATAGATATACCATTTTACTTAAAAAATGTCATTAGATTGTTAAAAAATATTGGACCCATATTTTTTCTCTGTAAATCAAAATTGACGAAGCTATAACGCTTCTAAGAGCCAGTGTCGCCATACTCTGTTAGTTAGTGAAATGCCCTGTTAATTGTGTTAACCGACTGTTTAGGTTAATGAGTGTTCCACCACGTGCAATCAGCACTTTAATTTCTTTGATCGGCTGTTAAATTTAATGACTACTCATGGCTCCGTTCCATTGGTAACATATGATAAGTACTGTCAAGATGTCAAGATAATTTTTTATTTTAAGTCTATAATTATGGAGGTTTTTACTGATGGCCAGTACGCGTTGACAGGACCCCAGGGAATTGTTGAGGAGTGGTTTGAGGATCACGACGCCTTCACTTTCCGCCTGACGCTTGTCCTCACCAGACACTGTTGTTTCGGAGGGGAGTTATCAGAGGTTCCTGTTCCTGTGAAGTCGGCGCCAAAATACACTCGAGTGTCACCACTGTGGAAAAGGTGGAGACGAAAGCTGGCTTCCCATTTCCCTTCGCTCCATGACATTGCCTGAAAAAAAGCTTTCTGCAAAGCATATACGTCACGTTGTCGGTAGATACAATTTTACAAGCGTTAATATGCTTATAACGTCACAGCACAGCCCCAGCCAATTTTAAAGCGTTTTTTCATCTTTGTCAATATTGATTTATGTCCATTATTTTACAATATTCTCACTGACTGACCACTGATTTTCAGTTTATACATATAATTATCCTGTAAAATAGCTTATTCTTTTTTTTTGGATATTTAGATAGATTAGTGTCACAGCAGTTGTTTTGCCATATGTTTGAGTTATGGAAAACCATGAAACTGACAGGCAGCTGACGCAAACTTGGGATCTTACACCTGTTCCATAGTTCTGCATGATTATGCAGATTAAGTACCTAACTGAATAATTATGCAGAAGAACACGTGTCCAATCCCACGTTGACACATCGTATTAGTAATTTAATATAAAAACCTAGGCTATTTAAATCGATCGATAGTTGTGAATTGTGATATTGAGTCGATGTTTTTCAAACGATTTATTGTCAAAATGGGTCATGATTCCACTTTGTCGATTGTACAATGAAACCCAAAATGGACCTTGTGAATGTAATACATAGTTATAAATGACTTACTACCATCAAACTTCTTTTTAGGAAGGTAAAATCATCAAATCAGACCTGCCGCTGCCGCCCTGGGTGGAGCATAAAGGACTGTCAGACTCGTACTGACTAAAATCCACCGTGTGCCTTCAATTGTGACTAGTGTAGGTACTTTACATTCCTGGATCACGGTTACCCGCTACCCGACAGACGTTTGGCCCTCTATGTCGTCAGATTGCAGCCAGCTCTTGACACGCGTAAAACACGACGCTTCGTCGACCCGGGCAAGGCATGGTTCAGGATCAGACAGCGAGTCGCGGCTTACTCGCCCGTCCTCAAGCACTACTATACAACCATTAGGTTCATTTCAGGTTTCTTAAATTATCCGCTGCCACCACACGTCCTCGCCACCCCGCCACACGCCCCGCCATGTCTCTTTGTATAAACTGCGCCTAAGTTTGATATCTATCTAGGGCAGGTTCTTCAAAGTTTACGCATTTCCATTCCTTTCGATAAATTATTCAGAGAGGTTAACTTTTGACTGACAGCTTCAAATAGCTTATTCCGTGTTCTATTTCTAGGTAACGTATTGTTTTTCATTCGAAACCCTGAAACTTCAGCGTGAGTCGACTTCTAGTGATTGATACTCAAGTTCCTTTTTATTATTCGCTACGAAAATAGTTCCTAGCTATAGAACATTTACAATGTTTATTTTATGGTTTTTGCGCACTCTAAATTCGGCACTTTTACTAGGTAGGTACTACGGTATCTACCTACTTTAGTGCTTTAAGTTTACTAATACAACTTACCTTGTTTAATAAGTATTCATATTTTTGTTTCTTTTGGAAGACCCGAGTCTTCTCACACAAACTATCCTTGTAATATTGTGGAAGACATAAACAATCTGGAATTTAAAAGGCATTCATAAGCAGCCAAGTAGTTAGTTCTGCAGCCTAATTCGCTGAGTTTATAATGTTTGTTTGGAATCACAATCATCCCTCCAATAATATCGTCACCATTTAACCATGCTGTTTAATTACTTATAAATTCTAAGACACGCATATAAATATTAATTAAGTACATAATGAACAAGGCGGTAACTGAAATTATATTGAGGCAGTCACATTGTAAACAAATACAGACAACCTTGAAAACATGATCTTTTGTTTGATCAGAATCACAGCGATTTTCTGATGTCTAATTTTATTTTATTTATTTATACTTCATGTACATTCTCTGATACCAGTCAACCTTTGGGTGCAAACATTGTGGTAGAGTACAAAAAAAAAACTAGTTTACTAAATTTTATAATCAGGCGTTACTTTGCGGAAATCCGTAGCATTAAATTTTAAGTATAAAAATATCTAAGTAGTTCTAACTAGCCTTTTATGCGCCCAGTGCGAAGTGGTCTGACCCATTGTGGTGCTGCGCTGGTCTGGCCATTTCTATGCCCTTCCAGGATCTTCACCTTGTGCGTAATTCATACTTCAAGTTAGGGTTGCCAGACGATCGGGAATTGGCGGGATTCTCCCGAATTTTTGTATGTCCTCCCGACTCCCGACAAAGCAAATTAATCTCCCGAAAAACAAGTTCGATAATTTTAAGTTCACATTTTCGTCAAACGAAACTTGCAAACCACTTGGGCGCTTGGCGCAGAGTGAAAAAATAAGTGACCGACCGAAATTTCGGTTTCGGTTTCGGCCGGTTTCGGCCCGAAATCTAGTTTCGGCCTTAGTTTCGTGTTCGGCCAAATATAGCCGAAACTTTTATGGCTCAGTAGAAAACATAGAAAAACAGCAATTTCTAAAAATCATCTATTCATAAGTTTGTCGTAAGTATTTCATTACTTCCCTGAATTTGATCCTTATTAGAAACACTATCGAATGGTGAAATAATACAGGTTGTGATTTTTTTTTTTTCCAAAATTAGCGGTTTCGATTCCTGGCCAGATTGCTGGCCAGGAATATTGATTTTTCTAAAATCCAATGACGCAGTTTTAGTTTTCGGAAAAATTCGCCCTGTATATTTGACACTTTTTCTCAAATGTAAATACTTAAAAAAAAACAATAAATTTGTAAATACTTAAAAAAAAACAATAAATGAGAAAAAAATTGTAAATGTTTATAAAGTTTCGGTTTCGGTTTTGGTTTCGGCCGAAACTTAGAGCACGGCCGAAAATTCAGTTTCGGTTTAGGCTGAAAATTCAGTTTCGGACGGACACTAGAAAAATCATTGCAATGCACTCCGTCTGAGTTGAGTCGTGTCTGTGTAGCGTTACGTCGTCAACTAAATCTAAGTTCAGTGAACCAAGTTAATATTATTAACTTATTTTTTTATTTCTCCCGACCAAAGCCCTAAAATCCCGAAAAATCGGTTATTGATCCCGAATCCCGATAATAGGAAGAATCGATCTGGCAACCCTACTTCAAGTAGGTACTTGGAACTCACCTACACTAAAATTAACCCTTCAAAATAGCCTGAGCGTGCCGATTCTGATAAGTTATTATTTACATCTACCTTTATGGTGGTTATATTCGTAATTTGAACTACTATACTGAATTGGTAATATGGACTTTGGCTAATTGACCGAATCCCTCCCTTTTTTGGATGTCACACACTCAATCGCATCTGTCGTGCGGACCTAACAAATCATAGATAATTAATACATTGTTCGCAAAGGCATTTTCTTTTGTCTCTCTGCGTGATAGAGTCAGAAATAAGAACATTCGTAGACGAACGAAAGTTGCCTACATAGCCCAGCGAATTAGCAAGTTGAAGTGGTAGCATGCAGAACTGATGGTCGATGGGGCCGTAAGGTTCTTGAAAGGAGACCGTCGCGTCTGCCCCGATCGTCTGTCCACCTACAAGGTGAGATTCGATGAAGACCACAGGATCGCGCTAGATGCAAGCCGCTTCCAACCGACCGGTCCTAATGGAAAAATCTATGGGGAGGCCTATATTCAGCAGTGGAGGTCCTACGACTGATATGATGATGATGATGATAAAAGGCAATGATATTTTTACGAGGCATATTTTCATTTGAGATTTGCGAAGCTACGATTCAATACAATAACACCTTCCTTTTCCCACTAATGGTATTTTAAAACAATCCAAGCGTGCTTTTTGAGCTATTAAAATTCACTCAACGTAGCGGACGCATTAGATCTGCGGTAGATCTATTTAATTAATTCATGTCAGGGATCAGATAATGTCGTTTATTTCGACAGTAGGTACCTATAGATAGGCCTCCTGGTTACATAAGTGACCTACTCTTTTCACGGGTACCTACTAAAACATAAAGTTACACATTCTTCGATGAAAACAGCTAGGCACAGCTGAATATAATATGAATTGATTGATTGGCAAGTAAATCAAATAATTTGAGTTGAACTTGAATTATGAGGGTTGTTGATTAGAATTGGTGCCAATATTTGGCGGCAATCACAGTTAAATGTTCAATACAGTAAGTTGAAGAATCGCGCGTCCCGTCCTAAATTAATTCCTTTCCCCTGGTAGGTTTCCCACTCCACATTAACTATGTTAATTGTTTTGTGGACAACGATGAAATATTTTCCTATAGATCTTGGTAAGTACAAATATCTTGTTCCCATTTTCCACTGTTAATCTTGACCTGGATTTAAAATGTTAATAATTTAATACGCCGCCATCTAGTTTATGCATATGGTACTACGGAAATTATCAATGAACTGATTGACAAAATAGTATGATAGATTACCGTTAATGGCGCTAGTGTACTTAAACTTCATTCATTCAATATTATCATTCATTCAACGGCTCGTCGCCATTAAAATATTTTTATTTTGACACTCGCTCATTCACTTTCCTGTCAAACAGCTGATGGAAAGTTTGTCGCGCGACAGAGAATTATTTTTTTGTTGCTTTGAATAATTGAGCTTCTGAGATAATTTTCGAAAAATCATAATCGATTGCGTGTCTTAAAAAAGTGGTGGACTTTGTGCGCTGATAATAGATACGTTATCGCGTAATTATTTTTATCTTCCCTTTTTATTTACTTGTTACCATTGCAACTTTGAACTTGATCCACTAGTGTTTGTGTAAATAATTCAACAAAATGACGCTGGGTGAGTGTTGAATTAATTTGATTTTATGTTCTGTATTCGTATATCTAAAATCGTTTCCTAACCGGTTCCATTACAATTTTATTGTCAGTGAATGGAAATAATTTGCTTCTTTGTGGAGGCATTCTACATAAGTATCTAATTAATGGACTATTGATGGGTTTTAATACGGACTAAAAAAAAGGTATTCTACCTTTAAGAATTAATTATGTACTACTATTTGAATGGCTGACTAAAGTAAACACATTTATTTCTAGACTTCATCATGCAATCCAGTTTCTTCAAAGAATAAAATAAAATAAGGCAAATAATAGTATTAAAAACACATCTCTCAAATACCTATCAAAATAATAGAAAAGGATCTACTTAAGCCTACCTTCACAAAGTTTTAAACATTAAAACTAATAATCTTAGTAGGTAAAAAGTTGGTTAGAAATATTCATTCATAATTATCAATTTTTTTGCATGAATTGAAATGTGTTTTGCTAAATAGAAAAAGTTTCAATGGGTTCCTTACCTATTATTATTGTAATTATTATAAATGTAGGTACACAGTGCCCGTAGGCCATAATTTACTTATTTATTGTTTATAAGTGAGGGAAAGTATCCAAATTAATTTGTAATTAAAATGCAATGTGTTAATCATTTTTAAAATTAGTTTATAGCCATGGTGCCATTCCTCCCTTTTAGTCATAGTCTTTTAAAAAGATATAACATTAAAGAATAGAAATTATTTTATTTCTTTAAAAATGCCAATGGTAATTTAGCAATAAATAAGAATGTTTTTAAGTAAGTAACATTAAATAACTAAACAAAAATAGTATTGTAATAAATCACAAACTGTGACTCCGTATTCAAGTAGGTATAATATTGAGATTTAATCCAGTCACAAAAAATATTCAACAACAAAAATTAATTGTGAGATTTGTAACTGTCATAAATCATTACTTACAGAATAGTTAATAACAAACAACAAAAAATATTAGACATGTTTAAAAAAAAAAGCAACTGACATTAGCCTTTGGCCGTGATGTGTTACTCGTAAGTTAAATCAATTAAATAGTAAATCTTGAATACTTTAGTATATGGTGTAATGTTCAATTTGTTTTTTTAGGCTTCTGCTTAAAAATATATCAATGAGTTAGCCCACAGAAATAATGGCATAAGTGTGTGTTATTTTAAGATTTTATTTTATCTAGTTTTCTTTTCACGATTTAAGGGTAGACAAGTGTAAATAGGGTATTTATTTGTTGAAATATGCAAGGTGTAGATAGAATATTCATTAAAATATGCAAGGTGTAGATAGATTATTCATTAAAATATGCAAGGTGTTATTATCATAATAAATCTTTAACAAATTACTGCTTCATATAATTATCACTAGGTATCTTGTTACTGTGGATTAAATTGATAAAAATAGCAACACTCATTCCCAAATGAGTGTTGCTATTGTGCCCACTTCGCTGGAAACAATTTATTTAAAGAGGAGGTTTGGCTTGGATGGTAAAAAATACTTTACCACCTTTTTTCATACCTACCAAATACAATAAAAGCTAATATCGGTCAAGCTGAGAGGATTTGCAACCACAACCACCATGACACAAGATTTTGACACTATGTTACATATTTATTGAATACAGCATTTCTTGTATGACAGGTTTTTTTAAACAATATAAGTAAGGTCAACTCAAGTGAACCCAGTTTGTTAACTGCTGAATATAAACCAGTTTGTTAACTACCTACCTACTTTTTAAAAACCTTGGAAGTTGGCCTGTTTTATTTTTTCTCTGTTCAATTTATTACCTTTCTAACATAGACTGGGGTCTTGATGTCAAATAAAAGATTTTTTGATGTTAATTATTGATTTTATAAAAAAAAAAACTTAGGTATTATGAACCCACCAAAATGAAGAGAATGTTCTCAAATCGACGAATTTTTTTTTATAATTACATGATTGCTCAGGGTATTTTGTGCTGCAGTCCTGGGCGTACGTATTTCAAAAGCTCAACAAGAAAAAAAGAAATATCATAATGACGGCACGGTCAGCGCAGTGGCTGAGCGATTGGACTGCTGCGCAGCGTGTCGCTGGTTCAATACCAGCTTGAACAAATATTTGTATGACCTACAAGTAGTTGTTCCTGGTTTGGATGTTTGTGTATATGAGTTTCTATGTTTGTAAACGCATCCACGACACAGGAGAAATTCCTAGTGTGAGGCAACTTTAAAAATAAAATTCTTCCCTATTCCTGTTCCAACACCTTTATTATAAATTCCTTTTAAAACCAACAATACCAAAAGTTTTCACCCTTCACACAATAGCCAAGTTACAGCTCCACAGACAATTGCATTAACATATTCATTTCTTTTGTTACAGGAATAACGAATTTGAAACCCAAATCGACTAGCATCACAGAGGTGAGCCATTTTAATATTTATTTACCTACCTACTTAACCTTCCTACTTGAGATTGAAATAACCTTCTTAGGTACTACAAGCTGTAAAAACACTTCTGTTAATAATTCTGATTTCCGTGTCTTTTGAATTATTTTATGACATGGCGCGCGTTGGTTTATGGCCAAATTAAAGTCATCATCTGCCTAGCCTTTTCCCAATATGTTGGCTAGGCAGATGCCTCAGAAAGCACGTAAAGCCGTAGGTGCATGCTGTCATTTGTAGATCTTTGACAGTCGGTCAGAAGCTCGAATCCACACTCGAATCACTGACAACCAATCTTTCCAAGGGTAATTACTCAGTTACTGGGTTGTAGAGGTCAGATAGGCAGTCGGTCAACATCCGTTTTGACGGGAAGTCAACATAGTTGGGAAAAGGCTAGGCAGATGATCAGTCTGGCATTCCTTTCTCCGGGTGGAGGAATCCTACACGTGAAGAAAGGGTTAGGTTTGTTATATTTAAATTAATTAATGTAAATATAACAGAACTACAGTTTCTTAACACCAACAAATAGACCTTTTACTGATAACAGCTATCATACAGACTCAGAGCAATGCCCTCAGATAATATTACACGTAATAAGAAATAAGCCTGTAATATACATGGGAGTAACTAGTACAAAAGTGAGAGCATATTATTGTAGTACTACGCACGTGAGTGTCAAATTACCTACAGGTATTTAAAATACATTTTTTTTTATTTAAAGTTAAATTAACTATTTAAAATACCTACAACATAATGTATTAATACTTGATTACGTATTTATATTTATGTAGATAGTCTACTGACATTCACATGATAATTTAATTCACTAAGCCCTACTGCACTGAACCTACAAGTTAAAATGCAGTGAAAACAATGAGTGTTAATCGTTAGCTTCTAACGTTTTTTTAAATTTCTTTAGAAAAATATGAACGAACGTGAACTATGACACTTGAGTCTTAACGTAATAAACACATACTTATCACTTCTTAATATAAAACAAAGTCCACCACCGAGTCTGTATGTCTGTCTAAACACGATAAACTCAAAAACTGCCGAACAGATTATCAACATTAAACAAAGTGATTCTGGGGAAGCTAAAGTGTACTAGAATCAATTAAGTTTTATGTAATATTTCTGAAAATATGTTGGGAAAAACATGCGGAATAAAAAATGTGACATAATTTCCCACTGAAAAGCTAGCACAGCCGCGGGTAAAAAGTTTTTATATAAACCAAAGTCCACAACACTACTGACCTCTTAATTCGAGATTTACAAGTTTTTTGTATTACCTACCTATTTGTTTTTTTTTTTTCACTCGTTTTTATAAATAAACAACTAATGCTGCGAGTAGGTGCACCTATCCATTTCGATGATAAAGTATTTTAAACAGCTTAACCGTAATGATTTAGGCCGACTTTCACCAAAAGTTAAACATGTTTAAAATTTTATTTAGTGTCAAAAGTCTATTGAATTTTGACACTAAATAAAATTTTAAACATGTTTAACTTTTGGTGAAAGTGGCCCTTAATGAATTAAGATATCTACGTTGTTCCAACCTTTACTTGTATTTTTTAGGATAACAAATATTTCTTTTAAATAACTTGCTATATCAGAGTTACTCTTTTACTACTAAACTCTTTCTTTTACTCAAAAACTAAGTAAGTATACGTATTATTTTTTTGTGATCGTAAACAAACGAGATTAACGGCAGAAACATTACATATTTTGGCACAGAAAAGTTAAGGGTGTGGGGGACAAAAATTTCTCCATACAAACGTAATACCAAAATCATTCGCGATACGAACATTTTACCGACTTAAAGTTATGTTATTCGGATACAGACGGTATTTATCTAGGTTCCTATTAAACATTAAAAAAAAAAAAATTACTATTTACGAAATGCGAGCGAATTGCATTTCGTACATTTTAACACCGCTAACAGCATGTTTTCAGCTTAATTATTCTGTATTAAAAACATTAATGTTCCTAATATTATTTTAATAGGAACATAGCTTATATTGTCTAGTTGTAGATTATCAAAACTTAAATGGAAAAACATCAACTTTTCATTCATAATTTTTGGTATTACGGAACACAAACAAATTTATCGCAAATCTTGAACGACAGACGCTCTGTCGCATCAATCATAACTGTGTTTGTGTGCGTGTACGCTTGTAGTTGGTGATCGCAGAAACTCACACTTTCGTAAGGTTGTGTCGTAGAATCGTGGCGCGCGCTGGTCTTGGGTTTTCAATGTTACATAGTTATGTATTTGACTGTGCTACGCGTGCGTTATTGTTTGCGAAATTGTCTTTTCACAACATTGTAATAAAATCGTAGAGCTGTCATTCCTGTACATTGAATATTTTTTTCTTTTTGTATTTTTTTCGAGATACGGGATCGATTCTGAATTCTGATGACTGATCAACTTTTTTTTCGATTTTTGTAATGTTTTCCTGTTTTGATCTATCTCCGAAACTACTGTAAAGTTGTCGATCAAATTTTCCTCTAATGTTCCTAATAATATGCTTCTGTTAATAGGCTATGTATTATTACGCTATTGTCCCTGGGAGATAAGCAATTTTGAATTTTGTAGTTTTTAGGGTTCCGTAGTCAACAAGGAACCCTTATAGTTTCGCCATGTCCGTCCGTCCGTCCGTCCGTCTGTCCGCAGTTTAGCTCAGAGACGCACAGTACTAGAGAGCTGTAATTTGGTGTAAATATACGAATTTGTTGTGCCGAAAAAGTGGTAAAATAAAATCTCGTAAAATATTTTTTTTAGGGTACCTCCTGTACACGTAAAGTGGGGATGTTTTATTTTTTTCTCGCGTACCCCTTAGTGTGGGGTATCATTAAATAGGTCTTTAAAAATATTGATAGTTTTCATTAACAATTTTTTGATAAAAAAATTCGTTTGTGAAATATTAAGCTTTAAAGTGCTAAATTTTGCTCGGTTCGAGTGTCTCCCCCCTCTACCAGCTAAACGGTTATGTTTGAGGGTGTGAAAAAATTCACAATAGTAGTATACATATATAACGAAGTTTAAAAGAAAATTATCATGACTAAGTAGGCTTTACAACTTTACGAGTAATAGTCGACCAACTTATAAAATGTACGTTGAGGGTGTAGATTCAATCCCATCCCATCCCATTTCCTTAATTTTAAAAGTCGACGTTTAAAAGTGCCTCTTTGATGGCCTAATTGAAATAAATGATTTGACTTTGACTTTGACTTTGACTTTGAAATGTATCGGAGAACATGTTCTTCAACTGCAAATGTAAGTTTGTCAACTTTATTTTTACAGTTTTAATAGGTATGTTTTTACGGTATGTTTTTTGGGGATAGGTAGGTTTTTATCGTCAACTATTTTTAACTACAAAAAAAGGAGGAGGCTCTAAATTCGTCGTAATCTTTTTCTTATGTATTTTCCCTGATTTCTCAGACTCCTGGACCGATTTTGAAAATTCTAATGCATAATTTTGTTTTTCTAATATTTTTCTTATTACTTTTCTGAAAACCACATCAAAATCGCTTCAGCCAAATGTGAGATAATCGCGAACAAACAAACATACATAGTCATACATTCTCGTAATTGTACAAACAAACATACATAATACAGGTCGAACTGAGAACCTACTTTACTTTTTTTTAAGTCAGTTAAAAAAGCCACCAGTTTCCATACATTTTTGGTCATTGGCTTTTACTTCGTAATAAACAAGTAAATACCTACCTACCTACGCTGTACGGCCTGTACGATCAAATAGGTAGGTACCTAGAATTCAAGGTAGGTTTTCTGTATTTGGTCGCGGGACTTATCTCATCACCGTGACCCCGGAAGGTAAAGGGCTATTAAAGGACACCGTGGATTTTAGTCAGTAAGTTTCAGTTGTTTGCATAAGCTTATGCAAAAATCGCAGTAATAATAATAATATCTAATATCCAACTTACCTAGGTACCTACAATTTAAATCAGTGCAGAATTATCCTAGAAAACTACTGAAAAATTTTAGAAAAAAATAAAATTGCAAATTATATTGAAATAAAAGTATGCATAAAATTATTTTGAATTATTGAAAACTCTCACAGGATATAATAAAAACAAAATAAAGAATCACAAAAAGTAAGAAACAAATTACCAAGATTTGATCCTGAAACCCATTGCACGAGAGGCAAGCAGCTTACTCACCAGACTAGCTGGTTCGCTAACAGTGATAATCAAATAGCGGTTCACAAATGTCAATAACGACTGAAAATCAACTAACATTATGGTCACGCGGACTTTATTTTAGAACTTTTCATCTATAACAGGAATAATTCCGTAGTAAGTACATAATTTTTACGTAACTCTAACGGTTTACGCAACGGAAGCTTTCGAAAAGGAATACAATTATGTTCCCGTTTTTAAAAAAAATCTCATTGCTGCTCTGCTCTTATTGGTGATAGCGTGATGTTACATAGCCTAAAGCCTTCCTCAATATGGACTATCCAAATATATATTTTTTCATTCCTACTAGTAGGTAGTTAGATTACAACAGATAAATGTCAAGATAAATACCTACGTTATACCTACCTACTCGACGTTTATTTTATTAGATTTTAGATAATGTCCTAAAATCTTCTAATGTAGCCATTGTAGAGTTATTTCCAAAACACGCATTGTTGGTTTGTGCGTTCACTAACGATTCCCCAAATTAGTTAACAAAAATAAAGCAAATGTTGAACAAAATTAGTACAATGAAATGGTTTTCTGTCAATATGAATGATTCATTACAAACACACACACGCACACACACAGCTGCGCGCTGCGCCGCGAAAAGTCAGACAGAGATAGCAATGTTTCGTCCGATTTTTGTGCTCGCCTCGAATTGCAATTGCGAGCTTCCTCCACTGGCCTCTTAATCAAAATACACACATCAAAAGTGTCTAGGGATCAACATATATTTTTGCAATAACTTTTCTCCTGATTGATATTAATTAAAATGTTCTTTAAGGATTCATCAAATAAAGTGTTATCGTTTGTCACAGTAACGATAAACCAAGTCACCTTTGCATTCATAAAGAAATTTGCCATTTTCCTAATAAAGGGATTTTTGACATTTGAACCACTAACATTAAAGTTCTAAAAAAAGACTGAAATAACAGTTTTCTTTAAAATTTTATTGGGCAACTTAAACAATTAATAATCCGTGTTTCTACCGCGAACACTAACAACACAAGAACATCGGTTTGGCATACTCAAAATGAGTTCATCCAAATCACGCTGTGGAATGGCCGCCCATGTTCGTTGCAACAACAAAAAAAGGTCTTCTTGCGACTGGATACCCTCCATATTCGGCAGAGCTCTTCTCTGTAGCATATCCCATGCATGCTCAATCGGGTTCAAGTCTGGCGACTGAGCAGGCCAGGGCAGGACATTGATGTTAGCTGCGGCGCGAGTCTGTCTTACAACTCTTGCGGTGTGCGGTCGTGCATTATCATGCATTAACTGAAATAAGGGACCGATTTGCACTTGTAGAGGAACGATGACGTCTGATACAATCGTCTCAGCATAAATTTGAGCGTTGAGGTTGCCTCTGACCCAAATCAACTCAGTTCTTCCGCCGATCCAAATACCCGCCCATACCATGATGGTTCCACCACTATAAGGATGGACTTCCTGGCAGGATTTTAATCGCTGTTGGCGTCCAGGGGTTCTCCAGTGTCGTATACGTCTTGTATCCGGTCTCATACCAAAACGAGACTCATCAGAAAAGCACACGAAACGCCATTGTTCTTCTGCCCAATTTCTGTGTTCAAGAGCCCATTGATATCGAATCCTACGATTGTGCATTGCTATAGGTGGTACCCGTAGCGGTCTTCGGGAATGAAGGTTCACTTCATGCAAGCGGTTTCTGACTGTTTGGTCGCTAATTAAGTTCCCTGAAGAGTGATGAAGCCTCACGGCTAACATCATGGCGGTTATTGTTGGAGCTCTTCGAGTTAAGATTTGAATGTATCGGTCTTGTCTCCGTGTGGTGCAGCGATACCGTCCTCCATGGCGCTCAGCCACGGTACCAGTGCTTCGGTAACGTGTCCAAAGTCGACTGATAACACTCTGACTTGTATTCAGAGCTAAAGCCACAGTACGTTGCCGGGAACCAGCTTCTATCATTCCCACGGCTCTGAGCATTTCTTCCCTGCTTAAATGACGTCGCCGCTCCATAATAACGTTGGTTTTAATCAGTAGTAGGGAAACAGTAGCACTAATAATGTCTTCAATGCGTTGTATGTTTTTATAGGGAAAATATTGACAGCTGATTTTCATCTTTTACTCGAATTTGATTTACAGTTCCTGATTCAAATTATGAAATGCACCAAAAAGGATCCATATAAATTTATAAAATCATAAATTTATTACAAAGCCACATCTCAATCTCAAGAAATCCGCATAAAAATGCTTGATCCCTAGACACTTTTGATGTGTGTAATTCATCATGCTAACTGCCGTGTTGTACGAATTTCGTTTTTGTTATAACTTATAACAAAAAATATTTCATAGCACACAGCATACCCTTAAATGTACCCATTTAACTACCTATTCAGCAGACGCTGAATTTATTTAATCACAATTAATATTCTATTATTTATATCTCTACCACAGAATACTTAATAGGTACTACGTCTTTACAAGGAAAATAACCAACGACAAAAGCTGTTTAAAGACATAATTGAGTATTACGGCGTTTATGTGAAAACAAAACTTGTAAGTTACTAAAGACAGAGTTGAATACATCTTTAGTGACATTTCGTATTATTTTGAAACCGGTTGGTTACAAACGTTTCTTGTCGCTTCAGTTTTTAATGGCTAATGCTGTGTCTGTCAGATCTAAAACAAGAAGACTCGTAAAATAGCATAAACTATCGGAATTGCCCCAAAGCACCCTACGTATGTAAACATGTGTCAAAAACACAACCAATCTAAACTATTTGCACATACACAGACATGCTAATAAGTGTCTAGCATTTCACCTATTTAACTACATAATAAGTATCCTTTTTTGCAGTCGGTCCAAAGAGCAAGAGACACATTCAACCGCGGCGTCACTCGCCCCATAAAATGGCGTCTCCAACAGCTGAAGAACCTCCTTCGCATGTACGAGGAGAACCAAAACGCGATGGTCGAAGCTCTCCGCAAGGATCTGAGGAGGAGCAAGATGGAGGCTGTGCTGCTTGAAGTAGACTACCTGATCAATGATTTGAAGAATACTATCCATCATTTGGAAGACTGGGCCAAGCCTGAAAAGGTGAGTGGTCTTGGTCAAATAATTATAATCAATCTGTTTCTTTCTTTCTTTTTCTTTTTATTTCAGAATTAATTAACGCTGGAAAATAAAAATCTATTTCGATATGTATCTTCGGTTGAATCTTTGTCTATAACCAATCAACGACCGAATTAGCCTATCCGATGTATTTAAGATGTCTGAATCAGCCTTCAAAAACTAAGGAACAGCGTTTAAATTGAAAATGAATATAAATTTCGGGCGTAAGGCGGCTCTGGTAACCCCATAGACGTCTGCAATAGCTTTGGACTTATATTGATGATGACATAAGTCCAGGTTTCCTCACGACCTGATAAACGTACCCGATTCGTTTAAACTTATTATTTCACCTGTCTTTAATGAAAACTCGCCTTGCTTACGTTATTCATCAATAAAATATCATCATGTTCTCATTCTCCTCTATCAGACTCTCTTTTAAATGAATGTTTATATGGCAAAATATAAATATGAGTATAATTTGAATGGTTTTCCGATTGTTACTGTCATATTAATGGTAGATGGACCATTTAAAACTCATTAAGTATATTAAACAATACACGTTCCACACTACGTGACGAAGCAAACAGTTAATTAAAATAGTTCTTATAAACGTTGTGAATACAAAAATATCATCTCCGTTGAATGGATTGATAATTATTTACCATATTCACATATTACTAATTCATGAAAAAATAACGAAAATACATAATTCTAAAGATATTATTTTGAATACAAAGAATTACATACTCTAAGCTCATATCAAATCAAATACACATACAATACAAAAAATAGCAGTACCTACACGGAATTGAAAAGCAAAATTATTTACCTATTTGTCTAGTAGTACCTATTTTTTTATTTACGTGTTTGACCAATGTGTGTGTCTATCAGCCGTTGCTATCAGCGTTGCCAGATTTTTTTTTTGCTAAGTCGTGATTTTAAAAGTTTTTGAGTGAATAAAGCGGGATTCTTTCATCGAAAGCAGGACATAGTAAAAAAATATCCATTGAAAGGTATTTCAATAAAAATATGATATTTTAAATCAGATTTCCCCATAGTCAGGTGGTTGAGTCTTCTCAGCCTTTTGAATAATATAACAAAAATTAAGTCATCCCGAAAGTGGGACTTTTCCTGTCCGCACGGGACATTTAATTTTGATTGAAAAATCGGGACGTCCCGCCAAAATCGGGACGTCTGGTAACGATGGTGACTATGTTCCTGCCTATGGCACGAGGCTGAGAAAATACAACATAGTAAAACCTCATTTAAACAATACAAGAAATTGCACAAGAGTTACATGCAATGGGGAAGGTCAAACGGTCAGAGCTAATTGTAGATGGCGCCACCATAGCTAGGTCCTAATCCGACCAATGGGGTAGTACTATTTTGAAATACCTATAAGATTTGAACCAATGACGATGCTGGGAACTAGCTATGCTAGCGCCATTAGTTCCCCAGTTGCCATCCCCATTTTGACTACATTGCAGTATTTGTTTGATCAACTGAATTTGTTGTCCGTTAATAATCCGCTATGTAGTCGAGTGCAATCGTAGCCCTATGGTATTGGCCCCTACTTACAATTTGTAGATCGTAGGTTCGAACCCAACAACAGACGTATTACTTTATGTAATTATTTCATCACCTCTGCTCTCAAAACGATGAAGGAAAACAAAACATTTTGATCAAACTGGCATGTCCTAGAACCAAAAATTTGAAGACTGGACCCACGTGGAGGATTAAGGCTCACTCCCTCTCACGGAAAGAAGGCCTGTCTCCCAGAAGTGGGAACATCATAGGCTGAAACAATAAATGTACTTGCATGTAACTCGCATGCAATTTTCTGCAGCGTGTAAATGTGCCTTAATGAAAAGGCTACTCTTAAGCCTGCCTACATACAAATGATGATAAAAACTGTTGTGTTTAGGAAGACTTATCTATACTTATAATAAATCTGTAGAGAGATCAATTCTGTACATGAAATATATTTCCAAAATAACTATCAGGGGGTGATTAGGGATCGATACTGATGCCAAAAATGCAATTAAAAAAATTATTGTCTGTCTGTCTGTCTGTCTGTCTGTCTGTCTGTCTGTCTGTCTGTATAACCGTTATAGAAACAAAAACTACTCGACGGATTTTGACGAAACTTGGTACAATTATTTTTCATACTCCTGGGCAGGTTATAGAATACTTTTCATCACGCTATAATCAATAGGAGCAGAGCAGTGAAGGGAAATGTTAGGAAAACGGGAGAAGTTACTCCATGCACGCTAATCTTCGGAACTACTGGACGGATTTTATTGTTTTTTTTTTTTTTTATGTATAGCTATTAAGTCTGGGCAACATATAGGCAAAAATTTATCTTGGAAACTTGAACACCTGATGCAGAACTGCAATAGATCAGCTAAACTATAAGAGATACATAAATAGCGCAACAGCAAAAAATGTTCCACGTGATGAGCACTTTCTGCTGAAAAAATATATTTGAAGATATGGAACACCTGATGTGGAACTCCAAGAGCCCAGCTAAACTATTACATATACAATAATGCCGTCTTAGCAAGAGATGTTCAGCCTGATGAGCACTCCCTGTTGTCGTATAAAAACTGAAGATCTGGAACACCTGATGTGGAACTCCAAGAGCCCAGCTACACTATTACATATACAGTAATAACGTCTTAGCAAGAGTTGTTCAGCCTGATGAGCACTCCCTGTTGTCGTATAAAAACTGAAGATCTGGAACACCTGATGTGGAACTCCAAGAGCCCAGCTACACTATTACATATACAGTAATAACGTCTTAGCAAGAGTTGTTCAGCCTGATGAGCACTCCCTGTTGTCGTATAAAAACTGAAGATCTGGAACACCTGATGTAAAACTCCAAGAGCCCAGCTACACTATAACATATATAGGAATGACGTCTTAGCAAGAGTTGTTCAGCCTAATGAGCATTCTTTGTTGACGTATGGAAATTGAGATCTGGAACAACTGATGTGGAATTCCAAGAGCCCAGCTACACTATAACATAAATATGAATAATATCTTAGCAAGAGTTGTTTAGTCTGATGGGCATTTCCTGATGACTTACAAAAATTAAGGATCTGGAACGTCTGGAATCGGCATGCGCGTCCCGTTGTTTCCCCGTCCCCAGGCTCTAAGAATTCGACATCAGACGTTTCAGATCTTCGATTTTGACGACCCCATTGTCGCTGGCATAAGCAACAGGATCCGCGTACGAAGTCGCTGGCAGAAGCTAGTGTTATAATAAATTGTCTAAATTTCGTCACCCTCATCGACTCTCAAGGCCTCAAAATCGACCGAGTCATCGACCAATTTTATGTGCGTCATTCTTGTGTGCATTCTTTTATCGTTATTACAAAGTTCAGGTTCAAATTCCATTTTATTTATTTTTATATCAGACTTAAATGCTAGTTTTTGAGTCAAGTCATAATTGATCGAACTTACTTAGGTGTTATTTAAAGTTTAATTGATTGCCCAAGTTAAGGTAGGTTAAGTATTGGTATAAAAAGTAAAAAAACTTATGAACTCATCAACAGGTCATGATTTACGACGGTCCTAGGTCCCGACGGTCCCCACCAACTTTATAAAGTAGGTATATTAAAAAAAAAACCAGGGCAATAAATCAAACCATTACCTACTAAATAATAAACTTTAATACAATATAAGTAATTATTTCTCGATCGACGTTAGATATAAATTATGTCATTATTAGGCAACATTAAAAAAAAAACAATTTTCACACACTGGGAATTTCTCCTATATCGATTGTAGGTGCGTTTACAAATATTAAAACTCACATACACAAACACCCAGACCTGGAACAACTTCCTCTAGCAATATAAATTGTTTGAACATGACTACATAAGTCCGAGTAAACAAAGCAAAAAACACTCGTTTGATATGAAATCATCAAGTCATAAAAAATCACATGAATTGCATCATGGGCAAAGATTACATGCTAGAACCAATTGTCTAGAACATTATAAAATACTAGTATACTACCTCATTACATAAATTATATTTCACATTCATTGTTCCATTACAAGCAGTACAGCCTTGAACTTCAACTAATGTTGGAATAAGAATCTCATAAGTGCAATTTATTCTGCTATTTGGTATCGACTTCAAATTATTTTACATTATCTACTACATTATGAATATTTTTTTTACGTGGCAAAATCATCAAATGAGTCCTCCCACCCAGGGCAGGGCGGGAGGGACTGTCAGACTTGTACTGACTAAAATCCACGGTGCCTTCAATCGCCCTTTACGTTCCAGGGTCACGGTAATTGGAAAAGTCCCGCGACCATAGCATTATGAATTAGGGTTAATATTTAAAATACGGGTCAATTATTTTTGATTATTTAACTTACGAAGTACTTACCTAGTTTTTTTTTTTTGTACACAAACCTATTATTTATTATTAGATAAACTTTTGTCCTATAATATCTTTTACCATTATTTCCACATCATGTAGATTCTCGTCAGTATTTCTTAAAATCTGTTTAAAAACTCGTACGAGGTATGATAACTACAAGGCTTTTTTTTGTCACACTAAACCGGTTCTATCTCGACTTTAGACTGCTGGCTTCCTCAATGTCTTGACTCAAATCTGTAAATAGCTGCCTACGCGCATCATGTTAATACAAACATTAGTTTCCAACCAATGATATTCTAATATACAGATATGTTATACACTTACAAAACAACAGAAAAAACTGTTCCGCGCCGAGCGGCAGCACACATACACACTTTTTTATTCACACATTACAATATTTCACTACAAGTAAAAATCTTGATAAAACGCAATGAGAAAAAAAGTGACAGCTAGATAAACAAACAGCGCCACGCGTCATCAATCCTCCTGCACGTCGGCATCATAGACTAGCAAATTGTCCCACGTAGGACATTTTCTGGTCTTCACGTTTTGCGCGCTCATGACATATCTGTTTACTAAAATATCATTGTTTCCAACATCTAAAACAATATAACATGCAGAATCCAGCCGTTTCAAGGTTTTTTTTTTCAAATATTGAATTTCTCTCTGCCAATAAATCTATGAGAAAGAGAAAAGAAAGTGAAATTCTGTAATTTTCGTTTGGTACAAGTATTTAATTTATTATTATTTGCTTACTGATATCACCAGAATCTTAGTATTCAAACCGTGTAAAGTTTTTCAGTGGCTTACCTAGAATCTATATCAGCACTCATTCAAAATACAGGGGGTATTTTGTGATTCTTGATTTCTGATTAACTTGATTCTTGATTCAAAAAACCAAGCTTTAGATAGGTAGAAATCAATTTTCAAGATGCTGGATATTACATGACAGAACAATTTTTCGTTAAAAAATATTTGTTGACCGGTTTATTGTATTGCTTAGTAAAAAATATTACTCAACTCCCCGCTCAAATGTTTGCCTACTCAGTTTAGTCAGAACCGGTGAAAACTAGCTAAAACCGGCTAAACGTATCATCGAAATCTGATCTATGTCTGAGTCTATCCTCGACTAGTTTTTTAAACAAATTGAAAACAAGAAGTCTAAACTTCAAAGTTACGATTAGCCCATTAATTATAATACATGATGCTCTGCTGGACAAATGCTTCCCCCATATCCTTCCAAGAACTCTTTCGAGTCCCAAGTACCCCTATAATACCAAAAAAAAATGCTATCGCGTAAAAAAGTATTAACACGGAGATTTCATATTTTACACACCTTCTTTTATCATCTAGAATACTGTCAATCCGGGCTTTGAACAGAATTAAATAATAAAAAATCGTATAGCACCTCGTCTCGTCTTATTTGTAACAACCGGTATTACGTTGCCCGCATCCCGCGATATATCGCAACCTTCACTAGGTTAGGTCATTGATCCACTTTATGTCCGAGGCTTTCGCTTGGTATTGGATATTGTATAACCACATCAATATTAAACAATTTAGATTCGGAATATTCTATTTGTCCATAAAATAAGTAGGTGTCTAGACAAGCGGTAGGGTGTCAAGCCAAGTTCTCAAGAACTGGCGAGCGTGCTGCTCTGTAATATTTCACGAACCATTTGGAGCCACTTTTGACCCCCTCATAACTCAAAAACTATTTTACTTATATAAGCAGTCTACACATCTACAGTAGTGAAGGAAAACATAGTGAGGAAATATAAACTTACATTTATAACCATAATATATATAAATCTAAGCCATATTAGAGGCCTGTAAGTTTCCTAGAGGCAGTTTAATTAACTCAACAAACATAAGTTTAACAAAAGAATGGCCTCATCATATATTGAAATAATAACTATCCTGAACTGAGGATGCTATACTCCATCTAGCAGATACTTGCAGTTGGGTGAATACCACATGTTTGCTTCTAAAAGTGCGGAATAAGAAATCGAATAAATAAATCTAGAAACTTCACACTTCCTTCAACGCGTAGTTTTATAACAAGCCGGGTAATTAAAGACACGCAAATATGGAAAACTCGTTTGCAATTAATTGTTTAGAACCATGATTAACAATGAACTATGTACTCGAAACTAGTTTGTAGATTCAGTCATTGACTATGCTATTAATAGACGAATGACGTCACTAGCAAGAGTTACACTGAAATAACTACTCAGCATTTGAAATCATCACCTATGCACTCAAACTATTCTTCCAATATTTGTATGATCTGATCTACAAGTAGTTGTTGGAGGTCTGGTCGTTTGTGTATGTAAGTTTATGTTTGTAAACACACACACACACCCACGATACAGGAAAGATACCTAGTGTAGGGCAACGTTTTAAAAAAACTTGCAATACCTATTTAAATCATAATTGAATGCTGAAAAAATAAAACCAAAATAACCATTGCATTGATATTTTTAGAATGTTAAAATGATAAAACTAAAAGAGCCATGTCATTGATATTTTTATAATGATGAAGTAATAAAATTAAAATAAATATTTCATCAGAATCAAATAACTTATTCAATTCTATTATGAAAATAATTGTCACTTTTAATCCTAGATTTCAATCTCGATAACGTTTGAAACATGTACATCATTATCCAGTAGCCTTGAAAAGATTACTCTGTCAGAATCTTCTCTTGGTGGAAGACTGGGTGTTGTGATACAACTTGTGAGGGGTCCATATCCAACAAAAGTCTGCAATAGGCTGTCTATTGATTTCAGTAGATGGACACGTTGGTAGATCATCTATCTACTAGTCCCATTCCAATAGCGACAACAGTCCGGACAACCATCCCTCTTCTTTCGTCTTTGGTTTTGTTCTTGACCTTGACCTTAATTAAGCCCTAAAGCAAAGACCAAAGATGGAGCGAGCTCACCCAGAAGAAACTTGGACTCCGACTAGTTGGTGATTGAAAGCTAGACGGCCCTGATGAGGCCTATCACCGTCACGCGTCAGTGGGATCGCTCAGCCATCACTGTAGGTTATAGGTAGCCTATAGTAACGTTGTCAGGGATGGACTGCTAGGATTTGTATCCCATCCTCTCCAAAATAAAAGTCACAACGACACTGGCATTAACCATTTCATCAGGACCTTCCCTTTTTCACCAAATCTCAGTGCCGTAAATAGCCTTTTATACGCCCAGTGCGAGCTTCCTTAAGTGTGCCTAGAGATGTGCCTGATGGCAATATTCCCATTGCCGGCAATATTCCCAATATTGCCACTGCCGGTAAAATACCAAAATTGCCGGCAACTTTGGCAATATTGCCAAAGTTGCCAGTCAAATAACACCATTATTACTGCAGGTGCAGTTTATATTACTGTAGATAATACGTTGCGGCATTAAGTCCGCCGTATAAAAACTACTAAGTTGTTACTCTAAACGGTGATTTACTGATTATGTAAGAATTACCGAAACAAATGCATTAAAATAATGTTATTTTTGTTGATTATTTGTCATTTGACAGAGATTTATACTTCCATATTGTATAGGTACTTATACTCGTTGTTTTTGCTATGTGATTTTGCATGAAAAACTAGTAGCCCACTCAAAGAACAGTTATAGATGGAAATTCTTGGAACACGATTTTGGACTGCGTTACTTTGTTTGAACTAGTTAGGAGGTGAATATAATCATCAAAATTCCCCGCCACTAGCCCTTGAGCTGTGGGGGAGGGGGGTTTAAAGGTTCCATTTTTTGATTTTTCACTTATAACTCGGAAAACATGCCTCCTAGCGGCATGGTTTATATGAATAAAACAAAGGCTGAATAAATTTCCTATAAGTTTTATTTAGTAACCATTTCGATATCTTGTATAGTTTTCAAAAAACCATATTTACCTTTTTGCATTCGGAAAGTCTTATTTAATATTGCCATAAATCCAGAAAGCAGCAGCAGTCTTTTCAGGCTCTCCCTGTAGTACCTACTCCTCCGTGTATTTTTGTGGGCAACTCACACTTGACCAAAAATTAATACCTACCTATACGAAAATTGTTTACAACAAAAAAGAACTAAAGTTTCCAAAGATAGTTTTTCCGCATCTCTTATGGGTGCGGATTTCCTCCTACAGAGTACAGTCCTACCTAGTCTGTAAGTACCTAGTATAATTTAAATGAGTCTCTAAGCTAATTTTTACTGCTCCCTCGGTGGGGGAAGACAAGACATATCAAGCTTGATGGTGGTCAACGAATTTAAGAACTACTTATACCTGGTGGACATTGAGAGATACCCGAAGGGGTCTCTCTCAATGTCCGTGGGCCTCCAGATAAAGATCTGGATTCCCATATCACCTCAAGATGCAGCATGCTGGCTCTGTTCATCGCAGGTGGTGAAGGGAGGGTCTGAATCAACTGCTGCTGCTTTCTGGATCTATGGCGATATCAAATACAACTTTCCAAATGCGCGAAACTAAAAATGTTTTTTCCCCTAAATTACAGACTTTCAATAGCGGATACCTCGAAAACTATGAAAACTCGAAAACTTACAAGATATTGAAATGCTTACTCAGTAAAACTTACGGAAAATTTATTTAGTTTTTTATTTTGTTCACACACGCTATGCTGCTAGAACGCATGGTTTTCCGAGATGTAAGCGAAACACCAAAAAATGGTACCTTACACCCCCCCCCCCCCCCCCAGAGCTCATGGTTTTGATATGTTCACCTCCTAACTAGTCCAAACAAAGTTAAGTTGTAAAAAATGTGTTTCTAGAATTTCCGTCTATGCTTTGAGCATTCGTTGACTAGATTAAACTACAACATTAAAATAAATTATTCGAATTTATGCCTTTTTATTCAATATTTATTCAATATACAATGATCGTCAATTCTTATCTTAAAATGTATGTGTAATTTCTTATATTCACAGTCGTGTGCGGCAACAGTGGGCAATATTGCCGGTAAAATACCGGGAAAATTGCCGGCAATTTTGGCAATTTTACAAAAAAAAAAATTTTTTGTATTTATATTGTATACCATGATCTGTAAATGCTAATTTTAAGTGTGTTACATAGTTTTCGCACTCACTTTGACTTAAAATTAAGCAATATTCCCAAATATTTCCACTCCCGGCAATATTGCCGGCAATATTTCCACCTATATTCCCACCTTGGGCAATATTGCCGGCAACGGCACATCTCTAAGTGTGCCCTGCGGCCGTATTATGACGTCTTAAAGAATAGTTCCAGCGCGTGAACGAGATGGTGCTAGACGACTTGTATAGCTCTGTCTCTTTCCGCGCCTAATACGACCGCTGGTCTGGCCAATCGTGGTAATTTTTTGGTCTTTTCTGCGCCCTTCTAGGCCCTTTCTTGGTTACCGTTGGCACACCCGCATTTTTAACACTGCCAACAGATCTGATTTAGACGACTCCAAAATCCAGTAATTCACCATCATTCTTTTCTTTTTACAGCCAGAAAAGGGCCTCGTGAACGCTCTAGACGATGTGTTGATCTACAGTGATCCCTACGGCGTGACCCTTGTCGTCGGCGCCTGGAACTACCCCCTGCAACTGTTGCTCCTGCCAATGTCTGGGGCTATTGCTGGAGGCAACACCGTGATTGTGAAGCCTAGCGAGCTTGCTGTGGCCTGTGCTACCTTCATGGCTGAGACGCTGCCGAAATATTTAGATAATGTAAGTAATTCTGTTTGCTAAGGTAAGGTATTTAAACCTTAGTATAGTATAGGGAAAATGAATAAATGAACTTATTTACTTAGCAAAACTAAACTGCGCTCAAACCAAACTTGAATACGATTAAATGCTCTGATCGTGTCACGGTTTCATTGATAAATGATAATTATTTTGCAAGTTGGTTGTTAAAAACACTTTTACACGTCATATGATATTTTTTAAAGCTAGATGAGGCCGTTGTTTCGTACCTGACTACTCTGAGAAGAAACATCCGAAACAAACTCAGAGGTCACTGTCTCTTTTAAAGTCCAGACATTATACTGTTAAAGCCATACGAAGACCATGCAGGTGTCTGAAATGGTCTTTTAAAGAAAGAACCACACCGATTTGAGTGGACCTGTCCAGTCAGTGCAAGCATTTGTCAGTTATCGTGTAGCTCGACTCATAACTCAAGGAGCTCAACACATCTACTTATGAATATCCATTAAGGATATTCATAAGTAGATGGGATCGTGAATTAATGGTAACGTCTGCAATCATTGATATCAAGATCCAGCAATGTGGTCGACGGAGATCTGTAGAAAGCATTTCAAGCCACTGTTCTCGGAGGTCACAGGACTGTCTTAAAAGGGCACCGCGGCAATGAAACACAAAGAGCAACTTAAGGAACAATTTGATTTGACCCCTTCCACTCCACACTGAGCTGGTAGACTCATTTCATGCTTTCCAACATCGTTCCGTGTCTGGGTGTAATTTATCTATAATATGTATGTATTTAAAATATATAAGTATGTATATCATTTATCTAGTACCCATAACACAAGCTCTGCTTAGCTTGGGACTAGATGGCGTTGTGTGATAGTTGTGGAATATTATTATTATTTTCGGATAGTGTTTTTACTTCTCAGTTCTTATACTGGATTTTTACTACATTTACGGGTCGAAACCAAAGCAAATGCAGCGTGTGGTGTGTAATCTATGTGTTTTCATGGGGTCCTATTTAATTTTCTTCTATCTGCATGAATTTCCTAACGATTCTGCATGTGTTTAATATAGCTGCTTTTTAGAGTGTTATGTAAAGTCTTTCTAGGTGTAATGATTTTAAGCTATGTAGGAGATGATTAGGGATTACGCCTGTTGTGGAGAGAACAATTGGAACTACATAAACCTTTTCTTGTCGCCAAATTATTGTGCCTTCTTCTTTGAGCTCTGCGTACTTACTATTATTATTATTATTAGTTGCTATAGACAGTCTGAAGAAGCCATTGTATTTCCATGTATTTTACATGTAAATACTTCAACTGAGCTACTTATTCATCTGAGTATTGTATGTTCAGCATCCAGTTGGACTAGAGGCCGACACCAACTGACAATTAAGGTTAATCTCAAAATAGCATTGTATTTAAACTGGAAACATAATATCTCCCTTCACTCGTACAAAATTGGACTTTCAAGTACAAAGTCATACGCACCAAATTTAGCTCCAATTTCACGACGCGCGACGTATGGATTGGTGCAATTAATATTTTATTAATAAAAGTATCCTTGTATTAAATGTGTCCTTATCCTCAATTTTAAAGTAAAAGTTAAAAAGGTGAACAATAATGATCTCCTATATTAAAATCCTGATAAGAACAAACACCAATCTCATACAATGCTAGAGAAATCCTTTTTCCTTCAGAAGCTATTCAGTAATTGGAGTCAGTTTCATGGTAATAAGGTCTCACGTATTCTTCTTTGTTGCATTGCTAGTACGACATTATTTATATTTTTAGCCTAGAACTCGCCACTTCCACAGCATCGTCGGTAGCCGCGCTGAAGTCACTTTGACTGTTTTTTTATCATGGTAAAATCGTCAAAGTAGTCCCACCCAGGGAGGAACGGGAGGGGCTGTCAGACTTGTACCGACTAAAATCTACTGTGATCCTTAAATAGCCCTTTACGTTCTAGGGTTACGGTAAAGACAGTCCCGCGACCCAGCAGGCTTTGGCCCTCTATGGGAGCCTCGTCAGATTTCTTGCAGCTCTTTGAGGCGTGTGTGGAACACGACGCACCGTCGAGGTTTTTGGGCTAAAATAGCGTTATAAAAGATTGCTGTATTTTGGCAGCCCTTCTATAACATACCACTTGAAAAATTTCAAACAAAAATTTTAACCTTAAAATCCTGCATTTTAGGATGCCGTGATCGTGGTAGAAGGCGGTCCCCAAGAAACCACAGAGCTGCTGAAACAGAAGTTCGACTACATCTTCTTCACGGGCGGCACCAGCATCGGTAAGATCGTCTACGAGGCTGCCGTCAAGAATCTCACGCCCGTCACTTTGGAACTCGGAGGCAAAAGGTACTGGAACAAACATCTTTACTTATTAGTTAACAAAGTTGAATTTTGTGTGATAAATACTGAGAGGCAATGCAAAGCCAAAATAATTATTTAAAGAAGAATTAATGCATGCGCAAAAGTCAATTCACACCAAGACGCGAGGCTGCTCGCACATTTTAATAGAGCAAAATCTAACTTTAGTTACTACACGAAAAGATACACATTTCCAATATCGTTGCGTCTCGGTATGTACTGATCCTTAGGGTTCTTTAAATCCCACAGGGCCCCTATATTACCTATATTAGTCCGATATATAGTTCTTCGGGAGTTTATAAAATACTAGCTGAACCCGCAAACGTTGTTTTGCCGTATAAATAAAAAAAAATAGATAGTAGCCGATTCTCAGACCTACTGAATATGCATACCAAATTTCATAAAAATAGGTCAAGCCGTTTCAGAGGAGTACGGTAACTAATATTGTGACACGGAAATTATATATATAAGATAAAAATACCGGTAGTGATTGTCGAATGCTCAGAAACTAAATCCCTCTGGGAGGAGGTACGAATACCTCTCTTTAAATCCAAATAGAGCAACTTCACGCCCCATGTCTCATAACCCTATGGGCAAATTCACTATAAACGGCGCAGGTTTTAAAAACCACTTTTAAAAATTTAGGTTTCTTTTCGGGTTTGAAATTGATGATTCTTAATAGATAATGTTATTAATTATATGAATTAGCTAAAAGTTCCTTTTACAAATGCGTATATATTACATTAATCGTTATTTTACAAGGTGAGTAAGGAAAATTTTGTCCTGATAGTCACAAAAATCAAAACTTGATAAAAATTCACTGACTAGATGACCTGAAAAAAATAGACTACTAATTTATTACTCGTTTTTAATAGATTAAAAGAAATATATTTAAGAACGTACTAATTAACCACATTTTGTTAAAATTCAAAAAAAATATCCATTTAGTAACAAAAGTTTCCAAACGTTTGTTTCATTTTAAGTTTTAACTATTTAAATGATGAGCTAATAATAAAATTTTAACAAGATATTATTTGTAATATGTTTTTATTTATTAAAAACCTACTATAGTACATAATAATTATTAATAATTCAGCTTCTGTAAAGAAAAACAAGAAAAAATATTTGGGACCGTTACTAGAGAGACATTAAATGTTACGATACGGAATTGTTAAGAGTAGTCCTCACTATGACACTGATTATAATATAACCGAGAATCATGCGGACTAAGACAATAATGAGAACTGCTCACAACCTACATTAAAATTTAAAGTGTGTGCAACCTGGTAATAGGATCTAATTTATCATTTATAATCAGATGGCCTGCAAATTTTAAATACCGTCTAGGTACTCATAATGCAATGTGCACTAAGCTTTACTTGTATTTTTCGTAACGTTTTTGTCCGCCCTATAGTAACAGTTACGAACAGGACGTTACGCAAGTAGTTCAGTTTCAAAACAAATGTGAAATACTCAAAAAATATAACTACAAAGCTTCTAAATCATACAAAAAAGGCATCTATATACTTTAAGGTGTTACTGCTCCAAAATAATTAACAACCAGATAAATGGTTTTATGTAAAAACACGTTACTTAGCGAGACAAATTTTTTGGACCAATTTTTCGTTGCGCACACATACGTCCACCAATTCTCCCTGTCGCGACTAAATTCAATATGACTGCATTTTTTTCGTAGATTTTGTGCTTGAGGTTGCCATTAAAATAAAAAATAAATTCTAAATGGGTAAATTAGTAGCTAAAAGAACGTTACTATGTAGACTTGTCCTGTAATGTTAAATCTATGGGACAATAATTTTAATTAATTTTCTTACTCTTTTACTATGATAGCTATTGTTAATACTTAGTTTAAATGTAAGAATAACTATGACACAATTGAATTAAAAAATTGCAAGACTTATAGTGGAACAAAAATCTTTTGAAATATCTATTTAATGCGGGAAAACCGGTCTTGGGACAGCTTCAAATCAAGGTTTTGTTTAACTTCAAATTACTATAAAATTTATAATACCTTATTTATTGATACGTAAATAAACTTATTGAATAGAATAACAGTTCTACTTGTGTTTAAAATAAAGCTTTTATGGCAGCTTTCAAAATATTTTCAAGTATCATTATTTGTTTTCATGGGACAACACGAAAACAGCCTGCGCCATTTAAAGTAAAAATGCCCCTATACGTAATTTACTACTAATTATTTTAATTAAGGGCACATCATAAAAAATGCACCATTTATGAAAATATTCAAGTAACAAAACGACACACATAGATTAAAGACAAATACCTAGTTTTGATAACTTATCTGTTATAATGGAATAATTACTCAAATCTTGTTCTATTACTTCACATTGATTATGATATTGACGTCCAAACATTACACAGCAGTGTATATAGCAGCATTATTTAGGTATATTATTAATTATTTAAACTTAATATTATAAAGCTGAAGAGTTTGTTTGGTAGCACGCGCTAATCTCTGAAACTTCGGATTGAACAATTAATTAATATAATAATAATATAATATTCCACAACTATCACACAACGCCATCTAGTCCCAAGCTAAGCAGAGCTTATGTTATGGGTACTAGACAACTGATAAACATACTTATATATTTCTAAATACATACATATTATAGATAAATTACACCCAGACACAGAACAAATGATCGTGCTCATCACACAAACATTTGTCCTGGGTGGGAATCGAACCCACGACCTCCGGCATAGCAGTCAGGGTCACTAATCACTAGACCAACAGGCCTGACTGAATTTTCTGTTGGATAGTCCATCTATCGTCACGCTACGACCAAAAGAACAGCTTGTAATTTATATACTGCAAACTAGCCAAGCTTCTGTCTAGCAACGTAATAGCGCGGGTAGACGATGGATGTGACACGGCAGGACGGAGCCAAAACTTCAGCCAAAATCGTGGGCAAAAGTTAATAAACCAAAAACCATCAAACCTCTTAAGCCGGAAAAACATTATTTAACACGCCACGCGACGCAACGTGTCGACACCTGATGTGCAGTGAGCGCGTGTCGTCGCGTCGGGTGTTCATAGTGTGATTCTGGTCATAGAAAACAATACATTTGATTTGACCCAACACGCATCACGTTTCATCGGGTGGCGTCGGGTGTTAATAATGTGTTTCCGGCTTTAATCTAACTAAAATCCGTGCATACATTTTGAGCAGGACTTGCACAACACTCAATTTCAATATAAGACATTCTCGCCAAGAAAATAAGACACAAAATTCTCTCTCCACAGCCCAGTATACATCGATAATACGGTAGATATAATGGTGACAGCCAAGCGCATCCTCTGGGGCAAGTTCATCAACGCAGGTCAGACCTGCATCGCGCCGGACTACATCCTGTGCTCCAAGGAGGTGCAGGACAAGTTCGTGTCAGCTGCCAGGAAGATCCTCAAGGAGTGGTATGGATCTGAGCCGCAGAAGTCTCCGGATTTCTGCAGGATTATTAACGGAAGGCATTTTAGGTGAGTATCGGCAAATCTGTGAACAGTGACCGATTATTCTCGAACTACTTACGCTAGAATGTATCTAATACTTCAATATAAGATGAATTAAAGCGTACTGTTGGATTAGATTTCATCTTTCGCTCAACTCTCCTCACTTTTCCGAAAGCTGGCAACGTCGCAAATGGTTGTCAAATATTAACAAGTTTTAATTAATTTAGCATTGTTACTGTATGAAAATAAGAAATATGGCTCTGTAGTGCACTAAAAAATTGATAAGGGAATGCAATAATTAATATCGTAACACCGAATATATAGTTTTAGATGTAAAAAAAGGAAGCTATCCAAATGCCTTTTATACACCAGAAACGGTTACAACATCAAATTCAGTGTTTAAATTACATTCCTATATCATTTTTTTAGTGCACTACAGAGCGATATTTCTTGTTTTCATACAGAAAATTTGCCAAATTAATTGAAACTTGTATATATTTGACAGCTTTTTGCGACGTTGCCAACTTTCAGAAATGCAGCCTTAACATTACCTTATCGCAGTCTGGTCTCTCTCTAGCTGCCCATTAGCCCGCAAAACACATGGCAGTAACTTGCATAAAAGTAAGCTGGTAGCTTGCATGCCATTAAGGTGAATGCTCCAACCAGCCCGCGAAATTCAAATTTTCTTACGTTTTTTGCAATTTGCAGGCCAGTGCTAGGTTGTATGTTGATTAAAATATTATTCGCGGCTGTAAGACGTACATATGTAGTTACAGAATTATAATCAACAAAATCATCAATACAACCCTCCAAGTTCATAAAGGCGTAGGAACAAAAAAAAAACAGAAAAAGTAATTCCTACAGCTTTATGAGCTTAGAGCGTTGTATTGATGATTTTGTTGATTATAATCCTGTAACTACATACGTCTTACAGTACAGCCGCGAATAATACATATTTTAATCAACATACAACCTAGCACTGGCCTGCAAATAGCAAAAAACGTAAGAAAATTTTAATTTCGCGGGCTGATTGGAGCATTCAACTTAAGCTGTATGACTTCTGATTGGTTAATGATACAAAAGCACGCCTGCTACTTCTGCATACTTGTATGCAAGTTACAGGCATGTGCATTGGCCTGTTCTTTCATTCAAACTTTTGATGGTCGTGGGTCCTTCTAGCTAGGGAGCATCCCATTCGACGCTTACCGATACATGACTCGTGTGTTCATTTGAGACGTCGGCGTCGGTACAAACTAATTTGTATGAATGAACTGATATTATTGTTATTTTTGAAGGAATTAAAGACACATTTTATCAATAAAACAATCAAACAAAATAAACATTTTCGTTTTTCAGCCGTCTTCAAGCACTAGTAGACGCAAGCAAAGACAAAATCGCTATCGGCGGGTCCTACGACGCGAATGACAAGTACATTGAACCCACAGTTGTCACAAACGTGGTCGGTATGGACAAAATCATGCAGGACGAGATCTTCGGACCAATACTCCCCATTGTACCCGTTGAGAACGCTTTTGAAGCTATTCAATTCATCAATGAGCGGTAAGTTTGTTATTGCAGGTTTTTTTGGCGTTCCGTGATGTTATTTGTGATTTGAGTTGAAAGATGCAGTTTAATGTTGGTTTTGGTTAGGGTTGCCTTCTCAAAAAAAAACGATAATAGGCTGGTAACCCTAGCTACGCTATTTTGACGGCTAAAATCGCTTCGTCTGGTCGCGCGACCAATCGACCCATTCGCTTAGTCGTGGGTCGAAGGCGTAGTGTGCTGTATTTTGTCCACTTTTAGGTACAGCTATATTGTATTGGTTTCTCGCTTTTTTTACTGTTACATACACCATAATATAGTAAAGTATTTGATTGAATTCAATTATTGATGGGAGTATTAATAGATTATTTTACATCAAGGAGACAAAGGTGCTTTTGTCTAGAGCTAGCTTGAAGTGCTCGCTGCGCTCGGGAGATAGTTCTTGAAACTTTTCCCCAAACTCGGGGATTCAACCCCAAAACCCTTAGTGACACTCAGGCTTTCAATATGCCCGTGCCATAAGGCACTAGTTTATCCCTTTTTTTTATCGTGGTAAAATCATCAAATGAGTCCTCCCACCCTTACTGTCAGACTGGTACTGGCTAAAATCCACGGTGTCCTTCAATAGTCCTTTACGTTCCGGGGTCACGGTAATGAGATGAGACCGGTTACCCCGGCAGGCTTTGGCCCTCTAGAGGGGGTCCCCGTCACAATGCTGACACTCTTTGAGGCGCGCGTGGAACACAACGCGCCGTCGACCCGGGCATGGTCCATGGTCGGACAGCGAGTCGCCCGCATGCCCACTAGTTTATCCCCTTGGTGAAATAATCTACTGTGACTTCTCCTTAAATTTCACTATGTTTACTAACTAAGTGTATGGTAACAGTAAAAAAAAAATTACAGTGTGAATATTGTAATGTACCTTGTGTGTCCTTCTGTTTTTTGAGTGTTCTGACGTTGTTTTTTCAAGACGTGGGAATGTCATGTTTTGTTATTTCAGGAGTTAAAAGATAAAATTAATTGCACATATTAATGTTTTTCAAATTGTCGTGAGAACTTCATAATTAATTTTTAAAGTTATCCTACTTTACATCTTAACAATAATAATATGCACTTAGAGATAAGAAATAAAAAAAATAACTGACGTTTTAAAATATTCCAAATAATAGATTCCATAGTACATACTTGACAAGCCATGTAATCCCCATACAGTGCACAATTTACAGGGGAAAGTCACTCGATATCAATAGTTTTATAGCCCCGTGGCACAATTTTGTGCCACCAAACCCGGACTGGTTTTAAGACTTATTTTTCTAGAAATACAGTTTAAAATCAGTCGGGGTTTGGTGGCACAAAATTGTGTCATCGGAGCTCTAGAGGTTAATATCCACATTTCGATTCATTACTACCATCAAATCGATTAGTGATTGATACGGGTATCCAAAGTGTCGATTTTTTTTTCATAGTGACATCGAATCGACTATATTTTGATACATAGTTCGTGTTGTATTTTTAGAAAATCCTGGGTTTTTGTGTTCTGCAAATATGGTCGTTTATTTTCCCATTGCTTTATAATTCATAGTAAACGTCTTAAATCTGCAACTTATACTTAATAGAAAAAATGTTGCCACTTAACTTCAAAATAATAGTCGATTCGTATTTGGAACGAGAATCGTAAACGAGCCAAAAGACTGGCCCGCCATTACCATTACCATCATTCCTTGGGAGGGACGAACTATCGAGGCCACGATGGTCCATCATTGCCATCCATGGGACGGACCATGGTGACCATAGAGTGAAACCATAAACAATTTTCAGGGACCATCCGTTAGTACTTTACGCGTTCACCAATCAAAGGAACATACAAAAGTTGTTCGCTGAACAGACCCGGTCGGGCAGTCTTAGTATCAATGATACGGTCATGTTTTACGCCGGTAAGGAATATACATTACCATTGGCTGTTTGTGAAAGTATACAAAACATTTATAAATTAGCAATGTTTCAAGTAGTTTGAAAAAAGGTTAAAAGTGTGAGCTGGAAAACATATTTCAAGAAAATATAATACTGTGGTTCATTATGGGGGATGGTTGATCGACTAATTCGAATATCGAGTTGATTAATCGACTAAATGTTTTGATGTATCGATTAAAAGATTAGTATTCGTCCCCTCTGTTAAAAAATGAGGCAGAAATGTCCGCAAAGCTTATATATTTTGGCTTTTAGACTGACAAGACCACCAAATATCGAAGAAACTACATCCTACCTCGATACTAATAATAACGGAATAATACCCAGAAAATTAATTCCAGAATATGTTGCGTAAGTAACTAAAATATGCGCAAACGCACTGACTGCACTGACTTTAAAGGAAACAGTTGCAGCACTTTGTTTAAGAACTTTAATTTGTGTTCAGCTTAGGATTTGTACAGTCAAATAAAATGTAGAATCTTCGGTAGGTGCAGATAATGAAATTCACAACAACTTTAGAGTTAAAGCATCAACAAGAGTATTCAACTAAAAGCCACACATTTCCATATAATCATGTTTAAATTTCAAATTTTTTCACCATTATAATCACCTATAATTTATAAAAGTTTTGTACGCTATTGCAAACAGTCGTCGGGATAAGGTGGTACATTGGTTTCGCTTGATTTGTTACTTTCGAGGAGTTGGTTCACAATACTGGTTTCGGGTGGAAAAAGGAAATACTTTGTCGTACTAGACCATAGCACAATAGACATGTTGACAACATCAATAAATTGCAAATTTAATTATTCCGCCAGTAAGAGTTGAAAATGGATACTTTTTTTTCTAATTAATGCATATGTAAAGATATATTAACGCATCAAAATTCAAGAGTGGGGGCAAACTTACAATTACTATCAGAAATCGTCACAGATTTCTTCCAGTTTCATAATTATTCTCAGAATGGTCTAGTACAGAGTATTTATTTCGAATAAACGTGCTTACATACTCGGTTTATAGAAAACCGTATGGTGTCGGTAATGGTAAAGGATGGTGGTGGGTTTACTATGTTATAATGTATAATTTATACTTTGAAATTTTATTTATATTTTAAAATTTTCTTTCAATAATATTTTGTCGCAATTTGACTAAAAATTGTGCCTTAGTTTTCTGTCAAAGTTAATGTTTGCCAGACTAAACAAATATACTTTTTAGTACGTTTTTATCTAATGATTGTTTCTGTTGTGGACTTCAAAACTTTGACAGAAAATTGCCTCTAAAATAAAATCTAGAATATTCTTTAATCTTCTGCAGCAAATAATAGCCTTTTCGGTGGAGGTCTGATGTATTTTGTTGTATGTAGAGAGAAGCCGCTAGTGCTGTACGTCTTCAGCACGAGTAAGAAGGTCCTATCGAATATTGTGGACAACACTAGTAGCGGAGGGATGTGCGTTAACGATACCATGATGCACATGGGAGGTTTGGATACTTTTCTATCTTAATTTTTATTTAGATCAATGATGTATGTCACAGTGGACATATTCGAATTAAGGGTCAATAAGTATTTTGGCTGTTAGTGTGACATAATTATGAAAGGGGTTTTTAAAAGATTTGAGTAAAGCCAAAATATACTTCGCACTACTGCAACTTAACAAACATCCATAATTATATTAAAACGTCTTTTCTGAACTGCTGTAAATTGCACATTTTATGGTTTATCTTTAAGCAAGGCATGCTTCTACGTTATGAACGAGCCTGTACTGGCGCCATGCTGTGACGTCATGCACGCCTTTCTAACATTTGCATACTCTTAAATAAACAATTAACATACAAAACGATGACAAATGATAAGAACGCTACTTCATACCTGATCTTCTTCTTTTTAAACGTAATTTTCATGTGACAGTCGACAGAAATGGAAGTTGATGTTTCCGTTCATGACGTAGAAAATTAATATTATTAAGTCAGCCTAACCGCCTTCTTTAGTTGTAAAAGTAAACAGGGAACAACATAATAATTTAAGTATTTTATGATGCACAATTCTTTAGTAACAGCTTGCTTTGACAAAGCAGGTTAGTATATAAGAAAATTAGTCGTAAGAAAACTTTTTGTATATCCAGGCATACAATCATTATACTGTATGCCTGAATATACAAAAAGTTTTCTTACGACTAATTTTCTTAAATATAAACCTTTATTCCTGTTTGCCAGTTTTTAATAATAGCATGATGAGCATGATTTGAGAATGTTGAAATTTTTAATATTATGGTATTTGTTTTAAACGCACTAATAAAATTGATAATTCTACTGAGATTTTCAATTGTTCAATACATGTTTTTTATAATCAACTTAATATATGTATAAAAAAAATGAAGATAATTTGTTAGATTTGAATATAAAATCTAATAAATTGTCTTCATTACTTCGTTTATTATACCTAACTACAAAAAGCTCGATTTCAATAAAACATATACAGGGTGTTTCTTTAAAATGGGACGAAAGGGAGAAATCCGAATTCATAAGAGATACAGGAAAACTTTCTTTGAAACCTTTAGCTCTTTTTTGATGTTGACAATTTTGGCGTTTTTATTTTTTTGGTCAAGTGTGAGATGTCCACAGAAATGAATGAAATTGGCCAAATTTTTTTTTTGTTAGTGCCGTTCGACTCTGTTTCGTGTAAGGATCATTTCATTGTATCACAAGAAAAAAATCGGGACGGCGGAAGTTGGTCAAAATATTTTTTCATACAAATTGTTTGAACCAAAAAATTATTACTTTTTTTATGATGTTATTTAATTTAGTGTCTATTAAGGATCATTTCATTGTAGGGGAAGGAAAATGTCTGGGCAACAGAAGTGGGTCAAAAGAACAGTAAAGTTTCTTCTAACAGCATAAAGTTTATCAGTAGTAGTCAGTATTTCATTAGATTTGACCCACTTCTGTTGCCCAGACATTTTCCTAAGAAAGTTTTCCCGTATCTCTTATGGATTCGGATTTCTCCCTTTTGTCCCATTTTAAAGAAACACCCTGTATATTAGGTACTGCACTGTTGCAATTTCGACTCTACCGCACTAAGTTGAAGTTTGAAAGTTCAACACAGCACTATTTCAACAAGCACGTTTCACTTCTTGCAGAAAACAAATGAAAATCTCACTAGCACACAATCAATAACCAACCTTATCGTCCTACTAATAAAGTCTTTTATAACAGTTGAGACCCTCCCGTTCGGAGGTGTCGGCGCCAGCGGTATTGGCGCCTACCATGGCAAGAAGACTTTCGACACGTTCACACACAAGAAGAGCTGTCTTATCAAGAACTTCTCGTCTATTGGGGAAAAGTTGGCTTCGTAAGTTGATTTTGATCTTTATTTTGCAAGATATAGGGGTGAATTTTGAACAAGAGCTCTAAAAAGCTGTAGAAGATATTTTCAAAATTATAGACCGTTCCTTGCCCGTTTGTGTTTTTTTTACCAGAATGATTTTGGCATCACAATAACTTACACTGTGATAGTTATCAATTTTAAAAATACTTTTATCTGCAGCTATGAAATTGAGGGAGACTGGCCTTTGAGATTAACGTTTTATTTATTAAAAAAGCAATTCTGCTTCCTGCACCTACAGCAAACAATGAATTGAAAAAAAACAAACGGTATCTCAATTACCAAAACAAAAAAAATAAAATAAAAAAATATATATCGAATTTTTGTTCTGTTCTGTTCTTATTGTGGTCTTAAAATACTCCTTAGCTTATAAGAGCAGAGTGTATGGTACGCTTCAGAGAAAACTCGTCCCTTTTGTTAGTGACATCACTACCAAAGGGAATGAGATTTCTCTGAGACTAACTGTAGATAAGTAAGTAAAGTAAATAATTTCCTAACCGAAATTCTCTCCCCCCTTTCCAGCGGCCGCTACCCCCCCTACACAGACGGTAACCTGAACTTCATCAGCACTCTGATGCGCAAGCGCTTCGGTCCGTCCCTCAAGTTCGTCCCCTACCTGCTGGCCTTCGCCCTCGGAGCCGGCGTCTCCTACGGCATCTTCGCTTGGCAAAAGGTAAAAAGGCACCGTTAAGTTTTGATGTTTTTGAGGTTCTATCAAACCAGTGTGGAGAGATTTTGGATACGGGAAGCTGGCTCTGATAGCAAAATGTAGGTATTTGTGTTAAAATCTTGCACATCGTTTTTTAGAAAGAGATAGTTGGCTAGTTTCGGCTTCGTATAGCGTTGTCTCTGTCACACACCACTTTTAGGGAGTTTGTCGCTGTTTCGTTGTTTATTTATTAAATAAGGCTTACCAGCGACATATGCAATTATACGATATTATTATTATTAATTTACAATATTCATTTCAATTGGTAATTCCTAAGTGCTTTTTTTTTTTTTTTTACGTGGCAAAATCATCAAATGAGTCCTCCAGCCCCGGGCAGGGCGGGAGGGACTGTCAGACTTCTACTGACTAAAATCCACGGTGTCCTTCAGTAGCCTGTTATGTTCCGGGGTCACGGTAAGGAAATAATCCCGCGACCCCGGCAGGCTTTGGCCCTCTGAGAGGGGGGCCCCGTCATTATGATGACGCTCTTTAAGGCGCGCGTGGGACACAACGCGCCGTCGACCCGGGCATGGTCCATGGTCGGGCAGCGAGTTGCCCTTTACTCGCTGCCCGCATGCCCGCGCAATTCCTAAGTGCTGTGTAAATATTTAAATACGTTTCTTATAGGTTAACAATTACAAAATTAATTATAAAAAAATACATGACATACGGATCTAAGCGAATAAAAAAAAACGAAGCCGAAACTAGGCGAGTATCTCTTTCTAAAGATCGATGTGCTCTTTCTAAAGATTATTCGCTGATACCTATCCACAATTTGTCCGTAAAGGTTTGATCGAACCGTTAAAGGGTGTGTTGTAAAATGGTTGGTGTATATTGGATATAATACTTCATTGTTTAATTTAGATTATTTCGCTCTGAGCGGTGACGTCATGACCAATTCTATCAAGAATAGACAAAGTTATTTCTATACGAATCTACTGTTTTCTTTGCACGAATAGGTATCGCACGAGCCGTACACCGTTAAATAAAATAGATGCATTTATTTTCTATGTTTTAAATGTTGCCATACTTATAATGGTAAAAAAATATTATTCCATGTTCTGTCATCTTGTCTTTTCTTCCGTTGACAAAACCCTTTTCTACGTCCCATTCTACGGGTTTTAGGCTATGTTTTCACTGAGGCGGAGCGGAGCAGAGCGGAGAGCGATACACCAATCACATGGCTTGAGTGGAGAAAAGATGTGGATTTCAAGCCTTGTGATTGGTGAATCGCTCTCCGCTCTGCTCCGCTCCGCCTCAGTGGAAACGCAGCCTAATCGCGAAAGTATGCATTTTAAGATGGGAATATGCCTTGTGGTATTTCTTGACCAGCACAAAACGTCATAAAGAATCGATCGATTACTTATCTCATGTCGACACTCAAAGTTATAGATCTGAATGACCCTCCAAAATTTTATAACACACCCAGCTAGGTAAAACGTTTTTTTTTTAATTCTACCGTAAAACATTCCATCAAGGTTTAATTTCGTTCACAACAGTAATGTTCCCTTTATTTGTTTACAGGCGTAGATATTATCAGTAATTTTAATGGATATATTAATTATATAAGTATAAACCTGCACAGTAATTATTATATTTAAGTTACCAATGGTAAAGGCAGAAATTGTAAAAAAGTGATGAACGAAACAACAAAATTAATGTAAAAAATGTAATATTCGATTCATAAAAAAGTCTTAAAACTAAATATCTTGTTTTATTTCCCAAAAAAATATCATCAAAAGTCTGAATCATAGTAGTATCATTTTGCCCTTGAACTTTTAATGTTGCCAGTAAAAATATTAATTTATTCACTTTTCATTTATTTTATATGAGAAGCAATCCTTCCACAATGCCAGGCACCTCATAACATGAAATTTTAAAAAAAGAATGGCATCGACAATATTTTCTGTAGTGACGAAATTGTGTTTTGAGTTAGTCGAATAAAATAATCGACTATTCAAACAGCACTAATGTCAAAAAGGCTACAATTTTCATGTGTTGCGTAGTTGAACTCATTTAGCGTATTGCAAGTTGTTTATTCAAGTTATCAGTATCTCAATATCAGATACAGTGTGCCCAAGATATCACAATGCATAGAAAAGCAAAGGCCCAGAAACAATTTTATTATCTACTATAGAACTTGACATATGTTAGCTGTAACAACGGCTTCGCCCCCTACAAACGAAAATTATCCCACCGGAATATCGGCATTCAATCGGGATAAAAATTATCCTTTGGGTTAATCCAGGTTATGAACTATCTGTGTACCAAAGGGGTTTGAACATTTTTGTATGGGGAGTATACCAGATAGATCATATCAATGCAAACATAAAAAATGACGGATGGCACCTGGTACCTGCCAATTAAAATGACGGATGGCACCTGGTACAAAAGGCACAAAGCCGTTTCATCCAAATCCGTTCAATAGTTTTTGCGTAAAAGCGTAACAAACATCTATCCATCCTCACAAACATTCGCATTTATTAATTAGTAAGATATTCACACTTGTAATATTAGATTCCACAACTAAACAAGATCTTCCTCCGTTGATGTCTCGCTTGCATAGTTCCCCAGATCAAACCAGTCTGGTTCCATCACCGCTTTCCGTTTACTCTATCAAGCTCAATTTTTTGTTAAATGGCTACCATTTTTTTGACTTGTAAGTGATCCTTCAATAGCCCTTTGCGTTCCAGGGTCACGGTTATCTGAAGAGACAGCCCCGCGAAATAGCTACCATTCATGAGGGGTTGGTTTCACCACAATCATGTTGAATAATTTTATTGATAGAATTGAGCAAGCTACCGCCCTTTTACGTTTGTATTGATCTATACCGGACACATTGTAAAGTTATATGGCCCACACAAGCTCAAACTTGCTGAATGAGTCCACTCCACATAAAATCAAGATACTACACAAGCAACGTCGTGAGGTTTGATAAGCACAGCATACTGAACATTACACAAAATGAAATAAAATTACTACGATGATAAAACAACGCGTCTGTTCCTGACTAACTTTGAGCGTAAACTAAAGATGGAGTAACAAAAATAGAAAAAAAAGTAGTGACCTTGACAACACGAGTCAGGAAATAAATATGTGTTTTTTGTCAAAGTAAAAATAATATGCATGCATATATTATTTTCATTGCCGCTTACTCATAAACGTAAACACACGCTACAAATGAAATAAAATTTTAAGAGCGTCGCACGAGTCACTACGACGTGACTTGCAGAGTGATGACAATACTCTAGCTCTTGCGTAATAAGTAAAAGAAGCGCGTGCGTGTCGCGTCACAAATCGTATCACCTGAGGATGTGAACGGTGCATTACATAAATATTTGTATGCTTCGTAATATCTAGAAACTGTCATCAAAATCAAAGGTCATTTCGTAAAAAAAAAGATGAGCTATCTTACTCCGACGGTGCCCCCATAAAAGGCCAAAGCCTGCCGTGGGACTGTCTTATTAGGTAAAAGTGACCCTGGATCGGAAAGGACCATTGAATACCACCGTGGATTTAGTCACTACGAGTCTGACCGGTGCCTTCCACACCACCCAGGGTGGCTGGACTCATTGCTTGTAGTTTAGAAGAATGACACTTCGACTCGCTAATCGAATATTCGATCACAGGTCCGTAACGGTACCTGTAAGGGCCACATATCGACACCGGAAGTATCAATTAACGTAAGGGACATTTTGGCGAAAATGAGTTATATATATCATTAGATTCAGAATTTCGCGCTCTATCGATTGGTATTATTAAAAAAATTCTATCTTTAAAAAAATGTCCCTTACAGTACAAAAATTTTGACCGCGAAAAACGATTTCTGAAAAAAAATGTGATGTAACAGTTATTAATATTTTTTCTCCTCAAAAAATTGAAGTAAGTCACCGTACTAAATAATTTACACCCTTACCTTAGTTAAAAATAAGTCGATTTAAATGACAATGTCCCTTACTTTAAATAAAATGCCCCTTACTTTAAAAACCATGTCCCTTACTGTAAATAAAACGTATCTCACTGTAAACAACATGTCCCTTACTTTAAAAAATTGTTTGACGATATCTGAAGTTTATATAAAATGTTAGGGATCGGTGACACTTACGACATTAAGAATCCAAAGAATTACCTCGAATAAATTTAAATGCAACAGAAAAAGGTAGAGGGATTTGGAAAATTACGGCTGTTCGACATAAAAATACATAAACTATAGACAACACAAATCAATCTGCAGGTGAAATTCATCATCATTATCATTTCTGAATATTAAAGACCACTTTTGGACATAGGCTTCATCCAAGGAGCACCACAGCGCACGATCTCCATTCTAAGTCGAAATGAGCTGAAATTACTGTAGATGAAATACGTCAAACAGATTTATTGCTTCATCTTTCACACAACCCATGCACATTTTATTCTATCTTTTCCCCTTACGTCCTCTTTACTCGTCACTTCTACTTTCATTGCCATATCATACTAATATCATGTTTCGCACAATTCCTACGCCTTAATTCATCGACCTTTCGTTTCCATTACATTCATTCAATATCGGCTCTGAAGAAGATAGGTATCCTCTTCAGAGCCGCTACTTCTTGACAGGTGGAGAAAAAGTGGTAGGTAGCAATAAATTCCAAGAAAACTTAAATTGTTAATATAATAAAATTATAAAGCCAATTAAAGCCGCGTTGACGCGGTCAGAGTGTGCTCGGACCGAGTGGGCTCAAACGAGTAAGTTGCATACAAAGTGTACTCGGATAGTGGTTAATACTGTTAAATATTTTAAAGTCAACAAAGAAAAAAAAACGGATTTTGTTTTGAATAGTATCTGAATTGTCAGAGACATGTTAATCAAAGAGTTAAGACGGGAAAAACATAAGTCTTTTATAGCAAAAGGATAGTAATCTGTGAAAAAGAGAAGAATTTGGACTATTCAGCGATCACGAAGAACATCGCACATCTAGCAATTTTCTACGAGAAAGTAAACAGGTAAATCCTGCTTCATAAACATCTAAAACTATGTAGAACTACTCTGAGCCTAGTAACCGAGCTATCTCGGAGCAGTAGGACGCGGTCCGACTCGAATCAGACTTAAATATGCGATAGCTAGCAGTAAAACCTGAAACTGAACTCATTTACTCTTTAATCTCATTTCCATAGTGCTAAAATAGTATACATTTTAGTAGATAATCTATTGTTACATTAAATTGCAACACTGATAAAGTCCTTTACTATAAAATTTCGTATAATTTTCAATTTCTCTTGCTGCTTACACTATGCTCGACGGATTATCTATAAAATTTCAGTAACGTTACGGTCACCTAAACATTTTTTTTTAATGTATGTAAAGGACATGCTATTTTTGAAACTACTGAGTATTCCTAAATCTTTCATAGAAAACAAGAAAGAAGGTGAAATTCTAAGAAACTTTGCCCTGAACACCATAAAAATTGGACCAGACAGTAAAAAGTTATAGACAAAATAAAAAAATGAAAATCGTTTTTTGGCTCTCCTGAAAAGTCGTATTTTGTCCCTTACGTTAATTGATACTTCCGGTGTCGATATATCAGTTTTCCTGATTCGTTTTCTATCCAGACACAGTGAATTAAACAAATGTGTGTGCATGTTTTGTATTATTTCGAATTCCGAACGGAAAAAAAACTGATGTATATGGGGCTGCCCTAAGTCCAAAAATCTGCTCAAACCTGCGTCGCCCTGTGTTGCTACCACGTAATGTAATGTTCCCTGGTAGTTAACGACAACGATGCAAAGGGTACTTCTACGAGTACTTGTTAGTACTTTGTTTCTACGATATAGTAACGATAGTTCGTGATTAACTTAAATCTTCATCCCATGTTTTTTTCAATCTTTCACCAACTAAAAAGATATTATCGCAACAAGCTGTGAGACCGATAGTTTTTCTCTTGTACAACATGACAAACGTTCATAAATCTTCTCTGTTTAATTCCTCCAATAAGGAATTTTTATAAATCCTTCTTTAATGCTCACTTTAGATGTGTAAGGGCGCTCCCTCGCCGCGAGCATTCACCTGTAATATAACGTTACAGATTCGAACATTCGAAGACAATAGAGCATCCAATGATGATTTTTGAGGAAAGAAAAATTCAGTTGCAAGTGGGATTCGAACCCGCGTCTTCAGGATAAGTACAGCTTGACATAAAAATGTAGAAAACCGGAAGTCGCCACTGTCTTCGCGCTACCAGCACTTTGAATGATTTAATTTAATTTTTTTTCACTTATTACGTTAGTTTTATGGCACAATAATAAATCTAACAAACCTGCGGTCTTTGTTTACATCAAAAATCAAAGATTTTAAAACGCTGTCAGAAATAAAAATTTTAGTTCCGTTTCAATCCGTTCTGGCCAAGCTGTACGCCTTAACCAACTAGGCCATTGCGTTAATGCGTTTAAAAAATAACTACTAAAGCATCAAATTGCGCACTTTTATGTTACATTACAGGTGAATGCTCGCGGTGAGGGAGCGCCTTAAGGCTAAGAAACTCGTACTGGGTGTTATCAATCTGTATTTACTGCGAGGCAAAGACCATATTTCGTAGCATTTCTGTATTCTGCTAAAATCTTGCGGGATTGCACCGTGGCTCCAAAAAGCAGAAGGAAGGAACAGCGCTCCACCCAGCAGAGCGAGAGGACAGACTTGAAATTAACACCCAAAAAAATATGGCTAATTCATCTTGGGATCCCTTGAGTTCCAGTTTCGTGGGATCCACTCTGTAATTCATTTCTTAACCCCAAAACGTCACTAGTCTTAGCCCTGCACTATTTGACCTGGGCATTTTTCGGTCAATTTAGCCGTGCGGCGAAAATCGGATACCTTTAAATGACGATTTCATCACAAGGATAAATCGAACGTGTCGAAGATGCCCCATTAGAGAACAGTAGTCAAAATAAAAGTATTTCTTGAAACTAATTTCAAATGGTTTCATCTAATTATAAGAAGATGTTGGAGTTTTGAGTGCTTTTCTGAACCTAATACTGAGAGTCCTCAATCTAATCATGAAATTTGATTCAGTGGTTTTAAAGGTTTTTGTAGTATATTATCTGTCTACCTATTTACTCTGTGGTCTGTATTTCGAGTTATCGTATTCTTTCTAGCTGGCTCTGAGCGCGGCGACCGAATCAAGAAATTCCGTAACGAAAATAAACCTAAAACCCTGCATCGTCTAACGTCGTTTCAGTTCGGCAGACTTCGGCACGGTGTTTGTTTCTCTTGACGTTTCACTTGATTGACGTGGCTGACCATAGCCTAAAAGAAAAAAAAATGCATAAGTTGATAACAAATGCTATGCAATAGCTTTACCGCGGCAGTCCCCGAGTGCCACTCGTATTTTTTAATCAGTAAGAAGCCAGGACTAAAGGAGACATTGTGAAACTGAAAAAAAAAAACACTGCCTTTATTTTTCTTTCTTTCTTTCCAAAGATTAATCATAACTTTTTTCTTTCAGATGTCTTCGGAAGAATAATAAAGGCGAGACTGACGCGGCATCGACCAGGATTGCTGCGAAACTATTGTGATATTGTTTTAGAGTTAATATCATGTTATACAAGCCTGGTTCTATTATAAAAGTCTATACACATAGCTCTAGTGTTTGACACATTTAAAAATATTTATAACAAATAATTATGTGTTTAGAAACGGCTTTAAAAAAAAATGTCGTTAGGTGTAAATGTGCCTTTACTTTAGACTGTATTTGCAACACACTATAAAATTAATGTGATTTATTTACGAAGCAATATTAGTCCTATTTATTATTCTACACTAGTTATTTGCCATGACTTTTACTGATTCTCGTGCAATTATTCTTAGTTTTTATATCAAGGAAGTAAGCATTTATTTTTGTACTCTTTTTATAAGCCAAGATTTTTCGTTTGGCAAGCAATTTAAGGTATGTTAGCATGCAATATAAGATTTGAATCACTTGCCAAACATGCTTGGCTCCTTTTTTGCTGCATTCCGTTGGCTTGATATAATTCCAAACTTTTTATTGCATTTATTTATCACTGAGATGAAATATCTAAATTTATTTATTTTAGGCTGGTAACCCTGTTAAAAAACTGCATTCTTTGCTTAAAAACTACCTACATAGTTTTGTTAATGTTATGTTTTATTTTCCTGTGTCATCAATTTAATCAGAACAAAATGAAAATGCACGTAATTTTACTCATGTAGTGAATACTTATTGAAAATGATAAAAATGTTACTAGAATTAAAAAAATGATAAATTATTCTAGTTTCTTCTAATTATGAATTAAACGTTATTCTCGTTGATAAGCATTAAAAATGTAAGGTTGTTGGATACTTCGTATATTTGTAAATAAACGGGAACAATGGATAATACGAGAAAAAAAAGTTGTAGTTTTATTTTACCTTTTGCATTTAGCCTTTTTTATTTAACTATTATACCTATTTATAGATTGGTAAAGGTTAGTATGAAAAAGATATAGAGGAGCCTAAACAAAAAGATGTTCTATCAATGATAACGAAATACTCGATATAACGAAAGGCTATTCAGCTTTTAATGTTCATGAGACAGGCCACCTCTCTGTAAGGGTGCGTCCTCATCTGGCGAATGCACCGCAAATGTGCAGCTCGCGCGCCGCGCGCGTGTTGGTTTGGTCCCTCAGTTCACACACACATGCCTTTTGGCGTACCAAACCATTGTCGTGCCGTGCTGCGCGCGCGCAGCTCGCAAACGGCGCGCGAGCTGCGCATTCGCCAGATGTGTACGCACCCTTAGAGGGAGTGGTGAACCCAAGACCTAGACCTGCTACGTATCGGAAACACGAAACCCTGAATAAAAGCTGATCGGCTACTTATAAGCTTTTTATGAAGAGAGAAGGGATCAAATATACGTAACAACAGTTCAACAGTAAATTTAATTTAATTTAATTTATCCTTTATTTCAGGCATCTAGAGGCCCATAAAATACAATACACATATATAATACAATAACTATAAACTAATACATATTATTATTCTAAACACTATACTTAAAACTATTGTACACGAAGTGACGGCGGCGTCGTGTTTCGCTGCGAGGTGTCGCGTAGCCGGCCTCGGAATCGCCGATACAGCACACCTTTCGGCCAAAACTCTTCCTTGAGAAAGGTCGCTAAATCTTGGGTCGGAACGCGCACCACAAAAGAATTAAAATTGGTATTGTGGCGTGCCTCCAACTTCACCACCCTCAAGTCCCATTTGGTCTTCACCCGTATGTACTCGACGATGTCCTCAGTCTTCGTAGAGTAGTGTAAACGGGACACGTACAGCTGCGTCGTCGGTAATGCAGGACGTAGCAGCATGTTAGGTCCAGCCAGCGCTGTCCCGCACTGGTTGCGATAAGTAGGCTTCTTCTTCTTTCTCTCCACCTTGATGAAACCGTCCTCATCGCATGTGTGCTTCGGTGGTCCTTGCTGTTTGTGGTCCACCACAGCGCCTTTAGTTGCGCTCAATACTGAGCGACTCTGCTTACCCCCTTTTGTTTTTTCTGCTTGTCGTTTTGTTGACACAGCAGGTTTCGTCTTGGCGACAATTGTAGAATAGGCACATTTAGGGGTTGATGTACCTATTACACGCGTCGCTTCTCCGGCAGGTACGACGCGATCAGCCGAACACGATGCAACGTCTGCATTCTTGACGGCCGGCGACGTTGATTCACTCGCCGACTGAAAACTGCAAACTGAGGCATTTTGTGCTCCACGGCGTGTGTTCACGTTGGAGCCCTCCGGTGACCCACTTTTCGGAATAGCGTTGCGCAACAACGCTACTTCAGTTCGTAAATCACCAATGATGACATCTGCTGACTCCAACTTGGACTTCATCTCGGCCTGGCTCACCTTCAGAGACGTGATGTCCTTCAGCAGCCTGGTGACGTCGACGTGGTCGAAAGTGACGGGAGGCAGCTTGTGCAGGTCCTTCGCCACAAAATCTGGCACGTCATCCGGATCGGTCCTCTTCAGCAGGTCGATGATGTCCTGCAGACTCTTCTCGCCACCATCCCTCCGGCGAGATGGCATCTGTCCGACTTGGTCGAGTAATTGAAATAGCAGCAACTTGGCACTGCATACCTCCTCCTCTTTGTATGAGGACTTGCAGATCTGCAAGATGCTGACCTCGTCCATGTAGTCGATGGCATGCTTGACGAATGCCAAAAGCTCGTTAACAATGACTTGATTTGTAGCCATTGCGAACAAAAACCGGGCAGCTGTTACCGCTGCACAAAACGCGAATAAAATATTCTTGCTGAGGTGCGCAAACGCGTCCGTTTCCGAGCGCGCATCGCACACGACTGAAAAAAAAGTAAAGTTGCAACCTCTATGAAAGGGCCTAGGTGCAGACGTACTCAAAATAAATGCTTTTTTTACGTGGTAAAATCATCAAATGAATCCTCTCACACCCAGCAAAAAAAATGCTTTATACAGGGAGTTACGGATCCGAGCCCGTCATAATTGGCAAATTAGAGTAGAAAACCGGAAGTCGCCACTGTGCTCTAGCTACCAGCACTTTGAAAGTTTTTTTTTTCACTTATTACGTTAGTTTCATGGCACAATAATAAATCTAACAAACCTGCGTCTTTGTTTACATCAAATATCAAAGATTTTAACCTCTAGGGCCCCAAAGCGCCCCAATGGCACAATTTTGTGCCACCAAACCCCGAACGATTTTAAACTGTATTTTTGGAAAAATAAGTCTTAAAATCGGTCAGGGTTTGGTGGCACAAAGTTGTGCCCCGGGGCTGAGAATCTTAAAACGTTGTCAGCAAACAAAAAGATTAGTTCCGTTTCAAGACGTTGTGGCCAAGCTGTATGTAAGATCTCCTTCGATTATTATCAGGGGTCGTAATTAGTTATAAGTTATTTTAGTACCCACTTGTATCGAAATGTTGATGTTATCTATTAATATGAATCTTCCCGGGGTTTCTAATAGACAAAATAATAATATTAAAAACATCAGAGATAGATTAAACAAATAAATTGTGTAAAAGTAAATAACTTTTTTATTTATTAAGTATATCACGGGATTTTTCTGCTCTTTAAAAGTAATTCCGGGATTTGGGGTATATCCACTTTATTCTTTCGCTGTATGAAATCAATGTAAGTCTTGTACATGAATAACTCTACCTTTTATAATTCCGACCTATGATCATTAGTAACGTTATTAATGATCGATTGATCGAAGAAGGTTTTGTACTTCCCCTAAGTGGTCCAGTTCGCCACATTGTAGGTATGCTTTTCACATCTACCAGGTCATTGGCCCAAAGAGGAGTTCACCACGCTTAACCCTTCATATACGGCGTTCATACGTTGATCTGTGACCCCAAGTTTTGACCGTAAATTATCGTGAAAGGATGGATGGATTGTATGAGGATGATTTAGCAGGTAAAGTGGTGGCTGTTCAGATGATAGTTACCAGAGAAGTATGGAATTAGAAGACATGCTGCATTTGGGGTCGCTTAATGAATTGTAACAAGGCCGGGAGAATAATGAATGATAGTGATCGTGCAAGATAGCGCCTTATTATGGCTTTCGGTACGCTGTTGCTACTCCAGCACGCGTAGCATCGCCGGCGCCGTAGAAACGGGTTTTGTCGACGCGAGAATAGACAAAATGACAACGTAAATTATTTTTATCGATTTAAGCATAGCAATGTTTAAAATATAGAAGAGATATGTTTCTATTCTTTATTGGTGTACGAATCGTGTCATACTTGTGCAAAAAAACAGTCGATTTGTATAGAAACAACGATGAAATAATTTTGTCTTTTCTTGGTAGAATAGAGATAGAATCGCCATGCTACGCGTGCTGAACTTCTTGATAATTGGCCATCTCTGCTTTCATAGGGCGGTTAATCTCTGCTTATTCTAATTTTACTTTTATTTATTACCCCATACTGGGAATTTCTTCTTTATGCGTGTGGTAGGTTGCGTTTACAAAACACACACAAATAGTGTACCTACTTAGTTACAAACACTCAAACCCAGAATACCTATTTTTGTAGAACATACAAATATTTAATTTTGTATGTGTACATGTGGGAATCGAACCTGGACACGCAACGCAGGAGTCATCGCTCAACCAATGCGCTACCAGTGCTAATGTAGGTACAATACCCTACCCTACTTCCTATCCTCGTTTTGCTTATTAATTTTTTAAGTAAATTATACCAACTTTAAGGTGTGGTCCTGATAGTAATCTTAAGAAAATTCGATTACTACTACATACTTGGTACATGAGTCACCTTCACGAATGCAACTAAAAATATAATCTAAGATGACTTTTATAAAATAAATACGTAAGTAGCTACGTATTACGATATGACTAACGATATAAAAGCCTCATTTAATAACTAAATAGTAAGAAGGAAATCTTAAATGTCTAAAGTATTCATATTGACTATGTGCGAAGTGGGTGGTGGGGAACGGCAAATCGATCGTAGCGCACGACGTGGCAGAAATGTGAATTAATTCTGGGCTGTCATGTGTCAAGTTGCTTTATTTTCATAACTTTCTTTATAATTTAATACGAAAACTTTAACTTTAACTTTTCCCGTTCGTTCTAAGCTCTTCCACTTCTCTCACATGCTGTGCTAATACTAATTTTTTCCCTTTTTGCTCAGTTTGAGGTTGGAAATGTATTTTATGCTTAACCGATTCAAATCCCGTGCGTATTATAATATCCATATTTTCCACGAGGAAGAAAATCGCTAGGTATAATATACACACTCACTTTTTACACTATTTTTTCAATTTCGTTGAAAAACTAGTCGAAATTTAATATCACAAAGATATCTTATCATCTAGTTGACATGATTTGACAGATGACAAGTCCTGAATAGTTGCGGCCACTAGGGGCGCTGTCATCGCGCACACAACGAATAACTTGTAAAGGAACGGAAGGTTTCATAGACATTGAAGTTGATAAAAAGTCAACGTATGTGGGTGTAGGTGTCATCTGACGAGCACCCATAGAGCCCATTGAGGGCTAAACGCCTGCCGGGATCGCGGGGCCGTCTAAACAGGTAGGTAAGAAACGGTAACCCTGGAACGTAAAGTGTAATTCAAGGAACACGGTGGATTTTAGTCAGTACGAGTCTGACACTTGAAGAGTGTCGCTACACCACAGAATACATAATAGTTGGTTACACCCAGGAGGGAGTAACTACTCATTTGATGATTTTACTATTTTTACTACCTAAAAAAAAAGCTAGTCTATAGTTGGTTTGCAACATGAATGAGTTCATGATTCATTTATTAATTCACTATTAAAAACAACGTCTACAATAGTCTAAATAATTCGGCTTCCCGCCAAGTCAAGAAACGGGTCAATCAGCTGTTCGACCAAATACGAAGAGCGACTTGCTCCGTGATTAAGTAATATATTTGCTTGCGGATTTTGTACATCACTGTGCCCCGTGTTTATCCTTTGATCTAATTAGTCTATTTGAGGCAATGAAGACAACAGACGACTATTTAAATAAACGAACGGAGTTTATTAAGCATTAGGTACCAAACCTAGAAAATTAATTAATCAAGGTGTTTTAATAAAACAATCAATGCTGTGTTGATATGATGACTGTTTAATAGTATTGTACCTATAGGTATGTATTTTGAATTGACGATAAGATTATCATGGTCAAACAAACGTGACGTCATGAAATAGAAATAATTTGTCCATTAAAGTCAAGAGATACCCGGTCTCAGTCTAGCATGACGTTTTTTTGACCTCATGAACACCGTTAACTATATGTAGGTACCTAATACATATTATGTATGACCTCATAGTTCGCACTGACGACGGTGTCAACAGTTTATTTATATCCATGCAGTCATTTTCACATAAACCAATGAATACAAATGTAAGCAGTACGCCTTTACTGAATATTACATCATTGCATTTTAACCCCTTATAGGAAGAAGACCATAGCTCGTCCATTGGTCCAAGCTGTTCTATTATTTTGTTTGTGTTGATGGTATGCGTGGCCGTGTGTTTGGCCCACCAACCCTCGAAGAAAACCTCGTAGCTTCGATCAAACAAGTAAATAATGCATGCTATTTATTTAAGAAATAAATCAACCCTCAAATTACTTGAAGGTTCTATGTATTTGATCTATCCACCTTTCTTTAATTATTTCCATAACTTCTTGAAAAATATAAATAGGAAGATCAAGAAAGAGCTATCAGCTCAAAGTACCTAGATTTTTGTTACATGGAAGAAACGATTGGAGCACAAAGGTGCCCACAGCCCAACTATACACTTTGGTGCCTAATATCTGTGTATTTGGGTATTTACAGCTTGGCAAATTAGAGTAGAAAACCGGAAGCCGCCACTTTTTTGTTTTCAGTTATTGCGTTAGTTTTATGGCACAATAATAAATTTAACAAACCTGCATTATATGTCATCAAAACGTTGTCAGCAAACAAAAAGATTAGTTCCGTTTCAAGACGTTCTGGCCAAGGTGTAGACTAGTGTAGACGGGGGTTTTAATTTTTGCTTTTACACACAATATTTATAATCTGTACGTTCAACACTTGTTTTGGACGTGTATCCGAATTTTCACAAATGTCAAAACATTAATATTGTAGTGTGGCAAGTATTATTTTTTGTGTATTTGCATTTCTTAAATAAACTACGCTTTAATTTATGACTTTATTATCATAGCAAGCCTAAATATTGGTTCGTACATATTATACATTTTTTTTAACAAAGATTTTTTAATGTTTTCAAAATCTGTTACAATTCCAACTGATGGTATATTTTTTAGCATTGCAACATTAGTGACTTACGAACGAAAGTGCTTGTGATGAGCAAAGACGATTAAAAAGTGTCGATAAGCCAATATTCTGCAGAAATTATTCACAATCTTCAGGTATCTACAAAATATAATAAATAACACCCTCGCATGTGAGGGTACTATGTGGTGGTGCTGTACTTCTTCCGCTAGTTCAGGTGCTTATTCACATTTGAGGGCTTGTCTGACTACTCCCTACCCATAATCCTATACGGCGGCCATATTTATAAGTCATGAAAGGCGTTGACGCTCGACACCATCATAATTATTTGCGTTGTATTGTTTCACAGGACCGATGGCTGCGATACGCAAAAAATTAGTGATCGTCGGTGACGGTGCGTGTGGTAAAACATGCCTGCTCATCGTATTCAGCAAAGATCAGTTTCCGGAAGTGTACGTGCCGACTGTGTTCGAAAACTACGTCGCCGACATCGAGGTGGATGGCAAGCAGGTCGAGCTGGCCTTATGGGATACTGCTGGCCAGGAAGACTACGACAGGCTGCGGCCGCTGTCGTACCCTGACACTGATGTGATCCTCATGTGCTTCTCGGTGGACTCGCCCGACTCGCTCGAGAACATCCCGGAGAAGTGGACACCCGAGGTAAAGCACTTCTGCCCTAATGTGCCCATTATCTTAGTTGGCAACAAGAAGGATCTGCGCAATGACCCGGCCACCATTAACGAGCTCCGCAAGATGAAGCAGGAGCCGGTGAAGCCGCAAGAGGGCCGAGCTATGGCGGAAAAGATTAATGCATTCGCGTATCTGGAGTGTTCTGCAAAGAGCAAGGAGGGAGTGCGCGAGGTGTTCGAGACGGCGACCCGCGCCGCATTACAGGTCAAAAAGAAGAAGAAGACTAGGTGTTCCCTGCTGTAATTGTGCTGTTGTCGGGAGAACTCTGATTTATGAATTGTACGCATACTGCCCGATAACTTAGTTTGAAACGACTCGGACTGTACAGCAGTCGCGAGGTCGGCCACACAGTGCTTCCTTCCGATACTGACTGCTGACGCGAAGTCGCGGCCCGCGTCGCACGCACACTCACTCAGTATTTGTGTGGCTACTCTTTCACAATTGGTACTTTGTATATTTTATAGAATATCTATAAAGAGTAAGCGTAAATGCCTTAACAAAAGTAGTCGGGGGCATGTGGACCTCCCGTCTCCGGCAGGGCCACTGGATTTTTTATGCTATAATATCACGTTATATATAATCGAGTAGCATTTCTTCTACATATAGATTATTCCTCGACCGGTGGCATCTCACCGAGACTTGTTTAGTTCGGTATTTTGTATTTTAATTTTTCAATAAAATAGTGGTGTATAAATTGTGTAGGATCTTTATTTGACACGGAGCGAGAGCCCCACTCATCTAAGTGCCTGTCAGCTAGACGCGTCTCTGAGACGTCCAATCTGATTCTGTAGGGCAGTTGTATTGTAATCTATTGTTTGTGTGAAATCATAACTTCCTAATATAATTTATTAGTAATAAAGGAACCCCATGTCAACAATTCTTAACTAGACTCTTTTTGACTTTTTATAAAATTTTAATGCAGCATTTATAAAGCAAAGGTGTTTAGAATGGGGGATATTTAAGTTAAATATGATCATTTATGTTATGTTTCATTAGTCTTGTAAGTACAAAATTATCGTCAAATATAATTAACAAAATAATTATTAGATTTCCTTTTATATAATTTAAGATTTATTATTTTGGATTTATTCCAATTACAAATTTATTAACCAATAATTGAAAGTTTCAATTTAGGCACTCCTTGACATTTTTAGTAGTTGTAGCGGGTTGAAGCGACGCCTGGGCGACTGCATAAACTGCTTCTGCCTGTAGTTAGTGGGGCTGCGGTAGGGGACGGGGGTGTCGTCGGGCAGGTGGCGCTCCGGGCCGCGCAGCTCGGGCGCCCAGTCCGCGTACACCAGCGAGTCCACGTCACACAGCCTGTCAGCTGCTAGTGGGGTTACTATGTACACCACCCACTTTTCATAGTCCACACCGCGGACCAAACCTGTAACAATACAAAGAATTCCAGTAAATACCTGAGTATGTCACATTCTTAGTTATCATATTTAATCAGCACTTTATTACACTTATTGATTATTGATAACACATTTTACGATATTAATTATATTCTAGGCATACCTCTTATGCTATTGTTTGAAATTACATTATAATACATTGAGTAAACTGCATATTTTTTAACTGTTAAGAATTTGTTTGCTTGAAGAACATTTGCACCTATTTCAGTGATACCATTTTATTTATTTTAGGACATAACAAAATTTTACCATAATCCCCTTTTCAAAAACTAGTTCTTATTTTAAATGTAGATCACCTGCTCTTAGAAGTTTCAAATCATGAATACCTACCAGTTATTTATTTGTGATATTAATGTTAATAAGTTTATTATGGTCGATCCTATTATTATGATAATTTAACTTCTAATATTCAGAATGAGAACAAATTTTGCAATCAATTATGTAAAAAAACAAAACAAGTTTCTGTTGCATAATTTTTTTGTAATACAACAAAGTAGTTACCGTGTCCATGGCATGGCAGTGCGTTATCTTGCAGGGTAAACACTTTTCCCTTATCTCCTAAGGCGAGTTGACAGAGAGCTACTATTTTTCCGTTTATCACCTTCAGTACCGCATCATTTGCTACTTTCACATTCGTTAGCACGTTCACATCTGACAAGCTGACTCTAGAACAAAAAAAAGCAATCATTTAGTAATTTCTAACGCTAGACTAGGTCTATATAAATAATATATACAGTAGGTAATACATGTTGTACCTAACTACACATAGTAGAGAAGCTGGTAAGCCACCTGTTGCTCTTCAGTGAAAACGCGAAAGCATCGCCCAGATGTTTTCGAAAGCTGTTAGGTAATCACAACTTGTTAAAAACAGGTTGATCTAGATCTATTGGGTATATTTTGTTGTGGTGACCTAGGTGTAGTACCTATGTAATTAGTTACGGTCATAGAAATACGCAATGAAACACGTAACTAAAGTGAAAACTAAAGCGTGGAGTGGAGCTCATAAAAACAATATAGCATCGGTAATGCTAATTTCTTTTTGCAGCCATAGTTCTGAAGTTACAGGAGTTTCATAGAACCTCAAATGATAACTGAGCCGCTGATTGATTAACGAGCCATTGTTAGCCTTCGCGTGAATCACACTCAATTCCCGGACAAACATTATCTTATTACTCATAATAATTGTTGCTACAGTATTGTGCTAATCGGACATTCGAACATGACATTCATAACAATCCACCAATTGGAATTCAAAATTTAAGAATGGAAAAATCCATCGAATGCCCCGTATTGTCCTTTTTTTTGCTAACGTTTATAAGTATGACTTTCTTAATATAAGGTTAATATTGTTGTAACTACAAAATCGCCTAGTCGTTTATAGTTCTATAAACTCGTAGAACTAAGACCAGTATAGGGGCATTACTCCAACAATACATTTTTATCTAAAATTCCACGAATGCATGTATTTTCCAACAAGTTATAGGCCAAGGTGGACAATGAATCATACAAGATAAAGCCACGGGGAGACTCCGCAGACAGTACCAGACTTCCGAGCTTCAATCAGCATCGAGTGTTGCCGGAAATAGCACGGGATCGTGAAATCGCAGAAACAGATGGAGGCGTTTATCGAGTAGGCTAATTGGTAAATATTGTGTTTCTCGCTCACTCCTACCACAGATTACTACAGATCGGTCTCTTCCAAAAAACAATCAAACAAATGTAAAATCTATGAACGAAAGAATAAAACACATTTTAACTTGCAGCCTTACCGCCCACCTACTTTTATATTAGCCTAAACTTCCCGTGCACAAGCAAAATTGTACTGAATGGCTACGCGCGAGAGTTTATTTTGGTTTATCCGACGCCGCGGCATTACAATGTTGCTATCGGTGTGCTGCCGGTCAAGCTCACTTAGGGTTGCGACTTGCGAGTTTAGAAGGCACAGTTAGGTAGGTAGGTGTATTTTATGCATTTGTTATATTACACTATTAACATAAATGTTCTTCAGGGATTTTTTTTATCATCAGCCTATATCTTTTTGGTTTCGTTACTACATACTACACACATTACTAGGGTCGTTGCGTCGGTTTTCGGCCTTTTAGTGGAGTTGTCAACTTTAAGGCACTTGAAAAAAATATTGCTATTATTTACGCCTAGTGCTATTGCTGTTAATGTACAGTCTACATAATGTAGTTTTCGTTTTTATAACTCATTAGTTCCTACAAATAAACCTCTTTTTTATATTATGTTTTAATGTGCAAAATGGGTAAAACGCCGGTTTTCGGCCGGAAATTTTAGATTTCGGCCCACAAGAATTTGGTTTTCGGCCACTGGATTAAATAATACAAAAACTAAATAAAATCACAATAAAATATATTTCTTCCTGTATTTTTTATTTATAGTAACATTTATCAAATTATTATTAATCAGGTACCATTATAATTGACAACAATGCAAGATTAAATTACTTATCTATAAGTCTTCACTTATTTATTCATAGTAATTATAATTTAAGTAACAGTCGAAAAAATTTGCTCAATAAAGAGTCATCATAAAGTTATTCTAATCATTAAAACATAAATTCGTATTACAGTCTTTGATAAATAAAATATTTGGTAACAATCTTTATAAGTTCGATAATATCAACAAAAGCTTCATTCTCGTACAAAATAATAACTTTACATAATCATAATCAACATTTTTCTATCAATAAAAATCTAATATCAAAATCTTTAATACCTATGGCAGTATTTGGCAAAACAATCTGCAATCCAATAAGCTTAATTGTAATTAGTAAACTGATTACAAATGCAAGCATTACATTTGAAGGGTTTGTCTTGTACTTCTTCATACTTTAGTCCAGCGAAGTCTGTGCATCTTAAATGATACCATTTGGTGCAAAAATCACATCCAATATTTCTTTCAGGATCTTCTTCTGTATCACTAATTAAAATATCTTGACACAGGGCGCAATCTACTTTAACTCTTTCGTTTTCCTTCATGGGTTTCTTGGTCTTCGCGATTTTTCGTTTTGTAACTTTAGCATTTTTTAACTGTTCTTTTTCTATCCTTTTCTTTTTCAAAATTTCTTGTCGTTTTTTTCTCAATTCTAACTTCTCTGTTTTAACTTTTTCTTTATCTTCATAAAATTTCCGATACTCCGCCGATGAAATTGCCGCAGGTAAAGGTGTACGTGTAGTGATAGTGTTAGATTTTTTTGCAGGTTGCGGTTTAAATAAATGTTTTTCTATAATATCTGTTTCCTTTGTTTTACTAGTTTGTATAGGTGTACTAGTCTGTTTTATTGGAATATCAGCCAGCACATTGCGTCGAGTTATTATATTTTCCAATGATTCAGAGGTCTTGTTTGATATCATGGGTGTTTTTGGCAGTAATACTGTGGAATTGGTGGTTATCGTACTACATTGAGTGGTTATTATTGCATCGCGGCAATCGTTTACGCTTTCAGACAGTACTGTTGTTGCTGGCAGACTTATTTGAGTTGGTATTATAAGAACATCATCCAGCGATACTAAAGAACCAACATCCAAATAACTTCCTGACAAATGAAATGTGGAAATGTCGTTATCAATCAACGATTCTGATGCTTCGATAGATGAATCCTTATCTGAGTGAGTGACTAGAACGTCATGAGTTATTGGAACACTTTTATCTTGGCTTATGTTGCACAGACTTTCTGGAGTTTTAACAGGACTAAGCGGTCTTATATTGCTCAATTGGAGAAGCAAGTCTTCGTCAGCCTGGCTTTGTGGAATGGTTTCAAAGGACACCATTTGAGTCAAGTTGATATCATCTAATTGGCTGGTCCTGTTGTTATCTTCTTTGTCTATTTGAGATGTTGTGTTATTGACTGTTGAGTTCGTCAGGTCTTCAGAGCATGTTTCGTACACAACGTCAGAAAATTGGATCTGAGAAGACTTTCTTTTCAGTTTCTTCATCTCCTTCAATATAACAGCCACGTTTATATTTCTTTCGGCCAGAGTCGATTTTAGATGTTTCAAAACCTTTCTTGTGGAAATTAGGTCTGCGTTAGTTATTTCTTTAGAATTTCTTTCGGGTGTCTTTGATTTGTTTAATATTTCCAGGGTATTCTGAACACATTTCGTGTAATCCACTGCATCAGGATCAAATGGATAAAGCCCGCATTTTCTGAAACCATTAATTATATTTCGCTGCATATTTGCATTTTCCAGGCAGTCTTTGAAAAGAGCGCAAAAATTAGTCTTGGTGACAGAAGAGTTTATGTTTTCTGGCTTCGTCAAAAACTTCCTCACTACTTTTTTCCATTCTGATTTCAAAGGCCCAAAAACACTGACATCTGCCGGTTGAAGTATGTGCGTGGTATTAGGTGGCAGAGCATAAAGAATTATTTCCAATCGCTCGCACATCGCGCTCAACTCAATTGACATATGGGATCTGTGTCCATCAACCAGTAAGAGAATGGGTTTCTTAATTTCGTTACTCACCAACCAATTATTAAAATCGTTCGTAATGTATTCAAAAAATACGTCACTTCGCATCCAACCACTCTCAGACCTTCCGAGGACCCAATGTGGTGGCATGCTATCTGCTATTTGTTTTGGCGGGCGAATATATGGAAAAACTATTAGTGGAGGACAAACTTGCCCGTTAGCATTAAATGTCACCAAAACGGTTAAATTATCTTTTTCACTGCCATTTTTTATTTGGTAAAGATTCCGGTACCCTCGAGGACCAAGGACCTTTCCTGTTTTAGGGCAAAGGGCGAATCCACTCTCGTCTCCATTGAATATACGTTCCGGAGATTCTAATATATCACGATGATTTGATTCTATCAGAAACGCTTCAAGTTCTCGAAACCAGAGCTTGATTGACTCCTTCGTTACCCTAGCTCTCGCCTTGTTTATTCCTTCAGCGGATCTTTGTGAAATTTCCGGATGCCTTTTCAAGAAATTCAAAAACCAGGTTTGTCCAGGACGGTCGTCTTTGAAAGGAGTCTGCATGCGTAAGTCTTTTATGATTTTCTGAACAGTGTCTAGCAGTTCTGATTTTTTTATAGGAAAACCACACTTAGCTATTTCAATAAGCCATTCCACTATTTTTATTTCGATTTCATGGGTAAGTATAGGATCAGGACCTCGAGTTTTAATTGAATCAGTACTTCTTCCAGATATTCGATCTTGTACAGTTGCCCTAGGAACTCCATAATTTCGGCAAACTTCTCTAATAGAAAGCTTTTTTTCGCGAATATCTCTAAGTGCCTGGTTAATGGTATCTTGAGTATACGGTGCATTTTTTTTTCGTTTTTTAATAATGTCCTTACTCTTTGGAGGAGCCATCTGAAGCAAAAAAACGTATCATGAAATGGCTGAAAATCAGACCGCCGTTCGGTTTTCGGCCGCTCTATTTTTCATACAATTTTAAGTTGGCCGAAAACTGAATAATAATTATAGACTCACTCTAGTTTTCGGCCACTACCGAAATGCGTATTTTAGTTTCATCAATAACCGTTAAAATTGCAGTATTTTGATGGCCGAAAACTGAAAATAAGAGTATTCACAAGAATACGGTTCATTATAAACGAAAAGAAGTCTACTTTCGTCTATCCAATTAAATAAAAGAGACAAAAATATTTAGGCTGAACGTGAGCTACTTTTCGGCCACATGGCCGACAACCAAACATTTGGAGAATTTATTAAGTCACTTTCCGGCCACCTAATTTAACAACTATTTCAATAAAATATTGCACTAATTAATGTGAAAATACAGTACTAAGTTATTATTACACTAGAATATATGCACATTATTAGATAATCATACTAAAAACAGGACAAAACTTACTTTTGAGTAGAACGCGCGCCACTATATTTTTCGCTCGTTCCCCACACGTCTTGACAGCTCCTGTGCGGGCGTCGTACTAAACAATTTATTAAAAGTCGCGTGTTTTGTTTACCCGACCAAGTAATGTTGCCAGATATAATGCAACCATCTGTAAATGTATTTAACTTCATTTCGTGCTTTATTATTTACTATAATCTTTATTAAATCAAATTTACTGTAACACCTAGTGCCAAAGGCCGAAAACTAGACCCGGCCGGCAAACCGGCGTAATGACCCTACATACATTATCGATTGGTAGCACAGAATGTTAATACATAGTACCTACGGCACCTTACGTTAGAAATAATAATATATGTATAATTATAGTATCGTTTCTACCTATTCTTGTAATATTTTGAACATTTCATCTTACAAAAACAAAAAAGAATATTATTTAAAAATATTTGAAATGTTAGGCTTTATTGTTTAAAGCCTTTATTAAATGTATTGGTTTACAAATAAGTAGTTATTATACTGCAACAAACACTACATAAAAATCAGTATTTATTTCGCTTTACGACACACAGATTCTACAACAACAAACAAATGAATTTTAATGAATAATGATGACTGATGACGCAACAAGAAATTTCAGTCACAGAATACAAAAAGAAAGACAAAGATTACAAACAAACGTTACTTTTTTATTAAAGAGAGGCGAAGGAATCCAAACATACAGCCACCACGCGAGTTTTTGAATAATTAACCCTTTAACCGGCAGCACTCTATAATTTATTTAATTATTTATCAAATTACAACGGCTGTGTGAACAGCCAATTACTGCAATTTAAGGTTAAGGACAATTATGCAAATTAGAATTACGAAATACACAGTATTAGAATATAGAAAGCATAAAAACTCATTAGAATATAAAAATGTAAAAACATAACAAGAAAAAATATGGGTACATTCAATTAATGGGGATGGCAACTCAAAGCTAATCGTAGATGGCGCTGCGATAGTTGGTCCCCACGTCTACCTTGTACAAAAAAACAAACAAGATTATTTGTTATAAAAATTGAGTATAAATACAAAACAAATATGGAAAATTATTCGTCCATGCAAGTACTATATACTAAAAGAAGAATTAAGACGCCGCGGCGCATCTACAAGAGAAAAAAAGTGATTTAATTGAGTGGTTATACATTTGATTTTACCGTAATAAATCCACAATTACTTGTAGTTGAGGTTTCAATTTTTGAGTTTAGGTATGTTTTACCTGTCCTCTCCTTTATCAAGAATATAATGCTGCTTTTGACTTTCTATTTTGATAAAATATCATAATGTTTTAAGTCAGTAATTTTAACCTTTTTTTCTATTTAGATTCGAGAAATATCACAATATATTTAATTTCTTAACACCACAACTATTACAAAACTCGTTCCAGGTGATAATTCTTCGATTTTCGAGCGATGCAATACTGGTACATAACCTCCAAAAGAAAAGTAGATATTATTTTGAAAAGTGTATTCCATCATTTTTACAGCTTATTACACAACATCTAGTCATTTTACATCAATAAATGTTTTTTTTTCTGAAAATTCCTTTGATTTTACAGTTCTTTGGGGACCAAACTGTCATTTTCACTTTGACACTTGCCTTCCCCATTGTAAGTACTTTTTTGGTTTATAGCAAAAATAAAAACGAATGTCGATTTTCAAGGGTGAAGTATCGATTCACTGAATTCAGTACTATAAATAGATTTAAAAAATCGATCTTTTTGGCTCCAAAAATCTATTTTTCGATTAATCGATCTGTGATTGCCATCCCTACGTCACAGGCCCTGCGTTGTGAGTCCTTGTAAATGGTAAAAAAAGTCGCGCAACGAATTACGATCGCTGACCTTGAATGCATAGTGTGGCCATTTTCTGAGTTTGAACGTGAGTAAATAACAACGCAAACATCTTTCTACTTTCTACCGAGCGATAAGGTAAGTGAGAGTGATGTCAGGTTTGATATTCGTCTATTTATCTCGGTCGTCTAGTAGGCTCACACCCCCCGAGTATCTCGACACATTTCCAAACTTGTAACCTACCTAACCATGATCAGTTCAGCGGAACGTATGTTCTTGAATGACATAATAAATAAGCACATCACAACAGGTAGTTAATTAATAATTAACCCTAGATTCATAAACATTATGTGGGAATAACACTAATCATAAACATTCGATACTTTCACCTTTCGACGTCACGCGGTAGTTTATGAAACGCAAGGCCTTTATCACTGTTGTCGTTTAGGCAACCAAACGTTATACAGTATTTGCTTGTCTTCATATTTTATTATCTTTATTTACTTGTACGTGATTACACGTAAGAAAAATAATTACGATACGGAGGCGGCTCGCGGCAGCCACATGTAGCGACACCGCCCGCGGTGTGCGCGTGTGAGCGTGCCGTTTCATACCTACACCGCACAGTGTCCTCTCTGTTAGTACTCTGTGCTCCTACGCAGGTAATGCCGCCGCCGAGTAATGAATAGGCGTCCTCACATTGAACGTATGACCGCTCGCATGTGTTAGTACTTGGCAAATTGTGTCACTGTTAACTATTCAAGATATTACACTAGATAGGCAACTTTTTATAATTATTATCGTTTGCCTTCACGATTAATTAGCGTTGAGTACCTCAGTAAAAATAGAATCAGTAAGTGAAGCAAACTTGAGGATTACCTTTCTCAGTACGGTTTATGATTGGACATTGAGTTGACATGAATCCTTGCCACACATTTTGCGACGTTCAGTCTTGGTAATAAGGCAGTGCACCCTTTAGCTGCAGATAGGAATTTAAATTGAGTTACTAACTCCAGAAGCACTATACTATATTACACTACCTTCCTATAAAACCTCATATGAGCACAGAACACTTAATAGTATCGTCTTAAAAAAATGAAAAGAAATACAACCTCATATTAATAGGCAAGCTTATGTATTCAAAGTAGTGGACTTCAATAAATGTTGCGTTTCCAGTGAATAGCATAGATATTGACGGAAAAGAAAAGCAACGACTTTCAGTTTTTGGGCAATATACACCATACAACCGTAGTTGCAATTATAGTGTCCAGAAATGTCGCTTGCATGAACTTACTAGTGTCTAAAGAAAATGAAAAATCCTTTGGAAATCATTGTACTTAATCAAGATAATACTCACTCATACGGCACGATCCCCAATATCTGCACTCCTTTGTGAATGTTCATCAGTTCACCGAAATATGCCAAATAGTTCAAATATCTCAGATCCCTCGGCGACAACGCAGTATTATGCTTATCTGACCCTTCCGGGTGCGGCGTCAAAATGAACGTGTAATCTAAATTAGGGAGCACAACGTTTCTGAAGAAATGGTCATACTTGAAATCTCTATACTTATTTTTAACAATTTTAGGTGTAAAATGGCATTCGAAGCGTTTTTTGATGATGTGGGTGTCTAATTGTATCAAAAAAGTTGGTCGTGCTTGAATGATGGTCAGTAGGATGAACTTGAGCCCCATTTGCGTGCACATGCCCATGGTGTTTACGATCCAGGGCATGGAGCTGTATGCCGGGTTGGAGCGGCATTGAGCGAGGAGTTGTGTGACTGCGTTGACGTAGCGGTTGGCGTTGTCCATTGTGTTGATCATGCCGATGTTCAAAGTTCTGAAAAGGAGGAGGGTCGTTAGTCGTAAACAACTGAAAACTTAAAATTTATTTGAAGTTCTGAGGGTCTAAAACGACCACATTAAGCAATATTCGTAATGAACTAATGACACTTCGCAACGTCATTGGTTATTCTTGTATTATTCATTCACTAGGTGAATCATTAAGAATATTGCTGAGTGCTGGTGGTAAAAACATTCTATGAATCCATGTGGCCTGGGTGGAGCGAAAGGGAATGTCAGACTTATACTGTCTAAAATCCACGGTGTTCCTTCAATAGCCCTGTACGTTCTAGGGTCACGGTTACCTGATAAGACAGTCCCACGACCAAATGGTCGTTTTAGACCCGCTGAGGTATTAATAGTTTGACAGAAGTTTCATCAGCGTTTTTTCTTAGTCTTCGGCTTAGTTTCTAAACTACTTTGCTCGGTAGATAGATGTCTATAATGGCTTTATGAAAGTCACAATATAGAGTACCTATGGCTACGTGCGAACTTGCGAAGTGTACTGTACAACGTACAACTAATCCACTAACAACATGCAGTGACTTCGGTTGTAGGCAACAGGGGTTTCCTAAACTTGGCATCACACTTGTGGGGCGTCCAATAATTACGGGAGGTGGGGGTAGGGAATCGAGCCGAATCTCCTCATTTCACGTGAAGGTGAGGAGGCTTGGCAAATATCAGTTCCCTAATTACTGTTAGATTTTCTCACTGTGATTCTAACAGCGCAATCAAGCACAGATACAACTTTTTTTTTAATTGGTCTGCGTTTTCTCTTGACTCTCTTTTGTTGTAGAGTGAGCTTATACTTGCTATGGGTTAATACCTGAAATAAACTGATTATTATTATTTAGAAGCCACTCTTCGAGTTCAACTTTGAAGAGTTTCGCGTTGTATGCGTTTGGAAATAGATGCAGATAGTTTCTTGTGCGTATTTTGTAACATGTTTGGTACCGCTTAGTGCGCATTAGTGGAATAGAGGCCAAGCACGAATAGTAACTTGTAGTGCGTCTAGATATCTGATGGTAGAAGGGCGGCGCTGAGATGAGGACGTGCAGCTCTTGAGCACTGAAGTACAGTCTAAAGAAGACCGGCTACCAGGCAACCTTGCGACGATGAGCCAAGCAGTAAAGCTTGGCATCCACCAGTTTAACGTAACCAATGAGCCTCTGCCTCTTAGCACTGCGTTCAAAGGTGGCTACAACACTCCATGCAGGATTGGACTTACGCTTTGTAAAGGGTTAAAAGCTGTCCAAGCGTAAATTATTCTTTCACTCTTTAGGCTACCCTATGGGTGAAGGGTTTAAGCCAAATCTCACGACATCCCATCAAGGAAGGAAGGGGTTTGCTGGACGCCTCCTTATTAACGGCAGCTAGATAGATGATGATCACGTATCTCCACTTCTAATGTCCAAGCCAAAACGAGGCTAGAGGCTCGCAAGCGTGAGAGAAAACCCTGACCCTATACGTGCCATTTGCGTCCCAGGCCCGCGGTAGTTTCCTTAGACAATCCTGTTGGTCTAGTGGTTAGTGACCCTGACTGCTATGCCGAAGGTCGTCGGTTCGAATCCCACCCAGGACAAACGTTTGTCTGATGAGCACGATCATTTGTTCTGTGTCTGGGTGTAATTTATCTAATAATATTTATGTATTTAGAAATATATAAGTATGTTTATCAGTTGTCTAGTACCCATAACACAAGCTCTGCTTAGCTTGGGACTAGATGCGGCGTTGTGCGATTTTTGTGGAATATTGTTATTATATTATTAACCCTGCGGCCCCGGCAGGCGTTTGGCCCTATATTCCCGGTATAAGGCGCGCGTGAAACTTGGCGCGCCGTCGACCTGGGTCCTTGACCAAACGGCGAGCTACCCATTACTCGCCGTCCGAACGCCCGCGTAGAAACTATGTGTTATTTTACGACTTTTTTTTTAATTAACGTTCATACTAACATGTCTGGAGTTTTTAAATGCGTGAAGTTAGGGCCGAGGAGTGGTGTAGTGACCACTGTGGCGGACACATTTCCTGCTACGGTGAACTCTGCCTGCCCTGGATCTAAGTCTATGACTAGAACTGGTCCTTTGGCCAGCAGTCTGTTTACATAGTACCGGAGGAATGTCGACTTGCCCAGTCCTTTGCCGCCGCACACAATACCTCGGCTGTTCTTTTCTGGAATGTGAAATAGGATTTGTTAATAAAAAATCTTAGATTGATAATACCTACCTACAAAGTTAGTTAGTTTGAAACTCTTAACACCTCATAAAAGCAATTATTTGAAAAATTATAGTTTAGGAGAGAATATCCATATTCTCAAATGCTTTATAAACTCAATCACCAAAAGGGTTTAATAAAAAAAAAAGATTTATTGATTAACCGATTTGTTGCGTTGCGATGTCTAATTTCGCTTACTTCTAGCTGTGGCGTCGAACAAAAATAACGTGACACTGATCAGTGCCCAACGCCATACGATTAGATGACACGCATCTGTGTCTTCCGCAGATAAGAAAAATACAGAAAAGAAAAAAATATAATTACCATTTTTTACATGTTCAAAGCTTGAATACTTTTGGCACATTGGTATAAGTGGTTAAAAGTGGCAAAATAAGCGTATTTCTGGAAATGGAGGGTAGGGTGACTTTTTTAGTACAGGTGTGCCAAACCTTTTTGCATTTTCTAATGATTTGATAGATTATGAGGTATTAAGTCTAAAAATGTTGTTTTGGTTTTCCTTATAACAAATTTCAACTGTTTAAACTATGTTAATGAAAAACTGCCAAGTTTGAATAAATAGATAACAGGTATTCACAAAAATAAATCAAAATTAGGTAGGTTCTGGGTAAAAACCATAACTTAATTGAAGTTGAAGGAGTTCTTTACCATCGATTTAAAATGAGACACATCTGTGCCTACCAGCACACACAAAATAAAGTGATGGCACTGAAACTTGCCATCTCTGCAACAAATCGACTTTCAAAAAGGTTGGTTAACCCTGTTTTAAAAAAAAATCTTACAATATCCAGAAACGAAGGCTATGAGCTTAATATACGTTAAAAATGAAGATATTTTGGTTCTGAGTAAAAACATTTATAACTTAATTGAAGGAGTTACCATCGATTTTAAAATGACACACATCCGTGCCTAACGCCACACGCAAAAGAAAGTGATGGCACTGCAACATGCCATCCGCAACAAATTGGTTAAAGTAATCAAAAACTGTGTCAACGTACCAAGTCCACAGCTAACAGCATGGTCCCAAGAGTCATTCTCTTCAAAGTACCTCCAGGGCTTCTTCAAAACAAGGCTGCAACCAAGATCAGCAGAAGCCCTTCTAAGACCTCCGTGAGACTTGTTACATTTTGAGAACAGATCCATAAAGACATTGCCTTCAACAAAGTCCATTCTCACATCATTCAATTTTGACATACATATTATACCATCAAACTCTCCAATTGTGGTAACTATTTCTTCAGCTTCACGCACAGACAATCCTTCTGAAGTTAACTTTCTAAACACTCCATGGTCATTATTGGGACTTTCAATAGTCTTGAAGCATTGAGCGAAATTATTATTTGGAGCGTACAATTCAACTTCGTCCTTCAAAGTATGACCAAAAACTTCTACAGTGCCTGCTATAGCTTTGACTTTTACTTTGCCATTTAGATAGAGCTCAGCGGGATGCTTTAGCACAAAGATGTGACAATCCTTCCCCTGGTACACTTTAACAGGCTTCACGACTTCTTCCTCAGTAGTTGGTTCTCTTTCGGATTCCGAAATTATTGTGTTATTTTGGTCTGTCGTAGTTTCTTCTAGAGGCATTTCTGTAGAGGTTTCTTCTGAAGGCATGTCTATACTTGCATCTTCTATTTCACCATGTTTATTAGGTGCATAATCAATTAAGACTTCTTCATTAATATCATTGTTATCTATCTCTTCAAGTTCATTTTCTAAGTCTTCAACAGTATTATCATCACCTAATTCAGGAACTAAACTGTCTACATCTGTTTCTGATCCAAAGTCGGTACATGTTAAAGTGGGGGCTATGTCTTGTCTCTGTTTTATTGTGGGGTGCTTGTAATCTTCCAAGATGTCACTGAGTCTTTGTGTTGGCATGTCCCTTACAGTAATTGATATAAATGTAGATGATTCATTAGATGTTAATGAATTCAGTATACTGTTGCTATCAGACATATTTGTTTCATCATCATCATCATCACTATTATTAATTGTTAGTGATTCCATTGTTATGTCATCATCATCAACACTTTGATTTGTTGGCTTGTCTTTTTTTTCTTTTTTCTTAGATTTAGTTTTCTTTGGTTCTTCTTCTACTTTTCTTTTCTTACCCTCTAAACTTAGTATGTTCTGCTTCTTGCTTAGTTCTTTAAGGATCTTAGCTGCTAATGCTCCATCAGCATCGAAAACTTCTGACCCTGTGTCATCAATACCTGGTTCTGATGATATCTCCTCTGATTCTGAAAAGGTCTCATTATCATCTTCACCTTCATCTTCACTTGTACCTAAATCTTCACTAGACTCCATACAATCAGATAGAGATTCATTGTTTTGTTTACATTCAGATATGGATTCCTCATCATCAGAATCCTCCAAATTAATTTCATCAATATTATCATCAGTGTCTGTATTCATTGCAGACAAGTTAGACAGATTTATATCAGCACTACTAGTTGTACTATTTCCTATAGTTTTAGGAGTTGTTGATAGACTAGTGTCTCCTTCATTTTCGGAATTTGTGAGCTCTACATCCGATATACTTAGGGCAGATTCAAAATCATCAAACCGCCTGTGGGCCTCAACTATGTCGTGATCGGAGTTTCCACTGTGCCTGATAAGCTCAATGTCACTTCTCTTATAACCCTGTAGCATTTGCTTTAATTGTTTTTTCTTTACAACTTCGTCTGATTTGTTTTCCTTTTTCGAAGGTTTCTTTGAAACATGCGCTTTCTCAAAGAACTCCATTGTTAACACGAATCAAGCTAGGTTTTTGGACAGATAGGTAATAAACTTTCACTATCTATTTAGCAGATGTTAGACCATCAAGGCATCAACCCGGTATTTATAAAAACAAAACAACCGGGAATGACCGGGAAGAAAGAAAAACAATGCGGACAACGTCAACTACCTGGAGCATGCGAGAATATCTGTCAATAGTGTCCACAGAATATAATAATATATACTCCTAACGGATAGTGTCAATGTCAAAAAGTATTGACTATTATAAAACGTTCAGAAACGTTTAATAACCTTTAGGAAAAGAAAAATTAAATTCTACTACAGCTTGACATAAAAATGTAGAAAACCGGAAGTCGCCACTGTCTTCGCGCTACCAGCACTTTGAATGTTTTTTTTTTTTTTCACTTATTACGTTAGTTCTATGGCACAATAATAAATCTTACAAACCTGCTGCGGTCTTTGTTTAGGTACATCAAATATCAAAGATTTTAAAACGCTGTCAGAAATAAAAATTTTAGTTCCGTTTCAATCCGTTCTGGCCAAGCTGTAACCAAGTTCATTGAAAGACCATGAGAAATTAAACTACAATGATTATACTAATATAACAAAGATATTAAAGGCGCGTTTCCATTATGCAAGTGATTTGCATACAAGTTGCAAGTTGCACGCAAATTGTATAGTGGAAACAACAACTTGCAAACAAGTTGCAACTTGTATGCAATTAGGTTTAAACTTTTTTTTTTTTTTTTTTTAGGTGGTAAAATCATCAAATGAGTTCTCCCGCCCTGGGTGGGGCGGAAGGGACTGTCAGACTCTTACTGACTAAAATCCACCCGTGTTCCTTCCTATACCCTTTACGTTCCGGGGCCACGGTAACCTGGGTTAAGAAAAAACCCGCGACCCCAGCAGGCATTTGGCGCGAAACACGACGCGCCACCGACCCGGGCTTGGTCCTTGGTCGGACGGCGAGCTACCCATAACTCACCGTCCGCAAGCCCGCTCCACCGCTGTGCCCTCTGCTAATCAGAGGGACACGCGTTGGAGCGTCCACACGACAGGCTATTCGCATACGGGCAAAGAGACCCCTTAGGCACACAGTGCCTAAGGAAGAGTTTTTGCCCGCATCCCAGGGTGCACCGGCCCGAAAAACTGGTCTTCCCCCCGGACGTATCCGAGAGGGAACTCCAGTCCACGGGCGCACGTGGAGGTTTCCTGTCATAGCACCCCAATTAGGTTTAAACTTGTACGCACAGTAATCAAGTCGGATCATTTGCACGCAAGCTATCTGTGCACGCAAGTTGCAAGCGCATGCGGTCGTGCATAGAGGATTACTTTGTTTATGACTTTATTACTTTGTAAAAATGACTGCTAAATGGGATACGGTGAAAACAATAATGTTTATTGAGGAATATCATAGACATGCTTGTCTTTGGGAACCAAAAAACAATCTTTCTCAACTAGAACTTACTTGTATACCACTAAAATCTTGTATGCAAGCTGCAAGTTGAACAAAATCGTGTTTCCAATTCAAATTACTTGCACACATGTCTGACGTCATACATGCATGCAAGCACTTGCATAATGGAAACGCGCCTTTATGCAAGAGCTTGCATGCAAGTTTTACTACATTGTGGACTACTTTTAATGGGCAATGAATGGTGCCGGATTAAGGCTGCTTTTTTGATGTCCACTAATCATGTTCATTGGTTTATATAGCACAGCACTGGTGGAAACGTATTCAACTAAGATGTGTTTTTTGCGTGCTGTGGGTCGTCTTCCCTACTATCAATACATCGCATAGCACGAGCTGCGCATCTTTGTAGCTCAGCTACTTTGTGGCGGCGATCTTCATAGCACATCTTACTCGCACCGCTTCATAGCTTAGCATTATTGGAAATGGTCAGTTTCGTAGCTCAGCTTTTACATTCTCGCAGCATAGCTGCATCTCTGGTGGAAAGCAACCATAAGACTTTACGAGGCGTAGTTCGGATAGCGGAAAACACCAGTGGGATAGCGACCTAAGGGCTATGATATCCGAGTGGGACACCTAAGGGCGAGCCATTTCAGAATGCGGCAAATCGACCGACCATGTAGTATCGTTCTTAAGTCAATTATAACATAAATCTTTTGGTCGGGGGTCGGGCATTTTTCTTTTGAAAATTATTTTGGAAGTCTGGAGAAGTTTTGCCCCGGTTCGAAAAAATCGTAGATGGTGCAGGGCTGTTCGGCAGCATCTTTCTCCAGGCCTCTTGTACACACACGTTTTTCGGCCGTGAAAATCTACGGTTAATTCGCCGTGTAGGCGCGGTCGTCAGTGTTGTATGGAACACAATGGGTCGAGCTTGTAGACGCGACCGTGCCTATACACGGCGTATTAACCGTGTATTTTCAAGGCCTTTTTCCTGTCACAGCACGCGTATTTTAGCCTGCACGCGGGTCTCGCCTGCATGCGGACTGCCCGCATCCTATATTTGATACATGTTTTTCTAACATGCGGGTAGCACGCGCGCGGAACGCGGATTGCCTGCGAGTGCGCAGCCCGCGTGCGCACTATCCGGATGCGGGCGGTGATCTTCTGCCTTCAGTGTTGTCATAGAGTACATTTGGTGTTGTTTTTACTGTGAAGCGGGTTGCACGCAAGCTCATATCCTACAGTCTAAAAGTACTCTGTGCTACAGTCGTCCGACGAAGACGTCTAGATAGGGCAATCGTGCGGGGTGTGAGGGGTGAGACGCGGGTAAGCCGAGCCCGAGTTGCGAACATAACAAAAGCGTCGTCCTACTGTATGATTTTTATACTGTGCTCATAGTCCGCATATAATCGCAAAATTTTACCAGAGTTTACCCACTGGCGACACGCACAACACTGCTGCAGCAAACGAAATCTTTGTCCTGCGTGTGGCCCGGAGAGTGCTATCACCCGCATGCGGACGAGGCCCGCATGCGGTTGGGATAGGAATGGGAAATAAAAATAAAAAATAATAAAACGTAATACTAATTTTATGTACGATATTTAATAATATATAACCACTCCTGACGTTCGAGATAAATACATTCCGTGATTGTATCAACATTCAATACAGTCCATACGAATGACAACTACTACTAGACTGCTGGTGGAAGCACCCCCAGGTATTACGAAACAAGGAGCTGATGGGAACGCTTCCACAAGCGAGCCGTTAACATACAGCGTTGTTTGACATGAGACTGCCTACGAAGGGTTTAGTTGACGTGTCCTAAATGCGGCTCACAATCTCTTGTCAAAGCCTATGTTCGTAAAAGCTAGACGTTTAGTTTCCCGCCGCCTGGGTGAAGGTAGCAAGGAAGTCGGTAACGATCTTCTTCAGAGAAGCGTCAGATTCTGGGGTGATCTGACCGTCCTTGGCGATGGTGGCCAACAGACCCTGGTGGCTGGTTTTGATGTGCTGGGTGAACTCCTTCTCGAAAGCGGTGATCTTTGCGGGGTCAACTTTGTCGAGGTGACCACGGACACCACAGTAGATGATGGCGACCTGACGATAAAAAAGAAAATTATTTACTTTTAGTCAAGTAATGTGAAGATTTTCGACCTCACTAAATTGAGATCAGGGAAACCAGATTCAATATATCGACAATTTACTTTTAAAAAATGTGGTCTTTTGTTTATTTTTGTCTCTGAAAGTAACAAAAGAGTATACATTACCTGCTCCTCAATGGCCATGGGCACGTACTGTCCCTGCTTCAACAGCTCAGTCAGACGCATACCACGGTTCAGCAGCTGCTGGGTGGCGGCGTCCAAGTCAGAGCCGAACTGCGCGAAGGCGGCGACCTCACGGTACTGGGCCAACTCCAGCTTCATGGAACCGGCCACCTGGTTTACACAGTATAATGGTTAGAGGTTGCATAGCTGATGATTAAATTACATTCCTTTCAAGACACAGAAATCTCAACATTTTGGTCGGTAAAAAGTATTGTTATTTGATTTACGATCATGATTGGATGGAATATATTTCCATCATAATTGTAGGATTTAAATGACTTATTCAAAACTTTACATTAATTATATTTTTGCGACTGATCTACGCAGTGAGGGGAGCGGCGGGCGGCGCAAATAAGACATTTGTTACTTGCTAAGTGCGCGAATTCTTCACTGGCGGCGCCTCGTGGTGTATTTTAATCATTTCTATACATTTGATATTACCGCTCACTGCCCCACTCCTGGTCACCACTCACGGTGACTAGGCGCAATGTCGTGACCGGCCCGTAAAAGTTGCAGCGTTACAATGACATAACTCTCATAATGTCGCATTTGTGTTCTGCCCCCTTGGTAGTTCTTTGAATACGAAATATCTAAGAAAAAAGTCTGTCACAAACCTGCTTCATAGCCTTGGTCTGGGCAGCAGATCCTACACGGGACACAGACAGACCGACGTTGATGGCGGGACGGATACCCTTGTAGAAGAGCTCAGTCTCCAAGAAGATCTGGCCGTCAGTGATGGAGATCACGTTGGTGGGAATGTAGGCGGACACGTCACCGGCCTGGGTCTCAATGACGGGAAGAGCTGTTAGGGAGCCACCCCCCATCTTGTCGGACCTGAGAGGAGACATGGCTTTAGTATTTATGGCATAGAATTATCAGTGAAGGTTAAATTTGGTGAAATCTATAACAAAAAGTATAGATTTGTTGAAGTTTCGAAGATTCCGAGACCACATTTTTAATGTCAATTTTTAGTTGGTGCCATTGACGCAGTGTTAAGTGATTGAGTGCTATGTTGCGTATCATGTGTTCGATTCTCGCGAGGAACACATATTTGATAGTAATTTTTTAAAACATAAGTTGTCTTTGTGTGATGACATAGTCACTATCGCCGCGTCAAAACAGCGCGTGTGCCGTTTTCAATAAACTATCCAGTGAGTGCTGTTTTGATATTTTGTGTACTGTTGACTTGAATGTGGAGAGGTACTTACATCTTAGCGGCACGCTCGAGCAGACGAGAGTGGAGGTAGAACACATCACCGGGGTAGGCCTCACGACCCGGGGGACGACGCAGCAGCAGCGACATCTGTACAATAGAACAATCTCTTAGAATTTATTAGAGTCCGCGCTTTTTTTAAAATATAATTTGTTTTAATGACAGACACTAGTGCCACGTCAAAAGGACTTTAATTGATTGTGGTGCAAACTCTGTTTTTTTTTTATGCTCATTCATTTTTTTTTTTTTTTCGTAATCAGTTGGAGTTCAACATGAGCTGTCTTAGTCCATTTTTTTATTCTCATACTAAGTCAACATCTTGTCCTGTCAGGCTTTTTTTTTTCTTAGCGTGGTAAAATCATCAAATGAGTCCTCCCACCCCGAGCAGGGCGGGAGAGACTGTCAGACTTGTACTGACTAAAATCCACGGTGTCCTTCAATAGCCCTTTATGTTCCGGGGTCACGGTAAGGAAATAAGTCCCGCGACCCCGGCAGGCTTTGGTCCTCTGAGAGGGGGCCCAGTCATTTGTCCTGTCAGGCTACAGAGAATATAGAACTAGCCTGTATTTATTTAGGTTTGTTCTGCTCTGCCGAGTTTCCTCCGTGCCTCGGAAAGCACGTAAAGCCGTTGGTCCCGGCTGTCATTTGTAGATCTTTGACAGTCGTAACTTACTGTTAGTCAGAAGCTCTAAAGTCTGACAACCAGTCTTACCATGGGGTATCGTATTACCCAGTTACTGGGTTGTGGAGGTCCGACAGGCAGTCGCTCCATGTAAAATACTGATATTCAGCTGCATCTGGTTCGACTGGAAGCCGACCCCAATATAGTTGGAAAAAGGCTAGGCAGATGATGATGTTCTTGTTTTTCACCGGAATCTTTTTTCACTCTATAAGGTAATTTTCAGTCATACCTGACGGTAGGCAACAGCCTGCTTGGACAGATCGTCGTAGATGATGAGCGCATGCTTGCCGTTGTCACGGAAGAACTCTCCCATGGCGCAGCCCGAGTAGGGGGCGAGGTACTGCAAGGGGGCGGCGTCGGAGGCCGTGGCAGACACGATGATGGTGTAGTTGATGGCACCTGCGACACAATCGAGGATTAGTAGAAGCCTGGGTATACCTACTCATTTGGTGCTGGTTATGTCAGAAAAATATTAATGGGTTTAATGAAGTAGAGATTGTAGTAGGAATGATATGAAAGAAAAAGGAGTAAATGATACTGTGACATCTGATAGGGGAGAATGGAAGAAGAAAACGTGTTGCGCCGATCACAAGTTAAATGGAATAAGGGCACGAAGAAGAAGAAGAATGAAGTAGAGATTGTATGAGAAACTTAGATGTAAAAGTATAAATTGGGAGGTAATACGAGCTACACGTACAGAGACACGTGTCGTTAGGGCTTAAGACGATAAGAGATCAAATCTAATTGATTTCTATTTGAAGAATTTCTTATTGTCACACTGATGAAACATGCATAAAAAGTTTAAATGTATTTTTGTTCTCACAGATTAAATACGCCACCAGCATGACAAATCTGAGCTAGTTTACATTGGGCGGTCGGCGTCTGACACGCGTTAACAAAGCGCGCGTTTGAATGCGCCCTGTGCACAGGCTGCACAGCACACTGTATCACTTTAGAAACGCTAAATGTTTTAGAGCTTTTATCTAGTTTTTCATGTATTTGGACAAATCATAGCAATTTTCATGAAAAGTCTAGCTAAAATGTCTTTCAAAATCATATACTCACCAGCATCAGTCAACCTCTTCACGATCTGGGCGACAGTGGATCTCTTCTGTCCAATGGCGACGTAGATGCAGTACAGCTTCTTCTTTTCATCGTCACCCTTGTTGAAACGCTGCTGGTTGATGATGGTGTCGATGGCCAGGGCAGTCTTGCCAGTCTGACGATCTCCAATGATCAGCTCACGCTGGCCACGACCGATGGGTACCAGGGAGTCGACGGCCTTGATACCTGGGTAGAATGGTGAAGGTGATGAGTTTTTCTATTTACATTTTTTATACCATTAACCTGTGTCAAGGATAGTGTTGCAATGCCGAAAATAAGGCGTATGTAAAAGATTATTAGAGTAAGTTTCAAATAGGTTTCTAAGGGCTGGTTTTTCAATAGTCAGTTAACCGTTAACTGACGAATTAAAATGGCGGTTTGACAGCTTATCTATGGAAAATATGTCATACCGTTATTTTTATTCCTCAGGTAATGGTTAACTGACTATTGAAAAACCAGCCCTAAGTCATTTTTAAGCGTCAACCTTCAATGTTTCTTACGTAATTAAGACAATAATAGTTGTTTAGTAAAATGCATTTGCTAGGACTTGAAATTCGTCAAGTGTTTTTCTCATATCTGAACAATTATTGAATTTTATCTCTTTGAACTCTAGCGAAAAAACAACTTGACTCCCAACTCACCGGTCTGCATAGGCTCGCGTACAGACACACGAGGGATGATACCAGGCGCCTTGATACCCACTCGCATACGGGTCTTGGTGTCGACGGCTCCCTTGCCGTCGATGGCGTTACCCAGAGCGTCGACTACGCGACCCAGCAGCTGTTCACCGACGGGCACGTCTACGATGGCACCGGTACGCTTGACAATGTCTCCTTCCTTGATCAGCTTGTCGTTACCGAATACTACCACACCCACGTTGTCGGGCTCCAAGTTGAGGGCCATACCCTGTGGAAGTGGAGGTTGTTGAGAATAATAAAAATTTGTTGAAGTTGAAAATACGGAAGATTTAGATGTAAATTCCAACATACATAAACTTGCACTTTTTTCCCCGTGGGAGTTTAGAGAATCTTTTTTTATCTACAAGATTTATTAGGTTTTACAGGAGAGAAACATAGTGTCATTAAGCTGCATTCATTCTAAAACAGAAGAATATTCAACATACTATACATTTAAATTGTAAGGGTGGGATAGTCATAGAAAAAATCGAATGCAAGCAAATGACACTAGATATTTTATGTTTCCTAAGAAAAATACCAATTTCCAGTTGCATAAGATTAAAAAGTTATGTACTTTAATGGTGTTAATTAAAAGTGTGATAGCAGAATTTAATCATTTTTTTTTTTTTTTTTTTTTTTTTTTTTTTTTTTTTTTTTTTTTTTTTTTTTTTTATTAAATCTACAATCAGCCTCATGGCTTTAATCAGATTGGATGGATGTGATTTAGGTTATCTTTAGAGGGTGCACATCCTTCGAAGTGTCAACCCTATCTTTTTGCAACTACTGTGAGTTTTTATATTGAGGCTAGTCGCACTCTCTTTAGCCGGAATAGGCAGTTGCTTGTTTGCATGAGCTGTGTGGCAAGATGGTTGGTGTGTCGCTCTAGGCGTTGTTTGTAAGATACACAAGACCTCTCCATTTCTTCCTTGACTGTCGGGATTTTCAAATACTCGTGCACTTCCGTGTTCCGTGTGAACCATGGCGCATTGACCAAGATTTTTAATATTTTGTTCTGATAGCGTTGGAGGATTTCCACATTTGAGTGACTTGCTGATCCCCAGAGTTGGATGCCGTACGTCCATATCGGTTTTAGAATGCACTTGTATATGAGGAGTTTGTTTTCTAGACTCAGTGTTGATTGCCTGCCCAGTAGCCAGTACATATCTCCAAACTTTTTGTTAGCCTGATCTCTTTTGGCTTTTATATGGTCTCGCCAAGTGAGTCTCCTATCTAGGTGCATGCCCAAGTATTTGACTGTATTGTTAGTTGGTAGAGTGGTACCGTCAAGTGTTACTGGTGTGCAGTCCCCTCTTTTTAGTGTGAACGTAATGTGTACCGATTTTGCCGGGCTTGCACGTATTCTCCACTTTTTTAGCCACACTCCAATTTGGTCTAGGCATACTTGAAGTTTTGTTGATGCTGTGTTCGGGTCTTTACTACAAGAGAGAACTGCAGTGTCATCCGCATAAGTCGCAGTTATTACTTCCTCTGAGGTGGGTAGGTCAGCTGTGTATATAGTATACAAGACAGGGCCTAGTACAGAGCCCTGTGGCACTCCTGCTTCCATTTGGCAAATAGACGAGAGACAATCTTCACATTTGACTTGGAACAGGCGATTTTGCAAATAAGATTTCAACAGCATGTACATACTATTTGGTAGATGGAGCTTTAGCTTGTACAGGAGACCCTTGTGCCACACGCGGTCAAAGGCCTGCTGAATATCGAGGAAAACAGCTGAACAGTATTCCTTTCTTTCGAGCGCTTGTCGTACTGTATGAGCTACTCGGTGCACTTGTTCTGTAGTCCCGTGGTTTGCGCGAAAACCAAATTGGTGTTCTGGTATAACATTTTGTTCTTTTAGAACTGGTAAAAGTCGTTTCAGGACCAGTTTCTCAAAAACCTTCGACAGCAAGGGAAGAAGACTTATGGGTCGGTATGATGATACCTCTGTAGGAGGCTTTCCCGGTTTGGCGACCATATTTATGGTTGATACTTTCCACAAATTTGGGAAATATTGTAGCCTTAGCATTGCATTGTAGAGTATTGTCAGCAGGACAATGCCTTTTTTTGGCAGTTGTTTAAGAACTTCTGCCGTTATTAGATCAAATCCTGGTGCCTTTTTTTGTTTCAAATGCATGATAGCCTTTTTGACTTCTGACGGTGTAACTGGTGTTATTGGCGGAGACATCTGTTGGTCGCTGTTCAAGAGTTTGTCTATTTCCTCTTCGGTGTGCGTGTTGTCAGGTTCATTTGGTTTGAAGATGTTTTTTAAAGAACTAGCAAACAACTCTGCTTTATTTTGTGGTTTTCGTGACCAATTGCCATTTGTTTGTCTTAGTGGAGGCATGTGTTCTTTCGGCCTTTTTAGTGATTTAGTTATTTTCCAAAGTGTATAATCCTCTGCTTTATTCGGAGATAGATTCCTAAGTTTTTCTTGCAGAGTACTGTTCTCATTTTCCCTTAACAGTTCTTTTAGGTCTTTTTGCATTTTATTGAGTGCCTTCTTGTCTTGACGATTCCTGCTGGTGTGCCACTGATGTCTTAGTCTTCTCTTCGCAGTTATCATTTCTCGTATTTCCAGAGTAGTGTCCTGATTTTGTGGTTTAGATGCTAGGTATGGCGTTGATAGCCAGGCCGCCTTTTGTATTAGGTTAGTGGCACACCACGTAGCGTTCTCTATGTCATGTAATGATTTGAGAGGGATGCACAGATTGACATTTTCATCAATATAATCTCGAAAGGCCTCCCAGTCGGTTTTATGATTATATAGGGTTTCACGTGGTTCTTTCCAGATAACTGTTGTGCTTAATGTGCATATCACGGGTGTATGGTCTGATGACCCATTTAATCATGATTTTGATAAAAATTATTCCTCTATGAAATGTAAACTCAACTTTTTGTTATTTTTTCTACATCTTTAGAATTTGGAATGAGACATTTTTTTAACAACTTGTAACATTAATTTAGCATTACATAACTGAAAAAGAATATCAATTTTTATTTGGCAAGAAGATTTTTACAATATCAATATCAATTTTTATTTGGCAAGACAATTTTTATTTATGTTTTATTCCATTACATTCATTATAATACTTTGGGTATGAGATCTAAAAAAAACTGGAGTCTTTTTTATTAGAAGCAGTAAAACCTCTGGTTCCTAAAGAAAACAAAATGTTGCCAATAATAGTTAAAATGAAATGTTAAAGAGTTAAAATAATACAAACCTTAAGACCGGAGGAGAATTCCACCATCTCCTCAGCCTGGATGTTCTTGAGACCATAGACACGGGCGATACCATCACCAATGCTCAATACACGGCCAGTCTCTTCCAAGTCAGCCTATTAGGAAAGAGAATAAATTAATAAAAAAAAAACTTTAAAATAAAAATGCATATTTGTGGAATTTAATCTTTAGAGGTTGTAGGTTGGGGCACTCTTAAATTATAATATAGAAATATTAATTTAAATTAATTTAATATGATGATGGGAATCAGCTGACAACTGCTTTTAACCATTTATTTACCCTTTGACATACTTAGCATTATCCAGTATCCAATGTCAGACATAGTTCCAGAAAAAAATTGTTTCATAATCAAAATAAAATTTCCAAATTGCCCTCAACTTTAAAACGTGTTTTCAAATCAGGATTAAATAAATTAAAAATTTCAAAATGCGATATTTCATTCATTTTGTCATTGAAAAAAGTTTCTGCAGGATTTCGCCAAAGTGTGAATGAACTGCATAGGTGAAATAGGTCATGGATCAATATCATCTGCAGTATGACATCTGATTCTGTCAGAGAGCACAAATCAGCGCCCTCTCATTACCCAAGTACTGATACTAATTGATAACAGCATGTTTATGTAACACTTGAAACTAACCTTGGGAGCGGCACCCAGGATCCTTTCCTCCAAGATAGTGGAGATTTCGGCGGCCTTCTGGGTGGGAGACACATGGAAGTTGCGGGCAGCAACCATCACGGCGGGAGCCGCGACACCCGCGACCTTCGATACCTGCCGACACACATAAGTTCACATAACCAACATCAACACATTTCACATTACATTTACACACTAAACCGACACAGACACACTCCTTTCCGTATTTCACTAAACATTTTCTACTTTATTTCACTAATTTCATGTTTCTGGAGGTCTGAAAATCGAATCGCCCAGTATTACATAACACCGATCACACACAACAGAATAATGTAATAAGCCGTCAATATGAAAATATTATCTAGAATAGTCGTTTAGGAAAACTTACAGTTGCATAACCAACTAAAGATCAGTAATTATGAGCAAATCATCCATGATTCCTAACCCGTGGACATTCCGCGAGACGTGATAACCGGGTAGAATTTTCATGTTACAACTTATCACACTCTCCGTGTTCTTGATTTAAATGATAGTTACCTGCGAAGCGGCATTGGGTAAACGCCTGGCTACTGAGCCGGCAATACGGGCTGAGATGAGAGACATTTTTCACTAATTGTTATAACTATGGCAGACGAATATAGAGGCCCAAGGTAGTCGAAGTTCTCCGCTCGCGACTCGTTGCGGAAGAACAGGAAGTGACTTCTTCGATCGCTGTCTATGTATGGTCTATGGCACAGATAAATTATTAGTCTATGGTTACGTCTGCAATATAGAAGGTGCGTTCCGAAACTCAATTAAATTACTTGCTTTTATCGCAAAAATCTAAAAATATTGATTACGTGAAGTTCAAATTATTTTTAGAGAAAACTAACTATCGATCAAGCATCTAAAAATTGCAATTATTCAGTCTTACTCTATTTAGGAGCACTATATTGTGTTTGAATAAATTGAAAAGTGCCGATTTCAGAACGAAAGCTGAAACGGAAATCATCAAAATCATAGACATGTTTAGTCTCTGGAATTCAAGAAATAAAATATAATAAGCTGTTGAAAACTTTCAAATAAAAGGTCAATTATTTACGAACATTTCAATATTTCCGTCTTCTTGCATGCTCTGTGTTTCAGTTTGATTGGTCACCATCTCACGTTCCAGCACTGTTCAAAAATTAATGACAATGACAACATGGAACAGCTGATTGCTTACAATTATTGTTTTAATGGGGATGGCAACTCAAAGCTAATCGTAGATGGCGCAGCGATAGTTGGTCCCCACGTCAGATTACTGTCTACCTTGTACAAAAAACAAACAAGATTTATTGTTATAAAAATTGAGTTTATAATACAAAACAAATATGGAAAATTATTCGTCAATGCAAGTGCATATACTAAAAGAAGAATTAAGACGCCGCGGTGCATCTACAAGAGGAAAAAAAGTGATTTAATTGAGTGGTAATACATTTGATTTTACCGTAATAAATCAACAATTACTTTTAGTTGAGGTTTCAATTTTTGAGTTTAGGTATGTTTTACCTGTCCTCTCCTTTAACAAGAATATAATGCTGCTTCTGACTCTCTATTTTGATAAAATATCATAATGTTTTAAGTCAGTAATTTTACCCTTTTTTTCTATTTAGATTTGAGAAATATCACAATATATTTAATTTCTTAACACCACAACTATCACAAAACTCGTTCCAGGTGATAATTCTTCCGCCAGACGAACCATTTCATGATTTATAGAGCGATGCAATACTGGTACTTAACCTCCAATAGAAAGGTATATATTATTTTGAAATGTGTATTCGATTGTTTAGTTATGGTATAATCATAGAATTTCATTAACAAACTCAACTAACGGCCTGTCCCGGCTTCGCAAGCCTGGATATTTGTTTATTATATAGCTTTTCCTTAGTTATAATTCAATTTTTGTTCTCAAGGCTGTCACAGCAGCTACCCATTATTTCTTGATAGTGTGAATGGATGGAAATTTGTATGTTCCATCATTTTTACAGCTTATTACACAACATCTAGTCATTTTACATCAATAAATCGTTTTTTTTGCAGAAAATTCCTTTGATTTGACAGTTCTTTTGGGACCAAACTGTCACTTGTCACTTTGACACTTGCCTTCCCCATTGCAATTTGGTGGAACAAGGAAATCTTTTAGCACAAGACACTTTTTAAGGAATTAGCTATTAGTCAACAATTTATTTTCATTTTAGAAGCATGTTTATGAATTTTGTGAAGAAACTTGTGGTAATAATTTCAACGCCAAAAAACCTAAATATATATGACAGGGTCCTAAAACTCAGTAAGTTTGCATTTTGTTCTGGGCTATAGTTCTGGTACTGGACTTTAGATGGCATGACTGTCTCAATTTAATATATATTGAAATACAAATAAAAAACAAGAAATATTGTTCGAAGATCTATAAAATTAGCACTATTTAAATTTGTTAAAAAGAAAATTAAATAAAATGAAAACAATATTGTATAAAATAATTCTATGACAACACTGATCCGTAGTAAAATAATGATACGTTTCATTTTACGCACGCATTGAAACATAAAGCCGAAGTAAATTGACATATTCATTGTGATAATTTTTATTTCTTGCTCTCAAAGAAATAAACTGAGCGGTAATTAAAACAACTATTTAAATTTTAGACTTACTTTAAATTTATAAAATAGTTTTCAAATTACAATTTCAAGTCAAATATTTGCACTGCAAAAAACGTTAGTTACGGAACCTCCTTGTCGGCCATTCCGAAATTGTTGTTTTTGTTACCATGGTAACATATTAATATTATGTCTTGTGTCAGGGTCATCAATCTTCTAACTAAAAGCCTGGCACGACTTAGATCATTATACTAAAAAATTGTGGAGTACCAAATGTAACTTATACATCTTCTTAGAGATGTATTTTTTAATTTAGTAGGTATTATAATACGAGAGTTTCGATCTGTTCTATAGAGATGTCGCTATACCAAAAATACTATTATTTATCATGTATTTTATTACGTTCCTAGTTTAATGTTTAATTATCTTTTTAATTGTGTCGTTTTTCAATATTTATATAATATGTTTTTCTATTTCGATATTTTCCCAAATTATTAATAGAATTCTATAATTATTTGGGCTACCTACTGGTAACTTTAATTTTCACACATTCGCACCTTTGGTGCAACAAAGACGTAACAGCTCATTTTGAAATTTTACAGGAGAAGACTTTTAAGTTTTTTTTGCATGTTTTTCCTCGGTTCTGGATAACTATCTAAAGAAGGTTTGAAATCTTTACATTTAATTAATTGTTTTTTAGTTGGCTATAGTTATACGTAAAAATCTTGTATTAAATTGCCAAAGAAATCCTAATAAAAGACATAACAAAAAAAAAATGTCCTGAACTGTGTCTTTGTTGCACCAGAAGTTATTTAGTTTTATGACTTAATCCACATCACAATACACACTAAACACTCCAACTCACACCTCACACCCCATACATACCTCACCACACACCCCACATATCACCCATCTCATCACATCACGCACATTACACCGCATTCCATGTATGTAGTTTATAATGTAACAATAATAATTGTATGAAAGAGCGGAGTCCTCTAATACAGGAATTGTTTGCCTAAAGGTGGGCTCCAAACACGACTCATGTAAAATTATCTTATTGAGACAATAAACTATTTTGTATTTTTTTTTTTTTGTATGACTGTTATGTTTTATGCCTTTGTTGCTCCAAGATTTTGAGCGAAAAAAGACTTCAATATAAGGTCGCGGGCGAGGGGGCACTACTTACAATGAAACGGTGTCGGCCCAAAACGCATGGAAAAACCGCCAATAACCACAAAGGCACTTCTGCCATCTAGTGTAGTTTCGAGATACTTTCGCGGATGTCTTTGTTGCCCCAAGTAAAGGCATGATTTAGAAACAATTTGGCATACTTAGGTCGATTTTGCAGTTTTGGCTATTAGTGACTTTGTTGCACCGAAGGTGCGATGTCTTTTCAATACGTCAATAAATGTCAGTGTCACATTGCACTTTGCTGAAAAAATTTGATTCTCGTTTGGTGCGGTTCGTTATTTTCCTGCATTTTCTGCTTTTGGTGCTATTCTAAAGTAGTGTATCCGTGTGTTATTTCCGTGCTAATAAAATTCTTACTGGAAAGCAAGATACTATCAGTGACACCGATAAATATCAAGTAATGGCTAGAAATTACTGTAAAAACACTGTAAAAGGCCTCATAGTTGATGAAATACATATAATTACTTAACAAATTTGTTTTATTTTTTACTAATGTAGGCATATAGTTATTAATAGTCAATCAAAACACTAAAAGGAATGAGCAAGCTTTGTATATACCTATATTTATATAACTATATACAGAAAAGTTTTCGTCGGTGAACACTAGATGTCGCTGTTGTCCATTGCTCGAAAAACCCGTGAAGTTAGATCTCTATGCCCTATTAATAAAAGTACTCTGTGGTCCACTCGTGTCAAACTCGATATTTTATCTTTTGTTTGATGTATTGAGAAAGTTTTAACCGTGATTTTCATTTACGACCTGGATAGTGGCTATGTTATTTGAATTATTGTGGATTGATTGGTCATGGTATACGAAACGGGGCACTACGAAAAAAAGACTTAGAAAAATTTCACCCAAAACAACGCCTAATCAAGCCTTCGGGATCCGGTGGGATGTGGGAGTACTAGGGTGGGGAAACATCGGGGGACGACCTTAAGGTCAATGACCTTGACCCCAAGGTCAAGGTCAAATTAAAAAAGACGCAGACTCGGGGTACGCTCGAGATCAGTGACCTTGACGCCAAGGTCAGTGACCTTGACCCCAAGGTCAAGGTCAAATAAACAAAGACGCAGACACGGGGTACGGTCGAGATCAGTGACCTTGACCTCAAGGTCAGTGACCTTGACCCCAAAATCAAGGTCAAATTAAAAAAAGACGCAGATAAGGGGTACGCTCGAGGTCAGTGATCTTGACGCCAAGGTCAGTGACCTTGACGCCAAAGTCAGTGACCTTGACCCCAAGGTCAAGGTCAAACTAAAAAAGACGCAGACACGGGGTACGGTCGAGATCAGTGACTTTTACGCCAAGGTCAGTGACCTTGACCCCAAGGTCAAGGTCAAATTAAAAAAGACGCAGATAAGGGGTACGCTCGAGGTCAGTGACCTTGACCACAAGGTCAAGGTCAAATTCAAAAAAGACGCAGACACGGGGTATGCTCGAGGTCAGTGACCTTGATGCCAAGGTCAAATTAACAAAGACGCAGACACGGGGTACGCTCGTGGTCAGTGACCTTGACCTCAAGGTCAGATTCATAAAAACACCCCTTTTAACCTAACCTGTCCAAGTCTCGAGTTCACAAAGTCGGAGCCCCGCTTTGCGGGGCTTAATGGTCATAAAAAAAATAACCACGAAGGGGATGGCGGGGTCTGTTCGCTCGCTTTGCTCGCTCACTGGACCCCGCCATCCCCTTCTCACCTATCCTGTCCAAGTCGGTGTGCCCCAAGTCTCGAGCTCGCTTCGCTCGCTCTTGCACTAAGTTGCTTAAAGGGCAAAGTCGGAGCCCCGCTTCGCGGGGCTTAATGGTCATAAAAAAAATAACCACGAAGGGGATGGCGGGGTCTGTTCGCTCGCTTTGCTCGCTCACTGGACCCCGCCATCCCCTTCTAACCTAACCTGTCCAAGTCGGAGTGTCCCAAGTCTCGAGCTCGCTTCGCTCGCTCTTGCACTAAGTTGCTTAAAGGGCAAAGTCGGAGCCCCACTTCGCGCGGCTTAATGGTCATAAAAAAAAACCACGAAGGGGATGGCGGGGTCGGTTCGCTCGATTTGCTCGCTCACTGGACCCCGCCATCCCCTCCCAACCTAACCTAAATCTGACCTTGAGGTCAAGGTCACTGACCACGAGCGTACCCCGTGTCTGCGTCTTTGATAATTTGACCTTGGGGTCCAGGTCACTGACCTTGGCGTCAAGGTCACTGACCTCGAGCGTACACCGTGTCTGCGACTTTTTTAATTTGACCTTGACCTTGGGGTCAAGGTCACTGACCTTGGCGTCAAGGTTACTAACCTCGACCGTACCCCGTGACTGCGTCTTTGTTTATTTGACCTTGACCTTGGGTTCAAGGTCACTGACCTTGGCGTCAAGGTCACTGATCTCGAGCGTACCCCGTGTCCTCGTTTTTTTTTTAATTTGACCTTGACCTTGGGGTCAAGGTCATTGACCTTAAGGTCGTCCCCCGATGTTTCCCCACCCTAGTACTCCCACATCCCACCGGATCCCGAAGGCTTGATTAGGCGTTGTTTTGGGTGAAATTTTTCTAAGTCTTTCATTGCTTTTTCCTCAAAATTTTCTAAGTCCCAGACGCCTTTACAATGAGAGTTAAATTTTGCCTCCTAGCTCAGTGGTCATTGACCTCACAAAAAAATATCCCGGGAAAAAGTTGTTTCTTTTGATGTCCTCCATACGATAAAACCATAAAAAGTAAGTATTATTATGTTTGAAAAATTCATCAAAATTTTTCTAAGTGTTTTTTCCTCAGTGCCCCGTTACGTACACTCCAACCGATTGATTGTGTTCTTTTTACCCGACTGCGCGACGCAAAGGAGGGTATCAGGGTAATTACTCGTGCAGTGCCCGTGCATTCTCTTGGACTCATGAATGGAGTTTTTCATTGGAATTTCCTGTGACCTAGTGTTATCTGTTGTGTGTTAAGTTGTTTTTTTAGTTTCTACAAACTTAATAAAATGTTGTAATACTCAATTTTGTGTTTTATTTTAAACAAAATAAACATTATATTATTATAAGTGAAGAAAGAAAGGGATAGCTATATAGCTATCCCTTTCTAGGATACTGCACATAAATGTGTGTAATATGTATGTATCTATAGACACACACATGCACCGCAAGTTCTGGTACTGGACATCAGATGGCGCTTGTCGTTGAGGTCAAGTTAAGTCTCTATACCCCTTTATACAAATGGCTGAACCGCTTTTGTCAAACTCAAATTGACAATACATCACTGTCAAAAAGAGAATGCATTCCATATCAGATTTTTTTCATTTGCGAATATTTATCGTTACCATAGTTCTTGCTCATATATTTTAGAATGTGTAAAGAGTTACACAAAATTGAAAAATATAGTTTTCTTGGAACGTTTCTCACTAAATTCTATGAATGATACGACTCAGTTTCTTTTGCAATATTTAGTGATAACAAAATGTTTAGAGGCGTTTGTCATGTTTTAATATCGATCAATGAATTGTGAATACCTAGTGCAATGGCTATATTCGAAAAAACATCACATACCAAAGCCCTCATAGATGACACAGAAAAGCTTAGCTGCACAGTAGAAAACGCACAAAACATTAACAAACACACAGTAAGTGATATTTTTTTGTTTCGAAATATCTTACGGTCTGTTGGAGACCTTTTACTTTTTCATCTCAAATAGGATGAGATGAACAATTGGATTTACTTTGAAGAAATCGTAAACATTGTAAAGTGGTCTGTATCGTTTCGACGGCCAATTTCAGCATATCAGCGCAGCGTAAATATTTAAATTTCCCATTACCGCCCCTAAGACGACCCACTAACCCATTCTTAGACCGATATCGCTCAATATATCGGACATATAAACTGTCAAACATTCCAGGAATATATTTTGCGCGTGCAGCGAGGTCCTCTAAAGGAAAACAAATGGAATGTGTCGCGCCGGTACAGGGATTTCGCAGCTCTACATGCAGGGCTCCTGCAGGCAAACATAGACCTTCCTATACCACCAAAGAAACTGATTGGAAATATGCAACCAGCCTTCATAGCTGAAAGACAAATAGCTTTGCAGGTTTGTTATTTTTTTCTTAGTTTGAAATATGGTGAACAGAGACACCATCTCTGCTGCTGTTAATTTTATCTAGCTCAGCTATTTTGACATTTGATCAAAGTCAACAATTAATTGATTCACTGAGGAATCTTCCAGTTTCCCATAAATGCCATTTCCCTGTATTTTGTTATGAATTGATGATTCATGATTTTATTGCCTACAACTAATATGGTCTACAACCCTGACTTTTGATTACACTGCACTGGTGTTATCACCAGTAAAAAAAAAATAAGATTCTTATCTTTGTATGAGTATCAGGAATCTGACCAAACCAGTAGTTCCTGAGATTAGCCCAATCAAACAAACTCTTCAGTTTTATAATAAAAAAATATAGATACATACAGTAGTAGAATAACAATGGTACAGTACAGATTAACAAAGTTATTTGTTTCAGAACTACATCAATGAAGTGCTCTCCTATGAAGTGTTAGCTTTATCATTACAAGTGAGGAGTTTCCTGGACCCTGGGAACTATTCACTGGATATAGCAGGTAAATATCAGATTATTTATTTTAAATCTCAGTTTTAATCACATGTCTGATGTGGGAAACCCTCGCAATAAAGAAAACAACTTTTTCATGAATAGGGGAAACCCCTGCAAAAATCTAGAATATACATCTTTATGGTTTCTAGAGAGATGAGACTACTATGATAAGGGGGGGGAGGGGGGGGCAATGGGGCAATATTACGGAGGATAAAAAATATGAATGCAGAGAGCTGGAAGGGTCACTTTGAAAGTCTGCCAGAAAATGAAATTTCATTTCATTAATGTTATTCTGAATATTTGAATAGGTACTTTCTACAATATACATTAAACCTTGTTACATTTTGTCATGCGATGCAAAATTTATTAATAGGTAAGGAAGTCAATATTGCTTGCACTTTGGTGGCTTTGCAGTTAGCTACATTTGATCTCTGGGTGGGGGGGAAGGGGGCCAAACCCCCCCCCCCCTGCCCCCCCTTGGCGACTCCCTTGTACAGATTTATGAACTGTTGTCACACATGATGTTTTTATCAACTTCTTGTCATTCAATATGAAACATTTTTTTAATATTTTACATTCCATTTGATGAGTTCATTTTTTATAGACTTGTATTTGTCTATCCATAAAACTAGGAAACATTAAATTAAATGAAAATTCAATTAAAATCTGTGTTCATGTGTATAGCATGTGAGTTTAGCCCAAATTCAACTATGTGAACTGCTTTTTATGTTGCATATTATAAAAATCTGTTTAGTAGTATTCTGTGAAAGAGTAACAAACATCCATCCTTCCACACTCATTAACTTTCGCGTGTACATACAACGTGTAACGTTAATAGCGCAAAACCTCTCGTGGGGTAACTCAGCCCATGTTACTGAACAATGTTTGTTCTAAAACTTTTGGAAAAAAAAAAAAGATTTTTCATACTGATGGGCTCGATCAATTTCTCATTTTGTATGAAAAATATAAATATTTTTTTTTTTTTTTTTTTTCCAAAAGTTTTAGAAACAACAAACATTGTTCAGTAACATGGGCTGAGTTACCCCACGAGAGGTTTTGCGCTAATAAGAGCGTATATTCCGAAAGCTGGCAATGTCGCAAATGGTTGTCAAATATTAACAAGTTTTAATTAATTTAGCATTGTTACTGTATGAAAATAAGAAATATGGCTCTGTAGTGCACTAAAATATTGATAAGGGAATGCAATAATTAATATCGTAACACCGAATGTATAGTTTTAGATGTAGAAAAAGCATTTGGAAGCTTTCCAAATGCCTTTTATACACCGGAAACGGTTACAACATCAAATTCAGTGTTTTAATTGCATTCCTATATCATTTTTTTAGTGCACTACAGAGCGATATTTCTTGTTTTCATACAGAAAATTTGCCAAATTAATTAAAACTTGTAATTATTTGACAGCTTTTTGCGACGTTGCCAACTTTCAGAATATGCAGCCTTAACGTTACACGTTGTATAAAGACGAAAGGATCCCGTTTATATAACTATCAATGTTTACGTATGTTTAACGGCACGTTTGGCACAGTGGCCGAGCAATTGGACTGCTGCGCTGTGTGTCGCGGGTTCGATCCCCGCACGGAACAATATTTGTATGATCTACAAGTAAGTAGTTGTTCCGTGTCTGGGTGTTTGTGTATGTGAGTTTCTGTTTGTAAACGCACCCACGAATTCCTAGTGTGGGGCAAAGTTATAAAAAAAAAAGTTTACTAGAAGAAAGCATCTTTATCTTAGTGCTAAGATAAGAAAACTCGATATGAACTGGACTATCTAGGGATGAAAACAACATGTTTACTATTGAGGTGAAATAACTTAATTTTATTATTGACTAGCTTCTGCCCGCGACTTCGTACGCGGATCCTGTTGCTTATGCCAGCGACGACGGGGTCGTCAAAATCGAAGATCTGATACGTCGAATTCTAAAGCCCGGTTTCCACCGCGAGCGGAACGGACACATTAATGACTCCTTTAAACTCGCAAGCGCAAACTGCATACTTATATTTCCACCAACAAATCGTTTTTGCGTTCCCAGAGCGAGCTCATTTTTACTCTTTTCACCCGCTGGGTCATTAATGTGTCCGCTCTGCTTGCAGTGGAAACCGGGCTTTAGAGCCTAGGGACGGAAAAACAACGGGATGCGCGAGACGATTCCAGACGTTCTAGATCTTTCATTTTTGTAAGTCAACAGGAAATGACCATCAGACTAAACAACTCTTGCTAAGACGTCATTCCAATGTATGTTATAGTGTAGCTGGGGTCTTGGAGTTCCACACAAGGTGTTCCAGATCTCAATTTTCATACTTCAACAGAGAGTGCTCATTAGGCTGGACAACTCTTGCTAAGACGTCATTCCTAATTTGTTATAAAGTAGCTGGGCTGTTGGAGTTCCACATCAGGTGTACCAGATCTTCAATTTTTATACGACAACAGAGGCTGCTCATCAGGCTCAACAACTCTTGCTAAGACGTCTTTATTGTATATGCTATAGTGTATCTAGGCTCTTGAAGTTCCACATCAGGTGTTCCAGATCTCAATTTTCATAATTATGTCAACAGAGAGTGCTCATTAGGCTGGACAACTCTTGCTTAGACGTCATTCCTATATATGTTATAAAGTAGCTAGGCTGTTGGAGTTCCACATCAGGTGTACCAGATCTTCAATTTTTATACGACAACAGAGATTGTTCATCAGGTTCAACAACTCTTGCTAAGACGTCTTTACTGTATATGTTATAGTGTAGCTAGGCACTTGGAGTTCCACATCAGGTGTTCCAGTTCTTTAATTTTTATACGACAACAGAGAGTGCTCATCAGGCTGAACAACTCTTGCTAAGACGTCTTTACTGTATATGTTATAGTGTAGCTGGGCTCTTGAAGTTCCACATCAGGTTTTCCAGATCTTCAATTTTTATACGTTGACAGAGAGTACTCATCAGGCTGAATAACTCTTGCTAAGACGCCATTCACTTATATGTTATAGTGTAGCTGGGCCTTTGGAGTTCCACATCAGGTGTTCCAGATCTTCAAATTTTTATACAGCAATAGAGAGTGCTTATCAGGCTGAACAACTCTTGCTAAGACGTCGTTCCTGTATATGTCATAGTGTAGCTGGGCTCTTGGTATTCCACATCAGGTGTCCAGGATCTTCAAATTTAATCTCTCAGCAGAAAATGCTCATCACGTGGAACAATTTTTGCTATGGCACCATTTCTGTATCTCTTATAGTTAAGCAGGTCTGTTGCGGTTCTGCATCAGGTGTTCAAGTTTCCAAGATAAATTATAGCCTAAATGTTAACCGGAGTTAATACCTATACAACAAAAAAAAAATCATTCAAATCCGTCCAGTAGTTCCGAAGATTAGCGTGCACAAACACACAGACAAACAGACAAACAGACAAACAGACAAACAGACAAACCGACAAACAGACAAACAGACAAAAAAAAATTTAACTATATTTTCGGGTTCGGCATCGATAAAATAACAACCCCTGCTACTTTTTTTTTGTATATTTCCATTGTACAGACACCACTTTTCTACAAATTTATTATATTTATAGATAGATAAATTCTCAAGGAATTTACATACAGTTATCATTTTAATTTATGTTAATTTAATTAAACCATCAATTTATAAAATCTTGTATGTTTAAATGAGATGTGTTCCTGCTAATGGTGTTTTAATTTTGAATAATTTAAAACTATTTTGAATACTAAGAAACCTTGACCAACATGATTGTTCTTCTCTACTTTTGGGGGGCGACGCCGACGATGCGCAACGTAACAATACCTATTCGAATAAGATTACAAAAGATTAGTTTTTAGAAAAACATGAAATAATGATTTATTGTTCTTCATACCATTTCAATAACTTTTCCGAATAACGACACATCTTAATCATAGATGTTTATTTCGGATTTTCATTGTTTTTTTTTTTTTAAGACAGAACATGACAAGCCCATTAAACACAAAAGGATATTTACAACTGAGATAAGCTCAGTTGCAACGCAGGCGCAATGTCCGTATGTGTGAACTTACACTTTTGCCTTTCTTTCCAGTGTTTTCTTTTTTCATATTTGATGTAATTATGAGACCACCCGCCCTTAGTGAAGAGGAGAGACGGTAGACTTGAATGACTAAAAACAAACTTCCTTCAGTAGCCCGTAGCCCTTTGCGTTCCACGGTAATCTAATGACATAGGCCCGAGCCCAGGGATTGAAGGTGATGAGAAATAATTCGATGAAGAGAACCATCATACATCACCACGAAAGTTATCCTACTTCCTTTCCTACTAATATTATAGTATACGTAACTAATATACGTAACAAATTAATATTATATACGTAAATAAGGTTAAAAAAAATATTGTTCATGGAATTAAATGAAAAAGTGTATGCAAATTATTTCATAAGTAATATTATAAATATTAAAGTTTGGCAAAAATTTAAATGCGCATCAATAATTCTTTTTGTACACCAAAATGGATAAATGGTCACCAAATCTAAAACTCGCTTTAGCAAGATTTCAGGGACACCCCGAAGTTCGGTTTGGTTAGGTTCCTTTAAACCTTGTACACAGAAATAGAAGCCCCGCGAAGCGGGGCTTCGTCGACCCTGCTTAGGTAGATTTTTTTTTATATTACTCCTCGTTATGACATATTTTAATGAACATATTTTGGTGCACGTTCAGTATATTTGGTGGAACACAGGCAAAATTAGGTAAATGAAATGGGAATAAATTGAAGAACTTTTAAATAAATTGAAGTACTTTTAAATACCATCCTTAAAGTTTGTTTGGATGGATGTTGCTGAACGGATTTGGAAAAAATTTGGTACACAGATAGTTTTAGCGTGGTTAAATCATCAAATGAGTCCTCCCACCCTGGGCAGAGCGGGACGGACTGTCAGACTCGTACTGACTAAAATCCACGGTGTCCTTCAATAGCCCTTACGTTCCAGGGTCACGGCAATTCGTTAGACCCGCGACCTGGAACCTGGCACATAAGATAGTTTTTATCCCGATTTTATGTTCCCGTGGGATCATTTTGATCAGATTTGAAGCGGTTGGTGCCGCTGGCAACAGCTAGGAGGAATTATGTTTGAAATAAGTCCTAAAACTGTCTTCTTTAAAAAAAAAAGAGTTAACTCGAAGCTGTTTGAATAAAATATTGTATTTACTTCACCTTTTAGTAACATTATCGTGTTAATGGAAACTGATACTTATTGGTCAAGGCTGAATCTGATCCGTTGCTATTTGAATTCGCATTCGGTAGGTATTGCTAGAGCATTCAATTGGCAACAAATTGATGTGGTATTCAATTGGGTAGAAATTTACGTAACAGGTCTATGTATTAGCAAAAGTATTTTTATGGGAAAATAATTATTGAATGGAAGAGAGATGGAATGAGTCTTCATAGACATATATTTTTTTTTAATGCTAGAACTTAGCACGATACCCGTGTGAAACAAGGCTCAAAGGCATGGGAAATCCTCCAACGATAAATAATCTCGTGTCACATTGTTTGTCATTGTATTCCTCCGAAAAAGCTTAGTATCTATCTACAAAGTGTTTTTGTAGATAATGGTACAGAATCCTTCGTGCGAAGTACGACTCGAAAAGGATGGGTCTTTTAAATTATTTTTATTTTGAATAGGCCGTTAAATTTTTTTCACCAGCCTGCCCCCAACCCACGGCACGGGTCACCTATCATTTATGTAAAAATATGTAATTATTCTTATTTAAACGGTTTTGTTAATATTGGTTACAGAACAAGCTCTTCAGACGGTGTCGATCGCGTTGCGAGGCGACGGAAGATATGAACTGAAAGGTCCGCTGCCAGACATTGGATGGCGGATACGGAAACATTATTTTTTAGTAAGTTATTCGTATATTAGTATAGTATAGAGCAGTGGTGGCCCAGTGGTATCGATCTCGACTTACGAGTTGTAGGTCGTGGGTTCGAACCCCGCCTGGCGCATTACTTTGTGTAATTTATTTCATCACCACTGCTCTCAAAACGGTGAAGGAAAACATCGTGAGGAAACTGGCATGTCCTAGAAGCAAAAATTCGAAGACATGACATGTGATATCTACCAACCCGCACTGGGCCGGGGCCCGCGTGGTGGATTATGGCCCACTCCCTCTCACAAAGAGGAGGCCTGTGTCCCAGCAGTGGAAACATTATAGGCTGATGATGATGATTCGTATATTATCTGCTTTGAAAAAAGAGACTTACTCAATTCACTAGTTTAAAAAAAAAAACTTAAAAAATTTAACCGCTTTCAAAAACAAACTACAAAAAAGGGTAAAATAACCTACAAAATAACTTTTCTTTCGGAAGTCGGTGGCTTTGTTTTTTTATTTTGTTGTCTTTTTGCCACCGACTTCCGAAAGAAAAGTTATTTTGTAGGTTATTTTACCCTTTTTTGTGGTTGTTTTTGAAGGCGGTTAAATTAAAAAAAAGTTTTTTATTTTACTCTTTTTAGTTTAAATATTCAACCCAAATTCCTGTCAAATACATCATTTTCTTACATGTGCACTAGAATTTTGTAATCCGTGGCACCGGTATTAACATCGCTCATGTACACATGCTAATAAAATTCCCTATCTCAAAAACTGCTGAACAGATTTTGATGAAACTTGCAGTATTCCCCAAGGTGAATCCCTAGTTCAACAAAAAAAGAATTTTGAAAATCGGTCTACAATTGGCGGAGTAATCGCGTAACAAACACGCAAAAAGTAATGTTATCCAAGTAGCCGAAATCAATAAAAATGCTCACAAAATAAAAAGTACTGAACCAAATTGGATGAATTTTTATGGGACCACACTGCAAGTATACTGCATCGAACAAAAAAAGAATCACACTAATCGGACTAGAAACCTCGGAGTAATCGATGTACATACATAAAAAAAAAAACATACCGACCGAATTGAGAACCTCCTCCTTTTTTTGAAGTCGGTTAAATATAGCAGGGCATCAATAATGAAGAAGTTCAATATTTAGCATCGATAGAAAAATAAGTGCTTCACCGTCGACCACATCTTCGCTTACCATCATGCGAGATAGTGGTGAAGCGCAAACCTATCATCATCATCATCATCATCAGCCGGAAGACGTCCACTGCTGTACATAGGCCTCCCCCTTACACCGCCACGCCGAACGACAATTCGCCACTTGCATCCATCCGCAAACCTATCACCTACCATTAAATAAAAAAAAAGTAAGATGTGGGCTGTGAAAAAAAACTCATTAAGGGCGAGTTGTTTGGTATGCGAGTCTAAAAGCCACATTAGCAACGTTAAAAAATTTGTAATATCAATGTTGCTAAAATCTATATTATCTACTGTACTGCTTGAACTAGAATAATCCATATTACGAACTTTAACGATAATTTATTGACAAGGATGAATGTGCTATGTTAAGTTTCAATGACGCTTCGACTTTACGCTAGTATGAATATTGACTCTTAAGTGTTTAAATCACGCAAAAACAGAATATATTATTTCGTGTAAATCCTTGGACGAGTTATATCTGAAAGTTCCATTGTACATCCTGTATTTTATTCGTTATCGGTCAACTGAAAGACACGTCCTTGTCGCAAATACAATGTTAATAATACATCTATCAATATAATTATTATCTTAACATCACGCTTGTAAACCTCGAAGGGGCAGGCAGAGGTGTAACTGATAGCTCATCCCATATTTCGCCAGTAACTTAAGCTTAACTTCCATATTATTTGAGAGCGTGCCTATTTCCATCTCCAGGTACGCTAGGAGTCCGTGGCTGTTACTGATAAATTCTTATGGAAAAACCCAATAACCCTTTAGCCCTACCTGGTAATCGAACCCGGGACTTCATGTTCAGCAGTCACGCTTTAGATCACTGGACCAACGAGACAACAGAACTATTATAATACTAACTGTTGCTAACGGCTCGGCCCGCTTGTTACTCGAAAATTATCACACGGGATGCTGGGATAAAATTAATCCTGTGTAAACACATTTCATACAAATCCGTTCAGTATTTTTGCGTGAAAGAGGCATTCAACCATTCTCAAAAACGTTCGCATCTATACATCTATGCATATAAATAAAATTAGAGTGTCTGTTTGTAATATTGAAATAACCGTTTTTTACTACATGCATACGAATATATATACGGCACATACACACCAAAATTACATTTTTTACAATTTTTGTCTGTCTGTCTGTTTGTAATGGCTAATCTCTGAAATGGCTGGGCCGATTATGACGGGACTTCTATTGACAGGTAGCTGGTGTAATAACGAGTAACATAGGCTACTTTCATAAAAAATACACATCTATCTATCTATCTTCTATATCTATATCTATCTATATCTATCTATCTATCTATATCTTCTTCTTCTATCTATACTTATAATAAATCTGTAGAGAGGTCAATTCTGTACATGAAATATATTTCCAAAATAACTATCAGGGGGTGATTAGGGATCGATACTGATGCCAAAAATGCAATTAATAAAATTATTGTCTGTCTGTCTGTCTGTCTGTATAACCGTTATAGAAACAAAAACTACTCGACGGATTTTGACGAAACTTGGTACAATTATTTTTCATACTCCTGCGCTGGTTATAGTATACTTTTCATCACGCTACAATCAATAGGAGCAGAGCAGTGAAGGGAAATGTTAGGAAAACGGGAGAAGTTACTCCATACACGCTAATCTTCGGAACTACTGGACGGATTTGATTGTTTTTTTTTTTTTGTTGTATAGATATTAAGTCTGGGCAACATATAGGCTATAATTTATCTTGGAAACCTGAACACCTGATGCAGAACTGCAATAGATCAGCTAAACTATAAGAGATACAAAAATAGCGCCATAGCAAAAATTGTTCCACGTGATGAGCATTTTCTGCTGAGAAAATATTTTGAAGATATGGAACACCTGATGTGGAACTCCAAGAGCCCAGCTACACTATTACATATACAGTAATGACGTCTTAGCAAGAGTTGTTCAGCCTGATGAGCACTCCCTGTTGTCGTATAAAAACTGAAGATCTGGAGCACCTGATGTGGAACTCCAAGAGCCCAGCTACACTATAACATATACATATAGGAATGACGTCTTAGCAAGAGTTGTTCAGCCTAATGAGCACTCTCTGTTGACGTATGAAAATTGAGATCTGAAACAACTGATGTGGAATTCCAAGAGCCCAGCTACACTATAACATATATATATGAATAACATCTTAGCAAGAGTTGTTTAGTCTGATTGGCATTTCCTGTTGACTTACAAAAATGAAAGATCTGCAACGTCTGGAATCGTCATGCGCGTCCCGTTGTTTTCCCGTCCCCAGGCTCTAAGAATTCGACATCAGACGTTTCAGATCTTCGATTTTAACGACCCCATTGTTGCTGGCATAAGCAACAGGATCCGGATGATGGCAGAAGCTAGTTTATAATATAAAGGCGCGTTATCATTAGGCAAGTCTTGCATACGTATGACGTCCCATTTGCATACAAGTAGCTTGAATTGGAAACATTTTTTCAGAGGTGTGAAAATTACATGCGGAATGAAAAAAATGCGCAAATTTTATTTGCATAGTTCCCAACTGAGTAGGTTGACAATTACTTGAAACAAAATGTACAAGATTGATCAACTTGTACCTTGTATGCAGGTTTGTTCAAGTGGCATATAATTTGCAACTTGTATACAAGTAACTTGTATAATAGAAGTCTGTGTTAGATTAGTTAGAAGTTAGGTAGCATAGCTTACAACTAAGTATTTGTTAAACACTAAAATCTAGCCACTGATAAGTATAATTCAAATCGCATATAATTATCTGTGTTTTTAAACGGGGGCAATGTACTAGCAAAATATAATCCACACAGATTATATTTTGCTAGTATGTACATTACTACACAGAACAATGCAATAACGACGTGACCAACTGACATACTTTGTTTATGTATCTTTAAGATTAACACCCCTGTGAGGCAGGTAGTGATTGTTTATGTTATTGTTAACCTGTTTCATCGTACTGTTGGGATATGGAGTCTGCCCATGACTTCTATGCAGTGGCGTAGCTAGGCCAAAACCAAAACAAGTTTTGACATGCCCCCGTCCCCCCCCCCCAAATCAAAACTTGTTTGGGGCCCTTCTAAACTAAGTGTATAGTTTTGCAGACTAGACAATAGCATCCTGACTCGTGTAACTAATGCTGATGTGATTAAGAGAATTTTGAAGAGACCTAGATAATTGAGAATGCTAATCGACTGATCGTAGCTCATTTATGTCAACTACAAATTTGATCTATGATAGGAGTTTCGATAATGGGGAAGGCCGGTCAAAGCTAATTGTAGATGGCGCCACCATAACTAAGTCCTAATCCGACCAATGAGGTAGTACTATTTTGAAGTACCTATAAGATTTGAACCAATGACGATGCTTGGAACATTCTATACTAGCGCCATTAGTTCTCCAGTTGCCATCCCAATTGGAGCTTTATTTTATGGCCGCGATAAGTTTTCATTCAAGAGCAATATTTTATGTTTATATTTTTATCCCAATCGTCGGGGCCCTGGCCACTTGGGGGGCCCGTATAATTGACACGGCTGATTGCGGTAGCTACGCCTCTGCTTCTGTCTTCCAATCCAATCTTCCAATGTGAGCTCACATTCGTCCTGTATTCGTTATGTATATTTTGTTGGACTTGCTTGAAGTGTTATTTTCCAAACACTATTCCAATTGATTAAGATGTTCGTGGCGCTGTCTCAATTATTATTTTTGGCGTTTTAGTGCGGTTTTCGACGTTTTATGTTAAGAAGGTTTACAATAACTACAATCACCATAAATTCTGGTTATCACCTTAAACTACAATGACTGTGAGCACAATCATTTGTTCTGTGTCTGGGTGTAATTTATCTATAATTTAGAAATATATAAGTATGTTTATCAGTTGTCTAGTATCCATAACACAAGCTCTGCTTAGCTTGGGGCTAGATGGCGTTGTGTGATAGTTGTGGAATATTATTATTATTATTACTGTCGATTACAAGTCCAATACCTTTGGATTGTTTGTCAATACCAGTATATAATAAAATACTGATTTATATTTTTATTGGAACTTGATAGTGCCGCATGTCGTGGGAATCCATTGTTATGAGTCATAAGTCCACGAGCGGCTTATCAGTCAAGTGATAAAAATAAACTAGGCGCACTTGTTTTTACTTCGCACTTTATTTTGAGTTCAAAGAGTCTTCACTTTGTAATGAACTGGCGATAATTATGTGGAAGAAGTTCAAGTACCTGGATAGACAAAGACAGTGGCTTTATGACAAACTTTTTACACATTATCATCATATTAGCCGACTGTTCACTTTTAGGCATAGGCCCACGACCGACATTCTGCATAAAGGAACAGTAGCTTAGTGACGCCCTGTTTTTTTTATCTATACCCTTCCCACTCCTGCGCAAAGGCCTTTCTCCATTCATTCCACATCTCGCGAATCGGCCTCTTCCATCCATTCTTTTCCATTGCTGATAAAACCTATACACCGTGACTTTTTAATCGTCTTACAAAAGTGGTCCACTAAATGTATCCGACCTAAAATACCAAATATATAGGGTGACTGGTAATTAGTGTACGATACTTAAACACGTGATTGTGCTCATGATAACAAACAACTTTTACTATGGGAACAAACCTGAAAACGCGAAAAAAAATCAGCTTTTCAGTACATTTATGTTTATTAATGTACTGAACAGCTGATATTTTTTTCACGATTTCGTCTTTGCTCGTATAATAAAAGTTGTTTGTTATCATGAACACAATCACGTGTTTAAGTATCGTACACTAATTACCAGTCACCCTATATAATATATTTACGTATCAAGCTGTAGAGTATACCTACCCAGCGCAATAGTCGGGCAGATCATTCCATCTCCATTTTCTATGAGACAAGGGTGTTTCTAACTACACCTTGCGTCATAATAAGGAATTAAAGTTTTATTTTTAAATTTTTCAAATCTCTTATACCTATTTTTTTTTTATTATAAACGTGTACTAGTCGTTGTATACATGAACCGGGCTGCCGTTGTAAGACGACTAAAGTTGTAAGAAGACGAAGTCACGGTATATAACTACATAGTTCTAAATGAACGACGTTTTATACTTACAGGTAACGGATACGGAAAATCGAACAAATTGCATGCTGTCATATCAGAGTTATGGAGCCGACAGGTATCTCAGTGACAAAGACTTACAAACGGCTTTCAAGAGCTTGTTAAATCTTTCTGTAAGTATTTCATTTTATTTATTTATTACCAGTCGGAATTGAGACAGCTGATAGATGCCTGCATCTTTTTATTGAAGCTTTAAATCCTACATGATAAAGTTCATTTTGTTTTGCTATTTTAACTTTTAAATATAACCTACTAATCATTCTAAAATAAACATAATTAACAGTAGTATGAACTTAACTGAAAATACAAAAAGTTTTGACATAAAATAATGATTTATTTCTTCCTTTTCAGCACCCCCACATAGACCAAGTATTAGCTATTCAAAATTTAGAAACGGGAGCATTCGTAGTTAGAAAGATACATGAGTTCGGTAGTCTACGAGACATACTCTATGGTACAGAGTATAACAAGAACCATTTAGCGAAATATGGCAACCCTAGGATAAGGAAACCGTTTACGTTGGGACAGTTGGCGCATTATGGATACCAGATATTGGTAGCTTTGAAGTTTTTGCATGAAAAAGGCATTCCTCATGGTATGTATTATTTACCCGGTGGAGTTTAAGGAGTTCCTCGTTTAGACGTGCCACTTTTATTGTCCATTATCAGTCCGCAATGTAGTAATGTGTAATAAAATTTGTGTAGAAATATGTGTCAAGCTCAACTCGCGTTCATTTCCTTGCAGTGTGTAAATAAGCCTATACTTTTACATATTTCTTATATTACCGCGGTCTATGCTTACTTACTACTCCGTCGTAATTTATGTTAACGAAGTGTCAACAATTTTGATGAATTGTATTTCTTGCTTGCAATTTCTTGCAGCGTATAAAAATGGATCTTTACTTTGGAAGTATTGTAACAGTAGTAGACTTACGCACGATATTGTTATTTTTATCCAAAACAAAACCCCGATGCGTTTTCTTTGACTGCTACTCCTGCAGGCGTAGCATGGCGCCGTAGAAAGGGGTTATATCGACGGGAGAATCGACAAACTGACAGATTGAAGAAAGATCTCTATCGTCCTAAGCATGGCGATGTTTGACACGTAGAAAAGAAATGTTTCTTCTCTACGATAGAAAGAAGTCTACAACGTCGAGCATGGCGACAATATTTTCTCTACTTTTGACACTTGGGGGAAGACACATTTCTTCTCTACAAGAGAAACTTGTCTACATCAAATCAGACCTAGACAAGATTCTTTTTATAATATTCTTGGTGTTTATCAACTTAAATTTGTTTTAAAAACAAGTAAGGGTCCTCCCAACTCAATCGCTTTAGTTTTTAAGCCCTAAAGAATAAAAGTCGAATGAAAATTAGGAAAGTGCATCAAACTTTTTTTAATACGAGTTCCATGAAAATTTATAAAATGAGAAACTTTCAGTGAAATAATGCAGATAGCTAATCTTTCCAATGTTTTATTACACACGATGATTACACAAAAATAATAACAAGAATCTACGTGACATCAGTCATAGACATGCAGCATGGACCCAACATTATCTGCCAAAAATTGCCATAATCATAATTTATCATAATTATAATAAATATCTGTCTCCTATAACACATAGATAATGTTCTACACTTGTTATTCTCTCGTTCTAGAAAGTATGTTAATTTTATTTGATATTTGGCTAGGAAAGACTCGTGTCCATACTGTGTGTCTATGGTGTGGAACCTTTTTGCGTTTTGTTGTCGCTTTGATTTATGTGCAGTAACAGTTTTTTTATTGCAAATGAATGCACATATTACTAGAATTATGGATAATTCTGTCTGATTCCAATAAATCATTTTAATTGTATTGAAAACTTGAGAATTTTACACGTTTTTTTGGTTAACTAAACGTTTTAGTTCATTCACAGTTCAGTCATTCGCCGTTGCTATGGAAAGAAAACTTATGTCTTGTCTTCATAGAAACACGAGTCTACAGGTCGCGCCATGCTCGGGCAGAAGACATAACAAGTGGGATAGAAAGAGCTTTGTCTTTTCTTGGTAGAATAGAGATAGAATCGCCATGCTACGCGTGCTGATTGAATATCTTTAGACAGATCGAAATTGCAACTGAGATTGGTTATATTTCTGGCGTTAAAAAACTGTGGCTTTGGCCCGAACAACGACGATATAATACTAGACTCCTAATAACAGGCGACCGATGTCTGCCAACACATTAGGCAAAAAAGTCTTATATTCGTCGAATTTCGACCAATCCTGTGAGCCGTAAACATACGTTGAGACAGAACAGACCTTGAGTTAGCCAATCACAACGCAGTACCCCGTCCCCCTCGCTTACGTAGTACCTCAGCGAGTTGGCAGAATAATTTTTGTTCCTTATATCGTGCATGCGTAGTCTAGTATTATATCGTCGTTGGGCCCGAAATTTTCCGACAACCTCCTGATTTATAAGACTTTCTTCCACTCCTCAGGCCACATCCACCCAGGAAACATAGCAATAGAAAACCAGCGTGCCCTCCTGATGGACATAGAGAACATTCTAGTGGGAGTGCCCTCCCTCTACCGGCCCCACCTCCTGCAGCTCAGGCGAGGGGTCACGGCGGAGGCCATCGACGTTTACTGCTTCGGACGCACGCTGTATGAGATGGCCGTTGGCTGTCCACTTATGGACTACTACTGTGATCATTATGAAGGTGAACCGTTGTTGCAGAATGAAGATTTAGGTAAGTTAACTATGATGAATAGGTAGCGATATTTTCAAAAAACTAAAACAGCGTCATTGGGTTTTGAAAAAACAACTTTCCAGGAATAAAACGCGTTGATTTTTGGAAAACAAAAGCACTTTTCATTTCTTTTAAAAAAAACAAAAACGTTGCCCTATACTAGGAATTTCTCCTGTGTCGTGGGTGCGTTTACAAACATAGAAACTCACACACACAAACGCCCAGACCCGGAATAACTACTTGTAGGTCATACAAATATTTGTTCCGTGCGGGAATCGAACCCACGACACACAGCGCAGCAGTTCAATCGCTCAGCCACTGCGCTATTCGTGCTATCAAATCCATCGTAGCGCGCGAGGTGATAGAGATGTGAAGTAACTCGGGACACCCGCGAAGTGAAGTTTTATTTAATTTTTAATGAAAAACAAGCCGAATTTTTTTATCAAAATATCTAGTTATCAAGAATTGGCAGTTATTATGTGCCCCAGTAATGGAGTCGCTAGAAGGCAGTATCATCACTTACACTCACACGGCGTATTACGAGAAACGACTATAGTTTCCGCCAGATAAGTGTGGAATAAAATACGTTGACCCCCGTGTACCAATATATTGCAATATTTCAAAACCATTCGAAAAATGTAAAGAAAATGTCGTAGAACGACCAAAAGCAACGTATCGTGGTAAGAGGCGATCTTGACCTTATATTTTACTAGCGACCCGCCCCGGCTCCGCACGGGTGCAATCTTTATAATAAATTATTAAAATTGCGACTATAATTTGAGATTTAAACTATCCTATCTCTCAAGTTGGATCGAACTGCACATGGTGTGCGAATTTTATTATAATCGGTTAAGTGGTTTAGGAGTCCATTGAGGACAAACATTGTGACACGAGATTTATATATATTAAGATTTTGAAATTCGAACGATGCATTATTAGGATCAATGACCTTTATTCCGGACTTATTTGGCAGGGACTATACCGAACAAAAACAACTTAAAAATTATAATATAATTTTTCATTTCTCTTTTAGAATCAGTTCTCCGTATGTGCCTATCAAAGATGTCGTGTAAGCACGGCGGTCCATCAATAGACAACTTGCTACAACACCCGTTCTTCTCCCGCGCCCCCCTCAACGGCCTCACGTGCACGCAGTATGAACGGATGCATCTGAAGTTCCCCATCGCCTTGAAGGAGGAATTGAAGGTCGCCGTGACGAACATGGAAGCAAGGCTGAAGAGCGAACAGAAATTGGTATGATGGGGTTATAATAAAATGTTCAGAATTAAATTGTAGATTCTGTTATGGATGTGAAACTAGGTCTGGTATGAATACTGATGGTAGGTTCGGTATGGTTTTGTATAGCCGGGCGGGGCGGGTCGATTGAACATGATTGCCAGCAAACACAGGCAACAACAAACATAGACAATATTGTATACTAGCCAATATTGTATATTAGCCAATATTGTATCTTAGGCAATATTGTGAACTATAGTTGGTGCCAGTTAAGATGGCAATAGCGGTCGTTGACCTTTACCTAATAAGTCCTCGTATAATGACATAAGATCAGAATTAGCATTTTTCTGTGAAATGATAGTGTTTACTTGTGAGTCTTAAATATAAAAATAATATAAAATCTTAGTTATAGGTGAAATATTTTTACCATTTTGATATCTTATGAATTATAAGATACTTATATCCTTACAATATACTTACTAATTTATTCGGTATTTTATATAAATGCTAATTCTGAGCTTATGTCATTATACGAGGACTTATTAGGTAGGGGTCAATGTCCGCTATTGCCATCTTAACTGGCACCAACTATAGTCAATATTGTATACTAGCCAATATTGTATACTACCCAATATTGTATACATGCCAATATTGTATTACCAGCGGCTTCGCTCGCGCGTATCTCGAAAATCATGCCACAGGCACATAAATATTACCGAGTTAAAAATATCTGTGTACAAAATTTTGTCCAAATCCGTTAAGTAGTTTTTGTGTGAAAGAGTAAAAAACACGCAAATATAATATTCTGATAAAGTTATTGTAACTATCTGATAATGTAAGCATGTTAATTAATCAAAAATATCTTTGTTATAGGTGCGAAGCGCGAAAAGAGAGGTCCGTATACAAGAGATACTTGGCTCCGAAGAAGAAATAAAGAAACAAAAGAGAAAAGCGGTAAGAAAATAATAGTTATACTAACAAATTAATTTACTATTCTAGAATAATTGGTTTTAGAAACCTCGTGATGACGTTTGGCGTCAGTTTTTATTTATGAAAGCTTATATAGTAACTGTTTATTATAGAAAAAACGCGAGAGTCTATGGAAGTCAACATCATCATTAGCCGAGACGGTTCGATCGCAGAGTGCGAGCACCGCTTCTTCACCCACACCACCTGCTCTATGTAAGTTGCTATACGTTTAACTGTTACGGATCGAGTTCAAAATGAAACAACAAATTACCCTATCATTTCAAAACACATGGTACTATCATATACATTCGGTTTTTCGAATGCTGATCAAATAATAATCAGAAGAAACTCATGGTGAACTGAGATGATACTGAGGTAAAGTCAAGTCCCTACCTTTGCGTCTCACTGATATCTAAAATTATTCCGCCCTTTTCCCAATCACTGTAACTCCCTGAAAGCTAGAAACAACAGAGGCGACCACTAGAAAAGCGTCGAGACAATGACTTAGATCCCACAACAAAAATTATAAAAAATAGTTAGGAAGAGTTGTACGGTCAGCCAAGAAAGTGGTGTACCAGTTTTGATTTAGTTTCCCGGTCATCGAAAATTACAACAAGGTTCGTTATAAAAAGATATTACTGAAAGAGACAACATTATCATGACGTAAACCTATGTATTTAGTATTCATACGTCATATGTCACATATAAGTACATGACATTTTAACCTTTAGTATAAATGAAAAGGACATTAGTTTCTACAAAGCAATTGAAATGTTTCCAAACAAAAGTAATAAAAAAACCGGCCAAGTGCGTGTCGGGCCACGCACAGTGTAGGGTTCCGTAGTTGCCCATCAAAATACTTATGTGAACTAACTAAACTGATTTACTGAATTTAATTTTAAAAAGAAGAATTTTCAAAATCGGTCCAGGAGTCTTTGAGAAATCGGGGAAAATACATAAAAAAAAGATTACGAAGAATTTAGAACCTCCTCCTTTTTTGAAGTTAGCTATAAATAGTTGACAATAAAAACCTACCTATCCCCAAAAAACATACCGTAAAAACATACCTATTAAAGCTGTAAAAATAAAGTTGACAAACTTACATTTGCAGTTGAAGAACATGTTCTCCGATACATTTTGTTTAAGAAAATATGTTATCCAAGTGCATTTTATTAGTTGGTCGACTATTACTCGTAAAGTTGTAAAGCCTACTTAGTCATGATAATTTTCTTTTAAACTTCGTTATATATACTACTATTGTGAATTTTTTCACACCCTCAAACATAACCGTTTAGCTGGTAGAGGGGGGGGGACACTCGAGTCGAGCAAAAATTAGCACTTTAAAGCTTAATATTTCACAAACGAATCTTTTTATCAAAAAATTGTTAATGGAAACTATCAATATTTTTTAAAGACCTATTTAATGATACCCCACACTAAGGGGTACGCGAGAAAAAAAAAACATCCCCACTTTACGTATACAGGAGGTACCCTAAAAAAAAATATTTTACGAGATTTTATTTCACCACTTTTTCGGCACAACAAATCCGTATATTTACACCAAATTACAGCTCTCTAGTACTGTGCGTCTCTGAGCTAAACTGCGGACAGACGGACGGACGGACGGACGGACGGACATGGCGAAACTATAAGGGTTCCTTGTTGACTACGGAACCCTAAAAACTATTTAAATAGACAACCGAATTCCATTTGAAAAAGAAAACTGACAATTGACATTTTGTCAAATATATGCAAAAAATCGATATATTTTCCGTGTTATTTTTCAATCAACTGCATATAAAATCATCTCAATGCCTTCCAACTTGACCATTGCCGAAAGAGCACAAATAATTGCCCAATTTAATGAGGGAAGCAGTATCAGTGCGATATCCCGGAATTTGAATATATCGAGGCGTTCTGTCCGCTTTTGGATTCGTCGTGAAGGAGAGGAGGGAAGTTTGTTGGATCACAGAAGAAGTGGTCGCCGGCCTGCACTCTCCAATAACGATAGAGAATTCATGAGACGGGAATATGAAATCAATGGTTTTAAGCCCACAAAACATTTTGCGGAGATGTTCGATGTGAGTGCCCAAACAATAAGGAATCATCTACATTACATGGGGTTGCACCACAGGCATTACGCCAAGAAAATATATTTGACGGATGCTCACAGACTTGCTCGTCTGAACTTCGCCAGAGAGCACTTAGAGTTTGATTGGTCTAATACAGTGTTTTGTGATGAAAAAACGTTTAAATCCAGTCAGCATGGACGTCTTCACCTTTGGCGATATAATTCAACACGGTATAAAGATGATCATGTAATTCCAAATAGAGAATCAGGTCGAATTTCCGTAAATATTTGGGGCTGGATGAGTGCGGATGGTGTAGGAGAATTGTGTTCTCTACCTCCTCGAGCGACGGCTGTAAATTATATCGACGTGCTTCAGAATGCAATGCTACCGACAGTCCGTAATGTTTACCCGGAGAACGAAGTGCCACAATTTGATTTTGTTCAAGATAATTGTTCAATTCATAATGCGAGGATCGTAAGAGCCTGGTTTCGTTCACACACTGACGTAAGGGTAATTCAGTGGCCCTCAAGATCGCCGGACCTCAACCCGATAGAAAATCTTTGGGGCCTTATGGTCCAACGATGGTCGCATCAAAATGAAAGAACCAAACAAGCTCTTATTAGTCAATGTAATTATATTTGGGAGGAAATGCGGGGAACCGATATTTGCTCACGGCTTGTTGGTTCAATGAGGTCTCGTCTTTTAGAGGTTATAGAGGCCAACGGCGGTTACACCCGTTTCTAATTTTTAAAAATTTTCAATATCTTCTAAATATTACTATATATGCTATGTTTTTGTTTGTTATAAGTATTTTAAAATTGATTGTAGAAATTTAATAAAAGGATAAATCTATTTTTAGCTTGTTTTTTATTGATATTGTAATTACAAGTTTACAGAAATTGTAGGTTTGTGGATTCGCCTTGTGCCTTTACAATTTTATGTCATCACCATCATCATCATCAGCCTATATTGTTCCCACTGCTGGGACACAGGCCTCCTCTCTGTGAGAGGGAGTGGGCCATAATCCACCACGCGGGCCCAGTGCGGATTGGTGGATGTCACATGTCTTCGAATTTTTGGTTCTTGGACATGCCGGTTTCCTCACGATGTTTTCCTTCACCGTTTTGAGAGCAGTGGTGATGAAATAAATTACACAAAGTAATGCGCCTGGCGGGGTTCGAACCCACGACCTACAACTCGTAAGTCGGGACCGATACCACTGGGCCACCACACAATTTTATGTAACTTGTTGATTACAATTCTGAATTTGTAGATACAATTTTGTCATCAAAATCTACAGCCCCCCGCCGTTGATTTTACGACGTCATTGGTTCCATAAAGTTCAAACTAAGAACAGCTGTCACGTTACAAACAGTAATAGTCGTTATCAATAATCAGATAAAGACAGCAATAGAAGTTGTCAGATCGATCTGCAAGCGAAACTAATCTTTATCACCTATGAATCTGCAAGCGATATTCAACCTTAGGGTGGTACACCACTTTCTTGGCCGACTGTACAATACCTAATTTCCACTTAAAAATAAAATTGCTTCTGCACAGCTTTACAGACTGTTCTGAGCCAACATAAAGTTTGCCTCGAACTAACCTTTTGCTAACCCACTGCTGGGCAAGGGCCTCCCACCTTCCAGGAGCTCTAATGCTGTGCAAACTCGAAACAACCCTCGTGGTACGCTCCCAGGTCGAATCACCACCTCCAGAGTAACCACCAGTTCCAGAGAAACTGGCGGCGTAGTTCAATCTCCGGAATCCATTGTGTGGACATTTTCGCCCATCACTTATCCCGCATGCGACTGACGTGAACCGCCTAATTCTATTTTAGCTTGACAGTCTGTACTTATTTTAGTTAACTACCTGAAATATACCCATACCATGAGTTGTCATTACGATACTCGATCATACGCATCGACCGCGTTTGGCGCTCTCATTGGTTGAGAGTTCATACAACCTTGGAGCGGGCCAATGAGAGCGCCAAACGCGGTCGATGATCGAGATATCGATGATCGAGTATCGTAATGACAACTCATGGTATGGGCTGGTTTTAATAAAACTAGATCAGGCAAATCGCTACATTGCACATTGAATGATTGTATTTTAAATCTTTATTTTGATCTAATTCTTGAATCATCATCATCAGCCTATAATGTTCCCACTGCTGGGACACAGGCCTCCTCCAGGCCTGGGACATGGCCATAATCCACCACGCGGGCCCAGTGCGGGTTGGTGGATGTTACATGTCTTCGATTTTTTGGTTTTAGGACATGCTGGTTTCCTCACGATGTTTTCATTCACCGTTTTGAGAGCAGTGGTGATGAAATAAATTACACAAAGTAATGCGCCTGGTGGGGCTCGAACCCACGACCTACAACTCGTAAGTCGGGACCGATACCACTGGGCACCACTGCTCCAATTCTTGAATAAAATATTATTATTATTTCTTAGCTTCCCACGACCCGGACAGTCGCGGCACAGCCCCGCCCACCCCGGGCCCCACGTCCCCGTGCGACGCTCGCTCCTCACTGCTGGCTGCTATCTGCGCCTTCGACAAGAAGCGCCTCGCTAGTGTCGAGACACGGTGAGGTATAGCTAGGATGGCCGGAACTACGCATTTATGTTACATACAGCTTTTTAGTGATGGCATTCATGAAGGGGAAAAAATTGTTAGGACACAAACTTGACTATGTTTCGTTGATCATTATTTTTATCCAAAGGTACCAATAACTGACAAACTTCAAATAAATGCTTTGGATTTGATGTAACAGGCATCGCTTTGTTCAATTTAATCTCTGAGCGCATAGAAACCTCTATTTGAATGTTATTCATGTATTATTATTATTGTTTTTTTGTACTATCTTGTATAGCACGGCTTTTATTGTGTATGATGATGGCAAACCTTATTTTGAATGTTCAGTTCAAAAACGCGGAAACGGCACAGTTGGCGCAATGGCCGAACGATCGACTGCTGTGCTGGTGTCGCGGCTTCGATTCCTTTACAAGTCGTTATTCCGGGTCTCCCTGTTTCCATGAGTTTAAATCGTTTGTTAAACGAGATCAAATGGCTTCCTAGCCATGAGTGCCATTGCTAAATATTACCTGTACAGTAGAAGGACTTCTTGTTTTTTAAATTGCTTGTGGGGACCTCAACATCGCGTTCCATTTGTATAAATAAAACTTATTGGTATGAATGCAGTCTCTTCAGCCATTGAAACCTGAATAGTTGATGTGCAAGCAATTTAAAAACAGAGTTCGTTAAAATTTTGAGGACCTTTTGTAAAAAGTAGCTATCAAAATCGAAATAAAAGTATAGTTTTCTGACCTTGCTGAAATGTGTACATTATTATCGAATGTAAACAGTTATTTTAACAATGATTCTAAAAGCTCATTCCAAAGGCAGTATTGGAAGATAGATTATCATTTTATTCATTTTGATTTAAAAGAAAGCTAAATTAGCGAGTTATGTGCGAAATGTCTTGTGTTGAATTTTGTCTAATGCGCTTGGTCAAATTATAATATAAACTTCCCATATCTACAGAGCGATTCTAGATTTAGCTCTGCCATGCTTGATTCGACAATGAGCCTTATTTGCATTAAGATAATGTTCTTTTACATATGATAAACTTGATTGCAGTCGCTTGTATAATATGCATATGAAAAACTACACTACACTACATGAATAGGGTTTATTTTTGGATGAGCGTGCTGCGTGAATGAGCTAAGTTAGGCTAAGACTAATATCGTTCAATAGATCCAAGATTTAGTACCAAATCAAAACTATCGGTTTTTTTTATTGAAGCAGCTTGAAATCTGAGCTTTGTCTTGTAATCCTTACGGTAGAATATTTAGTAAAACACGACTGTTCAACATTATACCGTAATCCATGCGAAATTAAGCTCACATTTCAATGGCTTCAATGCTTCCTGCAATAACTTTCAGCTTTTTGCACACTTCCGTATGACGAGATTCTCCGTAAATAGATTACTACTGATATTAATATTATTGAAATTACGGTGCATTTTCGTTATAATTCACTAGAAATGTTTACATAGATTGATTGATTCTAAAGTGTCTTGGGCTAAAGGCGATTGAAATAAATAATTTGGTCAGTCAACTACAGATCAGAGGTAATACGAATATCAGCCTTATTGCTACGATGTTAAGACGCTGTCAATGTCCAAGTATTACTGTTGAGCGGTTGACCTTACAACATGAAAAACCCAATGATAACCTATATTTTCAACCTTATTAAAATGGTGTTAAAGTTGTTTTTACTCGTTCGGAGTATATTTATTTAGCCTCTACATAGCGCCATAAGATATTATGTGACAGATCTCTAAACTTGATTTTCTATATCGGTGTTTATGTATTTTTTAAGGCGTGTATCGAAAGATGTGGTCATATTTAAAAGTGCGGTACAGACCATCATATTCTACTTAATACCAACATTGTAATCGCAAAAAAGGAATCGGATGCCTTCATACTATACTTTAAAAAATGGTACTCCCATACTCAGAGGTATTAAGTGTTTACCAACATTAGTATAATTTTTCAATAGTGTCATTATTCAGAAGCACTCCGAATATTAAAATAATCCTAATAGTGTGGCCCTAGTGTAACAGAATGAAACAATTCCTACAATATTACGAGTATGTTATAAAATGTTTGCAAACATTTTTAACAAGAGCGGTATCACATAGATTATAGACCAAAATGTATGGAATAGCTGTTATATTTTGTCTAAAAGTTTGTTCAGTTCAATATCTGTATCACACCCTTTACATAAATACAGGTCTTTTATTACACCCTCTAGATGTATAGCTTAAAATAGCCAAATATAACTTGTTTTATGATAAAGAGGTGGTAATTTTAATCCATCTTTCGCCCGATATTAATATTAAATTTCAATCTAAATCCCGTTCCCTGGTTTTTGAAAGCTGCTTTTAATTGGACAATTGGACATTTTAAAGACTCGGATGGGCAAATACGGTAAGGTTGTTGACTGGTTACAACAACAAAGAGATATTATATTATTAATTTCTCCCGGTAATCGAGAGCTGTCAGTGAGTTAAGCTGAGAACATATTATCGGACGCGTCCGTCAGCCGCGGCTGAGGGACGCGGCTTAGCAGTGTGCACGTTGGTTCGGACGACGTCTTCGGATGCACAAACATCCAGCCGGCCAGATTCTGTTCGGACGTCCGAACGCTCAAGGTCACGTCCGCGTCTTACGACCGACAGTTTGCACAGCAGCAGTGTATTATGTACTGGCTAGATAATGAATAAGCCGCGTCTCTCAGCCGCGGCTGACGGACGCGTCCGATAATTTGTTCGCAGCTTTATTGTTACAGAATATTGACAGCTGCTCTTGAACAGTTTATGTGAGACAAGTTGGCTGAGAATTAAACATTAGCTAAGATAGACAAATATCTGGATATTACTTTTAATACCCTTTATCTATTTTTTCTTATTTGTCATATATGAATAAATACGGTGCTCGGAATATATTCATTTGTCTAAAAGTGGATTAACCCTTAACCAGGCCCAAGAGAACTACACAACTTACATAACTTTTAACTATTGATTCTATATACTATTATAATTGTTATGGCATACGAACAAAGAAAATTGGAAAATGACTTGGAAAACTAAAGGAAAAACACGTGGGACAACATATTCCCATTGCCTGAAAAGAAATTAAAAAAACTAAGTGCGACTACTTAATATTTGAACACAATTTTCTTGGATTTTTTTCTTGTTAGGTTAATAATTGACTCAAAATGCAGGGGGTACTTCGCTGAGATAGCGCGGGGTATTATAAATATATGATGTACTGTAATGAAAGTGGTTTATTTTGGAGGACTATTTTATTTTTCAAATATATAAAAAAAGTGTTTTTGGTAAACATTCATCTAAGATCAACATTGTTGTTCTGAGGTTTGGTGAAAATGTTTCATGCAGGGGTACACACAAAGGGTTACCTTACATATTTGGCACATGTACTTCGAACGGGTATCCTTCTGTCTCGTACTACAGAATCTGCACCTCTTTCTAGTGGTCATGGGTTCCAAGTAATGCTGCCCTTTGTAACCCAGTCTTAATTCATCTGGTACGCCAAACACTCCTCCTTTTTTATTTTTCCAAATTATTGGGTTGTCTTTTTGGATATTTATGTACTCAGACTTTAATTTTCTGGCCAAACGCAAACGAAAATCTCGATGTATGTTTTTCCTTGTTTCATTTTCATGTTGATATATGATATAAGCATTAATTACAGCACACTCAAATAAAACCCAAAACAATCTTGGCCATGTTTTTTTGGATCTGCGTCCAATGGAGTATGAGCTACGGTAATGATCAAAATGATCAACTCCACCCATGTTTCGGGTGTAATCAGCAATAGCAGATGGGCAATACATTTTCTTCTTTTCGCCATTCTTTTGTCTTCTTTCTATTAGTTCTATTTTTCTAGGGTTTACGGCTGTTGTAAGGACGGTCACGTCTTTAGTATCTTTCCACTTAACTACCCCAACAGGGTGACAGTATCTGTATGTGAATTCTCCTGGTTGTAGTTGTTCTTTCTTACTTTCTTTTTTGACAAAATCTTCAGGAAGTCCTTTTCGTGATAGTCTAACAGTACCAATAGCAAATATTCCTTTGTAATATAAATATTCCAAAAGAGCGACAGAGGAAAAAAAATTGTCAAAGACTATCAATGTGTCCTTTGGTACGTTAACACACAGATTTTTCACCACTCTGTAACCCAGTCCTTCACTGTCGGCATTTTTATCTTTACCTGTATAGATGTCACATTGGTAAAGGTATCCTGTTTTCGCATCACATCTACACCACGCCTTGTACCCTCGTTTAATCGGTTTACCCGGCATATACTGTTTTTTGGAATCACGACCTTTAAACTTTATCATGCTTTCATCGATTGATTGTGATTGAGAATTGGTAGCGTTTTCTTGAAAAGTTTTATTTAAAATGTTCAACATTGGCCTTATTTTTTGAAGTTTATCATGATCTTTATGATTTTTTGGTAAATGAGTAGTAATATCGCAAACGTGTATATTCTCTAATATTTTTTTAAATCTTTTACAAGGCATTGTTGCAGATATTTCCTGATTATTGTAAAATGGGTCTGAATTCCAGTATAATTCGATATCTGATTGTGGGGCAATTCCCATAAGAATCACTATAGCCAAGAATGCCTTAATTTCATTACTGTCTACATCCTTCCAAAACTGGCTGCCTTTTAAGCTCGCATACTTGTTGGTGTTTTCGACAATGAGCTGAAATAATTCATCAGGGAACATATCCATGAAATGGTCAAATGGGGTACCTCTGTTGTTGTGTTTTGTAGTAGGTTGTAACTTTCTACTAAAATCACGATCTTCAAAGTAACCTACTTTTGTACTCCACTTTCTTTGCTTCGCCTGTAATTCAGCATAAGTTGGCTCAAGTAGCACACAAAGTTGATCATCGTCGGGAGCTAAGGAAATGGCCAACTCTTCTTGTTCAACTATAACCTCAGGAGTTAGCTCACAATCTCCCAGACTCTGAGACACATTTTCTCTGTTGGTATGTGGAAACTTAGATTTCGGCAGATGTTGAGATGAAGTTGTCGCGGTGTTATACGGAAATGTATATTCTGGTGAAGCATCGGGTGAAATCGTCCTGGCACCAGGTAGCGTAGGTGAAAGCTGGGAAGGACCAAAAACAGCATTGTCCAGATGTGCCGGTGTCTGCAAAAACTGGGATGTGCTGGCCACAGGTTCTGGTGTGTCGTGTGCTGGTGGACTCTGAGACATAGGTGAAAGCTGGGAATGACCAGAAACAGCATTGTCCAGATGTGCCGGTGTCTGCAAAAACTGGGATGTGCTGGCCACAGGTTCTGGTGTGTCGTGTGCTGGTGGACTCTGAGACATAGGTGAAAGCTGGGAATGACCAGAAACAGCATTGTCCAGATGTGCCGGTGTCTGCAAAAACTGGGATGTGCTGGCCACAGGTTCTGGTGTGTTGTGTGCTGGTGGACTCTGAGACATAGGTGAAAGCTGGGAATGACCAGAAACAGCATTGTCCAGATGTAACGGTGTCTGCAAAAACTGGGATGTGCTGGCCGCAGATTCTGGTGTGTCGTGTGCTGGTAGACGCCGAGACAAGCAATCTCTGCATGTGCATATTAAAGTAGGTAGTGTGCGCTTTGGTGGACACTTAGATGAAGCTTCTGTGTCGCCCTGTGATGGACCTAGCATTGCATCAGCAAGTGAAGATTTCGATACAAGATGTGATTTATATTTTTTGTCGACATGCAGAACCTCCTGGTCTGAATTTGACAAATAGTGGTCATTTTCTTGTAACAGTTGTGCTTGTGCAGGACTACCCTCAAGTATATGCAACAAATCGTCATTCGAAATACCTTGCATGTTGTCCAAAGCAGTGTCCATAACTTGAGAATAGTAATCTTTAAGACTCTCCTCGCAATCGTCATCCTCGCTACTTTCTTCCGACGACTGCCAACATTGGAGGATGTTCTCAATTTCGTGGTCTTTAACGGTTTTCTAAAATAGTATAATCATAATCAGGCAACGGTAGCATAAGTCCCACAAAACAAAAACATTAACAGGCAACGGTCACATATGTCCCACAACATTTGGGAAGATATTGTGATAAATATTTACAATAATCTACAAAAAAATATGTTAAATCCACAAGAAAAACAAATAATCTACAACATATCCAAAAATTACACGACTTACCTTTTGTTTTTTCGACATTATTAATAAAAATGTTCACTGTGCTACGAAAACAGAGGCGCGCAACCATAGAGTACATTTGTATATAGCGCGCAACTGACTCACGAAATCAAATGGCTGTCACTTTGACATTTGCGTTCGGATGCACAGTTTTTTATTCTGGACCCATAGATAATATATTTAGGGTAGCCATTTTTATAAATTGTGGAGTTTCTATTACCAGAACCTGGAAAGGACAACGAAAAAAGATGTGGGACCGAATCGTACCGGGGCCTGGTTAAGGGTTAAAGCTATCACCAAACGTAAGTGTTAAATTATTTAGTACAATAAAATGATTCAAACAAACCCAATGCAATGTATTAGTGTATCATTAAGATATTTTAATTTTAACGAACAAATATAATATTAAACACTGAAAAACGTAATTATTATAGTTTTAAGTTAATCCAAGATCTTTTATGATTATAGGAAGTTATTAATTTATTTAATTTTAAGTTTTCAAAGTGATATGCGACTGGTCAGTCATTATGTTATTGGTTTATTGTGAAATTATTTTTGAAATATATCTATGTAGAAGCTTTAATATTGTAGAGTAAGATATATTATTAAAAAAAATGTTTAATATATTTTGTTGTAAGTGTAAGAAAATATACAGTTGCGATAATTATTTGGCTTTTATTTTCATGTATCAGTGAACAGAAACACATTTTTTTTATCTCTATTTATTTGTAAGCTTACATCTAATTATACAAAACGTAACATTGCAATTCTTTTGCTGAAAGATTAAAAATAAAATGTGATTATCACTAAAATTAAATCGACTTCTATTAAACATGCGTCAAATGTTTAACATTAATAATTTTCTTGCTTATTTCTACCAATTGAATACAAAACACCAGTGACCAAGGTCCATAATTATTCAAAATGGTTAGTTTGTATTACAATATGTAGAGAACAGGCCTAAAGCACAATCATTTAAAATATATCTGAAAAATAATAAATTCTTAATCAATTTACAGAAACGAAATAAAACTGAATTTGAGATAGTAAAACTGAACGAAAATTTTCAGTTGAGATATAGGTACATCTAAATCCAATAATGTTGAGATAGTAATCTTAAGTAATAATACTTACACTAACATCTAACTTATGTATATCTATACTCTGCCATTTATTAGAAAACTTTTAAAAACTAGGAAATCAAAAGTTCTCACAATTAAAAAAAAGACAATTATTTATCACAATCAAAATGTAGACACAACTGTACTTAAAACCACTTTTAAGTTATATTGAAATCAAGTAGCACTCTTACTTTAGTGGGAAATCACAAAGTTTTAATTTTTTTATATAATTTTTATCTTTTACCGCTAAACGACGCCGAAACACCATGTTCAATAATATGAGAATAATCAAATAACATCTATATGAAAGTTCTAAAAAGTAAAATACTAAAATTTGTGTAATAAACTTGTTCAGTGCAATTGAACATGGTCCTTTTTAGACGTTGTGGCAGTCATAAGTGATAAGTTTCGTATTCATGTTAAAATATTTATAACATGTTTTAGAGTTTCTGAAACATGTTTCCAGCAACACAAAAACATGTTAATGTTTATAGAATACACGTAATATTTTAGATCAGGTACTCTCAAACTATCTTATAAGTATTTCTTGAATATTCTGTGAAAAGAAATCGTTGGTAAATTATCGTTATAAAGAAAATTTGCTGTATAAAAATATAAATATATCTGATAAGTCAATTTTTAACGATGAATACAATAATTAAAGATAAGTTGAGAGACACTGTTTTACATAATCAAGTAAATAATCTTAAATCGAATATTAGTTTATTTAGGGCTGGTTTTTCAATAGTCAGTGCGTTACCTGAGGAATAAAAATAACTATACGACATATTTTCCATAGATAAGCTGTCAAACCGCCATTTTTATTCCTCAGTTAACGGTTATCTGACTATTGAAAAACCAGCCCTTAGTGATAGTGTTAACTAAATAATCGAAATGCCGATATTCTTTTCAGTAGATGTGTGATCTGACAATTACGCTTAGAGAATATGTAAAAAACTACGACAGTGTAACACTAAATGAAAAAATTATGTCTATTTGATGCAGAAATTACGTTTTCAATTTTACACTGTTTATTTTTTATTACATTATATTATATTCTTCATAGATATCTACAGCACCGGAGCGACGTCGCATAGCGGTGAAACGGAGAAATATTAACCAATAGGATTGCTCTAAATCTTCGCTTCTCGTCAGTAGTGCCATCCTGATGGTTAATATTTCTCTATTTCTCCGCTACGCAGCCTCGCTCCGCTCCTGTGGGCAGCTTTAGTGTATTTCAGATCTGCCTTGCTTAGTAATAGTTCCAGTGGCAGAAAGAGATAAAATTACATATCGTATAGTTTCATTCCTTTTTGTATTAAAAAATGGTAACTCAATGGTGTTACGTCGCAAATACGATTGACATCGTAAGTTAATTCAAGTGTGCTACAAAGTCGAAGTTGCACATGAAATTTCCAATATTTTGTTTAGAAAGCTTGTGATTAATATAATGACATGCTTACATACTTCTAAACCGGTACAAATAAATATTATTCGAGGTATTAATAGTTTCAAATCGTCGTATAGTTGCATGAGTCGAAATCGTAGCGAAATAGGTCCATTGACCCTTCGTTTCTCATTGTTTTTCAAGATTTCCTGTAAAAGCTTCTAGTCCAGTTCAATGATATCGTCGATATCATCCAAATCGAAGTCTTTCAGTGTCATCGCTGTGAAAAAAAGACAAGGTTTTTTAAGGTCAAACAAGTCAACATTTTTTCCATAGAAACTTCGTTGGGGTTTTACTCCACTATTTGAGAAGGTACATCCAAAATTAAACTTGGTATCGTTTTGTCTCATTATTAATTTTGTCTGTACGAAAGCAGAATTGTAAAATATGAAGCTATTAAAAAGTTACGAGCTTCTAAAGATTCGATTTTTTGCTAATTTTAACACAACTTTAGGTGTAAATTAGAAGCTAAAGAAGCATCAAATTTCCAAAACGAAGTCCGTACCGACACAGCAAATTTATCGAAGAATTTAATAAATTTTATTTGAAATTAATTGGTGCCGTGGTTTTTTCATAAAACCCCAACTTCCAAAGGCTTTTTCTAATTTTTTTACGCGCGCCTTTTACTCTGATTGATCGTGCATCTCACTGAATAAGTTTTCCCCTGTTTTTTCCACGGGGGGATGACGCTCGCGCACACATGAACAATATGGCTCGATTTCCGGTGAAATATCATGGTTTTTTACCATGCCTGCCAGTGAGTTCGAGCTCGCGACTAGCGCCGCCTTAACTTGCATAGAGTGAGAGGTTTTATTTCTCACAGTTAATTTTTAGGGTCCCGCGTTCTTGAGATACGGTCTGGTGACAGACAGATTACGCTGTTCGTCCGTCACTAGGGCGCATCTCATAAACCGTGATAGCTACAGTTTAAATTTTCACAGATGATGTATTTCTGTTGCCACTATATAAGAACACCCCTTAATTTTTTTTCCGTTTTTACAGATTATGGTACGGAATCCTTCTTGCAGATCTAAAATCCTCAAATAATCTGATCACTAGGAGGCGTTTTTTTTTTATCGTGGTAAAATCATCGAATGAGTCTTCCCACCCAGGGCAGGGCGGGAGAGACTGTCAGACTCGCACTGACTAAAATCCACCGTGACCTTCAATATAGCCTTTTACGTTCCGGGGCCACGGGTACCTGATATACAGTCCCGCGACCCCGGTACTAGTAGGCGCTGTCATCGCACACAGCGTATTTTTTTATTAGCCTATACTATCCCACTGCTGATCAAAGGCCTCCCCCAATTCCTTCCAGGAACTCTTTTCCTGGGCCGCTTCGAACCAGCTCTCATGGTGAGCGTCTAGTTCGTCTCGCCATCCTTTTCTGGGCCGGCCTCGGCGGCGCCGTCCATCTCCCGGCACCCATTGGGTGGAGATCTTCGCCCAGCGGTCTTCTTGCATCCGTCAGACGTGACCCACCCAATCCCACTTCAGCCTAGCAGCTTTCCTACCAACATCTATTATGCCAGTTTTGGAACGCAGCGTAGTGTTTTGCACCCTGTCTTCTCTTTTCACACCTAGAATGCTGCGTTCCATTGCCCGTTGGCAAACTCCAAGGCGGGACTTTTGTGATTCGGTGAGTGACCACGTCTGAGCACAGCGTATACCAAAGTTAAATTTAAATACTTACGTGCAGGCTTCTTCTTTTTGACCGGAGCGACTTCTGTCGAAGTCGATTGTCTCTTCTTAGTCTCACTCTTTGTCTTGATTGTAGTCCCGAGCGGGAACATGATGCTACTGTAAAACAAAATAGTAAAATGTATGAAATGAAATATTCTGAACGACCTAGCTAGCCGTGCACGGGTTAAAATTTCTGACATACCCGGTGAAATCAGTATCTTCAATAAAAAACAAAGGAGGATCTCAGTTCGACCCGTACGTATAACATGTATGTCGTCCGCGAGTATCTGGCGTTTGGTTGCACCAATTTTGATGTGGTTTTAAAAGTGTTTGTTACATGGAGGTTTTAGTATACAATAATAACATTCCGTGGCGCGTTGTTGACGACGATTATAGATTTTTGTAAAATATCTAAACTAAAAAGGGTTTGTCTGAACTAAAAGTCGGTGGCTAATAGTCAATGAAATAAAAAAACAAAGCCACCGACTTCCGAAAGAAAAGTCATTTTAGACTTTTTTGTGATTGTTTTTGAAGACTGTTCCTTTTTTTACATAATTATAGAACAGTAACAAACACAATAAAGAATTTTCAAATGTAGTGAATTCCAGGTCTGTATTGTATTTTTTAACGGCTTTTCATGTCTATGTTCAGACTTGCTTTACCTCGAACTGCATATCCTATTCCGACGCGAATTGTATGCGTGTTTTTAATAGATAAAAAGTAGTTAAAACTTCAATACTTACGTAAGATCCACCGTGTCAGTAGGTGTCATGATAGATAATTTGCTTTTACTGTCCGTCGACTTGCCCGCACCGCTAGTGTTCAACAACTTGCTGGTATGTGCACTGCTCAAAGTATCAAAGCTTATCGTGTTTTTCCCGCGATTCTTCACTTCCTCTTTGACCTTCGGTTGGTTTTTACTCAGTAGTGGTGTTATCTTCTTCATAAGAGCTTCTTTCCTAATCTGCTTTTCTACTGCGTCATCAATATGTTTAGGCACTTGTTCTTTTGGTACTCGTGTCAGCTTTAACTCTTTATCTGCGGATTTGGTCGGCGAGTCTTCCGAGATCACGTGTTGCACTGAAATATTGGAGGTTACACTTCTGTGTGTTCGCAGGGTTACAGACTTGTCGGGGAAGTCTGGAGCTTTTATATGCACGACGTCCTTCAGGATTGAGAGAGGGTTGTCCGGACTGTCCGCTCGGGAGTCACTACTGCTGCTCGAATTACTAATCACTCGTGATCTCCTTGCGTCTACTTTAGAGTTCTTCTCATTTTTCTGTGGAGTAGTCTTCTTTTTCTCAACCTCGTTTGTCTTGGTCAAATCAAACGTCTCTGTAGCAGGTTTTGGAGCAATCGGTTTAAATTTAGCAGGACTAGGTGCTACTACAACATTAGTCAAGTCCACTGTCGAGGTCTTGACACTTTTAGGTCCAGGTTTTGGTTTCGAAACCTCGGGAGTCGTGTTGGTTAGGTCTAACGACGCAAATCTGTTTAGTTTTGGATCCTTTTTCAGTTTGGCTCCTGCATCGGATTTTTTATTTTGATTTTCTGATGGTTTCAGAGGAGTCGTTGGGTTCTGTTTGATCACTTTGGATGTGTCCATGGGGTCAGTAGCTGGTTGACCCGGGTTCGTATTTAAGTCAGAAGCACGGGTTATTACTTCAATTGCTCCTGTTTTTGATATTCTGAGTATATCGCCTGGTTTACAAGATGCTCTGTTAATTTCAGTGTTTTTAGTAACTGCAACGGGCTCTGCCGGCACGGGTTTGGCCGAGTTGACTGACACTATTTGCGGAAACGCGGTAGTTAACATGGGTGGTTCTGGCGCGGTAAGTAGCGATGGCAAGGGAAGCTTATCGGAAGGTATGAGAACATATTGTGGTTGTGTGCCGTTTGGAGTTACAATTTGTCGTAGAACCAGTTTCTGTGGTTGGCCTTGAGGGCCTGGAGCGACGAAGTGCCGCAGATTCTGCATAGGCGGCAGTGGTAGCTTCACTCCTGGGTTCTGTGCGCTGGTGAGGGACACGGGCACCGGCGCCTGCTGCACGGCCGCGGGGCCAGGTGTGTATGTGGAGCTCATCGTTGCTATGATCCTCGGCGGGTTATCCTCGTCGTCACTGTCCAAGCAGATGGTGTCGTTCGGCAGGATTCGCTCGGTCACGACCGGTGCAGGCGTGCTCGTTTGAACGACTGTCGAAGTAGTTACAGATGCGGATACGGATAGATTTGGTAATTGCGGGGGCACGTACGGCTTCAGTATAATCTTAGGTGGTGTTACTAATTTGGGTGTCACTACCGGAGTTCCGTTTCCGTTGCCGACGGTAACCCTAAAGCCTTCATGTGCCTCAATACCGCGTGTTATTGGCTTATACAACTTGTTGCGCACGCTGGGCTTGGTGGCAGGAGCTTGTGGAGCGGGAGGGGGGGAGGGGGGCGCCAGAGGGGGGGAGGGGGGCGCGGCCCTGGAGCGGTTGCTGATGACGTCATCGTCGTCGGGCAGGATGCACTCCACGCGCGGCTCCACGCGCTCGGTCTTGACCTGCGGGGCAGGGAACGATGCCGGGGCACCTCCTGGCTTGATGCTACACAAAAAATAAAAAAATGATATGAAATAAGACACGCTTGTATTCTTGTAAGGGATGTAAGCTCATTATAATGCCACGTTTCACAATAATTTATAATACGAAAAATCTCAAGTTATCGTCTAAGCGAAAAGCGCCCAATTACCTGCTTTTTTTTGTCACATTACAATGTTGTAACTGCTTTCAGAACCCTTGCAGAGCCTACTTCAGAACTAATAAGTTACAAGAATACTTACAATCCAACAGGCACCACAGAATTTTTACTAAGACCGGTCGTGGTTGATGTGAACACCGCTGATGATTTAACTTCATCAGCTTTCTTCTTATTCATAGCCAACTTCTGCTCAATCATATCTTCACGGAGCTTAGCTTTGGAGTTCCTGGCTGTTTCTTCAAAGGTCTTCTGTGTTTGGAGCATCTGTTCCTTCATCTGTATGCTGGCGACTGCATCGCTGGTTGATGAAGCGGCCGCTTTAGGATTCGCGCTGTGCATTTTCTTTAGTATCTCCTTGCCTATAACCTGTTGAAAACCACATTTATTTTAAAGAATAGTACTGGCTCGATAGTACGTAGTACTCACAACCATCGTGCTTCAAAAAACCACTTTGTAAAATCGAAATCTGTTTTGTTACGGTAGATTATACTATGATTATTTCTTCTTTTTAGATAATTAGAGTATGTATATTATTTCTAAATAAAACACAAAACCATTTCTTGATAAAGTATAGTTTTTTTTACCTCCCTAAGCTAGTTATCACTTTTAATGTGTGTAGGAACTTCGATAAGGGGTAGGTATGTAAGGATAAAAATGCGTGTATTTACGTTAAGATAGTGAATTAAGTACAACAAAATTGTGTTTCTGTAAACTAAGAGGTAATAAAAACAAAAGATCTCTCACCTTAACAGCAATATCGTAGATGGGTCCACTAGTCACATCCTTGCCACTCTGTTCAGCCTCATTATACGCTTTCAAAGTACTGTACTGAGCAGCGAGCGTGGCGGCATCTTCATCCAACATAGGGTTACCCACCAAGTACGTATGAGCTACTATATTGATGAAGTTCTGATTTTTCAGTAGCGACATTGGCAAAGGCACTATTTCATCGTCAACCTTAGAAACAGGTTTTGCAGGGGTAACGATGGGACTCTCAAGGAGTTTTTCTGAAGTTTTAAGGCTTAACATAGGATCTTCGTCATCACTTAGTAGAATGCTTGAGTAATCTCTCTCTGGAATACTAACTGGTGGTGTTGGGACATCGTCAACTGGTTTAGTAGGCGGGACCTTCTTTTCTGGCTTAGGGTAAGTTCTAATAATTCTATCCTTTGGCTTTTTAGGTCCAGGCTTTCTAGGAACACTTGTATTTTCCTCTTCAGTCGTAATACTGGATTTCTTATTGGCGATCAAATTGTCAAAGTTGGTGTTAATTTGTTTTCGTAAATTTTCGGACTCATCAGCGCTTGTCGTGCTTTCGTCTGGATCGAAAACATTTGAGGACGTTAAGTTTTTTGACTTTTTTTTTGGTTTGAAATTAGCTGCGTCCTCATCTTCGTCCGGAACGAAGTCAGTGTCTCTTGCATCGAAATCGTCATCGTCATCTAAATTGATGACTACATCTTGTGCGAGGGAATCGATACTTTTTTCAGCTGCTATCGCTGCTTTTCTCTTTGTCCTTAGCTCCGGTTCGTTAGATTTTCTCTGATTAGTATAATAGCGACTGGGAGTGGGGTCACTTGTTATCAGTTCTGGGTGTCCGTCGCCGGGCACTGCATTGGGTTCTGCAGAGTTATTGATCGACTCGCACATGATGTTTGTGACCATGGGAAGGGTTATTTGCTGCGGGAGCAACACCTTCGCTATACTGGCCGTCAAATCATCTGCCATGTCTCCCTCGTCAATGTATCCTTTCTGCACCATATTCCTGACCTTTCTGATGAGACTGGCGATGTCAGCTGCTCCTCTTTTAGTCTGGAAGTCATGTTTGAGGAGTATGTCTGTGATTTTGTCCACCATAATGTCTTCTTGGAAGGTGATCGGAGTAGGTTTTCGGTCGAGGGATGAAGTAGATGGCGCGTCTGTGTTTTGTTTGCTGGTTCCTGGTCTGATGTTAGGTTTCATTCTCGAGTCGGTGCTCGTTTCTTGCTTCCCGCTGTCCGGAAGGGGTATTCCATACTTGGTGATGGATTTCTTTCCCTTTTTAGTCTTAGGTTCGTTAGGATTGTAATCTTCGCTGGTGTCCTCTTCTTTGACGACTGCAGTTAAAGCGGATGTTTGTGCGTTGTACTGCTTGTGGACACGCTTCAACGCAATTTTCGGAATGTTCACAACCAGTTTGTTTTCCATTTCTGTGAAAAATAATAAATTTCAAAAATTATATGCTGTATAATTTTTATTTATAATATTACACATGTATACGAATCCCTGGTTTATATAACAATAACATATTTTTTAAAAGAGAAGTCGAAGGCTATGAGCTATGAGGCTATTTTGCTTATCAGTGAGACAATAAAAAAAAAACTTAAAATATGTGTAATTACGTTTGTTGGCCTGCTCCTGCTGGAACTGCATCCACACGGCGTTCCGCTCGTGCTCGGGCAGCCCCTGCTCGCTGGAGCCGCGCAGCAGCGAGTCGTGCTCGTGCACGGCGTGCAGCAGCGCGTCGCGCGCCACCCGCAGCAGCGCCACGTCCTGCACGCCCACCGCCACGCCGCCCGCCACGCTCGACCCGCCCTCGTCGAACCTGAGCCCCGCCACAACATTCAATAAGCCCTGTGCATATGGCCGGGTAGATCGCTACAATGGAGTATTTGAGCCAAGACGAAGTACTATCGCGGCCCTGTCGGTGAACTGGCAAGGATCTGTCGCGACAAGATTCGCTTGGGTGGCTGACTACATCTGCGTCAACGCAGTATCGGCCACGGGAACCGATCAATTTACCGAATTTTGTTTGTTCGAATTTCATTATACCGAAAACTATTGACCGACATCTCTTTTGCTATATGCATCATTTGCCATATTTTCAGATCATCGAAGTATCATTAGCCATAAGTATTATTATACCGAAGTATGTTCCGCCGATTAACAAAATAACTTTTTACTATTGACCGAAGCCTCTTTTAAACTTTTTTCAATTGCCAACTGATTTATTTGCCATATTTTCACCATACCGAAACAACATTTTACCGAAAAATTAAATTACTGTCATAAAAATTCAATATATTTTGCTACAAAACATTGTGGCGGAAACGAAATGCTGCAAAGCCGACTTTACGTAGTCTTGTCTGCCCTACCCCTAGAGTGTAATTTAAAATCGCGTAGGCGCGGAGGGGTGGGGTGGCCCGCGAGCTGAGGAGCAGGTGGTTGGAACGACCGCCGCCGCGGCTGAGGCTGGCCGGCGAGGCCGGCCAGTAAGCCGAAGCTGCGGTGGTGAGCGTTCAAATCATCTGCGACGATAAGCTCGCGTGGGGCCACCCAAAACCCTGCAGCGCCGGAGCCATGACAGAAACAATGCTTGTTGCATGTTGCATGCTTGTTGCATGTTGCATGCTTGCTGGAACGCTGCGTGTTTGCTGCATGTTGCATTCTGCGTGCTTGCTTGCACGCTGCATGCTCGCTTGCATGCTGCATGCTTGCTTGCTTGCTGCATGCTGCATGCTTGCTTGCATGCTGCATGCTTGCTTGCATGCTGCATGCGCTACGACGCACATCAACTATGTAATTAACAGCAAATGTCATTAATTATAATACAATACCCTTCAGAATTATATTATCGTATACGACATTTGCACAATTATTTTGTGTTGTTTACCTACATTTCAATGGCGCCTGCTAAAAATGTAACAGCAATAATTAGTGTGCAAAATTTTCTAGGCGTTCGGTGAAATAAAAATATGGCAATTAAAACAGTGGTATAATGAATGTTTGGAAACATAATACTTCGGACAACCGTCACTTCGAGTAAGTGTAACATCGGTAAAAAGTTTGTCGGCCAAATGAAATGCTGGAGAAACGAAAAAAGATGAATAGATAACAGGTTAACTGAAACAGTGGCAAACGTGACTTCGATGAAGTAAAAAAAAACCAAAAGGTAATAGTTGAAAAGTTTTAGGGCAAATGAAATTCGGTCAACCGTTTTTCGATCTTATGATAGGTAACCATCGGCCACACAACAAACTAAACAACGCTGCATCGCGTCAACCAGACACGAATCTTCGCCCGCCTATTGAAAACAAGAACATCGCGTATACGAACACAACTTTTCACTTTTCACATTTTCTTCTCGACAAAACGACACTAATCTTCGCCCGCTAATTTAACCCCAGCATCATAAAACTTAAACCATTTATTTCAATTAAACCATTACAGGTTCTTATAAAATGTCAAAAAAAATATGAAACTATGATAAAAAGACATAATAACTTGTGAAAGTACTGTAGTTGCACATTCCAAGGTATAGATCCCTATGGAGAGAATGCGCAAGAAATTAAATACGCACGAGCGTTATCTAACATGCATTGGGTTTTAAACGCACTATTTAACGCTGCAATTCGAAAATCTATAAGTACGCTTTTTTAAAGCACTGGGATATTCTCGGTTGGATTCTTAAAACTCAGAAATGTAACATCTGATAAAATCACCTACACATAACTCTCACTAGAGTAAGACAAATTTTGTGATATTGTAATAATAATAGTCTAAGTAGTCGTTGAAGTAGTATCTGCAAAACGTACCGCAAAAAAATAATCTTTAAAATTCTGCTTAACTGCCAAGGGTAATATAATTTTGAACTTTAATACAGAATATTCAAAGTTGTTATTTACTTGTATAGCTCGGTGAGTTCAGCCATATTGTAGTGTCGGTCGATCTGCTGTTCGTCGACCACGCGGCAGGCGACGGCTTGCTTCGTCACTGAGCGTTCGTATATCTTCTGCTCCATCGTACCCTGGGTAAGATAAAGATTGTTAGTAGAGAGAGAGAGAGTTTTCTTAACTTTTAGTAATGTTTTTAGGCGAAGACAAAGTAGAGAATATTTACAAAGTAATAGTCTAACCAGTGTGAGTAAAATTAAAACATAAGTCGATACGGCGAGTAGGATATGAGCGATTCAGTCAGCAGCTCTATCTAGTCGAGTCATGTGTGTATGTCACTAAATTCCAAAAATGTTCATGAATTATTTACATCTCCAATGAAAAGACCTTCTGTTGTACTAAATCGATTCGTAATTTTACTGAGAACGAGCAAATTGCAACATATTCGAACCGCTAGCAGAATTTGAGTGCTGTTTCAGTACCCCTAGCACGAATCACTTAAACTATTAGTTTTGTTAATTAGGTGTATTATGTTCTGAAAATTAGTTTAATTTACGCTCACCAGAGGCACTGTTCAAGTTCCCATACAAAATGCTTTCCAAGAAGATACGAATACTTTTTCGAAAGTGATTCGTGCTAGGGGTACTGGTGTAGTAGTTGAAATGCTCTGCAATAGCTGGCGCGAAACGTCACCTTGAGACGTTAGAAATGGATTGAAGTTTTCGATACGGTCGGCGGAAACCTCGATAACTCGGTTGGAAAGAGCTCGATAGCTCGGTACTGAAACCGGAGGTCGCAGGTTCAAATCCTGCTCGCGATTCGAAGTTTTCTTTTCAAAGATATTACTCACCATGGCGACCAGGCGGTATATGTAGCAGTCCTTCTTCTGTCCGAAGCGGTAGACCCGGAAGATGCTCTGTATGTCATGCGCGGGGTTCCAGGAAGTGTCCATGATGATGACACGGTTGGCGGCTGTCATGTTCAGACCCAGACAGCCGGCCCGGGTTGATACCAGGAACAATCTGGGGAGGACACAATACATGTTGTCTTTAACCGACTTCAAAAAGGAGGAGGTTCTCAATTCAGCTGTGTATATTCATCATTGGCCAAAAAGTCAATGAATAAAAGACAAAGCCACCGACTTCCGAAACAAAAGTCATTTTCGTAGGTAAATAACAAAGGTTATTTTACCCTTTTTTGTGGTTGTTTTTTTCTCAGATTTTGAATGAGGAATAGAATTTTTCCGAGCGTGTGAGGTGAAAATATTTTTGTGACCTAGAAGTAGCTGTTCCTGGTCTGGGTGTTTGTGAACGAAGTTTACTCTCTAACATTGTAAGTTAGTGACAATTCGAGTCTGTTTGGCCAGAGAATTGGGTACAAACTCACTTAGTCTTATAGTTGTTATCGGCGTTGAACTCGCGGCACCATTTCTGCCGCACTTCCGCCGGAACTGATCCATCCAGTCTAAAGTACTCGTTTCCTAGTGACCACTTCTTGATCTTCTTCAGAAAGTATTCCAGGGCGTCCAGACAGAAGAGCGATGTGGAGAATATCAGCCTGTAGGCAGAAAATAAATAAATTATAATAATGACATAGTAATGTTGGGTCATTAAAAAACTTTATGGGCGTGAATTTTCATATTCACACAGTTTAAAATAACATCTCCGAATCTGCGTGACCGCTTAGGTTTTTTAAGCCATAAATTGGATTTTATAGAGATGTTCACCGTCATGTATACCAAACTTTTGACTTGAAAAAAAAAATAGATAAACTTGACTACATAAAAATCTTAAAAGTGTACTAGAAATGTTGTTTACACAACACCGATTTTTTTACCGTTTTTACTAAATTGTAAACGTATACATTACGATCAATGTCTGGTGTGAGCTGCGCATGAGCACATGAGTACATTACTCACACTTTATCTCCCAGTGCGACACACTCGTCCAATATCTTGAAGACCACGACAAACTTGTTGGAGCTATCCAGCGTCTCCAGCATGTTGCCGCCGTCCAGGTACTCCAGCCACCACAGGTCTTCGGCCGCATTCGGCTTTATATCCTCTATATCCTCATTCGCTAAGTCATCTTCCAGTTTCTCCGCTGTGAAAGTATTGAAGAAGTTAGATTGTATACAGAGAGTATCAATTTTGTGTGATTCTAAAGCAAAATGCGGTTTATTAGGGTATTTATGTACTCTATGGAGTTGAATTTAGAATCTGTAGATGGTTAATATTCCTTTTCAGTGACTCAATTATGTACTTTAGCAGATCATCTTGAGTGGAGAGATTTGTAAATAAACGTATGGTTATTATAGAGGATTCTGAATTCAAGTTAAAGTCCGGTCACAAAACAGGCGGAATTTCGTACATTGACCTATTATTACCTGTCTCTGCACAGATGGCGGCCATTGCATCTGTGCAAGCGAGACTCATTATATGCACGCGGGGGTGACAGAGACAGGTAATAATAGGTCAATGTACGAAATTCCTCCTGTTTTGTGGCTGAACTTTAGTAATTATGATAACTACACGCGTGACCAATTCTACCAAGACATAGACAAAGTTCTTTCTTTATAATTTTACATTTCTTTTGTTAGAGCATGGCGCGACTCGTACGCAACTGAAAAACAGAAGCATCGACTTTCTACATTTTGAACATGGCCATGCTTAGGCCGATAGAGATATTTCTACATTATGTATGTATATTCTTCCATCGATAAAACTCGTTTCTAAGGTGTCATGCTACGCATGCAGCATCAAAACTCACACACACGCATAACAATCTTACGATAGAAAATGGGCTATAATCCACTACAAAGACCCAGTAAAGGTTGGTGAACATCATAACCCGCATTTTTGTTCCTAGGGCGTGCGCATTTCCACATGGTGTTTGCCTTCACCATTTTTAAATTATTGGAGGGTGGTGCCTTCGCAATTAAAAAGGTAAGTTCCTGATGCTAGTAGATTACTACAGTTTATTAAATATAATTTTCTTTGATGTAAAATATTTAAAAAAGTAAATTAGAAGTTTAAAGACTGAATAAATTTTAATGAAATAGGCAACATAAAGTAGCTACAATGAGAGCCTATACACAGTAATTGCTGAAGTCGTGTTGCGGATGATGATGATAATGATGATGATGAAGCGGTTTCTTGACTAAAGGCGGATACGCACACAACAGTGCCGACACGTGCCGATCAGTAACGTATCGATCAGTGTCAGTGAAATATGATATTGTCGCATACATTTAAGTACGACGCTATCCGTACTTATTAGTGGTAGTGCCGTTCAGTGATGTTCAGTGATCACTGAACGTCACTGTTGTGTGCGGATCCGCCTATTCTAATCTGAATAAACAATCTATGGATTGCCAATGTACAGTGTGCACGTAAGTTAATGAGCGAGATACCTGTACTTTCCTCTTTTATTTCCATTGCTTGAAACAATAATCAAAATAATTTAAAACATTCAATTGCCATTTTCGCCTGCGCAGTTGACAATTGAGGTACAATTATAAATTGAAGATTTCACTTATTGATTAGATAATTATGTATTAAGATGGACAAAGTATAAGTTTTTTAGATAATAATATACTCCGAATTAGGGAGAGTTGTTTGATAAGTAGTTAAACTATTTGTTAAGTCCTATACATTTTATAAACATTTTGGATTTTAACAATAGTTAGTTAAACTACTAATCAAACTACTGGCTTACTAGCTAACTGTAGTGCCAAAACGCAACTACAGTCTTTAATTAACTTCAATGGCAATGACATACACAAAATTCGATAGCAAATAACTAAAACAAAATACCTTTCATTCTATTCTTCTCTTCCCGATCTCGAGCCTTCGTCTGGAAGTTATGCAGCACTTGAGGATGAGACCAGATCTTCTGTAGTATATGGAAGTCCTTCAATATGCTCTGTTTACTCTGCTTGCCGTAGTTATGCAAGTAGTGCTTGTACAAGTCCCACTGGCATGGCGTGAGACTTATAAACACAGTGTATTCGTGTTTCTTAGGCAAGTACGGGTAGAGTACTGAAGCTTCCTGCCTTTGGAGACAGCCTTCTAGTACTTTGTGTAGAATGTGTGTGCGAGCCTTCATTAATTTTATGTCTTCTTCGCTTGAATCTCGGTGCTGACCGTTCATTATTGGATTTTCGAACCTGTTAGAGGAAGATAGAGGTTATTTTCGAACTGACGATTTTTTACTCGTAAATTCGGCCGAGTTTACCAACAAAGATCGGGCAAAAGGTTGAAATTGAGATGAATTATAAATTTCCGGCTTAAATACGTAAACACATCATTATTTTTCAGTCAATCGTTCGAAATTGATGGAGACAGAACCATGCTTTGAATATGTTTATCATTAAACATAGTCAAAGATTTATGACTCTGCAGAATTAAAAATGAACTACATAACATAATATACCATACCCCTAGCAAACACAGAGACACTTTACAGTAATTTATAAAAGAACAGATACATTATCTTACCGATTAGAATACTCCGCATAAGTACCCAACAGGTTAGGCTTCACAAAGTTCACCATACAGTAATACTCTCTCAAATTATTCTGCATCGGTGTTCCAGTCAAAATAATCCTTCTTTTCGTGACAACCCTGCTCATAGCTACCGCGAGTACTGAGCAATCGTTCTTGAGGAGATGTCCTTCATCACATACTACTATATCTGGGCCGGGTTCAAGTAGGGCTGTACGTATTTTATTAATGATGGTAGGACGGACGTCGTCGAGTACTGGGTCGAGTGTCGTCAAACTTCGGAAGAGTTCGTATCCGATGATGAATATCCCGCCTCCATTGTACCAGTCTTCTAGTTGGTAGGCGCGTTCGTATGTTTTCTTTAGTTTTGAGAGTTCGAAGACCTGTGGGGATGGATTTTTTATTTATTTGTTTATTTACTAAAAGACGTTGACTTGTAAAGAAAGGATTGATAAATTCTAAATAAAAGCTAAACATGAATATAGTACCTGTAGCTTCCTCTTTATTTTACGTTGCTTGTAAAAAAGAGATATAGCAAGTTATGATAAAGAATAGGATAATTTATTACAAAAGTATTAGACGCAAAACTAAGGCAACATTATAATTTATGAATTTTAATAGCAAGTAGTATAAATATTCAGTATATCCATACCTTGATCTGATTAGTGACAGGTCCGATCCACTTATGAATCTCGTCGACCCAGTTGAGTACAGTCGACAGAGGGCAGCACACGAGAACTCGTTGCATTTTCACGCCAGGATGAGTCAATACCTAAGAGAAAACATAGATAGTTCCAAATTTTATGTTTATTGGTTTCCATCAAAATAAAGGCGCTCCCTCACCGCGAGCATTTACCTGTAGTGTAACATAAAAGTGCGCAATTTGATGCTCTATTGTCTTCGAATGTTCGAATCTGTAACGTTACATTACAGGTGAATGCTCGCGGTGAGGGAGCGCCCTTACGAGCAGTAATTTTTCGATCTAGAACCCGAACACGAAGGCTTTTTTGTCTTTTGCGCAACTTTATCGCTTTGGCCGATACCACATTTCTTAACAAACCGCTGGACCAAGGTACACTGTGTCAGTAGCAGGTATTGACATTCTACTTAATTGCTGGCGCCTCACATTACAAAGTTTCTAGAATTCCTTCCTATAGCTCAAAGATGTAGCTTGTACAAAAAGTAACACAAATACCGCTATATTAATTTGGCGCGAGTTAAGTTAGACGTATCTGTCTGTTCGGAGTCTGTCAAGTCCGTTAAAAATGGACAACCATTTTTAACTGACTTGAATAAAAGGAATTCCTCAGTTCCATTGTTAATATATGTTTGCCTGTGATTATCTTGCGTGTGGCTGAACTGATTTGTTGCGGTTTTCAGAAAAGTGTTTTATTTGTTATATTCTTGAGAAAGCTTTGGTATACAACAGTAATGAATATCCCGTGACGTCGTTAGCAAGGAACCGTTAGTGCTCATGTGGATGGCGCATTTTCAGACGCTCATTATACAAAGACTCCTGCTCCTGCGCCGATTTTTGTTGAATATCTTAACAAACGGTAAAAAAAAAATCTATTCCTTTTTGTAATTAAAGTATCGAGGTATTTTACACCTTGATTCCTAAAGGGAAACGAGTACTAACCGTGTGTAGCAGGGCCAGCACCTGCAGCGTCTTCCCGAGCCCCATGCAGTGCGCCAGGATGCACCCGCCGCCCGGCCTGCCCGCTGCGATCTCCGCCAGGCTCTCGAAGCAAGCGTCCCACATGAACTTCACGCCTTCGTACTGTACAAAATAACAATGATTGATGAAATATTTCTCGATAAAAACAAAGCATTTTTTCAAGAATGTCAGGCACCTAAGAACTTTCAAAAACAAGACCTTATAAATATGGTCTTTGTGTTTCAGCTCACTTCAGCATCAGTCATCGCCAAATTAATCATGTTCTGGTTTGTTTCTAAGCTTATTAATAAGTATCTTGCTGACAAATTGAGTGAATATTTATGTATATTTCTCTGGTATCATATATGCAGATTTTTTTTATATTCATCGCCAAAATATTTTCTGGTTGGCTTTACACAATTAGAATTGCACCCAGCGACCTCTGTGAGTGTTTCTACACTAGACAACGAAGCACGAGCTTAGTACAAGCCAAGCCGCTTTACTCGCAATGTCAAATGTGAACTTACAACACTCTCCTTGAACGTATTGCAAATCCCTCTGTCTTCGTTAATAAATCTACAATACGCAGAGCGCAGTTGATCACGAACCAAACGCTCGAAGCGCTCTCGTTGCAGTTTGTTAGTCGTTTCACTCTTCACGAATTTGTGTTCGGGTCTTGCTCCGCTCGGGCTCGGCTCGTACAGTCAACAGCAAAAGTAGATGATCAAAATTAGAAATTCAAAACTAATGAACGGAGTTCGCTTCAGAACTGTATGGCGTCGAAGTTATTCAAAAGTATGTGATTGTAAATACCAAACATTACTACTAGTTCATCTACACAATTCTGACCCGAACTCCGTTCATTAGTATTGAATTTCTGTTTTTGATCATCTACTTTTATTGACTGTACGAGCCGAGCCCGAGTGGAGCAAGACCCGAGCACAAATTCGTGAAGTGTGAAACGACCGGCGCGTCGTGTTCCACGCGCGCCTCAAAGAGCGTCAGCAAAATAACGGGGCCCCCTCTCAGAGGGCCAAAGCCTGCCGGGGTCGCGGGATTTTATTTCCTCACCGTGACCCCGGAACATAAAGGGCTATTGAAGAACACCGTGGATTTTAGTCAGTAAGTCTGACGGTCCCTCCCGCCCTGCCCGGGGTGGGAGGACTCATTTGATGATTTTACCACGCTAAAAAAAAAAAGTGTGAAACGACTAACTTACAAACTGCAACGAGAGCGCTTCGAGGGTTTGGTTCGTGTTCGACTGCGCTCTGCGTATTGTTTATTTATTTCTGATTTTGATCATCTACTTTTGCTGTTGACTGTACTCCGTCGCTCGATTCATCTTGCGTAGACACCCCTGTTAATTTAACCGCTCCGCAGTGGACAGTGCCGACTCCCGCCGACCCGCTCGTCCAAGCTACATACCTGATGAGCCTTCATGACTTTGGTGAAGAAGGGGTGCACGGTGACGACGGGGCGGTTCTCGTCGAAGTCATACTCCAGACACACCTCGTCGTTAATGACTAGCACGTTCACGCCCTCCTCGCAGCCCATTACTTCTCTCTGTATCATTGAGACATAATATTTACAAAATGAACTTTGGCATAATAAAAATAGGGTGTATTTCATATTGGATGAGTGTGTATAACATAATATCTTTGAACTTGACAAAATTAAAATGGATAGGCTAATATATAGAAAAGTAGCTGTGCCCGCGACTTCGTTCGCGTGGATGTCGGAACTCAACAATGTATTTTTTTTAAACAAAGGATTTTTTTCTAAAATAAAATTAAGTTACTCCTTATTACATCATCTACTTGCCAATAGAAGTCCTATCAAAATCGGCAGCCATTTCAGAGATTAGCCATTACAAACAGACAGACAGACAGACAAAAATTGTAAAAAAATGTTATTTTGGTGTACTCGTATGTACCGTAATATTGGTATGCATGTAGTAAAAAACGGTTATTTCAATATTACAATCAGACAATTTTATTTATATGTATAGATGTATAGTTAATACTTAAATGATTATAATAGAGTGGGTATAAAGTATTGATGTTGCGAATATTCGCATTCGCAATCGCAAATATTCGCATGTTTTTTGATATTCGCATTCGCATCCGCATAAATCGATGCGAATGTTTGCGAATATTTCTGAAAAAATATTTTTTATTTACTTCTATGATTTGAATATGGAAACTATATGTAATGGAATAGTCTTGAAGTAAACAACTAAATTGAAATAGTTCTCTTAGTCCAATTGTATTAAAATAACAGAATCGCAACAAAAATGACGAAAATCCTTTTTATCGTAATAAAATCATCAAATGAGTTAGTGAGAGCAAAATTATGTAGTAGATTGTTTAGGGTTGTTGTAAGTTCGAAACAAAAATAATTCCCCACGAAAAAAAGTATGTATTAATTCGCGGTGTAAGAACCAGATGAACGTATCTACAAAAAAATCAAAAACAGTTTTTTTTCATAAAAAGGTTCATAATATGGTCCTTTATGAATTGCCAAAACGACGTATCGGTAAAGTCAATATTTATCAAATTCCAAAAAAACTAAATAGCTTAAGAATCATTTTCAATGGAACCAGAGAAACGTATTACGAATACCGTTTAAATAGTTCTAATTATCTTCCTACCGCTTTAGAGCTATAGGAACGTATTTCTAAAAACAATATTTTTATTCTTAGAATATTAGTTTGTTTGGCAATATTATACAAACCATAAGAACGTAAAAGCTTATACGTTGTTTTGGTCGTTACAAAATTTTGTTTCGATGCTTAGTTTAAAGAGGCAGTGTAACGTTTGTGTATTTACGTTTTAGTGGCACAGACATTTTTGTTAGATAAATAATACAAGTCAATGGCCAAAGCGATGTATTGGCGATTTACGTTTTTTTGGCAGTACTATTTTGTTTGATTAGTATTATAGTCCATTGACAAAATATAAACTTACGTTAGTTTGGCACCTAAAAGTTGATGGAAAGTCTCAACGAGCCCCCTGATTTGAAGTTAGGAGAATATTTTTTTTTGCTTTTACTTCAAAAATGAATATGTCAATCCCTTACCCATTTCTAATGAAAAGTATGACGATTTACAAGAATTATGATGAATACAAGGCATGATTTTTATAAAGGGTTTTCAGTTGGAACTCCAACAACAGATGACGAATATAGTTAATATTTTTTCTAAACGCTGATATGCTTATTACAAGTTTTATTATTTCAATTCTCCTATTTCAACGCTGTCGTAATCAATTACATTCCCCCACAAATTATGAATTGGTCAACTTAAAATCTAGACGACTTTTCCTGGAAACTATGTTCCTCTATGACTTGTGCAATGGCAGATATGACTGCTTAGACCTAACTAGTAAACTAAGCTACGCTGTTCCGAGGACGGTCATAAGACGAGAGGTGCGCCCTCGACCACTTTTTGCTGTTTTCTCTTGCCGCACTAACGCTGGAGTCCGGGCACCTCTTCGTCGGATGGCTAACATCTTCAACACTGATTTTGCAACACTGGACTTGTTCTCAGCATCGGCTAGTAACTTTAGAAGAACACACTCCAAGAAGAACAACTCCTTGAACCACATAATTAACCCACCTAAGTTGTAGCACGACATATACCTACTAGAAGTGTTAATGACCACTATTTATTAGCTATTACCACTATTTACCACTATTTGTTACCTAGCTATTAAGTATGTTTTCCATTTCTCTTTTTTGTGTTCTTTTCTTTTCCTTTTTTACCACCCTTTTTTTGTTTTGGTCATGTTTTTGCAGTTTCAAAATAATATTTCTTTGTTAAAATGTGGATAACGTTGGGAGTTACACAAATACTTATCAATATTATTATGTAATATCTTTAAATTAAGAAACTTGTGTAAGTATGTGTTTGTTTTCCCGAAATAAATAAATAAATAATTAAATTTCAGGAGTAAATAAATATTATTGATTTTTTACCTATTTTATTACTAATTTTATCACTTTATCATTATAACTTAACTTCACAAATGACGTATTTAAGTTTGATAACAACAGAAGTTTGAAAATAATTAAGGGCCACACTAACGTATGTCAACCGAATTTTAAAAATATATATATTACGTCTATGTAAGCATATATAAATAAATAATTTCTAATTTTTTCAAAGCTCTAAGAGTATGGCAATACATAGAAAATATTTTTTTTTTCCATACTAGTATTTTATCTGTATTAAAAAGCGGGTAAAGTTTAAAGAGCCGAATTTTCACAGTATTTTTGCTTTCCTGTAAAATTGAGAAAATGTAGATACGTTCATCTGACTCTTACACCGCGAATTAGCCAAAGGTTTTTGTTTATTTTTTTTTTTTTATTTAAAATTATTAAGCATTCGACCCATTTTTTTCCGCACGGGGATAGCAGAACAATTAAATTATAAAATCCAGCACAAAACTACCGAAAACGAGGACACAATGTGGAATCTGAACAGAAAGTACTACAGTTTTTTTTCGAGGGAAATAATTTTTGTGGCGAACTTACAACAACCCTATACATAATTTTGCATATATGAGAAAACAGAGAAAAACAAAAAAATATTTAAAATTATTTTTATAAGTTCTTTGTCCATGCCTGTTCCGGTGAAGTGTATAAAAAAAATCCAGCTCAACTTGTTGAATAAATATGTGTTGAATAAATGAAGTTACATTCATTCAACTATATCGACTTGGCCAATGTTCGGTTTAAATAATATGTCTGACATAAAATGTCAAACCTATCTATCATTTTGTGTGCGTTTTATTTAAAAGTCAATATTCGCATTCGCGTTATATTGAAATTGAATATTCGCATTCGCGAATGTCAAAAATCAGACATTCGCAACATCACTAGTTTAAAGTAAAGGGTCTTTCAAATAGGGCGGGTCGATGATTTATTATTTAGTTCAAGAACGATTAAACATATCAGTAGTTAAACTTATTAGTTTCAACACACTTACCAATTTGGCCTGCCTGGCATTCAGTCTTCTCTTTCTCTCGAACTCCTCCATGTTCGCAATAACAGTACTGCGCGCAAGGGACTTTTTGTCTATAACCTGCGGGTCAATACTCAATTAACACTGTAGTTCTGAAGCGGAAACAAACTTAAGTCAAAATATTGGGATATTGTTGAAGGAGCAGGAAGGAGGAAGGAGCAAACTTACCTTCCTAATATTACGACGCCCTCTAAACAAACTAGCTTGAGATCTTTTATTAGACGATTCACCGAACAACTCTCTTGATAGAATTCTGAAAAAAATAATTACATAATATTGGTTTTATTTATGGCATTGCCATAAAAATAAACAGAAGGAGATGGCAGGACGACCTGGAGACTCTTGGGAAGACTAGACATACTCTGCAATCCTATGTTCACAAAAATAAATAAAAAATCGAATTAGTCCGTCAGCTAGGGCAACTCGCTGTCCGACCATGGACCATGCCCGGGTCGACGGCGCGGCGCGTTGTGTTCCACGCGCGCCTCAAAGAGTATCAGCATTGTGACGGAGCGCCCCTCTAGAGGGCCAAAGCCTGCCTGTGTCGCGGGACTTATTACCGTGACCCCGGAACGTAAAGGGCTATTGAAGGACACCGTGGATTTTAGTCAGTACGAGTCTGACAGTACCTCCCGCCCGGCCCTGAGTGGGAGGACTCATTTGATGATTTTACCACGTTAAAAAAAAGTCCGTCAGCTAGTTTTGAAAAATAATGGACGTCTTTTTTTACATAAATGTATTTTTACAAAGATATGATTTAAATTCGAGAGTGGACCCCCCGTGACTTGAAAAGGAAGTAAAAACTGAACTTGCTTGTGACGTATTGATAATTTTAAAAGTGCCGTATCTTCGTCCACAGAAAAAATACGTGTCATATATTTTTTGATGATCTATTTGACGGATTAATGGGGATGCCCATTAATCCGTAAAATAGATTGATCAATAGATTGATCAATGTTAAAAAATCCCCATTAGAAAGCTATATTCACCATTAGTAACATAGGCCATCTAGTTTTTACTATGTCCTCTACAAAAGTATTATTTGTAGAAAGAGCAAGAGCATCCCCTGGGGGGGTATTACAACGTCTTAAAACCTTGTTCTTGGCTTGTTCCAGTGAGTGAACGAGAGGGCGCTAGACTACTTGTATAGCTCTGTCACTTTCACTCGCCGGAACAAGCCTGGTTTTAAGATGTTGTAATACCCCCCCTGGACGTCCCTGAAAATATTAGTTGATGTTCATACCCAAGTTGTTTCTGCCTCTCCAGGAACCTCTTGCCGGATCTGCGCGTGCGCGTGCTGCGCGGTCGTATGTGCGAGTCGGGCTGCTCGCCGCGCCTTTCTATGAACTCGCTCACTAGCTTAGCGCGCTTTGCGTCGTCCAAACTGCGTACATTAGAACGTCATTTAAAATATTTATAAAATTATGGAAGTTTGTTTAAGAGTAGGTTAAGGCAGGCTAGTAAAAAATATGATCTTTTTTTTAATCTAAACTTCGATTTTTACAAACAATCGTAATGTATGCGTATTATCTTACAATTTCAAGGTTATAAAGAAGAAAGTAAAAAGTAAGAAGATATTTTGTACAATACCTGGTCTGGTCCTTCTTGCCCATTCTTTTGAGGAGTTTCTCTTTGGTGCTGACCCACTGCTTCTCTTCTTCAGAAGAAGAGTCTTCTTCATTCTTCGTTTTGCTGGTTGAAGGCTGATTCTTTGATGCGCTTTTCTACAATGACAGAAACGTAAAGTTACTTCGGTCAATTTGGTAAGCCAATATTGAATTATTGTCAGATGGTGTTTTAGACCCCCATTATCCCACAAGGGGGGTCTAAAAAGCCACTTTAGATGAGTTATAACACGAATCGAAAAACTTTTTATCGCAGAGACTTTTTGTTTCCCTGTCGAGTGCTATGACGATATAAAGCCCGGTTTCCACCGCGAGCGGAACGGACACATTAATGACTCCTTTAAACTCGCAAGCGCAAACTGCATACTTGTATTTCCACCAACAAATAGTTTTTGCGTTCCCAGAGCGAGCTCATTTTTACTCTTTTCACCCGCTGGGTCATTAATGTGTCCGCTCCGCTTGCAGTGGAAACCGGGCTTTAGTGCACTGATTATAGTGATAAATAGTTTCTAGCGCCACGGCCGATTAGACTGGGTGAAAAAAGGTATCGAGGCAACCCTATAGTGATTAATAAGAGTCACTTTACTGAAAATTCAGTCCTACTAATATTTTAAACGTGAAAGTTTGGATAGATGTTTCTTAATGTTTCACGCAAAAACCACTAAACGGATTTGGATGAAATTTGGTACATAGATAGTTTATAACATAGGACAGTTTTTATCAGATTCCATGTTTCCGTGGGAAAACTTACAAGTTGTAGCGGATGAAACCCTTGACTAGCTAGTAAAGTCATAAGGCTTATGTAGTTAGAAAAAAATTAACTACTCGTATTACATAATTATTTTATACCATTCCCACTTTAAAAAGTTACTTTTTTCACTGAAAACAGTGAGTAAAAAGCTCTTTTTCTCACTGTTTTGTTGTTTGAATTTAGAACACATTGCTGCGGTCCACCCCCGTCAGCCCCCGTGTTGTTAGGATGATGTTACTCTTAATTTAAAACATTGTTCCGAGTTTAATGTCAATTTGTTGGCGCAGTGACCGAGCGATTGGACTACTTCGTCGCGTGCAGTGGGTTCGATTCCCGCACAGAGCAAATATTCGTATGATCTATACAATTATTTGTTTCGGGTCTGGGTGTTTGAGTATGTGAATTTAGATGTTTGTAAACACACGTTTGTCTTTTTTTTCTTCGTTAAATATCTAATTATCGCTTGATTATTATTTTTCTCGTGGTCATGGTATAAAGTATCGTATGCAACTCGTGAATAAAACGGATTTAAATCGAGGGCCTGAATCACTCGCGTAATGGTTGTCTAAAGAAAAAGGAAACAGTAAAAAATTAATAAATGTCTAAATAGAAGTGAGTTGTTAGATTTTCAACTTTCAGTGCAAACCATAGAAAAACCATTAAGACAATAAAAAAGCGTTGATTTCATTGTAACTCATCTATTACCTGTTTATTCCTCGTAACAGGTCCCTTAGCAGGTGTATCCTGTACATCAGACACCACAACAGGAGCATGCAACAGCGTCAGTTCCTTATTCATCATCTTATCAGCAGTCAGCATGAGGTCTGCGCTGTCTTCGACCACTGCCTCCCCTTTCTTCTTAGCCTTGCCACTTAGTTTAGGCTTTTCAGTACCATCTGTAGGTTCCTTTTTGACTTTGATGGGGGCATCAGAATCACTGTCGTTGTCATTCATTAGAAGATTCTTGGCTAAAGTGTTTTCTGTGTGTTTTAGGGGCTGTGGAAAAAAAGTATGAATTGTGATTATATTTTTAGGGGCTTATAAAAATAGGGAGGGCAAATAATCGAAGTATGTACTTGACGTTTACGTCAGTGCTAACGCCAATGGGCGTTTATCCATTAGCCGGCCTGGCAACGGCACCGGCGCGTTGTCGGTGCCGGCGTCGTAGTTGTGAAAGATATGACAAATAATATACAGTCGACGGCTTGACAATACCATGTTTATATCTACATGTTGTAATAAAATATACGTGTGGTCATGCTGAAGTCCGTGTCAGTACTGTACCACTCACCGGGCGTAAACCGGCATCGACACCGGCGTAGTTGAAAAACGATGCCCAAAACATCAATGGAAAAACACCCATTGATGTTTTTTAAAATCCATTTAGATATGACTGTTGCTGATTAAAAAACGAAATACTTACAACAGGCGGAGCAACTTCATCATCAACATTAGCACCTTCATCCTCCGAAGGTTCCAACTCATCATAATGATCAGAGCCCGCAGGACTTGCAGCGCCACTGCCAGCTTCAGAAGTATGGTCACCTTTAGCATCCCGTTTGGACTTCAATTTACTTTTATTCAAATTCAATTGAATTGTTCTGTTCAACGAGTTTAAGTTTGTTAATCTGAAAGTATTATTATAACAAAGTTAATTAAATCATCAATATTAAATTATCGATTTTTAATTAATAGAGGTACAATAATTTTTTGTAAGTAAACCGCAAGATTAGATGAACCATGTTTTCAGGACTCTGTCTTAGGCCACTTTCTGTAAGATCCATGTACAACTAATTTCAAAATAAATTAAATATAAATAAATTTTAAATTAAAATCTGTTGTTTTACCTGTCAATTTCCTGATCATCCACATTTTTGCTTGTTATTCCTTGATACTCAAAGTATGTCTGGACAAACGACTCTGGTAGTTTTTCCAAAGCCACACAAGAACTTTGGTATAGCTTTGAGTCTTCTCCATTAACTGGATAGCAGTGCCAACCATGGCGCTCTACAAATGTAGGAGTTTCTTCTATAACCTTTTCTTTCAAAAGTTCTTCTTTCTTTACGAAAATTCTTTTGTTCGAAGTTCCTTCTTTTTCTGGCATGTCGCCTTTCTTTTTTATTTCTTCTTTCTTTGAAATATCTTCTTTCTTAGATATCTGCTCCTTTTGTGATATTTCCTCCTTTTTTGATGTTTCCTCCTTCTTTGATGTTTCCTCCTTCTTTGATGTTTCCTCCTTCTTTGATGTTTCCTCCTTCTTTGATGTTTCTTCCTTCTTTGATATTTCAACTTTTCCTTTGCTTTTTCTAGTTGATCTTTTTGGGGGATCATCAAAAATAGGCATTGTGGGTTCACACTCCAATAATTCTACAGGTTCATTAGAAATTAACGGCTCTTCTTGAATATCGTTTTCTTCAGCTGCCTTAGTTTTTACTTTGGGTGTCTCATTGTCTTTGTCTGGTATAATTTTGTTATACACATACTGCATGTATTTTTGGTAGTTAGATATCTCATTTTGGTCAATAGCTGTAAAGCCCGTAAAGTTGCCTACATCATCTTCGACTTGATCAGTAGAATCAACATTGTTACATTGAATTTCGTTTTCTAAAGCTTTACTAGTCTGCGCCGGTTTCGATTTTTCTTGCTCTTTCCTTTTTCTTAAGCGTAATGGTAAGCTTTCAGTTTCAGAATCTGTAGATTCATCTTTGTTCTCTTCTTGTCTGATTCTGTCTCTCATTCTTTTAGTTAAATTAGCAACTTCATTTTCAGTTGGTTTATCTTTAGTTGCTGGTGTAGGTACTTCTTTGTTTGTAGTCTTTGAATCAACTTTTTTTGGTCTGCCTCTACGTTTCTCAGATTTCTTTTTCGCTGTTACCTTTTTATTTTTTGAATTTTCATCATCAGAACTACTGCTTTCCATTAAGCTCCCTTTGGCAGTTTCAATAGTTAAGGGTTCGTATGTCTGTGGGACAAGGAGGCTCATGCTCATATCGTCTTCTTCATAATCGGGTTCATGTTGTCTGCGTATCCTGTGCGAACTTTGGGTAAAAACATCTTCACCATGTAATTCGTGCATCATTTTATTACTAGCAGCAAATTGTTCGAATGCATCAACATCATAACTACTACTATTATGCCTGTGCAGGCCTGGCGGTTCAGGTCCTAAGACATCTACAGCTTCTGGCTTAACATCTGGTATGTGTGCCATTTCGTCAGGTGCATGAATTGTTTCAATTTTCACAAGAGCTAGTGAATCTAGATTCTCAGGCAAGTCTTCCTCAGGTTCAATTTTAATTTGAGTAGCAACTGGATCTATTTCTTTATCATTGGCATCTGTATTTGTATTAAAACATGACCTAAGTTCCTGCATTTGCACTTGTGATACCCAACTGGTTTCAGTTTCAATTGGGTTTTCCTCTTCAATCTCATTAAAGTCAGGCTCATATTGGTCTGCATTATCAAAGTCATCTGAATATTCAGGACTTAATGGGTTTTCTGCATGAGAATGTTCTAGATTCAAGAATGCTTCCTCTGATAATGTATTGACACTATTTATTGTTAATCCTTCAATCATAATCTCTTCATTATGATTGTTTACATCAAAGTGACTAGTTCTAAATATGGGATCATCCACTTCTCCATACATCAATTGTTTGACATAATCCAATGCAAAGGTTTTTAATGATTTTGGTATTAATATACTATGAATAGAACTTGATTCAATAACTTGTCTTCTTTGTATGAATTCAACACATAAAGACAAGAGTGACTTGATTTCACTTATATGTATTGATGAAGAAGATGAATATTTTGGAGATGGTGAATAGTTTGAAATTGCATGATTAGATTCCTCAGTAATACACCTTGTATCTGCTACTTCTTGTTCTTCTCTGGAATCCTTTTTGCTTGAGTAAGATAATAAAGTTACCATTCTTCGGTAGCAGAGTGTTTTAAGAGGTGGTACAGTTGATTCATCCATAGCAGCCAAATTTTTTGAGGGTGATGGGCTCCTTTCTGTGGTTTTAACAGCTCTACCAGTCAGCACCCTCAGGCAATGTCGGAATAATGTCATAGGCTGGTTTTTCCCATCTGTAAGTTCATTTTGTATGTGTTGATGACAAACTTCTTTGACATATCTTTTATCATATAATTTATTTTTCACAATCCGAAAACTTAGTTTGAGAAGGGTCTCTGGGCATGTTACTATGGTTTTGTTAGGTATTTGCTTTAGAGCATTGTCTGTCTCTGAGGCACTTGCATTATTTTCTGTGTTAATTCCTTCATTTGAAGAGTAATTTACTTCATTATTATTATTATATTGAATGGATTTAACCACAAAATAGTTGCACACACATTCTTTGCTCACATTAAGCCAATCTGTGGTTACATAAGGGGCACAAACTGATATTGCTTTCTGACGGTAATAATTCTTAAAAAAATCACTTACCATTTTTGTTGTTATATTATTATCAGGAGGTTTTTTATTTCGGCTGTCCTGGGCTAAAAAAGACTGAGTAGGCTTATTAACTTTTTTTACCATCACTGTGTCGTTAATCCAGACAGTATGCCGCCCCTTTATATCAAGTTTTTTCGTGGTAGTTGGTTGTTCAGATGGTTTTTTAGCTATTTTGATGGAAAGTTCTTTATTGAGGAACACAGTTTTAGGATTAAATTTTGGTTTTTCTTTAGATTTATTCACCGGTGCTATTTTAACTGGGCCTTCCACAATTTCACAGTCACTGTCACTGCCTTCTTTTACTGAGGCCATTATCTGTTTTGGTTGTTCCCTACATGATGATAAATTGTGAGTTTCTAGGAATTTATCATATTGTTTTGCAAGATCTTCTTCCATCTGCTGTAGATTGTGTTTAGCTAATTTAAACAATAAAAATGACTTTTTTACACAATAATCAATCTTATTGGTGTCAGTGACCTGAGAAGTGTTTATTTTCTTTTTGATGAAATCTTCAGACTTTTCTGTCATAAGTGTACCCAACTCGGAAGTTGTTTTCACAATACTTGTCAGGAAATAACATGCTTTCTCAGATTGTTCTGGTGTTAAAGAGATGTTCGTTTTCATGGGAAGATCGTATGGTGTAGTAGTTGTTTGTACTCCAGTGGATACAGTTTGAACAATAGTAGTTTGGCTGCACATTTCAAAGGTCTTCTTTGCTTCTGGGTCTAACACAGGAATTTCAAGGGTTTTGCTCTCTGTGGGTGTAGCTGCAGACACTTTTTTAATTTTCAAATTAGTGCCTTGTATCTTTTTGGCTATGAAGCTTTCAAACTCATTGCTACAACCCCAGCCTTTCGAATTTTGTGATTGTTCATCATCAGTTGATTTTGCTATTGTAGAAGGTTGTAAGCATACTTCTACATCATCACTTTCAACATCCTGAATTACTGACTTAGATTTTTTCTGTGGAGACTGATACTCTGATTTTTTACGCATTCTTTTCCTTTTTCCTGTTTCATTTACCACATCTTTCAATGAAGTTTCACTATCTGTAGAATCTATATCTTTATTGCCTCTTCTGCCAGGCACATATTCATCATCAGAGTAATATTTTTTACCTTTCCTCCTAGGTTCATCATCATCTGATAACTCTACATTGGCAAATGGATCCTCATCTGACTCTTCATGATAAACTAATTTTGGAACTTTCCTGCGAATTGGTCTTTTAGAAGTGTCTTCTACAAGTAGTGCATTATCAGCATTGGGTTCAATTGTGGAGTCTTCTTTCTCTATAACACTGTCAACATTGTATTCAAAGTCTGACATAATTGGCATTTTACTGTTGCGCTTTGTTGGAGTTTCCTTGAGTTCAGTGCTGCTTTCAACAGCACCAACATCCACATTAGCTTCCTGGTCATCAGTAGTTGAGACCATGGGTGTGTTATTATTTTCAGTATTTCCTAAGTCATTCTTAATTTCTTTTAATTGACTCAGGCTCAAATCTTCATTGTCATCAGAATCTACTTGAGAGCCTAAATGATTTTCATTATTGATTATTGAATTTGGTATCAATGATTCCAAGTTTTCAAGAGTGGCCACTTGATGGTCTATCTCAGCAACAACAGGAGTTTCTTTTTTAGGCTTACCTCTCCTCTTCTTATGCAAGACTCTTTTTTTGGTTGGTGGTGGAGTGACCATAGAAGGGCTTTTCAGTAAGTCTTGGTCCTTGTTATTCTCAATTAAATTATTTTCCTCAATAGATGTCAATGTTTCAGGGTGCTCTCTCAATTTACTTAAAGTAATATCATCAAGCCCGTCATTATCAGAGTCACTAAATATTTTCTTATCTAAGTCTCTATTTTCTATTTTAGATATATCTAATTCTACCAGCTCCTTGCTCCTTTCGTGTGCATCTAAGACTTGTGTACCATTTAAATCTTCTAAACTTATGAGTTCATTTGATGGGACCTCTGTACTATTTTGGGTATCATTCTGCAGGTTTTCTGCAGCTTGTGATTTTTTTGGTCTTCCTCTCTTGCGAGAAGAAAGGGCTTTATCTATTTTGCTGTTTTCAGAACCACTCAGATCATTTGTTGAGAAAGCATTGTTTTGGTCATTTGCAAAATTAAACTTTTCATATGATTTTCGTGGCCGACCACGCCTCCGCTTAACACTGGCAACAATGTCAGAAGTTTCTGGATCTGAACTAAGTCGAGAGTTAGTGATGTTCAAACTATCTTGACTAATCCCTGATGGCGATTCTGAAGGAGCAGGTTTCGGTTTAGGTTTTCTACCTCTTTTACGAGGTACAGTGCTACTTATTATGGAGGATTCTACTTCAGTATTTACCTGAGCGTCATTGCTGTCTCTTGATCCAAGGATTGTAACGTTGTCGGAGATTATATTAGTATCATTTTCTATCACATGTTTCTCTTTTCTGCCTCTTTTTTTAACACTTTGTGGTTCGTAGTTGTGCTCTAAATGAGTATTGCCATCGCCTAAGCTTGCAGTTGTTTCTAAGTAAGAATTACTATCGGAGGTTTTTCGCTCCATTTCGGACTCCATCTCTTCCGTGTTGTCATTGACTGTGCTGTTTACTTCGTTTTCGGTGGCTACAACTACCTCATTATCAAAACTAAGGTTATCGAAATCACCGCCGTCTGGTTCTTTGGGCTTCGGTGAAACCATTGCAGGCAATGTGATGCACTCCTCTTCCTGATACATCGCAACTGCTTGAAACTCATCAAATGCATCCTCAGTTAAACAGAGGTTGTTCGCCTGTGAATCCTTAATCTCAGACATGTTGTTACAGTAAGATAGCTTCAACCACTTTAACAGTTACATATTATTTATTTACACGGTAAATCAAGCAATATCGCGACCAAATCACAAATCGTTCTCATGTTAAAATCAAGAACAATCAAGAAAAAGACGATTTTTTGTTGTTAGCATCGGATTGCCCAAAACCACAGTGTTGCCAATGGTTGCAAAACTAAAAGCTCTATGAGTTGACTAAAAGTAAAACTGGACTATATTTTGGTATTATTTGTTAATTTCATAAGTACCACGGGTAATTAATTTACCCGGCAATAAACGAGCATTACGCCTACGAAAACAATTAAAGATCTTTGGTATTCGGTAAGGTGTTCATTATAATCACAATGGGGAAGGCAAGTGTCAAAGTGACAAGTGACAGTTTGGTCCCAAAAGAACTGTCAAATCAAAGGAATTTTCTGAAAAAAAACGATTTATTGATGTAAAATGACTAGATATTGTGTAATAAGCTGTAAAAATGATGGAACATACAAATTTCCGACAATTCACACTATCAAGAAATAATGGGTAGCTGCTTTGACTGCCTTGAGAACAAAAATTGAATTTTATCTAAGGAAAAGCTATATGATAAACAAATATCCAGCCTTGCGAAGCCGAGACAGGCCGTTAGTTGAGTTTATTAATGAAATTCTATGATTATACCATAACTAAACAATCGAATACACTTTTCAAAATTATATCTACTTTTCTATTGGAGGTTAAGTACCAGTATTGCATCGCTCCATAAATCATGAAATGGTTCGTCTGGCGGAAGAATTATCACTTGGAACGACTTTTGTGATAGTTGTGGTGTTAAGAAATTAAATATATTGTGATATTTCTATAATCTAAATAGAAATAAGGGGTAAAATTACTGACTTAAAACATTATGATATTTTATCAAAATAGAAAGTCAGAAAAAGCATTATATTCTTGTTAAAGGAGAGGACAGGTAAAACATACCTAAACTCAAAAATTGAAACCTCAACTACAAGTAATTGTGGATTTACTACGGTAAAATCAAATGTATTACCACTCAGTTTAATCACTTTTTTCCTCTTGTAGATGCACCGCGGCGTCTTAATTCTTCTTTTAGTATATGCACTTGCATTGACGAATAATTTTCCATATTTGTTTTGTATTTATACTAAATTTTTATAACAATAAATCTTTTTTGTTTTTTATACAAGGTAGACAGTAATCTGACGTGGGGACCAACTATCGCAGCGCCATCTACGATTAGCTTTGAGTTGCCATCCCCATTATAATAAAACCCCACGGCTGCTAGCAAGACATTTGTTGACCCGGTGTGTGCGCGGCATTATGCACATTTGCACATTTTTAAGGTGAACGCAGACCTAGCCGCACCGCAGTCTCCGCAGTCCCCGCATTTCGAATTCTTTGTATGAAGTTCTATGAAACCTCGCACACTCACCCGCATCGCAGTAGCCGCAGAAGCTTTATGAAAACGATGACTGCGGGGACTGCGGAGACTGCGGTGCGGCTAGGTCTGCGTTCACCCTTATACAGCGAAATTATTGTAAGAAGATTCTTGCTGAAAAAAAGCGCGGGAAACCTGAAGTTGGCGGTCGTGGTTTTTTTGGCTCTGTTTTAATTTTTAATTAAATATTGGATTAGATTAAGTTTTTGTATATATTTCAACTTTTTATTTAGATTTAGTGTAGTGGTAGTTTTTTTCCTTCAATTTTGGTAAGTTTTTTTAGTTGTTTTGTAGTTTATTATGGATCCTCCGGATGACCCCGGAGGGACGGCACCTTCGGAAATAGGTCACTATGTGACAATATCTAATAATGAGACTAGTGCAGTTGACACTGATTGCTCCTTATCACTAACAACCAATAATAACAGCTCAAAACGCAAAAGGGTGTCTGCTCGGCCATCAATTTGCAAGCACTGTAACAAAAAAAGGCGCAAAAGTGGCGGGAGACGTCACAACGACTGTGATTGCGGTGAGGTGGAACAAACTGTAGATAATACTAAAAATAAGGCATCTGATTCTCAGCATACTTCTTTGTTAAGGGCTGGTGCTGACGATCTGAGTGGGTCGTCTCAGCGTCCGGCTTCAGTTGCTCGGCTCTTATACAATTCCTCCGATGCGGCTCCGTTTCTTATACATGTTCAGAGGGAGCAAACTGCCCCTAACGATAATACTTTTCTTAATCCAGTTTCTTTTGGTAGATTCTTGAAAAGGAATTCTTTCAATAACATTATTAATGGCAGTTTGAAGAAAATAGGACGAAATCGGCTAATTGTTGCTTTTTCAAATTATAATGATGCCAACTTGTTCATAACCAGCAAGTTGTTGGAAAAACAATGTTACAAAGCTTTCATCCCCACATTTTCTGTGACTCGCATGGGTGTCGTCAGAGGCGTACCTATAGAGTGGACAGATGATGAAATAATTGAAAATATCTCTGTGCCAATTGGTTGCGGCAAAATATTAAAACTAAGAAGAATTAAAAGGAAAAGTATTGTTGATGAAAAACCTTTATTGAAAAATACCGAAACAGTTATTTTAACTTTTGACGGTCAAATTCTTCCAAAGCGTGTTTAAATGTGTTATACAGCACTTTCTGTGGACTTGTACATATACCCAACAATACAATGTTACAATTGTTGCAGATATGGCCATGTCAAAAATCAATGCAGGTCTAAACCACGCTGTTATAAGTGCGGTCAAGGCCACTCTGGGGATGAGTGTACAGTATCTGAAGATAATCTATCTTGTTGTCTTTGCAACGGTTTTCATGAGGCCACTAGCAAGAAATGTTTAGAATATGAACGTCAAAAGAACATTAAAGAATCCATGGCCAAGTCGTGTATTTCATATGCTGAAGCTTCAAAGCTTCATCCCACAATTTCTAAAATATCATATGCTGATGCCTTGCTTTCCTCTCCCACAACTTCAAGCCATATCAATGCTTCTGTTCCTCCTCATTACTCACCATCTAAACAAAATAAAATATCATATAAAAAAACAGTTTTTATTAAACCTCGGTCCCCACCCCACTTTTCTAAAGGTTATGATCAGCAGTTCCATCAGGACCTTGCTAGAAATGTACCTCAATCAAAAGATGGCTGTGCCCTCATCCCTAAGGATGATTTATCTGCCTTATCTGTAAATGAACTAATCATTGCTTTGATAAAATCATTAAGAGGCCTTTTACCCATTTGCGCGAAGAACTAAAATTATGGTCGTCTAATTTACCATATTAAGTAATACTCCAACATTTTTGAATACCTGTAAAAGAAAGACCAGTCTTTCGTGTTGTAATTTGACGTAACATATTTCAAAAAACTCTTTTATTAACTTTGTGGTAATTAATCTCCGACAAGTAGTTTACTGAAAAATCAACGCAGAGTCGATTTGCGACTCCTACATCTACCATTAATATTCGTAATTTTAACCAAAAAAAATACACAAATCATCAGACATACGTTTTTGTCGTCAAACTGCGTAGTAGAATTTATATTTTTAATAACACAAATTGGTAAAAAAATAAATTCTGAGGTCAATTTTTACGTTTTATATCGCTGTTTTATCGCCATTTTTGGTTCGAACAAAGCGTAATTACACTAAAAAAACTATGTAAATATAAACTATGTTTACAGACTAAACTAAGTTCTAAATTTCATTAAAATCCCTTCATGTAATTAAACATACTATCGTTTTTAAAATCACTCTAAACTAGTATAAATTACGAAACATAACCGGGCTGCGATCAGTACGGCTCCAGCGCCCGTCGACGTAGGACCTGTATCACTTTTTTCCTCGTCCTGATTATAGAGCGTACGTATCGTGAACGGAATATTATACTACGACTGCCACATTTTGATTCTCTCCATATTTTTTTCATAAGGTAAGAATTTCGTTACTTTATCAAACTAAAGTATTATTATAATTATAATAGTAGTTTGTAGAATTTGTGCATTAATTAGCCATCCGTTTTCGTTTTATTAGTTTTTGCAATGGGGAGCAAGAGTGGTGAGAAATCCAATATGGCGGCCTCCCCAAGATCGCGGTCGGGCTGTTTGAAATCCACCCCCATGATATGGGTATCAAATGAAAGGGTTTGCTGTCAGGAATATGAAAAAAATAGTCACGTATCTTAAATCCAACATGGCGGACATCCAAGATGGCGGATTGGCTATTTGAAATGCATCCCTATGATATGGGTATCAAATGAAAGGGTTGCTGTCAGTAATATGAAAAAAATAGTCACGTGTCTTAAATCCAACATGGCGGACATCCAAGATGGCGGATTGGCTATTTGAAAGGTACCCCCATGATATGGGTATTAAATGAAAGAGTTTGCTGTCAGGAATACGAAAAAAATAGTCACGTGTCTTAAATCCAACATGGCGGACGTCTAAGATGGCGGATTGGCTGTTTGAAATGCACCCCCATGATATGGGTATCAAATGAAAGGGTTTGCTGTCAGAAATATGAAAAACCCACGTTTTTAATTTTCATAAAAAAAAAAGAAAATAACCCTACGGGGCTGAGAGAGGGGCCACTCAAAACGTGGTGGCGTATATTATTTATGGGATATATTTACATGACGTGTATAGAGCGTGGTTGTAACTTGCAAAGATACGCTCCCACGCTTTGAGTGGCTCTTCTTTGCCCCGTAGCACTGTAAAAATATGGATAGTACGGAAATTACGTACTAACGTTCGAAACGGTGCACTCACACAAACACGCGCATCTACGAGGCTTCTAAGCGGACATCGCAGTGCTGTCAGTTCTGAGTGCCGCGTAAAGACGAGTTGCGTTAATTTATGTTACGTATAATTATGACTGTTTGAACTCGGCTTCATCATAACCGGAGATTTTGTTTTTTAAACTCCCTGCTTATTTTGAAAGGTAAGAATGATTTTTATCAATATCGAATTCTATATCCGCGTGACCGTTTAATAAATTCGTAAATAATTTGTAAAAATACCAACATGGTTTCTGCTACAATTTTTCATAATAGGCGTCTTTTTATAGTTTTCGTCTTCGAGGGTTTTGAATCCGATAGTGCTGTCAAAATGTAAATCCAAGATGGCGGCTGCAAAAATATCGAGGTTTTCGTCATGGGTGTCGTTTTCATGGTTTTCGAGGGTGTTGAAACCGATGGTGCAGTCAAAATGTAAATCCAAGATGGCGGCTGCATAAATTATCGAGGTTTTCGTCATGGGTGTCGTTTTCATGGTTTTCGAGGGTGTTGAAACCGATGGTGCAGTCAAAATGTAAATCCAAGATGGCGGCTGCATAAATTATCGACGTTTTCGTCATGGGTGTCGTTTTCATGGTTTTCGAGGTTGTTGAAACCGATGTTGCAGTCAAAATGTAAATCCAAGATGGCGGCTGCATAAATTATCGAGGTTTTCGTCATGGGTGTCGTTTTCATGGTTTTCGAGGTTGTTGAAACCGATGGTGCAGTCAAAATGTAAATCCAAGATGGCGGCTGCATAAATTATAGAGGTTTTTGTCATGGGTGTCGTTTTCATGGTTTTCGTGGGTGTTGAAACCGATGGTGCAGTCAAAATGTAAATCCAAGATGGCGGCTGCATAAATTATCGAAGTTTCGTCATGGGTGTCGTTTCCATGGTTTTCGAGGGTGTTGAAACCGATGGTGCAGTCAAAATGTAAATCCAAGATGGCGGCTGCAAAACATATCGAGGTTTTCGTCATGGGTGTCGTTTTCATGGTTTCCGAGGGTGTTGAAACCGATGTTGCAGTCAAAATGTAAATCCAAGATGGCGGCTGCATAAATTATCGAGGTTTTCGTCATGGGTGTCGTTTTCATGGTTATCGAGGGTGTTGAAACCGATGGTGCAGTCAAAATGTAAATCCAAGATGGCGGCTGCATAAATTATCGAAGTTTTTTGTCATGGGTGTCGTTTTCATGGTTATCGAGGGTGTTGAAACCGATGTTGCAGTCAAAATGTAAATCCAAGATGGCGGCAGCATAAATTATCGATGTTTTCGTCATGGGTGTCGTAACACCCTCGGAAACCATGAAAACGACACCCATGACGAAAACCTCGATATGTTTTGCAGCCGCCATCTTGGATTTACATTTTGACTGCACCATCGGTTTCAACACCCTCGAAAACCATGAAAACGACACCCATGACGAAAACCTCGATAATTTATGCAGCCGCCATCTTGGATTTACATTTTGACTGCAACATCGGTTTCAACACCCTCGAAAACCATGAAAACGACACCCATGACGAAAACATCGATAATTTATGCAGCCGCCATCTTGGATTTACATTTTGACTGCAACATCGGTTTCAACACCCTTGAAAACCATGAAAACGACACCCATGACGAAAACATCGATAATTTATGCTGCCGCCATCTTGGATTTACATTTTGACTGCAACATCGGTTTCAACACCCTCGAAAACCATGAAAACGACACCCATGACGAAAACCTCGATAATTTTTGCAGCCGTCATATTGGATTTACATTTTGACTGCACCATCGGTTTCAACACCCTCGAAAACTATGAAAACGACATCCATGACGAAAACCTCGATAATTTATGCAGCCGCCATCTTGGATTTACATTTTGACTGCACCATCGGTTTCAACACCCTCGAAAACCATGAAAACGACACCCATGACGAAAACCTCGATAATTTATGCAGCCACCATCTTGGATTTACATTTTGACTGCACCATCGGTTTCAACACCCTCGAAAACCATGAAAACGACACCCATGACGAAAACCTCGATATTTTTTGCAGCCGCCATCTTGGATTTACATTTTGACAGCACTATCGGATTCAAAACCCTCGAAGACGAAAACTATGAAAAGACGCCTATTATGAGAAATTGTAGCAGAAACCATGTTGGTATTTTTTACAAATTATTTACGAATTTATTAAACGGTCATGCGGATATAGAATGCGATATTGATAAAAATCATTCTTACCTTTCAAAATAAGCAGGGAGTTTAAATAACAAAATCTCCGGTTATGATGAAGCCGACTTCAAACAGCCATATACCTACACAACGCAATAGACTCGTGATTTTATAGAAATAAACGCAACTCTTCTTTTACGCGGCACTCAGAACTTCTTACAGTAGCTCGTTCTGTGTTCTTGTAGTAGATGTTTAAGGTTCACATTCATAAAAAATATGAAAACACGGAAAATATATTAAATTTAGGTTATATTCGATGACTAAGGGCTGATTTATAATAGTCAGACAACTTTTATCTGAGGAATGAAAATAGCGGTTTGACATATTTTCTATAGATAAGCTGTCGAACCGCCACTTTTATTCCTCAGATAAAAGTTATCTGACTATTGTTCAAACTTCACTTCGGTTAATCGCAGATTCAGTTTTACTTCCACAACAATAAAATATAACTAACTTTAACTCACAGGTTATTTTTAACACAAAATTTAATTAAAATCACCAGAACAGTTTGTTAACATTCGACATCAAACGAATTATCTAACAAATAATTATGGCGGCGCCGCCGCCAGGCACATGTCGTTCAACCAATCAGCGTGCGAGATGCTTTCCGTTCTATACCATTTAACAGTCTAATAGACTGAATAAACAAAAAAAAACTTTTTCAGAAATGTAACCAAAGTGCATTACGATTAAATCGGCTCAAGATTGTTTAGTCCGTCTCAACACTAGCGCTACACTGGTTGCGTTGTGTATGTGTGAATAGCTACGCACACATGAACATTGCTCCCGTCTTTTACCTAAACTCGAGCGTTCGAATTTTGTGAACTGGCTCTTAACTCAAACACATCACCTTTCACCGTCCATCGCTGCCACTGTATTAAATGCAGTTTCTGAATCATCATCATCAATTACTAATAATAATCATGGACAACAAAGTCCTACAATGGAATTGTCGAAGTGCAATTAATAAAAAATCAGAAATTATACATATTGTAAATAAATATAAACCTTTTGTTTTTGCTCTTCAAGAGACATGGCTTAAACCAGGGTCTTTGTTTAGGATCCCTGGTTATGCATGTCTCAGAGAAGACCGCTCTGATGGGTATGGCGGTGTTGCTTTACTCATCAAACATCATCATTCATTTTCATTTTTCACAATCCCACCTCATAATAATGATTTTTCTGTTATTGCAGCAGTTGTAGATAATATTTGTTTTGTTTCTGTATATATTCCTCGTCCATCTGTTGTAATTTATAATGAAATTGTAAATATTTTTTCAATTCTTCCTAAACCATTTATAGTTTTAGGTGATTTTAATTCCCAGCATGAAGTCTGGGGAAGTTCGTCAACAAATAACTATGGCAGCACCTTACTTGACATTCTAGATAGTCTCAATCTTTGTTTATTAAATACTGGGTCCCCAACTCGACGCACTTCTCCACATGAGGGTGCTAGTGCTCCTGATTTGTCAATTTGCTCTGACAAATTAGCTTCGCGTTTGACTTGGGAAGTTATGCTTTCCTCATTTGGTAGTGATCATTTTCCTATAGTTTTATCATTTCCCGACAGTCAAAAACATTATTCTAAGAGCGCTCCACGGTTAAAGTACAAACTGGGTGATGTGGATTGGCAAAAATTTAAAGAGCATTTAGATATTAATGTTTCTGATCTTCCAGAAATTAAATTTGGTGATGAACAGATATGTGCCAACGCCTTATCTGAAGCCATGATAAAAACGGCTGATAAACTTTTTCCTCTAAAAAAGATACAAAACAAAATTCCATCTCCGCCATGGTGGGACAAAGATTGTACAGATGCAATAAAAAAAAGGAAACAGTGTGAACTTGCCTATCTTGAAAATTCTACCGAAGAAAATTTTAATAGTCTGAGCGCCTCAATTTCAGAAACAAAAAAAATATTAAAAAAAAAGAAATTTGAAAGCTGGAGATCATTCTGTCTGTCTATTTCTCCTAACGTTAAACCATCTATGGTATGGCAGAATATCAGAAGGTTTAGAACAGCGTTTTCAGATTCATCTACCGCATTCCTTCCACCTGAGCTGGTAAATAGTTTTTTAGATAACTTAGCTCCCTCATCTGTCCCGGAAAATATTATTCCAAATTCTATTCCCCTTTCAACACTAGATTCTCTTAGTGACCTTAACAGTCCATTTAGTTTAGAAGAACTTAAAGGTGTTGTACGTCACAGTAAAGACTCCGCTCCGGGTGCAGATGGTATTCCGTACTCTTTTCTATCAAATATGAGTGACACATCTCTTCTCTATTTTTTAAAACTAATTAATAACATTATGATATCCGGAAATATTCCGCTTTCATGGAAAGCCCAAGATATTATACCTATTCTTAAACCTAACAAAAGTCCATCGAGTAGCGCTTCTTACAGACCAATTGCTCTATCATCGGTTTTGCTAAAAATCACAGAACATTTAGTTAAAAATAGGTTAGAGTGGTATTTAGAAAACAGGAAACTACTCAGTGATAGTCAATTTGGTTTTAGGCGTGGCAAAAGTACCATAGATAGTTTAAGCATCTTTGTCACTGATATTAGATTAGCATTTTCTTCGAATCAATCCATAATTTCTGCTTTCTTGACATTAACTCTGCTTATGATAATGTTGTAATATCAAAATTAAAATATAAACTGGAGCAGTTAAATGTCCCCATTTTACTAACAAACTTCATTCTAAATATGTTATCTGAGAGGTATATTAATCTTACACTTCAGGATTCTAGGTGTGAATCTAGAGTCGTTTGGAAAGGTCTTCCTCAAGGATCAGTTCTCAGCCCTCTGTTATATGACATCTACACTTACGATCTTGAGAGTTCTTTAAACAATAAAGTAAAAGTGCTACAATACGCTGATGATCTTCTTTTATATTGCCCTCATAGCTCTATTCAGACGGCTTGTAATACAATGACATCGGGTCTCAGCCTTTTAAAAAAATGGATGGATAACAATGGCCTTGAGCTATCTACTTCTAAAAGTTCAGTTGTACTTTTTACCAGGATGCGCCTTCCTCCCCCAGTTTCTGTATATTATGATGATAATTTAATACCTGTGAAATCTTCGGTAAAATTTTTAGGAGTGGTTTTAGATAGTAAACTTACTGGTATTCCACACTGTGATTATATAACGGCAAGATGTGAGCAAAGGCTAAATATATTAAGATGTTTATCGGGGGTCTGGTGGGGTGCCCACCCCTATTCATTAAAATTAATATATAACGCAATAGTTAGAAGTGTGCTTGACTATGGAACTTTTTTATTGGAACCTGGAAATTCAGCTGCTTTTAAAAAATTAGACAGAATTCAATCAAAAGCACTGCGAATAGTGACTGGAGCTATGAGATCAAGCCCAATAAATGCTTTACAGGTTGAAACTGTAGATCCTCCTCTTTCACTTAGACGTCAGTATCTTGCTGACAAATTTCTATTCCGTTCATTTCAATTTTCTAATCATCCGTTACGTCAAAAATTGCAGTCTCTTCTAGATCAAATCAATTCTTCCCGTTATTGGTCTAATAAATCTCTTCCTTGTCTTATTGTTAGCTTTAAAAAAATTATGGCTTTACAAGCTCCAATTTACCAGTCATTATCATTTCCTCTCTTCAATCATTCATATGAATCATTAGTTTTTACTCCGAATGTTATCCTAAACCTAGGCATTAATAAAAATGATAATTTTGTAAAAGAATCGTTTAACTTTACCAAAGGCTTGCGATGGGAAAATTGGCATCATATTTACACAGACGCGTCTAAGCACTCTTCTTTGGGAAATGTTGGAGTTGGGGTTTTTCACTCGCAATATAACATAGTACAAAAAATCAAGCTTCCTCCTGAATCATCAGTATTTACTGGTGAATGTTTTGGACTGTTCAAAGCCTTAGAGTATATTTGCATCATGAAGTTGGAAAAGGCAATAATATTTACAGACAGTCTAAGTGCATTGCAGGCTATTGAAAGAAATCCTTTTAAATGTAAACCAATACTTCCCATAGTTCTTTTTATTAGAGGTCTCTTGTATAAATGCTTTAAATTAGGTCTTCAAGTTTCTCTCGCTTGGATACCTGGCCATAGTAGTATCGCAGGAAATGTGAGAGCCGATCAATTGGCTAATGAGGCTGTAGACTGTGGTGATTTGTTCCCTTACATTAACTTTAGTCACGACTTGGCGAATTTGCCAATGAATTTTCTTTGGGATGCCTGGAGCAAGTTGTGGGCGGACAGCAGCACTACTAAAGGAAAATATTATTCTCATATTCAAAATTGTATTCCCAAGAAACCATGGTTTTTTAAATTTAACTTTGGTAAGGTTGCTACCAGTTGTCTTATTCGTATGAGGTTGGGTCACAATTGCTCCAAAGTCCACCTTGCCCGATTGCAGATCGTTGCCAGTGACCTTTGCGAATGTGGTGATGTTGGCGATTTAAATCATATGTTTTTTTCCTGTCCTCTTCTTAGTCATGATTCCTTTATATCTAGTTTACTTTCCTATAACATTGCTTTTCCTACCTCCATCTCTGTTTTACTGGCTTCTAATGACTCAAAAGTATATATGTATCTATCATCATTTATCACTGACAATAATATACGCATATAATATATTTACTTTTGTCAATGCTTTCCCTAATAATCCTATCCAATATCCATCCAAATTCCGCGTCCTAAATTAACCTTTCATTTTCTACCAAGTTTCCTCGTTTTTTGTTAGTGGCATTGCGCAAATAGCGACTTGCCAAATTATAAAAAAAAAAAAAAAAAAAAAAAAAAGATTCTTGCTTTGAACCGTTTCGCATTTTGAGCGCGAGTTTTGTCATTCGAGTTTTGCAATTATTAAGATATTCACGGAGATCATTGTGAATGTCTCTTCCAGGCAAAACGTGTTAGATGTTTCCAAATTACTTATTTTTTAACCCAATAGCTTTTATTTTGCCTTATAAAAATAATTGCAGAAATAATCAAAATACCCTCGCGTAGGCTGCATTCATGGCAGCAACTGGTATAAAACCTTGAAATACGATTATTGCTTTGAAATTCTGTTTAGATGGACACAATAAAATTAAATATTCTATAGGGATTGACACCCGTAACGTAGTGAGGGCTCGAATAGTTGGAGGGAATAAATTAATAATTTACCCGAGGGCCCGAGGTAAACACTGTGCTTTTCATTACGAATACGAGGAACGTAAAAATTTTTTTCTTGCCTCAGAAAAGGAGAATTAACTTAAATACGCTCGCGTTCTGCACTCATGGTAACAACTGGCCAACTGGCATAAAACCTCGAAATACGAATAGCTAATGAGACGAGTTGTTAACGCAACCGTGGAATTATGTCGAAACGAGAAACTCTCTCCATTCAAATGGGCTCTAACATTCATAAAAAATCTGCACAAAGTTCTTTTTGCTACACTTATATCTTCACAATTTACGAATTTACGATATGAGAAACGAAGGCCTTTGTTTTGGCATAAAGGCCTTGAAACCATGGACCTAAAAAAAAAGGCGGACGGAACTTCACTAAGAAACGATTGAAGCACCACAATGGCGGCGGCGTAAATATGTGTGAGTGTGTATAGGGATGCCAGATGAAGGAAAAAATTACCCATTTTTAAACAATATTTAATTAAGATCTCCCTTGAACTTAAGTTTAATTACAATTTTTTTGTGACGGATACCTATTTTAAAAATAAAGGTAAAATCATTTAAGCACATTGGATATTAAAATATTTACAACTCGTTTAATGTTAATAAAGTTTTACAATCCCTTTTGGTGATTCAAATTTTTGTAGACTTGTCTTTTGCTATCGACACATCTAGAAATCCCTTCTAATTTACTGAAGTGGTGAAAACGAATGTTTAAGTATTTTTCGGCTATAAATATTTAATTAAAGCTATTTTATGTTCCATTCCTACACGTCTACATTCCTATTCCATGTCTACACTCCCTTATTATTTTTATACAATCATTTTTCCATGCATCATTTGCCGTGGGGAAATCTGTAAAAATATAGAAGAATACAATAACGATAAATAGTAACATAAAATATAAATCTCCCAATCAACGACGATATAATACTAGACTCCTAATAACAGGCGAGCGATGTCTGCCAACACATTAGGCAAAAAAGTCTTATAATTATCCGTCTCATTTCGACCAATCCTGTGAACCATAAACATACGTTGAGACAGAACAGACCTTGAGTTAGCCAATCACAACACAGTACCCCGTCCCCCTCGCTTACGTATTACCTCAGCGAGTTGGCAGAATAGTTTTGTTCGTTAGATCGTGCAATGCGTAGTCTAGTATTATATCGTCGTTGCTCCCAATTTTAAAATAATTTGAACCTTGAAATAGTTGCAACACTGATTGATTTCGAGATGTTTATTAAATTTATTGACGTAAAATCGAGAAATAAGCTTCAAATTGACATGCATAACTATGAAAAGTGATCCCCTGGCTTTTTTAATTGAACTACTATGGTTTAGACAACTTTTTGCAACACATGACGGCATACTTTGGTTTTTATTAGACAAAATAACACCGTATAAAACCGCGAGTGTCGTTCGAAGCGTAATGGCCGACGGCTGACTTACTATGGTGTGAATGTGTGCGTGCTGGCTTGTCCATATTAGCGCACTGACTTACTATGGGTGCTTCAATTGTTTGTTAGTGAAGTTCCGTCCGCCTTTTTTTTTAGGTCCATGCTTGAAACCATGCCAAAACAGGCTTTTTTATTTATTAGTGAATGAAATTATCTACTTCAATGAATTTGAGATTGTGTCATTTTCATAAACTACTGAAGACGAGGCTTCGGTCTTACTTATTTGTGAAATAAGAAGAGAGTACTGAAGACGAGGCTTCGGCCTTACTTATTTGTGAAATAAGAAAAGAATACTGAAGACGAGGCTTCGGCCTTACTTATTTGTGAAATAAGAATAAGAAGAAAATACTGAAGACAAGGCGGTATGGTCTAAGACTTTAGCCTGCCCAAAAAGGGCGAAGAAAAAAAAATGTGCCATTTTTAATGACATTGTCATTTCAGTGGAGTGTTGACGTTTTTGGGAAGCTCAAGTTATTAGGATATTACATTTTTGAATAAAATCATATCAGAACTCCTTATTAAATTGCATAAATAAATAAAACAAACTCATCGAGGTTTCTAGTGTGTAACTATATTTATCATAAAAGTGGCAAATGTTTTACAATCAAAATGTACTTTCCAATAGGATGGCCCAAAGTTCTGAAAGATCTGGGTGCAGATAATCAAATTATAAAACAAATCGTTTCGAATAGGGACAAGATATTGTTTGCCTCATTGAGCGATGACTGCCTCGCAGTATGGTTTTGTAAGGTATGTTTATTTTTGTGTGGAGGTCAAATTGACATACTAGAATAATCAATCCACTATTGGTGCCAGTACGTACACAGTGACGGATTAAGACTACTTGATGCCCTAAGCAACGAAAGCCTTTGGTGCCCCCTATCCACGGGTTTTTTTTCGTGGTTGTATACATCAAATGGATCCTCCCGCCCAGGGCGGGACGGCAGAGACTGACAGACTTGTACTGACTAAAATCTACGGTGATCCTTCAATATCCCTTTACGTTCAAGGATTACGGTTACTTGATGAGATATTCCCGCAAACCCGGCAGTGTTTGGCCCTGTAAAGGGGGGCACCGTCAGTTTGCTGACAAGCGTATACTCCAACTCCTACACTCCGCCCCTAAGATGACCTACTGACCACACGACGCGCCGTCGCCCGGGAACGTCCATGATCGGACGGCGAGTCACCGAATACTCGCCATCCACATGCTCGCGCCTACGGTGGCCAGTAATTGCTTTGCGACGTTGGTTGCCATGAGCATCTCCCACTATCCACAATAGCGTCTGCCTTTATTTTTTTAACGTGTTCATTGGTGATAAGGATGGTATTATGTAGGGAAGTACTTTGTTTATTAGGTAAAACAGAGTCCTTCCGAGAAGTAGGGAAATGCAAGAGCGAGTGAAGGGAGCTTGATTTTTTTTTCACCTTCTGTATGCAATAAATAAGGTAACCAAGTCTACGCACAATGAAATAGTGAGCGAAGCGAGCTAAAAAATTTAAGCAGTACGTTTTTGGTGATGTGAGAGTGAGACATGATACCCATGGGGGGCACCAGAAGAAGCACAATAAAACCGTCCTTAGGAATTTTTTGTGCTTTGTTCTTGTGGCCCCCCAGACATGATGCCCTAAGCAATTGCTTAATTTGATTAAGGGTTAATTCTTCACTGTATGTACATAAATTTCAGAGTGGTGTGTGCATCTCATAACTGTAATGTTATTACTATCTGTTGTTACTAGTGATTTTATAAGATTAGAAAATTTGAAATCACTGTATTGTTTTTATCTGTTGATCATATCTATTTATCATCAATGTAAAACATGTCCAATTTTTTTGTACATAATTACATTAGTTATCTGTTGCAGCATCATTATTTTGTTTAATAAAATAGAGTTTACTTTTCAATCAACAACATAACATAGTAAATTGTTTACTGTTATTGAATAATAAATAACCAATAACATCGTATTCATCTTTGTTTCCATCCATAGACTTGAAGTCAAAGACACAATGTATCAATATTGTAGTAGTAGCAGTAGTCAAAATTATTTAATATAACACATATTCATACCCTTTTTCTTGTGGAGGTACGCAGAAACAACTTGAATGCCACTTGCTACATTCCTTATTTTTGTGGTAGGGACTATACTTACGGCGCGATGCGACGCAATGCAAAGCGATTCGAACGAATTCCAACTACAAGTGAAAATCAACCTTACCTCTATGACATAAGACATAAAACACGTTGTTATCTATGAATAGATGAAAAACAAAACACGAGGCCATGACAACGTCAAGTCAATAGAATTGCATCTTTGTTTGTTAGTAGCAAGGTTGATTTTCACTTGTAGTTGGAATTTGTTCGAATCGCGTTGCATTGCGTTGCATCGCGCCATGAATAAAGTCCCTTACTGTGAATCACCCTGTTACTTTAATTGCCCTTTGCTTTTGAAGGCTACACTACGGACATTCCCAGGACCTGTCTGCCACAATCCTTACATTACTTATTGACGATGATTTTACATTTGGTCATACAATGTCTACAAGTACTTCACTGTAGTATGGATAATTTTAAACCTGCGATGCCTATGGGAACAAGTTATGCTAAGGGTTCAATTTACACCGAGGTGTGACACTGTGCGAACATTAATATCAATAGAGTGACTCAATCTTAAATTACTACACAAAAAGATACACAGATCAAGCTGAAGCCCTTTTTTTTAAAAAAAAAATTAACTTTATTTACTACACAAAAAGATAACCATTTCGAGTATAGTCCCCTTATATAGTGACCCTTATAGATTAGATCATTTTTCATTAGCAGCCTATAATGTTCCCACTGTTGGGACACAGGCCTCCTCTCTGTGAGAGGGAGTGAGCCATAATCCACCACGCGGGCCCAGTGCGGGTTGGTGTCTGTCACATGACTTCGAATTTTTGATTCTAGGACATGCCGCTTTCCTCACGATGTTTTCCTTCACCGTTTTGAGAGCAGTGGTAATGAAATAAATTACAAAAAGTAATGCGCCTCGCTGGGTTCGAACTCACGACCTCCAACTTGTAATTCGGGGCCGATACCACTGGGCCACCACTGCTCTTCTATTATATAGATTATATCACTGACCCTTTAAGATATTAACTGTTAATATGTTCTTTGGAAGTTAATATTAATTAAAACATTTTTGTTGTTGTAGCCAACTGTTCCCATAGTGTACCACAAGAGGAGTACAGAATCTCTTCAGAGGCTTGGAGTCAATGTTGGAGTGGAATGGAAACCAGACTCTTCCATGATATGCATTTCTGTAAGTCTCTAAATCACATAATTATAATAAAAGATCAAATTTCAACAAATGCTTGTGCTTGAGACAAATAATTTATCATCATCAGCCGGAAGACGTCCACTGCTGAACGTAGGCTTCCCCCTTAGACCGCCACGCCGAACGACAATTCGCCACTTGCATCCATCGATTGCCCGCGACCCTCACGATGTCGCCAGTCCACCTAGTGGGAGGCCTGCCTACGCTGCGTCTTCCGGTCCGTGGTCGCCACTCGAGAACTTTTCTTCCCCATCGGTTCGGTCGATGTGGCCTGCCCATTGCCACTTCAACTTGCAAAATGAGCTATGTCGGTGACTCTGGTTCTTCGCCGAATATCCATGTTCCGGATTTTATCCCGCAAAGAAACTCCGAGGAATGTTTGTATGGGGCCCTTTCAGGTTTTGATTCTGCTGATGTGGTTTTTTAGAACCCCAGTTCAACTAAAAATACATATAAAAATAATATTTTTATCTGTAACTTCATTCCCTTCAATGTTCCAGACTTCAGAAGGCCATCTAATACTGTATAATGTAGAAGCCCACAGCGAACAGACAGCGTACCAACAATATGACCCACCTACTGCTAGCCTGCGCCGAGACTCCGCTGAGTTATTTGTTAAAGAAGTCATACCATCACTGAAGATTACTCTGGTAATATATCTCTTTTCTTTTTTTAAAATTTTTCCCCTGTAAGTATTTCTCGTGTAAAGTTTAGGAAGAGATTAGTTCTATATTGTATTTATTTAGTTTTTTTGTAAAAGTCGTTAGCTCAACCACTCGATATTATTATCGCACGCGCTATTTTGAACTGCACTGAGAATTGAACAGAGCTCAACCCAGAGTATCAAAAAAGTGCTTTATAACTCTCAGGGCTAAAAAGTATATTGAGAAATCTAGTGTTCCAATTTATGATTTGATACTAAATAACCATATTTTTGAATCTCTTTAAGTAAACAAGGGTCACACTGTATATGAAGTTTAGATAATTATCTTTTGACGTATTGACATCCATTTTCATTTTTATCAGACTTGTCTACAATTAAAATTTTAGGCAATTTAAAAGAATTGATTATTTTTCTGGTTTTAAAATATTTTAATAGCCAGTCAGCAGTTTAAAATAAAAATTTCTGCACTGATACCACTGAGTGGTGAGAGAATTCTGTTAAATATTCATAAACCATGACAATAGATAGCATAAAGTAATTTATATTTAAAATAAAGTGTGGCCCACTTACTCAACGATAAAAATACTGATTTCATTACTGTTACTTATTCACGGCATATGCAGAATTGCATATATTTTATTTATAGAAGCTAATTTATTCATACTAGCTTCATAGACGCTTACGCATTATGATTTATGCACAGTTACATTCGTGAACTCATGCCATTTTCGTGGATTTTTCTGCCGTAATCCATCCTGTACAGAATGATTACTATAAAATAATAGGCTATTTGAATAGTTTTTTGTACAGTAGTGCTATTCTGTAAAGATTCAGCGCAGCACCGCTGAAGCCAAACTTTAGCGGATTTTCAACTTTATACTCTAGATCAGCGTTTCCCAACCTTTTTCGGCCACGGACCCCTAGGAAATCAAGCACAGTTTTAACGGACCCCCTTAATAAAATAATTATTTAATTGTAATCTCAAATATTTTTGTACCTATATGTATACGCACGCACTTATTTCACTCACACCATTCATTCAATCTCGCTCACCGCCGTGCTAACTAAGCGTAGCGATTACTCCACATTAGCATTTATGTATGGTCCAGAGATGACACCGCGGACCCCCATACATATAGTCGCGGACCCCCAGGGGTCCGCGGACCACAGGTTGGGAAACACTGCTCTAGATCCGTAGTTCCTCTAGATTAGCGGTCGGCAACCTTGTGGTAGGTAAGGGCCTCAAAGTGGCAAAATGAAAATAACGCAAATTTTATGTTAAAAACTGAAAGACATTTTATTATTTTGTCACAAGAATGCCCAAAAAAGTAGTGTTATCTTATAAAAGAACATCCTTAGTTTACTAAACTATCACAGGCCGCGCATTGGCGTCTGCTAATTTAATGAATTCAGTATTTTATGTAATGTACCTTATGTCGTGGTTTTTATGATGCATGTCATGGATTCTTACCACACGATACATACGAAGTCCACTGCCGAAATAAGCTTCTACCAGGCTGCGCCACATAACTGTCTTCTACCTTCCTCATCGTGATATATTTGAAGACACGATTGGCGCATTGGCTGAGCGATTGGACTGCCGCGCTGCGTGTCGCGGGTTCGATTCCCGCACAGAACAAATATTTATATGATCTACGAGTAGTTGTTCCGTTGATCTATAAGTTGTTGTCTGCTCGTTTGTGTATTTCTTTTTTTGTAAACGCACCCACAATATAGGAGAAATTCTTAGAGTGGAGCAACGTTTTTTTATTATAAAATATCTTGTTGACCGAGCTTCGCTCGATTTTTAAAATGTCTATATCTTGGGGCTTTTCTCGAACCTGGGACCTTCATAAATCGATTCCTTGAGCCGAAAAACCCCTAATCTGTAACTTTCATGAAAATCCTTGGAGCCGTTTCCCAGATCCTGATTATATATATAAATATACAAGAATTGCACGTTTAAAGATATTAGATAGATAAAACAAATAAAAAAATATATACCTATCTAGTTCGATCGTGGCACTAAATCATTGTTATTTCTCTCCTTCTAGTTAAAAGAGGTGCTAGTATGGGATGGACAGATCACTCGGATGTGCTGTATATCAGGCACGGAGATCCTCGTCTGCACCACCAGAGCGCACCTACTGAGATACCGATGGGACGGCACGCAGAACAGGGATTATTGTCTCGACTTAGGACGGATACCGTTCTCTATTAACCAACAAGTTTCTAAAGGTAATTAAGTAGATGACAACGTGTTCACGAACATAGTATTTTGAGTGCCTAGGGCCTCCTTAACGAACACGCGGCGCGATGCGTGCTCCTGGAAAATCAAACATACGGCGACGTATAGGGCGTTCAAGAAGAATTTGGTAACAATGGGAGGTGTCACGCAAAGCTCGGCTCAGATGGCGCTACCAGCGCATGATGTCATTTACTGTATGATTAACTTGACATACACTATACCACAGATAATGTAACTACATACTCGAAGCTACACTTGAACGTTACGTGATGCGCTTGTAGCGCCACTGACGGCTAAAACTCGCAGTGAAACCCCCCATTGACGAACATTGGCCCGCGCCGTTCCTTGTACAGACAGCGATGTGGTAACCCCCTTGAAAACGTAGATAATGTTAAAGAGGTAAAAAATCATGACGCTCTCTGTTCAAGGACTTAAGTCGGCCATACACGGACTGTTTTTCAAGGCGACTGCATAGCAAACTGCAGTCTTAAACACGAAACTGCTAGAGCAATCGAACTGCTTCGGGCGGTCGGTCGGTACGGTCAAGCAGTCGCTAGGAATACACTGACTGCTCGAGCAGTGCGTGTATGTCGATCACTGGCTTACTCTTCGTGTATGTAGCGGCCATATTATAACGAAGGTCTTATCACAAAGAAGTTATTTCACAAGAAAACCGGTTTTCAATTTTGCTTAATGTTTTGCATTTTATTGCTTGTGACTACTTTATTCTGCTGATATTATTTTTTTTTTTGCGAACAAATTGTTTTCGTTTTCCATACTAAACTATCATCATATAATAATAATATAATAATAATAATAATAATCTGTGGCTCGAGTGTCAAAGTGACAAGACATATTTTTTCACCAATTTTATTTTAATTTCAATTTCTCTCAATATTTACTCGTTTTCAAACAGTTAATTTCTACATAATGTGCAAAATGAAAAATCTGACAATGATCATAAAAAACCGGACTCTAAAAATGAGAATCAAGAGAAACATATCTACATAAAATGTGTCACCTATGATTGACCTATGCTGACTAGAAGCCGAGCCAGAAACTTAGAAACACAACCACCATCTCCGGGCTCGTCGCTAAGCTCCGCCTCGCCACCGCCGAAACCCAGCCTCATCGTGAACGCTGTGACACCGGCCGTGGCAGTTGCGTCGAGCTCCAGCGACGAGTATTTCTCCCCGCCAACGACACCACCACCTGCGCGTCGACGGGGAGGACGCCGGCCACCGGAATGCTTCGGACCTCGAGGCCCACCGGCCTCTGATAGGGTTCCAGCTCCCGGCGGAAGTGTGCAGCGCATGCGATGGACTCAATCCATCAATGAAAACGTCATGCGCTCATACTATGGGGCTACGGAGGGAGGAAACAACCTGACCGCGTACCGTGTTCGGATGCTCTCTCTGTTTCAGGTACTTGAGCCAGCTGTCAACGTATCGGCACAACGACTGTCGGATCAGGTGCGGGTCATCCAGCGTAACCGTATGTTGGACGACTCTGTACTTGATCGCTTGCGAATTGAAATGCAGAGGAACCATGTCATTGCCCCGTCGCCGTCACAGGCTGTGGTTCCACAGTCCGACCAAATACACAATCACGCTGACGACGTAATGAGCAATGACATGGTTACTAATGTAAGTATCCAGTGCAGTGAGGAAATGAGGAGTACTTTGGAAGGTGCGATTCGAGAGTATCGTTTCATGTCGCCTGAACTTAGGCCACGGATACCTCGTTTGCCCATGCATAACAGAAACAGGATGCTGGTGGCTGTTCTGGATTCGCAGTTGTCAAACTATTTTGATAACTGCGAAGACCTTGCTGATGCTCATTCAATCCTGTATTGTGCTGCTGTAGCGGCATGTCGTGTAGCTCACGTAAAATTCTCGGTTGACAGAGCTACACGACCTAAACCAGCCATACCGGTATGGCAGTACAGGATTGAAAGACGTATTGGTGAGGCCAGAACACTCATCGGCAAACTCATCTCTTTCAGGGAGGGCAACACTCGCCCTAGAGTGATGCGCTTTGTGAGACGGGCGTTCTCGGGGACTGATATAAATCCTCGGGATTACCTCTCCCGTGTCACAGAGCGCATCGACTTCTTGAAACAGAAAGTGTATGCATGGGCGAACCGTATCCGTAGGTATAGGCGGCGTATGGAGCGATATAATCAGAATCGCGCGTTCCAAAGAGATGAAAGGTGGGTTTACAGGTCTTGGGAGCGACCAGACCAAGGTGTGGCTGACGGGGATCTGCCAGATGATGACACCATGTGTTCATTTTGGCGTAGTATCTGGTCGGTACCTGTCAGCCATACTGAAGGTGAATGGATCGGAGACGTCGAGCGAGCGTGCGATCCTATAATAGAAATGGGGGCAATTTCGATAAGCCCCCAAGACGTAGCACGTGCAGTCCGTCCGTTACCGAACTGGAAATCTCCGGGGCCGGACGGACTGCACAACTTTTGGATCAAGTGGTTCAAAAGGTCGCACGTTCGCCTGGCGGCTTTGTTCCAGTCAGCCTTAGAGTCTGGATCGCTACCCGAATTCCTGACGACAGGAATAACCCACCTGCTCCACAAATCAGGTAGTACTGCGGAACCCAAAAATTATAGACCGATAACGTGTCTACCAACTTTATATAAAGTTCTTACATCCATTTTGAGAGCTAAAATTAGTAAACACATTGATGAAAATTCTATCATGTCTGTTTCTCAAAATGGATGTAGGAACGGGTCCCGCGGTACTAAGGAGCTGCTCCTCATTGATATTGCCATTAGCCAACAGGTTCGCCGTTCTCGAAAGGATCTGTCGACATGTTGGATAGACTATAAGAAGGCCTATGACTCGGTGCCACATACATGGCTCATGAGGGTGCTGGAGTTGTATAAAGTTGATACAACTCTATGCACTTTCCTGATGTCGTGTATGAGGCAATGGAGGACAGTCCTTCGCTATCCAGGATGTCGGCATATCCAGAGAACTAGCGAACCGATAAGGATAGAGCGAGGTATTTTCCAGGGTGATAGTTTGAGTCCACTTTGGTTCTGCTTGGCCCTGAATCCTCTTAGCACACTGTTGGAGGATTCAGGTCTAGGCTTTCGGTTGAGGACAGGCGGTCAGGTTATATCTCATCTCCTTTACATGGATGACCTTAAACTCTTTGCCCCCAACAATTTGCAACTGATGAAGCTACTGAAGGTAACTGAAACCTTCAGTAGCGCCATCAGGATGGAATTTGGTGTGGACAAATGTGCGGTCATGCATGTAAAGCGAGGGGAGATTGTGGAATCCGTGAGCACCCAACTCTCGGATTCCATAAGCCTTAGATCCCTCTCAGCAACCGAAACCTATAAGTATTTGGGTATGTCAGAAGCGTTGGGTATCAATGTTACTGGCGTGAAACAATCGTTGAGGGAGCGCTTCTTTGGCCGCCTGAAATAGTTATTTGTTATGCAAGGCTGCAAAGTTAATTTTTGGCGCGAGTACTTGAATTGAAAACTGAGCGAGCGAAGGATTCTAAGATTGAACCGCGAGAGAAACGAGCGGTTCAAATATAGAATCCTGAGCGATGCGAAGTTTTCAAAGGTACGAGACGCAGAAAAACTTTGCTGCCGAGTGCAACACACAACTTTTCACCTCACACAGCGAGGAAATGAAGTGGGGGCATTGACCTATACAGGGGGCGGCTCGCCTGGCAGTGTAGAAAACAATTGAATACAAGACGTGTTCGAATTTTAAACAACACTTTGTGCTCTAGAGCACAAAATGGAGTTTTGCGCTCAGATTTTGAATGAGAAATAGAATCTTTCCGAGCGTGTGAGGTGAAAAAAGTATTTAATAGCCTTCTATCAGGTGGTAATAAGGTGCGCGCCTTCAACGGTTGGGTCATGCCGGTCTTGATGTACTCTTTTGGCATACTCAAATGGACTCAAACAGAACTTGATGCCCTGGATAGGAGGGTCCGTACATTGCTGACTGCATATCGAATGCATCACCCACGGTCCTCGGTTATGAGATTGTATATCCCGCGAAAATGTGGAGGTCGAGGTTTTCTAAACGCTAAGACTCTCCACAATCGCGAGGTATGCAATCTCAGGGAATATTTCCTGAAAGCCGACGTGGGGATGCATCGAGATGTAGTGGCGGTGGACAAGGGCCTCACCCCGCTCTCCTTGGCTAAAGAGAACTGGCGCAAACCTGTGGTGCTTGACACTAATGATCGCATGGAAGTATGGCAGAGCAAGGAGCTTCACGGACGCTTTTTCCGGGCTCTACATGGGCCTGATGTAGATTTGTCAGCGTCCGTGGCCTGGCTACGATCCGGTGACCTCTTTGGTGAAACCGAGGGTTTTGTCTGTGCAATTATGGATGAAGTTATGATGACGAATAACTACCGGAGATTTATTGTGAAGGATGGCACGGTTGACATATGTCGGGCATGTCACCGTCCTGGCGAATCAATCCGTCACATTATTTCCGGGTGTTCTCGTCTGGCTAACGGAGAATACTTGCATAGACATAACCTTGTAGCTAGGATAATCCATCAGCAACTTGCTCTGAAATACAGCCTTGTCGAATCGGAAGTCCCGTACTACAGGTATGTGCCCGACCCAGTTCTTGAAAGTGGCAATATCACACTGTACTGGGATCAATCCATCATCACTGACAGGACTATTGTAGCTAATAGACCTGATATAGTGGTGGTGGATCGATCAGAGCGGCGCACGATGATTGTTGACATAACCGTCCCGCATGACGAGAACCTCGTGAAAGCTGAGAAAGATAAGCAAATCAAGTATCTTGATTTGGCTCGCGAGGTTGTCGACATGTGGGGCGTGGATTCAGCTGTCATTGTGCCGATAGTCGTGTCGGCCCATGGCTTAATTGCCAAGAGCCTCGACCAACACCTAAGGAGGCTCTCGTTAGGCAGCTGGATCAAGGGCTTGATTCAGAAAGCAGTTCTTCTGGACACGGCGCGCATTGTTAGGAGGTTCCTTTCTTTGGAGCCCTGACTGCCGGTAGCTTGGACCCTGTTCCCGATACCGGTGGGCCACTATTATTTATATTTTTAAATGTTTTTTTTTTCTTTTTAGTTATATAGAATATTTAAAAATGTAAATAATATGGAAATAATATGAATAAAGGAAATAATAATAAAAACGTTTATTTTCTCCACCACATAACGAACATGAGTCAGTACAATTTGATTATACATACTTAATACATTATACGTTGATGTTGTGGAGACTGGAGCCTGCACTAGGAAATCCTGTGTTACAGGTCTCCAGGCCTCCCAACTACCCGGACAAGACACATTTTTTAAAAACATAATAACATAGATGAGAATGGGATGGAAGTAACAGTGGAGTAACATAAACAAGCTTAAACTAAAACACAAGTTAGCAAATAATTAATTAGTTAAACAGCAAGAGTAGGTTGAGTGAGTGTGGGTGAGCAGTGAGTGAGTGTGGGTGTGTAATGGTTGGGTTTGGGTATGTAATGAATGGATGTAGGTGTGTAATATGTAAACAATTCAACTGATCTTCTATGCTTGCAACATTACGGTTTGTTTATGAAGTCACTACTAAGAGTTTTTCAGTGGCTTCATAATCAAGAGATTGAAGCCAATTTCTGACTTTAATTTTACAATTGAAATTGGATAAGGAGTAAATGGGTATGACTTTATTGATTTTATTGTAAAGGTAGTCTCCTAAGAAACAAAAAAATCTACGACTAAAGCTGGTTTTGAAGGATCTTGATTTACAGACTGTGTGTTTACGCCTCTTACCAAGGATTTCAGCAGGATTGTATGGAAGTTGAGTATGCCTGCGAATGACAGTATTCAAGATGAATAATTGCCGAACTGTCAGTACTTTGCACTGTTGGTAAAGTTCTTTCGTTGGGTAAAGAAAGGGAAGCTTACGACTAACTTTGAGGACAGCTCTCTGAGCTCTCTCCAACCTAAGCAAGGACGTCTTTGGGGCCCCGCCCCAAGCTGTAATGCAATAAGATAGGATTGATTGAACTAGTGCATAATAAACAGTGTCAATAGTCCCAGTTTCCATCACATTGCGTAAATTTTTAAAAACATATATTAATTTTCGTGTTCTTGCTGTTAATGCATCAATATACGGCTGAAAACTAAGACCGCTGTCAATTTGGATACCTAAATATTTGATAACAACCGTTTTATTAAGGGTAGGACATGTGCATTGTGTGCATGAATTATCTTGCAGGAATGAGCAGGTGTGTGATGTTATAGCAAAATTAGAAGGGGTCGCGCGATTTTTGATGGAAAAAGGAATATACATTGTTTTAGATACATTTAGAGTAAGTTTGTTATTTTTTAACCACTCTGCGACCATGTTGAAGCCAGTGGCGGGCCTAGGGTTGCAAAATAAGGCAAGCCCAATAAAATTTTAACAGATTTCAAAAAAAAAAAAAAAAAGTTCAGTTGTCGACTGAGTATGTAGGTATATCATCGCAGTTTTCTCATAAACTACTGGTTAGGTACAATAAATTAAAAGAGAATTCATCCATCTTCTTCTTTCCTCTTCTTTCTTCAATTTCACTCTTGCTTGTCGTGCGGTGAATGAGGTAACCAAAGCAGAAAGCTCACTGAAGGCTTGCTAGTGCTAGATTGAATATAATAACTGACTGGCCTGTTGGTCTAGTGGTTAGTGACCCTGACTGCTATGCCGGAGGTCGTGGGTTCGATTCCCACCCCGGACAAATGTTTGTGTGATGAGCACGATCATTTGTTCTGTGTCTGGGTGTAATTTATCTATAATATGTATGTATTTAGAAATATATAAGTTATGTTTATCAGTTGTCTAGTACCCATAACACAAGCTCTGCTTAGCTTGGGACTAGATGGCGTTATGTGATAGTTGTGGAATATTATTATTTATTATAATAAACATATCAGCAATTGCATACCTCCGGTGGCTTTGAAAAAAGCCGTTTGGTTTGCTTCATTGCTTGAGGGAACAAAGTTACGAGTATGGTAAATAGTTGCTTGCTTCGTAACGTAACAGAACTAACAGGTTACAGACAAAAAACAAAACAGAAAGTTACAAAACGAAAGTTAAAAAATAGCTAGAATGTAATAAGGAATTTAAATACTTAAATTATTTATATTCTAATTGCAATCGTCTATCTTTCTTAGGAAATTATTTAATTACATCAGAGTAAAATGTTGGTGATCGTTTTAATTCTACCAACAACTGTTTTTCAATAGCTATCATTGATAATTCGGAAAGACGCTCTTGACCTTGTGTATTTCTCAGATAGGTATTGATACGTTAAGAGACGAAAAAGCACTTTCCGCGGAAGAACTTGTAGCCGGAATAGATACAACAAGATACGCTAACTTTAACAGCTCGGGAAAGGCATCTTCGAGGTTATTCTCATGAATGAAATCAATTACTTCGAACAGCCAACAATCCAACTAGTTTTATACACTGATCTATTAAATTTTCGTTTATGCGATTTACTGGTCTGAGAAATACACAGAATAAGCGTCGGTTCTAATGAAGAAATTAACTGTTTTTTCTGAGCAAAGTTTAAAGATTTTACCTTATCTTCGCCAATCAAAACTTGAACGCATTTTAAATCCTCACAAGGTACTATTACTTCCATGGTTGTAGGTAAGTCACTAAAACAATTGTATCACTGAGAAAATCTAAGAAAACACACAAAAAACTTTAACAACAAAACTTTTTCCCACTCAAGCAAACGAAACTGAAGTGAGTTGCACTCGGGTGTCGGGAAATAATTACGCAGAGTTGCAGTGTTGTCATTTAGGCAAAAAAAGTCCCCAGGTATATGAAAAATCTAGCTAGAAGTCGCAATTTTGTATATTTATGATATTGCTTGAATATTTAATTTCGTTATTTAAGTTATTTTAGTCGCTAGTTTTTATTGTTGCTAAATCTTAAAGTCTCTAAACTTTTTAAAAATCTTCAAGATCTCACAACGGTCGCTAAAACGGCAACACTGCAGAGTTTGCAAAGTGACAATACGCGTACAACTTCATACGCATGCAGGGCTTAAATCTTCATACAGATCGATTTGTAAACGCACAAGGTCATAACTCGTGACACGGCACATCGCTAAAGTGCGAAAGAGACGAGAGATAGTATTTGAAAGCCCGGTAAAAGCCCGGTACGTGTAAGCGTGATAGCTATATTTATGTAGATGCTGCAAATGCGAAACTTTGCGCGCGATCATTCGACCAATCGCGATGCGTAGTAGTGTGGCGTAGGTAGATACTTTGTGTTATTTTGATGAGAATTAAGCGCGCGAACTTTTAAATAGTTCGGGTTTGATATTGATTCTCTATCGAGCATTTTTAACGCATGCCGGGCTTTTGGGCTTGTATGAAAAGATCGCCACTGGTTGAAGCCAAGCTGGGCATTTGAATAAACTTCTTCCCATGAGTCTGCATGAAAAAGCAGAGCTGTGTCATCCGCAAAGGAGACGATCCTGCCACCACGCAATTTGAGGTTACAGAGGTCGTTTATGTATGTCAAAAATAGTGTGGGACCGAGGATGCTGCCCTGTGGTACCCCATACGTGATGTCAAGGTCATCACTGCACATGTCACCAACCCTTACTCTCTGCAAGCGATTAGATAGGTAATCAGAAAATAATTTAAGTTGCGTGCTTCTCACTCCAAAACTCTCCAGCTTCTCGAGGAGGAGCGGGGCAGAGACTGTGTCAAAGGCCTTTGCTAAATCCAGAAAGATCGCCAACACCTTTTGTTTACCATCGAGGTTAGAGGAAATAAAGTTTACTACTTCTTGGACAGCATCACTTGTAGACTTTCCAGTTCGAAAACCGAACTGAGAAGTTGATAACAGTTTATTTGACTCAAGGTATTTAGTAAAACGTTTGTTTATTAACCTCTCTAGAATCTTAGATAACGTTGGCAGAATGGAAATGGGTCTAAAGTTATTGACACAGTCCCTGTCCCCTCCTTTATGTATTGGGTGAATTTCAGCAAGTTTAAGAGAATTTGGGAAAGCACCTGTTGAGAAGGCAAGATTACAGATATAAGTTAATGGCGGAAGTACAATCTTTCTATAACGCTTTAAGAAGGTAGCAGAGATGTTGTCGCGCCCAACCGCACAGTCGTTTTTAAGGCTTATGATAACTTGTTCAACCTCAGCAATATCAGTGGGAAGTAAAACAAATGATTGTGTGAATGGCTTTTTTTTATGTATTTCCGGGTAAACATTGTTGCTAGGTGGTATTTTGTGAGCAAGATTTTTGCCCATATTTGCAAAAAAAGAATTAATATTATTCAAATCTTCGTACGGTTTGGTTTTGGATAGTAGCTCAGTAGGGACGTTCTTATGTTTTTTCGTATTTGTCACCGATCTAATGGTTTCCCAGAGCTTTTTGCTACTAATAGCGGCAGCTTTACTGATTTCGGATCTCTCATGTTGTGCTTTTAGATTTTTTAAGAGATCGTTGCAGAAATTCCTGTATCTTTTGTATGTCTTTTCAAGTGTATCATTATGTAGGTTATTTTTTTTAAGTGCTTTGAGCTTTTGATGCATTTTGTCACGGTTCCTCATACATTTTAACAAACCTCTGGTAATCCAGGGTTTTTTAATAATTTTCTTATTAGAGGTCTTTACCTTGGTAGTGTTTTTCTCAATTGTTTGATTCAGAGTGAAAATGAAATGATTTGTAGCTGTGTTAACATCACTGTCGCTAAATATTGAGGAAAAGTCGATTAAGCTCATATCATTGTCCAAGGTTTCATAGTTTATTTTTTTAATTTCTTTGCAACATGGCCTCCGGTTCCGATGATTTAGTTCAATTGCGAAGAATATACAATCATGATCAGTAATAGAGCTTTCCGCTATGCAACAATAAGCGGGTACCTTAGTCTTAAGCATGACGTGGTCTAGACATGTTAGATTATGTGTGGTGAGTGTATGAGCTGGTAACATACCATGAGAAGCTAAAAGGTTTAAGTACGAAAACGAATTGGGGTCAGTATTATGAGGTGTTATGTCGACATTAATATCTCCTATAAGTATGATATTTGAATACGCAGAATATTTACTTAACAGTGTATTTAGGGATTCAATAAATCTAGTTATGTTTTTAAAACCAGCAGGCCTGTAAATTGCGAGGACAATGGTATTTGCGTTAATTTCTAACACGAGACAGTTGGCGTCAGCGAGTATAGGCTCTTCCGATTTCAGTTGCATTGATGGCCTGTAGTAGTATATAACATCATCGAATGATTTCTCCTGCTTTGGGTGGAACAGACGGAGCTAAAACTAGCAAAAATCACCCTGTTTATTCACATGCTGCGCTCCATGGCCATGGGGCTTTCAGACCAATCAAATGACTTAATACTGGCTGCAAAGAATAGACAAAGTATATCATATGGCCTTCATAATGAAATACTTCAAGCCTGTGAGTTTATACACCTGCTGTTTGTGTCGGGCCAATGACTTGAATGTACTACAGAAATATGTATGTATTTTTTCACACTATTAAAGATGAATATATTTCTCTTGTTAACACATGAGTAAATAATTCAACAGGGTTTTATAAATAAAATAAGAAAGTATCTACATCATGGTCTTATATTAATGTAAATTTTTAGTACTTAAAATAACCATCTTTTTCATTATTGCTTTTACAATATTTTGTGCAAATGTTACGTCGTTTTTTAAGTGCCCATTGCGGCCTATGTAACATAAAGTATATTTTGATTTCATGAATGTTTTTTTTTTAAGCGAGGATTTATTTTGTAATGATGCATCTTAATGCAGAATCATCAATCAATCAGTCAAACAAATTATACATTTCAAGGTCTTTTTAATATGTGCCTTGTTCTGCTTGCTCGTAATATGTGATGTATATTACATGTTTTTGAGCCACAAATACAAACCACTTTTAATTTGTGGCTCTCCGAATATCGTAATATTAAAATGTAATATTTCAATGGTGGCCCGGTGGTAACAGCCCCATCTTACAAGTTCTAGGTCGTGGGTTTAAATTTAGCCATGCGCATCTTTATTGCTTTCAAAACGGTGAAGGCCAAAAATTCACACATAATTATTATAACTACTGTTAAGCCTAGCATAAGTAAATTGTATAGAGAAAAATAAATGATTATATTATTATCTGCTCTCACACATTGAGCCTGTGTGGAGATTACATCACGCTCTCGCAGAGAGGAGGCCGAGATACACTCGGTAGTGCTAACATTACAAGCTAACGTTAACTAAACTCTGCTAATAATTCCAGCTGAGCCGATATTAGAAGACAATACGCATGTGAATGATATAGAATATTCGCCGCTTGTGTGTGGTTTTGGGATAACTCTCAACGATGGACGAGCCGCGTATCTCACCGCGCCTAATCTCAAGTTTGATCCTAATGTGAGTATTATTGGTTTCATTTTTACCGGATAAAATGGCGGGCTTTTGAAGGCAGAATTTTCTTGATTTGGTGATCTTTTAACGATTTTATGGGCTGATCCCAAAATATTGAACGCTAAAAAAACGGGCAAGTTCCAGTGTAGAAGTTCTTCAAAAAGGGCGTGAAAAAGTTTCGCGATGCGCAAGCGACACCTTTGATGTTGCAGGCGTCAATAGACTACGATCACCGTGCAACGGCAGGTGGGCTGTGTGCTTATTGCTCACTTGTCAACTTTATGGCATAAAAAATAAAGAAGAGTGAATAATAAAAATATAGAAAAAAATATTGAGTCCTAACAGTTTTCTAATAGAGACACTCGAACAATTCCTTTAATTACAAAAAAAAAACTAAGTAATTCGAAATGTTATAATTGTTTTATTAAAACATGTTTTGACAATCCCAGATATTATTGGACACAGATCTTATGGTAAGACATTGTAAAACGTGTGTTGTGATAATATAGACCCCGAAGCACGTTATTGAGTACCCTCAACATTTTAAATTCGTGTGTGTTCCTTGTAGTTTTCCATTAGGCAGTGACCTAATCGACGTGGAATCGGATTGAGACGATCCATGCAATAAAAGCGAAAAAGACTGTACTGTTATGTTATGTATTGAAAAAAATGTTATGTTGTTATGTATTAAAATCAAATACCTTCTGTAATTTTTGATCAGCTCAAACCAATCAAATATCTTCTGAAATTTTTGGTCAGCTCAGACCAATCAAACATCTTCTGAATTTTTTGTTCAGCTCAAACCGATCAAATATCATCTCAAATTTTTTATAGGCTCAAGCCGATCGAATATCTTCTGACATTTTTGATGGGCTCAATACGAACAAAACAAATCTTCTGAAATTTTTGATCAGCTCAAACCGATCAAATATCTTCTAAAATGTTTGATTGGCATAAGGCGATCAAATATCTTCAGAAATTATTGATGGGCTCAATACGATCAAAATAAATCTTCTGAAATTTTTGATCAGCTCAAAACGCTCATACACACATCAAAAGTGTCTAGGGATCAACATATATTTTTGCAATAACTTTTCTCCTGATTGATATTAATTAAAATGTTCTTTAAGGATTCATCAAATAAAGTGTTATCGTTTGTCACAGTAACGATAAACCAAGTCACCTTTGCATTCATAAAGAAATTTGCCATTTTCCTAATAAAGGGATTTTTGACATTTGAACCACTAACATTAAAGTTCGAAAAAAATACTGAAATAACAGTTTTCTTTAAAATTTTATTGGGTAACACAATTAATAATCCGTGTTTCTACCGCGAACACTAACAACACAAGAACATCGGTTTGGCATACTCAAAATGAGTTCATCCAAATCACGCTGTGGAATGGCCGCCCATGTTCGTTGCAACAACAAAAAAAGGTCTTCTTGCGACTGGATACCCTCCATATTCGGCAGAGCTCTTCTCTGTAGCATATCCCATGCATGCTCAATCGGGTTCAAGTCTGGCGACTGAGCAGGCCAGGGCAGGACATTGATGTTAGCTGCGGCGAGAGTCTGTCTTACAACTCTTGCGGTGTGCGGTCGTGCATTATCATGCATTAACTGAAATAAGGGACCGATTTGCACTTGTAGAGGAACGATGACGTCTGATACAATCGTCTCAGCATAAATTTGAGCGTTGAGGTTGCCTCTGATCCAAATCAACTCAGTTCTTCCGCCGATCCAAATACCCGCCCATACCATGATGGTTCCACCACTATAAGGATGGACTTCCTGGCAGGATTTTAATCGCTGTTGGCGTCCAGGGGTTCTCCAGTGTCGTATACGTCTTGTATCCGGTCTCATACCAAAACGAGACTCATCAGAAAAGCACACGAAACGCCATTGTTCTTCTGCCCAATTTCTGTGTTCAAGAGCCCATTGATATCGAATCCTACGATTGTGCATTGCTATAGGTGGTACCCGTAGCGGTCTTCGGGAATGAAGGTTCACTTCATGCAAGCGGTTTCTGACTGTTTGGTCGCTAATTAAGTTCCCTGAAGAGTGATGAAGCCTCACGGCTAACATCATGGCGGTTATTGTTGGAGCTCTTCGAGTTAAGATTTGAATGTATCGGTCTTGTCTCCGTGTGGTGCAGCGATACCGTCCTCCATGGCGCTCAGCCACGGTACCAGTGCTTCGGTAACGTGTCCAAAGTCGACTGAGTTTCTGACTTGTATTCAGAGCTAAAGCCACCGGTTGCCGGGAACCAGCTTCTATCATTCCCACGGCTCTGAGCATTTCTTCCCTGCTTAAATGACGTCGCCGCTCCATAATAACGTTGGTTTTAATCAGTAGTAGGGAAACAGTAGCACTAATAATGTCTTCAATGCGTTGTATGTTTTTATAGGGAAAATATTGACAGCTGATTTTCATCTTTTACTCGAATTTGATTTACAGTTCCTGATTCAAATTATGAAATGCACCAAAAAGGATCCATATAAATTTATAAAATCATAAATTTATTACAAAGCCACATCTCAATCTCAAGAAATCCGCATAAAAATGCTTGATCCCTAGACACTTTTGATGTGTGTATATCTTCTGAAATGTTGCTCAAGGCGATCAAATATCTCCTGAAATTTTTGATCAGCTCAAACCGATCTTCGTCGATAAGTGCGGTCACTGCCTTGAAGGCACATTCAAAAGTAATTTCCTAGCCAGATCCTTTGTGTGATAGGCAGTGGCAATTGGACTACCTATACCAGTGTATTCTATTCTATATATTATATAGATTCTTATGCTCTTCATCATCTGCATAGCCTTTTTTGCAACTACATATTTCCCAGCGCAAACAGCTGGAGGCCCTGCGGAGAGTAATTGAAGACAACAATTTAACATAAACTTTAACTACCTTGGCATACGATCAATATAAGAATTAATTCGAAAACGGTATTCGGAGCGCCCGCAAACTACCACAAGAGCATGCGCGGCCGTATATCAATGTAGTTAAGGTTTATATTAAATTGTTGTCTTCAAATTTTTCTCCGCCGCGCCTGCACCGATGTGCGTTGGGCCTATGTTGGGGTTGGCTTCCAGTTAAACCGGATACAGCTGAATATTCTTATTCTCCTGTGATAAAAAAAAAATTACTTTATTTTCTTTATTAATCAACAATTTGTATTGTTACTCGTAAATGCTAGGATATTATTTAAAAATAGTGGGTAGTTGCAGTAATTTGTAGTTTTTTATTTTAGGCTGTGCAAGGCATTTGGGCACCCGGCATCGATGACGCGACTTGCGCAAGAGTCAATCATAAGTTTAGATTAATTGCCATTGGCAGGAGAAAGTGAGTACCAATGTTTTTTTTTTTTTTGAAACGGGTTTTCTCTATGTTCTTGCTACAATCATATCCACCTAAAGTCGAGTCTAAAGGTCATAACACCCACCCTACCAAACATTCTGTCTCTAATCGATTTTCAAGTTTATGAACTAAAGAATTAAGTTGAAAATCTGTTAAAGACAAACTGTATTTTCGACTCCAAACTATAGTTTGTCTTTATATGTTTCAATTTTATGATCTAGAGCAGTAAATTGAAAATCTATTAAAGGCAGAATGGTTGGGTTCCGAGTTACCTATGAAATTTTACTCTGGTCTGAGCTTCCCATATCCAGGTCTGTCTGCTATTCTGATCAGGTCATTGGCCTTCCTGGCCTGGCTTTTCTTCCATGACTAGACCTGCAGTTCTTCTCAAATAACTTCTTTACATTTGTTGAGAAACCTAAATAACATATTTTTCTATGTTTCAAACTTAATTGTCTGTGTTTCAAACTTAATTGTCTGTGTTTCAAACTTAATTGTCTGTGTTTCAAACTTAATATTCTATGTTTCAGTTCTCAAGTGGACGTATTCACGATAGACGAAGCTACGGGTGGTCTTGAACTGTCACATACGATGGTGCTCAGTTCCAAAGACTTCCCCGGCGATCCTGGACCTGTTAAATGTATGAGGTAAAGTCCCCGTAGTACTTACATACTTTTACCAATTGACTGATTTTGATGATGAATGGCCAGGATCCATGGGTACGTTATATTTTGCTTTGATCACACGTACCAGACAGGGCAATCGTCGCTATGTTTATACGTACCGAGTACTTGGCCGAGAGCACTTTGTCACCCGTTTGCTCGGTTGGCGCAGTGGATGAACGATCGACTATTGCGCTGCGTGTCATGGGTTCAAATCTGGCGCAGAACAATGACAATAGCGACGAACAAGGACATACAAAGTCTACGGATAGTTGTTCCTGGTCTGTGTGCATGTCAATTCTTTCTTATTTAAAAAAAACGTTATTATTATTATTATATTTGTTCCGTGCAAGAACTGAACCCACGATACGCTGCACAGCAGTCCAATCGCTCAGCCACTGCGTTCCCACGACACAGACAAAAATCATAGGGCGAAGCAATATTTTAAAGGTCATCGGGCGCAATCCGACCCGGTCGCGGATATGAATGAAAATGGTCTAGAATAAAAGAGCATAATTCACATAGTAATACACTCAATTATTTTTGGTGTAATCCTTTGGAGAACAAAGTTTTAACCAAAAATGTATTTATTCGAAAAATCTCCCTTCATTGACTTTCCTCTTGATCTGTACGTTTTCAGATTCTCTTTTGTTTTGATCGACTAGATACAATAGTTTACAAGCCACTAAACCTGATTTTTAACCGACTTAAAAAAATAGGTACTTACTCAGTTCGACCTGTACGACTACGTATGTATGTTTGTCCGCGGTTATAGACTGAGCCGATTTTGATGCTGTTTTCAGAAAAGTGTTCCTTACATTCTGGAAAAGATTTTAGTATTATAAAAAACCGGCCAAGTGCGTGTCGGGCCACGCACAGTGTAGGGTTCCGTAGTTGCCCATCAAAATACTTATGCGAACTAACTAAACTGATTCGCTGAATTTAATTTTAATAAAAAGAAGAATTTTCAAAATCGGTCCAGGAGTCTTTGAGAAATCGGGGAAAACACATAAAAAAAAAAAGATTAAGACGAATTTAGAACCTCCTCCTTTTTTTTAAGTTAATTAAAAATAGTTGACGATAAAAACCTACCTATCCCCAAAAAACATACCGTAAAAACATACCTATTAAAGCTGTAAAAATAAAGTTGACAAACTTACATATGCAGTTGAAGAAGATGTTCTCCGATACATTTTGTTTAAGAAAATATGTTATCCAAGTACATTTTATAAGTTGGTCGACTATTACTCGTAAAGTTGTAAAGCCTACTTAGTCATGATAATTTTCTTTTAAACTTCGTTATATATACTACTATTGTGATTTTTTTCACACCCCCAAACATAACCGTTTAGCTGGTAGAGGGGGGGGACACTCGAATCGAGCAAAATTTAGCACTTTAAAGCTTAATATTTCACAAACGAATTTTTTTATCAAAAAATTGTTAATGAAAACTGTCAATATTTTTTAAAGACCTATTAATGATACCCCAAACTAAGGGGTACACGAGAAAAAAAAAACATCCCCACTTTACGTGTACAGGAGGTACCCTAAAAAAAAATATTTTACGAGATTTTATTTTACCACTTTTTCGGCACAACAAATCCGTATATTTACACCAAATTACAGCTCTCTAGTACTGTGCGTCTCTGAGCTAAATTGCGGACAGACGGACGGACGGACGGACGGACGGACATGGCGAAACTATAAGGGTTCCTTGTTGACTACGGAACCCTAAAAATCATGGATATCTCATTGCCCGCATAGATTTTTCCGCCCTTTTTTTGTTGCTAACTTTTTTTTTTTTTTTTTTTTAGGTGGTAAAATCATCAAATGAGTTCTCCCGCCCTGGGTGGGGCGGAAGGGACTGTCAGACTCTTACTGACTAAAATCCACCCGTGTTCCTTCCTATACCCTTTACGTTCCGGGGCCACGGTAACCTGGGTTAAGAAAAAACCCGCGACCCCAGCAGGCATTTGGCGCGAAACACGACGCGCCACCGACCCGGGCTTGGTCCTTGGTCGGACGGCGAGCTACCCATAACTCACCGTCCGCAAGCCCGCTCCACCGCTGTGCCCTCTGCTAATCAGAGGGACACGCGTTGGAGCGTCCACACGACAGGCTATTCGCATACGGGCAAAGAGACCCCTTAGGCACACAGTGCCTAAGGAAGAGTTTTTGCCCGCATCCCAGGGTGCACCGGCCCGAAAAACTGGTCTTCCCCCCGGACGTATCCGAGAGGGAACTCCAGTCCACGGGCGCACGTGGAGGTTTCCTGTCATAGCACCCCTTTTGTTGCTAACTTGGATTGTAGATTTTCAAAGACGTTGATAATACGAAGATTTTTGTTGAACATCCAAACTAAAAACAGTAAAACAAAATAAAAAAAAAAAAAGGAACCTACCTACTTCAAAACCAAACGCACAAAAAGGGTAAAATATTTTTTCTTTCGAAGTCGGTGGCCATATTCGATGAAAAAAGGGTAAATAAAAAAAAAAACAAAGTCCAGTCTAGTCGGTGGCTTTGTTTTTTATTTCACCGACTTCCGAAAGAAAAGTCACACTTTTTTGTGTTTGGATTTGAAGTCGGTTCCTTTTTTTTAGTTTTTACTGTTTTTTTGGAATGTCTTTATTAGGCCGGGCCGCCATAAGACATCTGTATGCAAAATATGAGGACCAAGTTTTGCCTTTTCTCATTTAGTCTTAGGATTGTAAAGATGTATATTTTTGATGTTGTCAGCAATTATCGTGGTCTAAAAAAATGTACGTGTAATAGGACGGATGACAGCTTTATAAAGACACAATTTGCACTTGAGTGACAAATTGCTTCTTGCTGTAAGCAAGAAATGAAGCCTGTCTCCGGTAAAGGCAGCCAAACGCGAACTGCCTTTACATGGGCACGGACGGTAAGGAGACTATAGAGGGTCACACCTAAGTATTTGGCTTGCTTTTCTCAAAGAATAGACTTGCCGTACATAGTGATTGGGTTCATATCATACGGCGTCCGAGGGATGAGGTGTGGCAGGGGACTACACCACTCCAGCACGGGGCAACATGTTTTCAAATAGTCCTAGAATCCATTGCACTGCACACTTCATAAAACAGATTGCGGTCCTCATATTTTGCAAACAAAATGCCTTCTGCGACCTGCTTTATGATTAACGTATTTAATCCATGTTACGTCGCAGAAAATACATACTTTCAGAACTGTTTTTATAATGACATTGGAATCACCTAGTGTTATTCACTAGTTAACTTACCTCGTGTAATACAATAAATAACACCACACGCACTAAGTTTTATATTAACATGCTTTCGATATCGTTTTGTGTATCCCAAATGCAGTAATTAAATACATTTATTTATTAAATCGCGTGAGACTGAATCGAACATTTAAACTGTCAAGACAATATTGTCTTGTCAGCTCACTAAAGAAGCTTTATGGCATAAAAACAAACAAACAAACAAGTAAAGTGAGTTTATAATAAAAACGTGGGAAAAATGGGGCAGGGACTTTCAGACTTGTACTGAACAAAATCCATGGTGTCCTTCAGTAGCCCTTTACGTTCCGGGGCCACGTTGACCCAATAGACCCACGACCCCGGCAGGCTTTGGCCTTCAAAGAGGGGGGGCCCGTTATATTGCTGATAGCTCTTTGAAACCCGGGCATGCCCGAAAATCGTCCCGCGACGTGCGTTGCCATGGGCGTCTCCTGAGGCGGCTGGGTCGTGAGGTGGACGCTATCCGCTCCCTCACGCATCCCGCATCCTCCTTCGCTAGCATGACTGCTTCGCAGAAGGAGGCGACCACTTCCCAATCCGTCTCACCCCGCAGCATGACCTCGAACAATGCCGGGTGGGAGAGGTCGCGCCTATCGCCTCAGTGCGGTGCTTTGGCCAAGCGGAGCAGACCTGCACCATATGCTCCACCGTATCCTCCGGGCGATCCGGCTTGCGGTGGCAGGAAATCGACCCCTTTTATTTATTTATTTTTTTAGGTGGTAAAATCATCAAATGAGTCCTCCCGCCCTGGGTGGGGCGGAAGGGACTGTCAGACTCTTACTGACTAAAATCCACCCGTGTTCCTTCGGATGCCCTTTACGTTCTGGGGCCACGGTATCCTGGGTTAAGAAAAAACCCGCGACCCCAGCAGGCATTTGGCGCGAAACACGACGCGCCACCGACCCGGGCTTGGTCCTTGGTCGGACGGCGAGCTACCCATTACTCACCGTCCGCAAGCCCGCTCCGCCGCTGTGCCCTCTGCTAATCAGACGGACACGCGAAATCGACCCCTGCCATATTTTTAGATGAAACTGCATTAATTACTATTTTTTTTTTTTTTGAATTCCCACAGCCCACAAGAATGCGACCCTTACCATGGTAACCAAGAGACATTTAGCTATATATCCTCAAGGTTTGATTTATGTCCGCCGTGGGTTTTTTACCCATACAATTCGCCCGTTGACCTTTAAAGTACTTTTTCAGATGGACAGCCGATGGTCGTGCTGTGGCAGTTAGTTGGGAAAGGGGTGGAGTATCCATATGGAGTACGTTCGGAGCTCTACTAATGTGCTCGCTGGCGTGGGACTACGGACTGAACCAGGATCTTAGCAAGTCCAATCCACTGGTTGTGTCTAGTTTAGTAAGTACTAGATTTTGTACTCAGCTTAGCCTATGTGGAGGTCGTTAATTTTCCGACAGGATCGTATTATTTTGTCCCTTTTAATTAATTAATTATTAAATCATCAAATAAGTGAGAGAGTCCGTAGCGTCAGACTTACTGATTAACCCTGTTCCTTCGTTTGTCCTTTGCGTTCTAGGGCCACGATATCACGGTACTTCCTCGTTCTATGCCCTAATTAAAAGTCATGGTCCACTAATGTTGTGTTCCAATATCTGACGTGAGAAAGAGTATATAAAATATTAGTATGGTTTATCTCAATTTACTGTAAGATTTCGCAGAAATTGCCAAAAATTGAAATAAAATAAAGTTAATAAGTTTGAAGAATAAGAAGAAAGGAGAAGTCTTTGCTTAACAGTGGGAAAAGTCTGAGTAGCCTAATAAAGTAGTATGTTTTTTTTTTGTAGGAATGGGCGACAGAAGGTTACCAGCTATGGATGGTAAAAGTGGAAGGAGATGCAAGCACTAACATTATTCAACTGGACTTTGTCAAAAGTCCACTCAGCGTTAACCCTTGCATGGTAAGTTATGTGTTTTGATTCTAGTGATATTTTCATATTTGAATGGAAAATAGTTTGCTTTTCGTTGCAATTTGTAGACCTATGCCTCGCATTCTGAAAATGTGTGTTATGAAAGAAATGTGTATTCTAATAGTTAATGATTTGAATTTTTTGTGATCTTTTTAAAAATATTGCCCTATACTAGGAATTCCTCCTGTATCGTGGGTGCATTTAAAAATATAGAAAGTTACATACACTTACACCCAGACTAGGAACAGCTACTTGCAGATCGTATGAATATTTGTTCAGTGCGGGGATCAAACCCGCGACACGATGCGTAGTGGCGATCACTTAGCTACTGCGACAGCCGTGTTTGTTGTCCAATTGATTTAGCCCAAAATTTGGCGACGCTAGGTGGTACTTTGTACTCATCTTGCAAATTCTCAGTCATCCAAAGTATTCATCGCTATTTTTGTCATCCAAATATTATTCTTATATTTCCAGAGCAACCAAAGACACCTCTACTTACAAGCAGATGATAAACTCTACATCAACTTAGAAGATAACCTAACAAAAAGAACTAAGATCTCCATCATAGACTCCTCATCAGAGATCTACCAGGCAGAGAACGGACTGCCCGACCAGCCTAACTTGGAATACGAGAGCAGTACTAATTATAGGGAGTTTGTTGATGATAACGAGTGCAGGAAACAGTGGATTGTGTTGCCGCTGCCAGCTACTTATATTGCTACGAATTGGCCTTTGAGGGTAAGCTTGATTTTTCTTTCAATCAGAGGCCTTACCATGAGCTCTTAACGCGATCCAGGTTATGCTGTGGGAAAGAGACAGAGGCAACGACGATATAATACTAGACTCCGCATGCACGATCTAAGGAACAAAAACTATTCTGTCAACTCGCTGAGGTACTACATAAGCGAGGGGGACGGGGTACTGCGTTGTGATTGGCTAACTCAAGGTCTATTCTGTCTCAACGTATGTTTACGGCTCACAGGATTGGTCGAAATGAGACGGATATAAGACTTTTTTGCCTAATGTGTTGACAGACATCGGTCGCCTGTTATTAGGAGTCTAGTATTATATCGTCGTTGCCTTACCTCATGGTAAGGCCCATGAGCTCTTAACGCGATCCAGTTTATGCTGTGGGAAAGAGACAGGTATACAATTCGTCTAGCGCCATCTCTTTCCCACAGCCCAAAGACTCACGCTTTATGAGTTCATGGTAGGCCACCAGATATTATAAAAGGATGGACAGGGTAGAATTAAATAGTGCACTTTAATAAATATCTCGGTTGCTATCTTAGGTTGGATCTTTCCGGGGTTGCGGGACTGTCTTATCAGGTTACCGTGACCCCGGAACGCAAAGGGCTATTGTAGGACACCGTGGATTTTAGTCAGTACTAGTCTGACAGATTCCATCCTGAAAGAGCTTCGTATCAAACAAAGACTCTTCGATTGTTCAAGTGCGAATCCTTCAGATGTTTGGACATATCCGCAACGAAAGCTCTTTGAAACGTTTGGTGATACAAGGGAGAGTGGAAGGGCATCGTTCTCGCGGCCGCTGGCCGACCAGATGGACAGATCTCATTAAATCATCTACAAAGTGTACCCTTACTCAATGTACACGCAGTGCTACGAATAGGGAGAAATGGAGAAAACTCGCAAAAACCGCAACCAACCAAGTAGACTATCCATGACCACGACCACTGCCAGGAGTGCCAATACCCCAGGAGTGTACCACTAAAAAGAGAATCTGACAGTCCAGTTCCGCACTGGGTGGGAGGTTTCATTTCATAATTTTACCACGTCAAAAAAAAAGGTTGGATCACTATCTGTTACTAATCAACGTTTTAATTTATAGATAAATTAAAACCGAGTCTTTACGATGTCCAATTAGAAGTAGTCATTAAAAACAAAGGAACGTGATTTGGATTGAGATTGAATATTAATTTAGGGCGTTATTAACCAAATATGCAAATACGCAATCCTCGCTCATATGATAGACCGAAGGGCGCCCTTTGTCAGCGTGACGACTAGCTCAGTAAAGCCGAACGAAACGAACGTAAAGTACGCGTGTTAGCCCAACGTTCGCTTTGGTTAGGACATGCTACCATTGCTCATAGAAAAAGAATATTTTCAGGACTACGAAAGTTGATAGACATTCAAATACCTACAAACGACTATTTCTTTCAAAGTTAGCCGTCACTTCAAATTACTTTGACATTTAACAGTCTCGTTTTTTTTTGTAAATAGTTAGAAACACAACCCTCCTTTCAGGCTACGCCTTCAAGTAATACCTCTTTATTTCATTCCACAGTACAGTGCAATAGACGAAGCAGGCGTCAACGTTTGCGTAGCGGGTCGCACGGGACTGGCGCACTACAACTGTTTATCAAGAAGATGGAAGCTGTTCGGCAATGAGGCGCAGGAGAAGGACTTTGTAGTCGCCGGCGGCATGCTGTGGTGGAGAGAGTATATTGTTATAGGTACGATATTGTGACATCGTCACCATTTTACCAGCTTTTCGGCACTTCACATTTTTCCTACTCCTCCACTACTGATTGATTTTGTTGCAAGATCCAAGACAAGTAAATTAATTCTCCGGGACACGTCGAGTTCCATTGTCTCGGCGTTTTTCTGGTGGTCGCTATTGTTGATTCTGGCTTTCAGGAGTTGCAGTGGTTTGGGAATTGGGTTGTGGGTTAGTCCCACAAAAAAAAAAGAATAGCTTTTCATCGACTTTAATTTGATTTCTGGACTTCAATCTTACCGGATTTAGATGAATACTAGTATTCAACATTAGTCCTATCTGTAGCTCAATTCACGTAACTAAACAAGTGCTGTTGCAGAGCAGTTGCAGTTAAGTTTCGATCAAAACAACGCTTTTCATATTCTCTACCGCTGTCAGACACGCTCGCGTCAAGTTCGCGTCACGCGAGCGCATTATCGGTATTCTACTGTTGCGCGACTTTGGTGCGTGTTTTGGATCGCAACATGATCGTGAAAATGATTGTGAATCAGCACTAAAATCTGTACTGGGGTATTATTTTAATACTTTATTAATGTCATATTGAAAAATCGATTCCATTCGATTATTTAGTGGGCAATAATTTTTCTCTCCTGTGAGTTGACGTGCAGTTCACGCGCAACTTACGCGCAGTTCAAAGATTACAAGAATACCGTTTATATCTCGAACTTGAACTTAACTGCAACTGCAATACTACTTCATCGGCGCGTCATAAAATTACGTGAATTAGACCGTCTTCCACAATCAAATTAATGGGTAAAAGATTACCCATTGGTTTGATCTGGTAGTCAAATTTTCAGTTTTCTAACCACACGTTAAGACAAATATCTTTAGATTGGTAAACATATTTAGTTACCACGGGGGAACCACATACAAGAAGTATCAAATCTAAGTTTCTCTCGCACTCTGCCAGCATTGTAGACTTCGACTCAGTTCCTCTAAAAGTACCTGATTACCGATCTATTAAAGAAAAATTAAACCATGCAAAACTTGGAATATAGAGTCTCTTAGTTTTATCAAAGTTGAACGGAGTTTTCACCCACAGCATAAAGATGCCTGGAGCTTCGGCATGGGCTGCAAATATATCATTTCTTTTTTATTATTTTCGTAATGTTCTTAGTTCAAGTTAGTAATTTTAGGAAATCTATAGAAATAGTTGAGGCTATTAGCGCTTTCAAAACGGAACTTTTGGTATACTACATTTTAAACTACAGCTTTATTATTTAACCAGGCTGCTACAGCATCCTGGACGGTCACGACGAGATCCGCTTCTACCCGCGCGAGGCCAAGCTCGACAACAAGTTCGCGAAGATCGTGCGCGTGCAGTCGCAGGTGTTCGTGCTGGACATACTGGACGACCAGCTCGTCGTGTTCGGGGCTGACGCTCTCGTCACCATCTATGAGCTCAACTGTGTGGACAATGGTGAGTATACTAGCTTAGTATTTCGTATCCCGAAATCTCTTAGGGATTTTCATTGTATACGTTAAGAACAACTTTTGCTTCAGAACCAATCGTGAAAGTGCAAAAAAAGAATACCCTAAAACAGCCATACTCAAAGTGCTCCGTAAAGTCTTTCTGGGAGCTCCGTGAGAATCCTAGAAATAATGAGAAAAAACGCCTCTCCTAATTATTAGTTTCTAGATTCAGAGTTTTTATGCATTCAATTACGCTTTCTCGACTTTCGCAGCTACCAAAATAAAATTCCGCAATAGACTGGATGACGGACCTGATATAGACTTCAATTATCTTCGATCAAACCTAATACCAACCAGTTTTCAAACAATTTTATATGTTCCATTAGTTTTTTTTCTTCTAGCTTAGTAAACGCTAACCATCAATATCAAAGTATGTAATTTTTCTTTTATTTTGGGGTTCCGTCAAAAAAATCGCTTTGCAAAAGGGTTCCGCCACCAAAAAAGTTTGAGAACCGCTGCCCTAAAATAACGAAAAATAATATTGCTAGCACAAAAAGATCAGGGATATTGTCATCAGGCCTGTAAACAAATTCAATTCATTTTGACCGGGTTCCTACAAAGAAGTAATATACTTTTAAGGATTAGAAAACGTGTCCCTTACAAGATCACTCGTGTGTCAGTCTATTCGCCAAATAGATTAAACGAAAATCTAAAAGAAGTCCATGATCTAATAATAACGTTGTAATTGCCGGGTAATCAACTGCGGAAACCTTTATTGTGCGTGGTTCGACACGAACTTCAAATTTTTCCAGCTTCAGAACTACTAACTATATTCTTCTTTTAACCGCCATACTTCATATCAATTGTTGTGCCCCCAGCGCCGGGCTGCGAATTGGTGAAATACAAGTTCCGCTCCTCTTAAACTCCGATTTGTAAAATATTATGGTGTACACTAAAAAGTATTATATCTGTCTATCTACATAAACAGAGAGATATAGAATCGATGCAATAAAATCAAACAAAACAACAAAAATCGTGAATATTCTCTGTCGGATATATCCGACTCTGGCGTAGTGGGCCCGAAAATATTTGTCGAATGTATCCGACGTTGGCGGTTAAAAGGTTAATAAGTGTAATTCATGTAGTATACCGACCGTACTGACAAATATTTTTCTTTCCAGCCGGTAACATAGAGATGCGCTGCGTGCAAGCAGTAGATGTGTCAGCACTATCACACCCAGCCTGCGTGGTGTCAGCGTCACTGTGTCGACTACAAGACCCGCCACATCGTCACCGATCATCCACCGTGTTTGTACATGTGCAGCGTCAACCTGACTCATTGGTAAGGAGCGACATGAAATTATACTGATTTAAAATCTTAATGATTGTTTCTTAAACTGAAGATTTTCGCTTATAAATAAGGAGACACCCAATTTTTATAATCATCATCATCTGGCTATAGCCTTTTCCCAATTGGGGTCGGCTTCCAGTCGAACCATGCCGAATATCAGTATTTTATATGTAGCGGCTGCCTATCAAACCTCCACAACCCAGTAACTGGGTAATACGATACCCCCTGGTAAGACTGGTTGTCAGACTTAGAGCTTCTGACTAATAGTAACGACTGTCAAAGATCTACAAACGACAGCCGACACCAACGGCTTTAGGTGCTTTCCGAGACACGGAGGAAACTATGTTTCTATCTTAATATAAAAATTGCGGCCCGCCGCCGCCGCCGTAAGTTGATTTTGTCACTTTTTGGCATTCGCCTATCAAAAGGCTGGTTTTATCGGAAAGCAAAATAATCGTAAGATATACCATTCAAAATTTTCGTGAACAGTTTAAACTCTGGACTCACTGTTTAGCTAAGAATGTGTAATTTTATGTAATTTAAATATGGTTCATATTTCCAGGTGATCAACGCCAGCGGTAAGCTGATGATGGTGCAAAGAGAAGAGTACGACGTTGATGAAGACAATAATCCGGTGAGTTTGAACTATTAACACTTTTATGAGCAATGGCTAACTTTATCCTTTATTGAGCGAATTTACCTATTTTGTGCTTCATTTCATATTATCGAAAAGAGTCCATAAAAAATTCGCGAAAAATCGTGCCGATTTGGAATTGCCATTCTAAGTTTCAATGTTTTATTGAAGATGAAGTAAAAGAAGTTTCTGCCTGATCCCATGGGAAATAGCTTCGAAAATATGCACGTATCTTTTTTTTTTTTTTTTTTTAAGTGTAACTTGACCGGGCACGCCGCAATTGCGGCGGTAAAACCCCTCTTTGAGGAGTGGCTGGAGAGAAGTCATGGCGTCCTGACCTACCGCTTGACGCAGGTCCTCACCGGACACGGAAGTTTCGGGAGGTACCTGTGTCTGATGCGAAAGGAGGAGACGCCTGGGTGTCACCACTGCGAAGATCGCCCGGAGGACACGGTGGAGCATACGGTGCAAGACTGCCCAGCTTGGGCGGAGCACCGACGTGTCCTCACGGCTGCGATAGGCGGAGACCTCTCGCGCCCGGCATTGGTTGCGGCCATGCTGCGGGGCGAGACGGAGTGGGAAGCGGTCAGCTCCTTCTGCGAGGCAGTAATGCTCGTGAAGGAGGAGGCAGGCCGCGAGCGAGAGAGGACAGCGTCCTCCCTCCGCCCCAGCCGCAGTGGTAGGCGCCCACGGCGACGGACGTCGCTTGATGATCTCCGGCCACCGTAGGCGCGGGCATGCGGGCAGCGAGTAAAGGGCAACTCGCTGCCCGACCAAGGACCATGCCCGGGTCGACGGCGCGTTGTGTCCCACGCGCGCCTCAAAGAGCGTCAGCATAATGACGGGGCCCCCCTCTCAGAGGGCCAAAGCCTGCCGGGGTCGCGGGATTATTCCCTTACCGTAACCCCGGAACTTAACAGGCTATGAAGGACACCGTGGATTTTAGTCAGTAGAAGTCTGACAGTCCCTCCCGCCCTGCCCGGGGTTGGAGGACTCATTTGATGATTTTACCACGCTAAAAAAAAAAAAAAAAAAGTGTAACTTGACGGGGTGCTAAGACAGGAAACCTCCACGTGCGCCCGTGGACTGGAGTTCCCTCTCGGATACGTCCGGGGGGAAGACCAGTTTTTCGGGCCGGTGCACCCTGGGATGCGGGCAAAAACTCTTCCTTAGGCACTGTGTGCCTAAGGGGTCTCTTTGCCCGTATGCGAATAGCCTGTCGTGTGGACGCTCCAACGCGTGTCCCTCTGATCAGCAGAGGGCACAGCGGCGGAGCGGGCTTGCGGACGGTGAGTGATGGGTAGCTCGCCGTCCGACCAGGGACCAAGCCCGGGTCGGTGGCGCGTCGTGTTTCGCGCCAAATGCCTGCTGGGGTCGCGGGTTTTTTCTTAACCCAGGATACCGTGGCCCTGGAACGTAAAGGGCATCCGAAGGAACACGGGTGGATTTTAGTCAGTAAGAGTCTGACAGTCCCTTCCGCCCCACCCAGGGCGGGAGGACTCATTTGATGATTTTACCACCTAAAAAAAAAAAAAAAAGTGTAACTTGACAAAACTGTGCATTTTAGCAGACCTCATAGATGTTAGAAGTATTATATATACAGTTTATCGAATTATTCTTATAAGTTGCGTATACTTCAATTAATTTATTAGTGTGCAAAACCTAATTCTCGAATAGTAGTTTTATAATGAGTACAAACGACCAATTAACCACTTTGCGCTATTAAGTAACGAAAACGCATACATTACCAGTTAATGTGCGTGTCATTGAGTGTTTGACACGCATAACCAAATGCACCCATTTTACGTTGCGCTACCCACTAATTTGTTAAACAAAAATAAAGATGTTTTGGCCATGCGGTCAGGGGTCAGGGAGTGGATCGTAAGCCCTAATCGACCCTGCGGCCCTTTTTTTTACTTGAATGTGTAAAGTTAGAAAGATTCAGTAACTGGGTTCTGGAGGTCAGATAAGCACTTCATGATCGAAAATATTTGTATTCCGCTATATCTGATTTACTGACTCCAACACATTTTGGTAGTAGGAAAGTAGGATAGCTTGATGATGTATAAATAATGAACGGATGAAATGTGATCGTATTTTTATCGATGTAAACCTTGTTGAGTTTCAAGCGGGCCCGAATAGGTTGCTAGATGTCATATTTCGCATAGGTACCTATAGAACAACACAAAAACAAGTTCGTTTCGTAAAATATTTATTTATTATTCAGGTACACTTCGTTGCTTTGGATTATACCGCTCAAACTTAACTTCTAAACATGACCTATGTGTATTTTTGCATGTGCGTCGTCAGATGCAAGAACACACTAGCGCCGTGAGTAACTAAATAGGTTACCTATACACGGAGAAGTAAGTTATAGGAATTATTTACATTGAAACTTAGGCTAGCTTAATGATGCTTGGTTCTAATGGTGAGCGTCTTGCCATCTAATGAGATTGGTCCAGCTGCCCAGCGGCGGACGATGTTCCCCTTTCCCCCATAAGATGTGCCCGACAGATGTACCCACGGACCAGCCGGGGGTAGCGGGTAAATCAAGGGGAAGTCGAAAGTAGGCACAGGCGCGATGATTGGGGGCGTATCAATCACGGGTGTTATGATTGGCTGGTGATGAACTTCAGCAACGGGAGCGATTTCGGCGATAGGAGCGATCGGGATTGGGCCATGTGCGATAGGGCCGATAGGTCCGTGACCAATGGGGCCGATAGGTTCGTGACCAATGGGTCCGATAGGTCCGTGACCAATAGGGCCGATAGGTCCATGACCAATAGGGGCAACATGTATCGGTTCGAAGAATGGCCTGGTGATGACGGGCGTGATCGGGGCAAGGGTCTCAACTACCGGCTTGGCTACTGGTAAAGCCACAGAGTGTACGTTGGGCCCTGTTCGTTTGACGATGGCGTTGAATCCAGTCAGTGAGTCGGCAGTGTACTCCACAAGGCGGACGTTACCGTCGGGTTCCACTAAGGAGTATGCTCCTCGGACCACATCACCGTTGCGTGTCTCCCACTGAGCTTTGTTGTCGCCCGTCGACGGGTCGTTTACCGCATAGTTGAATCCGTAATTTGGGTTCGGCTGGAAAAACAACATAGTATTTTAGAAAAGAGCTATTTGAAGTACATAATCAATGAAATCAAATGGGTTAACTCCTAAACTGAGTTCAAAAACTGTCTATTTCATATTGGTATGGAAGATGGACACTGGCAGCCTATGAACTAGGTTTAGATGTGTCAATGGCGTTCTAAAACTGAACGCCAGACGCATTTTGCTTGCTGTTAATCGGTGTTAACCTTCATCCATCTTTTTAGATGACGTTAGAATCCAGTTTAGATGACTCTTGCTAAAAATGTAGTGTTTTACTTACAATCTTGTCAATGGTGGCAATGGGGACGTACGACAGCGTCGCGGGCGGGATCGCCGAAGCGGCCGCAATCAGAGCCAACAGGCAGGTTACCTGAAAACACATAAATAAAGAAATAAGTCTTATCACATAATCTTTAGACTTGCCATTAAAAATATATAGGTCTGTTCACAAAATGCTTGTTTGACTAAGATGTAGTCTTTCAGTTTTAGCAATAGAGAACAGTAAAGTTAGATCTGGCGTTTTACACCGAATTCATTTATTGGTGTGTTGATACGTTTGGTCGGTGAGCTTCAGAGAAAACTTACCCCTTTTGCTAGAGACATCACTACCAAAAAGGGTGAGATTTCTCTGAAGCACAGTGTTTTAAAGCGTCTATAAATATTACATTCTTCAATTTTCTACTTCTCCTGCCAGAAAGCGAGAAACACATTTTACTTCGGAGATAATAATGACTAAACAGAAGAAATAATTTTCAAAATCCCGGAAGCTATTACCGTGATATACATGTTTATCGCTGACAAGGTATTCCAGTGAGCAAACGAAGTGCACTGTATTTTGTCATTTGCGACATGCCTATTTATACTACACTAATTATTCGACCCGGTAGCGCCCCGGTTTCTGTCAAACATCTTGTTCTTAACCGGTCGGTTTCAGTACTTTTTGCCTGATTTAGTATTCATAAATAGTTCATACGTAACTGGTAGTTAGTTAGGCTCGTATGTGATTAACTAATGAGTTAATTAGAGTTGTTATGTGTGAGTATGATGTATTGTGTTCTTGATTGTTGGAGAATGTTCAATTGACGGCTGGCATCTAGATCGGGTACAGTTAAGTTGGTTAAACTCTTCGCCCGCTTTTATATTTATTCGGCCCTAAGCTTGATATTGCATTGAAAAGAAGATTTAATCTCTTGGGACTAAGGGTTACAACAGCATACATCTTTGAGCTAACAGTTTTAATGGACTAGTATTTTTATAAAACACTAGCATATAGTAGTCTAGTATTCAATTTTAGTAAATCCCAAGCAGAAGCTTTCGAAATTGCTTAAATTATCTCCTGGAATTTTTTAAGTACAGATACCTTATTTGGTATGTTTTAAAAAGGCACACTTCCTCTGGAATGCAAAGAGCAACCGAAAGAACTTTTTTAGTGAGTAAGAGCGTTCCTTTCCGCTAACCCGGTAGACTCATTTAATGATTTTAACACCCAAAAAAAAGTATAGACACCGGAGATAATGTTGCTTCCCATTTGTCAGAATTTTCATCAGTAGTTCCAAAGATTAACCTTTACATCTAAACCTACAAACAATTAGACCGTTTGTTTATTGGCAGTATCACATAATGTTTCATCACTACCTGGGTGTCTCTTACGACGAGCAAATAGAAGTAGGCCCAAAATTGGGAAACGCATTTTTAATGTGGATGTACAGACGCCAGCACATCAAGCTACCACAACCTGTCAGATTTCTATAATGGAATTTCAATCTTATCACAAGAGTAGAAGGTTAATGTTTGATTGGTAAAATTTGACAGATTCGGGTAGGTTGACCTGCTGGCGTCTGTACCAGTCACTTGATGAAATGTTAAATAGACACGGCCGAATAAGCCTTTTGGTTCTTTTTTTAAGCCTGTGTTTATAGAACATTGATACTTTTGGGATAACCTTTACTTATGATTTTGTGTCTCAGTTTTCTGGAAGTATTAAAAAAACCAGTATCTGTTTATATCATAGTTTTTGCGACCGCATAATCTTGTTACTGACATGAGCTAAGACAATAGATCTGATTTCATTGTCATATTAGAAACTGGGTAAATCTGGTCGTCAATAAGCTACTTCATAACTAGAACCTGCCTACCTACTAAACGGTAGATTGTGCAGTGCTACTTCGTATGCCTTGAAGGTGCAATTTCATTGAGGCGATCAAAAACTTAACGCGCTCACATGTAAACCTTTTTTGTTCTGAAGAGAAAAAAACCGATTACGAGCAGGATTTGAACCTTCAGTACATCAGACGCTTTTGCAGGTTGTACAGAGCTGTTCAGTAGGTACCCACTCCCATCTGCGTGGGTAATTCATATTTAGTATAGAACCAGCTGTTCCCCATGGTTGCACTCGCTTCACTTCACCGCTGCTCGGCTACTGGTCGTAGTGTGCTATTGTATAGCCTATAACCTTCGTCGATAAAAGAACTATCCAACTCAAAAAGATTTTTTGAATTCGTACCTCTATGCTCCTGGAATTTAGACACGCCGCCATCGCGGCTGTAAGACCCTTCTTTGAGGAGTGGCTGGATAGGTCCCACGGCGTCCTTACCTACCGCATGACGCAGGTCCTCACCGGACACGGATGTTTCGGGAGGTACCTGTGTCGGATAAGGAAGGAGGAAACGCCTGGGTGTCACCAATGAGAGGATCGCCCGGAGGACACAGTAGAGCATACGGTGCAAGACTGCCCCGCTTGGGCAGAGCACCGACGTGTCCTCATTCATTTAGCCAGGCAGGCGTCTTTTACATCTTCCCGTAGGTATAATAATAAAAATACTCTTCTGGGGCGGGTTATTAAAACGTCTTAAAACCATGCTTGTTCCGGCGAGTGAAAGTGACAGAGCTAAACAAGTCGTCTAGCGCCATCTCGTTCACTCACTGGAACAAGCCTGGTTTTAAGACGTTGTAATACCCCCCTTAATCTCATTTATATTTGGTAGGAGACTACTATAGTAGTGGTATATGGCGTCAGAGAGCAGTGGTAATAACCCGGACATACAAGTTGTAGGCCGTTAGTTCGAACCCTGTCTGTCGCATCACTTTTTGTAATTTATTTCATCACCGATGCTTTCAAAATTGTGAAAGAACACAATATGAAGATGCCGCCACGTTCTGGAACTAAAAGATATGTGATATCTTCTAACCACCACAGACGGCGTGGTGAATTACACCCTAATGCTTTTCCAAAAATAAATCAATCACACAGTTTAAATGCCTTTATTTACATATTTACAGTAATATCGTTGACATACAATATTGTATAAATAATTTACAAAGCATTGACAGACTAGTTAATTTTAGCCTCAATTTGGCGGCCGTATTAGTGCGTTTGGGGCGCACTGAAAACGTAATAAAATGGCTACGTCAATCACATGAATGACACATCAGACAAGACCCTCCTTGACCAGTATGGTAGAATAATAAATATACCAAGGTTAAAAACAATGCTTCCATCTCTTCAATGTTTCGTTTTCAAAACTAGCGTTCTTCCATATAGAGGTATAGGTCCTGTGGTCCATTTATGAACTTTACCGTCCAGGTATTTCTTACTGAAAATCGTGACGTACGGTTTGTCTAACAAAGGCCCTGCTAGGGGCACCCAACCTCCATAGGAATGCGTGAAAGGGTCCCATGGAAGACTCCATTGTCCTAGAGTAGTTAACTTCGGAAGGTTGGCAACAATGGGTGTTGCTCCAAAGCCATAGTTAACCGGACCTATTATAGACGTTAGAGGAGCAACTGGTATTAAAGGAGCTACAGTTTTTGCGATTGGTAACACTGGAGCTGGGTGTACGGCCGGCCCAATCTTCTTGACGACAGCGTTGAACCCGGTGAGGTCATTGGCTGCGTAGTCCACGACGCGGAGAGTTCCGTCAGGTTCTACCAATGAGTAGGAACCCTTGACGACGTCGCCGTCTCTGGTCTCCCATTGTGCCTTATTGTCTTTTGTTACTGGATCGCTGACTGCGTAGTTGTACGCGTAGCGGGGATGATCCTGGAATGCGGAAGTCAACATATGAAAATTGACATGTTTTGGGAACTTTTGAATGTCATGCCAGGCAAGGTTCATATTCCTGTGCAGTTGTCATTTGTTCTTACAAAACGGCCAATCATAAAATCAACGTAGACTGCATAAGTATAAAGTAGATTGTTGATTGAATGGTCAAGTATAGGATAGTTCATTCAAGAAAAAAACAGTTTACGATTTTTTTAACGAAGCGGAGATAAATAAGTAACTCGTTTGTTTAACTACTATTGGTCTGTGTTGAAATCTTGAATACTTACGATTTTGTCAACGACTGGAACTACAGTGACGGCACCAGCGGATGCAGTAGCAATCACTACGGCGAGTGTGCACGCAATCTGAAATTGTACACATCACAACTTAAAGTATAGTCATTTACTTCGTAAGCACAAGCATAATTAGCCAATAGATCCTATAGTTGGGACATAGGCCTCCTCCTCTCTCTATGAGAGAGAGCGGTCGTTCATTCACAAAACTAGATATATTTAGTATTTGATCATTGTCTACGTTTAAAAGTTCATTTATCAGAATTCGCATACTTAAATTCTCTGTTTAAAATTCGCGTTCAACTAAAGTTTACCAATTTATTGGTGTTGATATAGACATAATGATGTTTTATGTTAAACGCTTCCAGTAAATGGAAGTGCAAGTTTGAAATCTATAGAATTCACCAAATCATTTCTAAAAACAAGTGCAAAATCTTAACTGCGGGTCTAAAAAGGCCACTTTTTTTAGCGTGGTAAAATCAATATATAAGTCCTTCCACCCAGGGCAGGGAAGGAGGGACTGTCAGACTTGTACTGACTAAAATCCACGGTCTCCTTCAATAGCCCTTTAAGCAGAAGAATAGCCGATACCGCTGGAAATGCACGAAGTGAATCTTTAGGAATGTCGCTTAAAGTACCTACCCGTTTTAGACCCGCTGATAGTAGTAGTAGTCCAAAAAACGATATACTACGACATGATAATTATCAACAAACAATTACTAACCATTAAAAATCGATTCATATTGTCAGCGAGTGATATGGCGAATGTTCAACTGTCAGTATTTACAGTCCTTTTTATAAGTGAAACGATGGTAGAACTAGTGTGACCCGTTTCTACAGTACCAGTTTGTTATTCACATGAAACATGACCCAATGTATGCAAGAAATGATGCTAATTCGCAAATATTTTTTTCTTTGTGGCATGGCGGCTTCAGTATTTGGCATAGTATTTAGGGTTACCTTTGAAAGGGTTAATTTTCAAAGGTTCTATCATTTTTATTACCTATCTATGTAAGCCTGAAACTTCGTGAATAAAATCCAATTCAGAATACAGAGAAAACACAAAAACCAGTCATAAAATATCAGAAGTGTAAATATCGATGCCTTAGTTCACAATTGCACTAACTACAAAATTTTCAATTTTCACCTTTTTAGTGCCAAATACACTAAATTTCATGCTCTTTCGTTTCCGCGTATCGAAATGGCGTTATTCCGTCTCTTTCTACCAAAAACGTGGTTCACAGTTGTATTAAATGAGATCGCATGAATGTTGTACTGTACTAATGACGTTTATTTTTGTAAAACCAATCAAGACATACTTTAACTGATTTTAAGTTTAACAACTGCAGACAATTTCAAAACACAAACGTATTATTTAAATTTGTAATAACTGCGCATACGTTTTAGCAGTGCTATAAGTGTGTATTATGTGTTGTTAGTGCAAAAGGATCGAGAAAATTGGTGTACAAGTGTGCTAAGTATGTACTTAGCACACTTGTGCATGAAATTTCCACTCCAAGTAGATGTCTACTGGAAGTATTACAAAGGTATTCCATCCACTTCTTCCTCTTCCTTGTTAACAATAATTGTGACTGACAAGAACCAAGAAGCCTAACATTATGGTGATAGATCGATCGGAGCGTCGCGCAATGATTGTTGATATAACGTTTCCGCATGACGAGAACCTCGTGAAGGCAGAGAAGGCTCTCGCTTGGCAGCTGGCTCAAACGCTTGATTCAGAAGGCTGTACTACTGGACACGGCGCGTATCATTAGGAGGTTCGTCTCTCAGGAGTCCTGACCACCGGTATCCCGGACCCTGTTCCTGATGCTGGTAGACTGCTTTTCATGTTTTTAAATATTTTTGTATTTCTTTATTGTTAAAATATTTAAAAATGTAATGAATAAGTAAACATCAATGAAGATTGTGATGACACTGAATCGTCTGATGATGATCAAGATGGAGAGTCCATTGTTGAAGAAATTTAAGTTAATAAAGAATCATTGTTACCTTAAACTGAAGACTTATCTTATGAAAATTCTTATTGGGTTGATTCAGAAACGTTTAGATGGCACGGTTGGCTTAGTGGTTGAGAGATCGACAGCTGCGTAGCGTGTCGCGGGTTCGATCCCCGCACGGAACATACCTTGTTTATTTGTATGACCTACAAATAGTTGTTCCGTCCGGGTCTGGGTGTTCGTGTGTGTGAGTTTCTATGTTTGTGAACGCACCCACGACAGCGGAAAATTCCTAGTGTATAACAAAGTTTTCTTTTTAATTAAAGAATAAAACTAATTGGTTTGGGCAATACCTAAAGATTGGCCTATAATAATCGGGCTGCAACCTTTTTTTTTGTTTTTATTGTGGGTGTGAAACATAATGAATTATTTATTTGATTGTGGATAAAACTGTGTATTATAATAAAAATAAACATTATGAATATGGATCACTAATTTATTACTTTATCAATTTATGCAATATCCATAATTATTATTATCCTTTTTCTTGGACCTTGAACCAGCTTGCAACAGCATTACCGCTGTTAAATATTTTTGATTTTTCACTTAGTACCGGTCAACATAATCAATCTTAGTGCACAAATGTACTAACTAGGGGGTTTTATATTTATTTAGCTATTTTGAAAAGGTTACGTTTAAACTAATATTACAATATTGTGATATGATGGAGTTAAAGGACTAGTCTTATGAATAAATGCATATTTGTTTTATTATTTTACTTGGTTTTTGTACTATTCTTGTCTAAAGTTTAAAAAACTTTAAAGCTCTCTCCTCAAAAAAGTGAATTTTGTAGTTAGTGCAATTGTGAACTAAGGCGACGATATTATAGTATTAAACTAATTATTTTTCAATTTCAAAATTATAATTATTGAAAGAAAATTTATTAGGTAGAGGAAGCCTGCGACCTGAGAAATAGAAAAAACAGAACAGACATTTCGCCCGCTGTGGAATCCTTGTTTCTCCACAATCAGAGACATTCATTAGACAACACGCACACTGACGCAAGTCACACACACATACGTATATATGAGGGTATGGAATACGATGCAGATGTCAGAATATTGTGTAAGTGACAATGATATGTATGAGAAATTTTACGCCCTGTCCTCATACTTGCAAAGTTTTTACAAATGCCTTTTTTAAAGTTTCCTTGTAACGTAGTAATTCATTATTTGAATAGAGACAGATTTTCAGAGTAGACAGAACCCTGTCTGAAGTTCCCCTACATTATCTAACAAAAAACAATCGTGTTTGCAATGATATATCATAAATTATGCAGTCAATAATTTGGTTTACGACCATCACTGTCAGTCTTGCATGTCTTCAATCTGTCAGAACGCAATCAGCATTGGCATGATACGGTATTCAATATTAATAAATTGCATTAGTCCGCTAAAATCATGCTTTTATAAGAAACAGCAATGTAACATGCAATCATGTCTTTATTTTTTTAGCGTGGTAAAATCATCAAATGAGTCCTCCCACCCCGGGCAGGGCGGGAGGGACTGTCAGACTCGTACTGACTAAAATCCACGGTGTCTTTCAATAGCCCTTTATGTTTCGGGGTCACGGTAATGAGATAAGTCCCGCGACCCCGGCAGGCTTTGGCCCTCAAGAGGGAGGCCCCGTCATTATGCTGACGCTTTTTGAGGCGCGCGTGGAACATAACGCGCCGTCGACCCGGGCATGGTCCATGGTCGGACAGCGAGTTGCCCTTTAGTCGCCACCCGCATGCCCGCGCCTACGGTGGCCGGAGATCGTCTTGCGACGTCCGTCGCCATGGGCGTCCACCACTGCGGGTGGGGCGGAGGGAGGACGATGTCCTCTCCCTCACGCGGCCCGCCTCCTTCGCGAGCATGACTGCTTCGTAGAAGGAGGCGACCGCTTTCCACTCCGTCTCGCCCCGCAGCATGGCTGCGACCAATGCCGGGAGCGAGAGGTCTCCTCCTATCGCTGCCGTGAGGACACGTCGTTGCTCTGCCCAAGCGGGGCAGTCTTGCACCGTATGCTCTACTGTGTCTTCCGGGCGATCCTCGCAGTGGTGACACCCAGGCGTTTCCTTCTTTCTCATCAGATACAGGTACCTCCCCAAACTTCCGTGTCCGGTGAGGACCTGCGTCATGCGGTAGGTCAGGATGCCGTGACGCCTATCCAGCCACTCCTCAACTGCAATCATGTCTTTAAAAAATAATGTCGGTATTACTAATAAACAGTCAGATATCTTGACTCGATTTAGCGTTTGTTTATCGCTTAGCGTGTAATAGTTATTCCTGTATCCTGTTTAGAGGTCAGTCTTACTCATCACCAGTCTATAATGTTCCCATCACTTCCGGGAACAACCTCCTCCCTGTGAGAGAGACTGGGCCATTATCCACTACGCGGGCCCATTGTAGGTTGGTAGATGTCACATGTCTTCGAATTTTTCTAGTACATGCTGGTTTCCTCACCATTTTTTCCTCCACCGTTTTGAAATCAGTGGTGATGAAATAAATTACACAAAGTAATGCGCCTGACTGGATTTAAACTGGGCCACCGGTCTTAGTAGGCTTTCCTATATCCTATTTAGATATAGGTCAGTTTGGTTAGCCTAATGGTGACAAAGCTCTAGTTCTGAACAAGAGGTCTTGGGTTCAATTTTTCAGTTTATGCTAAGTATCATTGGTTTTTTTTTCACCACAGAGGTTTCTCAGTTTGCCGGGGTCACAGGACTGCTAAAGCAAGGTTATCTCGCCCTGTGTTGCTATATATAATAATAAATCTTTTATTTATCCCAAAAACATACAGAGTTTGCTTTGAAATACATTATTTAGATTATGTATCAATTCTGTACAAGAATAATACTCTAATTTCTTAAGCTAGGGTATACCTGTATTATAAGAGGTAGCTTACGGTCGTTAATGTACTAAAACTTATATCTCAAGTGGACTGTATCATTCTACTGTATGGTGTACAAGAGTAGAAATGTATGTTGTGTATTTGTCAAGTAGTGAATGTTTAGGTATGAGTGTATGTCTGTGTGTAGGTGGTGGTGTAGGTGTGTATGTGTGTTCGCGTGTGTGTGTGTGTGTGTGTGTTAGTGTGTAGGTGTGCGCGAGTGTATCACACTAAATAGGTGAGTAAAGACTCTGTATAAGAGTAATCCTTGAGGAGCAGCCACTCTGTTACTTTACATTTAAGTGCATGTGAGTTAAGGTTTATAATATTGAGATGCTTGTTAATATTTTTATAGATATGAGTACTTAGGATATAATATTGATGTTTGGCGAACGAGGTCTTGTGTTGTATATTTGGTGGGACGTACGTACGCTTATTTGTATCAGGTGGAGGAAGGCTAGCGTGCTTTTTGAGTGTGGATTTAAGCACATAAAGCTGACGAACTGTAAGTACTTTACAGTCAGAGAACAGTTCAGTTATTGGGTACCGGTATGGCTTTTTCGTCATGACTTTAAGTATAGCTCTATTTTTTAAATATTCACCCCGTTCCTTCGGTAGCCCTTAAAGTTCCAGGGTCACGGTTATCCGTTTGGACAGTACCGCGACCCCGGTTTGATGTAGAAACCTGACTTTTCTTTTTAAACTAAATATTCAAAGGAAAAACAATCAGATACTCGTTCAAGCATCAAAAAATTATCAGCAAAACTATTATTTTAAGTGTTTGTTTGTATATTAATCTTACTGCTAATCTAGCTAATTATATCTTTAAATGTGCAGTAAATTGTTGTACAAATTGACCGGATGGTAGTTGGATTTAATTACTGGTTTTCTGATTTTAAGGTATATTTCTGATGGAACATCCTCGATAATAATTTCTGAATTTTATTTTACTGTAAAAACCATATTAAATCCAATTTGTTTTTTTCCCAATCAAGTTAAATAATTACTTAATTTTTTGTGTTGTGACTCGGAAAGCGCTCAAAAAAAATGTAGAAATTAAAGTGGGTTTTCCCGAAACTTTTACTCAAATTTTCACCTCCTTTTGACCGTATCAGAAAACAGGCACTGTGATATTTATCTTTTTGTTGTTTTTCTTTAACATATTTTTTTTTTTTTGTTATTTTTCTTTATATAATTTTGTTTGTTCTATCCTGTGCGTGTTAATAAAACCCATTTCTTTCTTTCTTTTTACTTCGTCTTAGTCCGGTAATAAATTGCGAACGGAATTATAGAGTCTGGATAACTCATTTTTATTTTCAGGGTAATGAAACAACTCGATATAACCACATGGTGGCATATGCTTTATTAGTGCTAGTCTGACTTATAATTATTAACATAAATATTAAATTATGCTATGTACAATAGTTTTTGAGCTTAACATTAAAGCTCTCTTCAAGGGTCACACTAGTGAAGGCTAAAGTAAACAAGGAAGTAATGGACAGCGGCATTTAGACGTTAGTAATTGTTCTGAGATAGATTTGTAGTGTATCAGTGTTTGCCGTAAGATCCTGCGCCCCATGGGTTTATTAAGCCTTGGCCAAGATCAGCTAATGTCCCGTGTCCACCAATGGGGCCTTTGACGTAACCAGCACCATAGCCAAGTCCGCCATATCCGAGACCATCGTCCTTCCAACCTCCGTAACCGCCATAACCGGCTAGAAGACCATCACCCTTCAGTCCTGCGTATCCTCCAATTCCTGCCAAAGCGTCGCCTTTAATTCCTCCATAACCGCCGATGCCGAGACCTCCATATCCGCCGCCGATTCCTCCGTACCCGGCGAGTCCGGTCAGACCCCCAATGCCCGCAAGACCGCCGTTGTAACCTCCATATCCTCCGGACAAAATTGGTCCAGACTTAATTATTGGAGCTGCAATAGGAGCAGTGTATAATGGCGCAGGCTTATAGATAGGCTGAGCTATTGGTGCTGAGTATACTGGGCCAGCCTTGTATATAGGACCAGGGAGGCTGGAGTACGATGGTGTGAATAATGGCGCAACAGGTGCATAAGACTTTGCAATCGGTGCGATCGGCGCTATTGGTCCGTATGAGGCAAGCGGCGCTATTGGTGCAATAGGAGTCTTGATGATTGGCGCTATGGGAGCGATGGGCGCTATCGATATTGGCTTCACAAGGTTGGCGGTAGAAATAGCTCCACCAGCTATGGGTCCCGATATGAGAGGAGCTCCTGCTAGTCCTCCGTACTTAGCAATTGGTCCCACAGAAATCGGAGCAATGGCCGATGCATGGCCTAATACTGGAATGGGTGCCTTATAGATGGAGGTAGGCACGGATACTGGGTGCAAGTTAGGTCCAATACGCTTGACTACAGCGTTGAATCCTGATTTGCTATCTGCCCAGTATTCTACGATACGTATACTGCCGTCCGGTTCCACTAGTGAGTAAGCCCCTGGAAATAAAAGACAAATTGATGTATTGTTTGAAATTCGAGATGCATAGAAAGATTTCAAGTCAATATGTTACCTTTAACTACGTCTCCGTCTCGCTTTTCCCATTGTGCCTTGTTGTCTCCCGTGTGAGGGTCTTTTACTGCGTACTCAAAGGCGTATCTGGGATATGCCTAAGATGAAAAAAAATCTCCATTAGGGATCCACTATAGATAAAATTATTTTAGTGAATAGGATGTCTATAAAACTCACATAATAATCTACTGAAGCGTGACCTGGCGCGTATACAAGTCCTCCTCCTAATAGTCCGTCAGCCGCAACAGACGCCGTCAAGGCGAGGAGACACGATATCTGCAAAAGTCAAACACCACTTCACAAAAATATCCTTTTAAAAACAATTCAAAACAAAAACTCATTGCACCGACCGCTACGTAAATATTCATTATGCCGGAGACGCACTGACGTGATGTCAAAAACGCACTGCTTAGCAATCAGCACTTTGAAGGCATTTATAGCCGATTGGTTTAGACCTTCATGTCCTATGTTGCGGATGTGGAATGTTTGGCGCGCACTCGCTCTAGCTGTAACAACAATCACCCCGAGTTGCATCAGGCTTCCTCATTTTCATAGAACAGCCTTCGGGTGGTGAAAACGCGAGTTAATATGTAAAGAGGGCTCGATGCGTCGGTATGCAGGACGCGTGGGTCACCGCACGAACATTTTCAGTTAACTTCAGATCGGAAGCTGTTCAATTGCGCCGATGATTTATATGATTGCTATCCGTGATAGCTTAATATTTGTAAATGTAGGAATTGGGAGGTTTCTACTCATCGTGTTGTATTGCTGCAATAGATTTAAACGCGCTAATGATACTCGGTTTTGCTCCAGTTGCGCCTGCGTGCGGCTTGGCGTCGTAAACGCCCGGTTGATTGCACGCTCCACTGACGGATGTCGGTCAGTGTGATTATTATCAGATATTACTTGTATAACATTACGCATCAATCTTTTAACACCTGTTTTTATATGCTCGTGAACTTGATAGTAATTATTGTTTTCAAGGTAGGAACACTGTAGTTTTACATAGTATGTCATGTTTGAAAGCGTTCAGTAAATCTAACTTCGCATAGACACAAATAAAGCAGCGTGCAACAATTTAAATAATTTGTAAACAAACTGGTATAACACTGTTTTTTATTTTGTAAAATCATCATAAATGAGTCCTCCCTTTCTAGGTGGAGCGGTAGGGTTTGCAGACTTAAATGACTAAAAATCAACTTGTTACTTTCTGCGTTATAGGATAGTAGTAAACTTTTAAGTGTAGCGATACAACTGGTTTTATACATAAAGCGTAAATTGGTTGTCCGAAACATGCAATTAAATGGAATATAAATTAAATATATTTAGTATCGGCTAGTAATATAATAAGACAGTTATTACTAGTCAATTCTTGTGTTTTATTATGACTCATAATATTCTAGATTGGATCCGCTTGGTTGCCCTACATTCGTATATTAATTACAAGATAACTTGATCGCTACTATCGAACAATATTTTAGTGTTTAAACCGATTTCTAAAAGGAGGAGGTTCTCAATTTGGTCGATAGAGATCAATTCACTCGGAGATTTCTGGTCCGATTTAGATTATTCTTTTTTGTTCGATGCATTCGTTTTACTTTCAGTATACTCTTTCGAAAGTCGGTGGCAAAAAAGTCAATGAAATAAAAAACAAAGCAACGCTACCTCGTACTAAGTACTTAAATATTTAAGTGCTTTGAATTACTTAGTACAAGGTAGAGTCGCTAGTAAAACTTAAGATGCATTATGCGTTTGTAATCACTGGGTGGAGTATCCTCCTTCATTTGCTGATTACAAAGTTTCAATCAGCAATTACCAATTCCGAAAACACGTGAGCTTGATAAATCGAACAAATTGTTTTAGAAATATAAGGGACTAAGGGAGGCATTTGTACAGGAATGAGGCGTGAAAAAAGCAATTATAAAATTTACTGAAAGGAATTTGGATAAATAAATATGGTATTCAATAGCATAACTTTCTGTGAAAATATCTTCATAACTTTCTCTTAACATTAATATCCAACTTGGCCAGTAATCTTACTAATAGAGTAAAGTTAGGGAATACTAAATAATACTTTTTCAAAACGCTCCGTCATTCTAGCACTTAATCTTGACCCTCGGCCATGTACGCTAAAAGCGGTAAATGTGAAAGTTTGTAAGGATAGATGGATGCTTGTTACTCTTTCACGCAAAAACTACAGAACGAATTCATCTGGTACACACAAAATGGAATAATTTTTAGTTTCATAATATTATGAACAATTCCATTCCATTGTCCTCAGGCGTACAGCTGCCTCCCAGCCACAGTCCTCGCATCCTGCGTCGAAAGCGTCTGGTCCTGCGGCAGCGTCACCGGCTCGCAGACCCAGCTCTCTCGAGCCCTATGGCTTTGGTGTGGAGCCCTAGGTGCCAGGGTGTGGCTCCCTCTGCTGCCGAGAGATGCGACACGACATCCAGATTCAGGGAGACATACGTTTATGGCTAAAAGGATCATGCTGCCGTTTCATCTTAATATTTATCCATTGAGTAAGTAAAGCTACTAATTTTTAACCGACTTCAAAAGAGGAGGAGGTTCTCAATTCGGTCGGAATTATTTCCTAAATGAGTATTAAAGAAAGTAGAAATTTTATCAAAACTTTGTAAAATGGAAGCCCTTAGATATTTTCTACCCGTCCTACCTTGAGTGTGTGAAAATTATATGCCTAAGGGCTGGTTTTCCAATAGTCAGATAACCGTTAACTGAGGAATAAAAATGGCGGTTTGACAGCTTATCTATGGAAAATATGTCATATCGTTATTTTTATTCCTCAGGTAACGGTTAACTGACTATTGAAAAACCAGCCCTAAATATAACAAAGATCAAAAAAAAAATAGTCTTCATTTATAAAATAGAAGGGCATAAAAATTGCATATGCTAATGTTCAGTTAAATCACGCTGTTTACGTTAATTTAACGCTTGGTTCAGTGTTGTCAGCCATTATTATAGGTGTGATAATGATATTGAAAACTAATATTTTGGGAATTAATCTCTTTTTTTATAGCCTATTCTGTCCCATTGCTGAGCAAAGGCCTCCCCCAATTCCTTCCAGGAACTCTTTTCCTGAGCCGCTTCTTACTAGCTCTCATGGTAAGCATCTAAAGCCGGATTTACATTTGTCTGACGTGTTGAGTTGTGACGCACCAGAACAGGCAATTTCATACGTTTAGTATGGCACATCACAACACATCGCGACACACAAATGTATACCTTACCATACTAAATGTAAAAATACCGTTCTGATGCATCACAACACAACACGTCAGACAAATGTAAACCCAGCTTTAGTCGTCTCGCCATCTTTTTCTGGGCCGGCTTCGGCGGCGCCGTCCACTCCCGGCACCCATTGGGTGGAGATCTTTGCCCAGCGGTCCTCTTGCATGCGACAGACGTGACACGTGACCCTCTTTTTAATATCTATTCTGTTTTTTTCTTTACCTGGATAAGTCATAAATTCTTTGTATTAAGAGCTAATATTGTTTGTCAACAGCAATTTTGTTCGACGACGCTATCCTACTGGGTGCTGAGAACGACACAACACTATACGCTTCAGACTCCAACTCAGTCTTCTCGCTGCCATTTTGTGTCGTCAATAGAACGGTAAGTTTAAATAAATAATCATCTTTATTTTTCTAAAAACATTTAGATGATTAAATACTAAAATATATGTATTTAAGCTCGTAATCCAGAAAGAAAACCCTGGCTTCTAAACTAGGTTAGGGACTTTATTGCAATTCAACCGATTCCAACTACAAGTGAAAATCAACATTACCACTGCGACATATGACATACGAGTAAAACACGTTGTTATCTACAGTACCCGTCACGTAAGTTGGCAAGATTGTGGCGTAGTGGGGGTAACTTTGCGCATCAAGCATTTAGCGGCACGCAAGTGTAAGCGAGAGCGCGTATACTGGGTGCGAGGGGCAAAGACGAGTGACGCACCAATCGCGTGCTCGGATCGGCACTACCTCATACCCCGTGACCCGCATGACCACCAAAGAGATCTACAAAATGACTTCTGCGCATCTAACGACTCTTGCCAACTTACGTGCCGGCCACTATACGGGTAAATGAAAAACAAAACACGATCGCCACGATGGCGTCAAGTCAATCGAATTGCATTATTATTTCATAGCAGCAAGGTTGATTTTCACTTGTAGTTGGAATCGGTCGATCGCGTCACATCGCACCATGACTAAAGTCCCTTAATATACCTGTATCTAAGGCAGTGTTTATTTGTTATACGAGTATCATGAGTATTGCCAGATCGACGATTTTCTTAACCTTTGTAAAACTTTTGCGAAAATGTGAAGTCACTATAACGTTATGGCTGGCAGAGTGGCTGAGCAATTGACTGCAGCGCTGCGTGCCGTGAGTTCAATTCCCGTACGAAACAAATATTTATTATGTTCTAATGTCTCCTGTATTGTAGGTGCGTTTACAAACACTGAAACTCACAAATGCACACAGTCAGATCCAGAAAAATTACTTGTAGTTGTTTTGTACAACTCTGTTCTTTGTTTCGTACGAGAATCGAATCCGTGCCACGCAGGGTAGCAAACAATCTCTTAATCGTTAAACTATCTCCATACGGTACATCCCTATAAGCACTAGAAGAAAGAACTTATCAAAAAACCTGTATTCATATTTCTGTTCCATCCTGCTTCCCTCCATTACAAATTCAATTAAAGCACTTTAACCAATAAATTACATAACAAAGCCCGTTCCAAGTAACTAGCAATTTTATGTCTTAATAACTAATGAATTAATGATATCCTAACTAATTAACCTTACCAAGTTGAAATTAATGCTTCCACAAGATATCCTTATTGGTTAGGGCAGAGTGATGAAAAGCCGATGAAATATTGCGTGAATTTAAGTTAGCGCACTTATGCAATTGGAGCATACGATAATACCAAGAGTCTGCTTGTACAATTAAGGGATGATTCTCATTAGAGCGGGCCGTGCCAGGGCCGGGGCGTGGACGAGCCGGGGCCCGTCCGTGCTACGCAATTTATATTACACCGAGTGGAGGGAGCGGGGCGGGACCGTGCAACAAACGTGGTATTGAAGTGCGTCGAGCGGGCCCAGACTGGACACGGATAATGCACTGTGTAATATAAATTGATTCATACAAAATATATGTAACAGATTAAAACCGTGCCCCGTCCGGGCCCCGCCCCGGGCACGGCCCGCTCTAATGAGAATCATCCCTTATTATGTAAACCGATTTCAGTTGAGTTCCATAGGCTTTTGATTGTAACGTTGTAAAGTATCAACGTTATCTTTTGTCCTATATTCAATTCATTAATCAGCTTATAACAAAATAGTTACAATGGAATGCAAGGAATTTATATACATTCGTTTTGGTGTTGTAGCCGGACGACGTGATGTTCTTAAATTTACCGACATTAATCGAAAGTCGAGTTCGCGTGACGTCATAAATGGTGTCATTTGAGGGTACCACGCTAACATTCTTTTATCGCGTTCTACGGAAACTCAGGTTAGGTGGGTAGATCAGCGGCTGTAGTTGTATTGTAGACTGAGACAACATGATGGATATTATTCTGTCCCACTCATGAGAGTAAAAAGTTAGTGGCAAAAGAATGATTATATGAGAATAAGTAGTTAAACTGACTTAATTAATCGATTAAACATTGGTCAGACCTGGAACAACTACTTTTAGGACATATAAATATTTGCTTATATAATTTTTTCCGCCACACGCAGCGTAGAAGTCCAATCGCTCAGCCACTGCACCAACAGTGCCGTCAAAATATATTTCTACATTCTTTCATTTTGCCTATTTTTCCATCGACAAAGCTCAGCCAAATTAAGTCTAGATCTTCATAATAAAGGGCTATCCACGGTGTCCTTCAATAGCCCTTTATGTTCGTACTGACTAAAATCCACGGTGTCCAACATAAAGGGCTATTGAAGTCCTTCAATAGCCCTTTATGTTGGACATAAACACAAAAGACAATAAACTATACAATACGAGCAACAGACGGGACATCACGAAGAAATTTGTGATCCAAAACTTTTTACCAAAAGGTAAAAAGTCCCTCAGTCTAGCAGTCGCGTTGCTATGCAACGCTTAGATAGCGCTACTGACGCACGGGATCAACAATTTTGTATGACAATTTTCTTAATGCCCGCTCTTTAAGTTCTTTTAAATCTCTTTGTTGGAGGACACCGTGGATTTTAGTCAGTACGAGTCTGACAGTCCCTCCCGCTCTGCCCGGGGTGGGAGGACTCATTTGATGACTTTACCACGTTAAAAATAAAAAAGATCTTCACAATATTTCAATCTGTGCAAGTTCTAAATCTTCTTTCTTCAATTTTCTTTCAGAGCCAAGTCTACCTCCACCAAATCCTCCGTCAGCTGCTCCGTCGTAATTTAGGGTACCACGCGTGGGAGATCGCGCGCTCCTGCTCGCAGCTGGCGTACTTCCCTCACTCCTTAGAGCTGCTCCTTCATGAGGTGTTGGAGGAGGAGGCCACGAGTAAGGAGCCCATACCTGACGCACAGTTGCCGTCTATCATTGAGTTTGTGCATGAGTTTCCTGTGTACTTGCAGGTGAGTCGAGTTTTATATTATACACAATTATTTTTTCCTACTCCTCCTCCTTCTTTTCTGATCAAGTTACTTGCAGGATCCAAGACTGGTAAATTCATTCTCCGGGACACGTCGAGCTTCATTCTCTCGGCGCTTTTCTGGTGGTCGCTACTGTTGATTCTGGCCTTGAGTTGCAGTGGTTTGAAAAAATATAGTTATATATTCTATGCTAATATTATAAAGCTGAAAAGTTTGTATGTTTGAACGCTCTAATCTCAGGAACTACTAGTTCGAATTGGGAGCAGTGGTGGCCCAGTGGTATCGGTCCCGACTTACGAGTTGTAGGTCGTGGGTTCGAACCCCGCCTGGCGCATTACTTTGTGTAATTTATTTCATCACCACTGCTCTCAAAACGATGAAGGAAAACATCGTGAGGAAACCGGCATGTCCTAGAACCAAAAATTCGAAGACATGTGACATCCACCAATCCGCACTGGGCCCGCCTGGTGGATTATGGCCCACTCCCTCTCACAGAGAGGAGGCCTGTGTCCCAGCAGTATTGAAAAATTCTTGGAGTGAAACCAAGGTGAGCAGTGCTAGTTATACACAAAGAGGTACGGTTTGAAAGTTTGTTAGAAGTAATCTCTGGATTTACCGAAGCGATTTCTAAAATTCTTTCACCATTAAGATATATTATGAGAATAACATGAAATGTTCAAATGCAACACACAACAACAACACCTGTGCTAAGCCAGAGTGGGGAGCTTGTTTTAAACATGTAAGTTATAAGTTTGGACTAATTCACTGCTTTCCGAGTATGTATTCAACATATTTCACACATTCACACCGATTAAACGTATGCAAATGTATGAGATATTGCGCTAATAAACAGTCCATTACATACGCTGCTAGGCAATCGGGACGGATGACATGTAAATTACTGCTGGTGTTGCCATGCCAAAAAAAGCGTGTGCACCTTGTGACATGAACATGGAAAAGTGTACGAAGTGTACTAAGTGTACGAATAGGGTGGGAAAACGTCTAGCGTTGCATTTAGCGGAGCGTGCAAGCGTTAAAAGCGTTCTTCCAGTGGACCTAGTGCACGATTAGCGTTCGTGTATAATCTATACATCCTAGTCCCATAACACAGGGTTTTCCTAGCATGGGGGTCAATAATCTATTTTCTAGATCTTTGTTTTTTAAGTGCTATGTCTGTGTTTACATTAGAGGAGCTCGTGGCTAAATAATTACAGCCGCACAGGCCGATCTTCCGGGTTAAGCCGCGCTTTCCGAGGTTGGTCTGTGGATGGGTGACCATCTGTCACAGCGAGTTTCCTCCGTGCCTCGGAAAGCATGTAAAACCGTTGGTCCCGGCTGTCATTTGTAGATCTTTGACAGCCGTTACTGTTAGTCAGAAGCTCTAAAGTCTACAACCAGTCTTACCATGGGGTATCGTATTACCCAGTTACTTGGTTGCGGAGGTCCGATAGGCAGTCACTCCATGTAAAATACTGATATTCAGCTGCATCTGGTTCGACTGGAAGCCGACCCCAATATAGTTGGAAAAAGGCTAGGCAGATGATGATGTCTGTGTTTACATTATTCATAAAAATGATGACAAATAAAACAGTATTATTATTACTGCATATTATTGTACGCTTTCTGTTCCAATATTCCATACTAGCATTACCCCGTGTTTTTTTTGTTGTGATATTTTATAGCCTTCTAAGTAAGAAGGAAATGGTTATACAAGTGTTCAACAGATGTTTAAATTTTTGTAGTAAGGCTGTAAATATTTCTTCCAGACAGTGGTCCAGTGCGCGAGAAAGACAGAGATAGCGCTATGGGCGTACTTGTTCTCCGCAGCAGGGAAGCCAAAGGAGTTGTTCCAAGAATGTCTACAACGCAAGATGCTGGATACGGCCGCCTCATACTTAATTATATTACAGGTATTTATATCATTTTTTTGTAATAAGTATTTTTGTAATGAAAAGTAATGATTCTGAATTAATTATGTTTTCTTCTTGCAGCTATTAAAGGTACTTTGAATTACTACTGTTCGCTTCTGTTTGCAAACACTATACTATAATTTCTACTTCAGCGTAAATCTCAACAAAATGTCTTAGTTGAGGGTAGTAATACTTTTTTACTGACCCCTTTCTCGTAAGCAATACGATCGGCTGTGCGAACACAAAATTGTCGCGTACGCATGTAATCATTATTTTGTTCTGAAAATTAGCTTCATTTACTAGTGTTCTTGGATTATCACATGGCCTAACAATTCTGATAAATAAACTTTTACAAACAAGTAGTTTTTATGCTTTTGCCACGTAAAACAGCGAACCGCAAGCGTGGCACGGCAAAAGCGAACTATTAGTATGCTACGATATATTTTTCTATTTGATGTGATGCAATAAGACCACCTTATCTTAAATTTTCGTCTCGCTTTTGGTCCGCCATGCTTTTTTTTGTGTGGCAAGCTTTAAATATTTTATATAGAACTTGGGTATAGGATATTATACTGCCTTTATCTCTTCTTTATTTTATCAATGAAATATAATGTTACTAGTTACTAACGAGAGGTTATTATAGATGGGTTGAGGGCAAAACATTATGACAAAATGGACATTACCCTGGCATATTGGGCCCAAATAAATACCCAATCACTGGGCATAGAAACTAATAACTTTGATTATTAAATATTAAGTAGATAAGTACAGAACTGGGCAAAAAGCCCGTGCAAGAGGCATTTATTCAGCGTTTACGGGCATTTATTGGGGATTTGCTCCTTTTTCATTCATAAATCATTCCTTAGACAATCCATTCATCTTTTCTTTGGCCTTCCTTTTCCTCTCCATCCATCAACATTCATACTCATCACTCTCTTAGTCACATGAGTGTCATCCCTCTTCATCACACGTCCATACCAAGACAGACGATTCCCTTTCATTTTCTCTGTAACAGGCGTCACTTTCAAACTTTCCCTTATAAACTCATTCCTTACTTTATCCATTCTTGTCACTCCACAAATCCATCTCAACATCCTCATCTCCGCTACATGCAATCGTTTCTCATCCATCTTTTTCACAGCCCAGCATTCCGATCTAATGGGTTAAATTTAAGACTAATGGGTTAAATAATATCTCAAAATCTATTGAAGTAACTAAATATCCACTGAAACAGATATTTGCCTGAACATTATTAAATGTTAAGCATAAACGTTTGTTGGTAGAACTTGGAAAGTTCGGCGGTTAGCAGACAGCTGGCGACGCAACTCCTGGACACCGCCCTGCAGCAGGAGAGGTGGGATCTCGCCAGGGATCTTGTCAGATTCTTGAGAGCTATAGGTAAGCTGGCCTTTATAATGAAATAAATAACATAGTCTGGATGTGGATGGATGTTTGTTACTCTTTCACACAAAAACTACTGAACCGATTTGGATGAAATTTGGCACACAGATAGTTTATAACCTGGATTAACACATAGGGTACTTTTTATACCGATTTGATGTCCCCGTGGGATAATTTTCGAGTTGTAGTGGGTGCAAAGGCGTTGGTAACAGCTAGTATACAATATGATAGCTTGTATGAAAAAGTAGTAAAAAAATGTCTGCAGTAGTGTTTGTTTCGTACCACATTGAGTTTTTTTGTTTCAAAACTTGCCTTTCTTGACTCGTATTTAAAAGAGAATGAACCAATTTTGTCGCACTCTCTTGTGCACGTGTAAACTTAATTCATACTCTGTTTTTTGTTATCTATGTAGGATCTTATCTTATTGTGTTTTATTTAGTCTTGGCTTTACATTAGAAACCGATTTATTTGGAAGGATTTTTATGTTTTAATATAGACTCAGAGTAAGACAATTTAAAAAGTACAATATTTTTTTACTAGTGTGTCTTACTATCGTAACAAAAAACCTAGATCATGTTTAATTTTCAGATCCAAATGACGTTGACTCGCCGAGAAATTCGGTGAACGTACAAGCGAAGTACGGTCAAGTGGTACAGTCGCAGACAGTGAGTCCTAACGCAGAGGACTTATCTGTCATACTGGGCAGCATGCAGGTAACCAGCCGGGTAATAATAATGCATGATTTTTATTTTTTGTATAATAATTTGGTTTGAATTTACAGGTTTTTTTTGCAATTTTTCTTTGAACCAGCTTTTCTCAGGCAAAAAAGTGGTTTTAAAGTCCGTATAATTCTGCTTGTTGCCGTTGCCAAATCATTTTTGTATTTTGTATAATAATTTGTAGTTATTTTTTGCAACAGATTTGTAGATTTTCTGAATTTGTGTGGTTATAATTAATAAGTTTTTATTCAAATAAATATTTTAATAGTTCAAACCACAAAACATAATTATTATTGCAGTGCTAGCTGCGTTTATACCGAATTACAGAACATAATGATTAACAATAAAATTGACGAATTTAATATTTTAAATACTCATCCACGCACCTTTGTCGTGCGTATTTTAGAATTCGATGTACGAAATCATAAGAAATCATTTTTCATTCAGTAAATGCTGACAGCATCCGAATAATGCTTATGACGTCATAATGTCTATGAAGCGGTGCGTGCGGCGCGTACGATTATTTTTAGAGTTGTAAAATCTTCAAATAAGTCCTGCTACCCAGGGCGGAGCAGGAGGGACTGTCAGACTTGTACCGACTAAAATCCACAGTGTCCCTCAATAACCCTTTACGTTCCGGGGTCAAGGTAGCTCGTTAAACCCGCGACCCCGGGCGGCGCGTATAGTGCTGTTATATGTGCGACAACCTTTAATACCCGCTCTTCTAATGAATGTATCTTTTATTCCTTCTCCAGTTGGCCGGAGGTCGTGGTCGCAGCTTCAGTACAACAGTATCCCCCCGCGAGCCCTCCCCTCCCGCGCACGCCCCCCCTCCCCCCGCGCCCCCGCCACACGCGCCCCCCGCCCGCGCCACTGCGGCCGTCAAGAGGAAGAAGTCGGTTCCCGCCAGGTCTGATAGGTACGTAGAAATAGACCTTGATTGAGTAACAATAGGGTAGTAGATGCAATAACTGGGTCGTTATTTACCTTTTATTCGCGCACATTTTGCGGAACTTCAGCAGTGCGCGTACTAATCTGGTATTGCGTTTAGGCTCTGTGTCCACCGGCAAGGCTGTAACATATTGTACGCGCACAGTGCAGCACATTTGTGTGCGAACATACTCACTGAACTGAGTCTAGCAATGTGCGCGCACAGATAGCAAGTCCACTGTTCACGTGTTCGCGTACAAAAGTATCCATGTGTGTGCAATTTGATCGTGTTTGCTTGAGTAAGTCTACCAGAGCGAACTTTTGTGCCGCACACAGGTGGAATCGCATCTTTTGGAGGACCTAGACCATCGCATGAACTGCCACTGTCAAAGCACAAAAACAACGGATCACACAACATTAATAATTATTTTATTTGGACAGTAAGGGGTTTCACTGCGAGTTTTACACTGTCTAGCCGTCAGTGGCGCTACAAGCGCATAACGTAAACAACGTTCAAATATAGCTTCGAGTGTGTAGTTTTATTTTCTGTGGTGTAGTGTATGTCAAATTAATCATACAGTAAATGACATCCCGGGTCGACGGCGCGTCGTGTCCCACGCGCGCCTCAAAGAGCGTCAGCATAATGACGGGGCCCCCCTCTCAGAGGGCCAAAGCCTGCCGGGGTCGCGGGATTATTTCCTTACCGTGACCCCGGAACATAAAGGGCTATTGAAGGACACCGTGGATTTTAGTCAGTAAAAGTCTGACAGTCCCTCCCGCCCTGCCCGGGGTTGGAGGACTCATTTGATGATTTTACCACGCTAAAAAAAACAGTAAATGACATCATGCGCTGGTAGCGCCATCTGAGCCGAGCTTTGCGTGAAACCTCCCATTCTACCAAGCATAGTTTAGTAGTTAGTAGCATTTAAGCATAGTTTTTGAAGGATGGATGGATGCAAGTGGCGAATTGTCGTTCGGCGTGGCGGTCTAAGGGGGAGGCCTATGTTCAGCAGTGGACGTCTTCCGGCTGATGATGATGATGATGATGATAGTTTTTGAAGACCTGCACAGTTGCATTATGTGACAAAATTTGATATAGGCCTCATTTCCGGTAAATTCAAATCACAACGTTGTCTTCTATTCGAGAATCTTTTCATGATTTCATTTTCTTTTACTTTGGGTTGGCAATATTTTTTTTATTCTGTTGGTACTCAAACTTTTCTTCTGCTCACGTGTGACTCACAACATCACGATATACCACAAACACTGTTTTCTGTTACAATAGTTTTGATCTCGCCCGTCGAAACTCCGAATTACCGAAATTACGCGAGGAGCGATCCGGCCCGAAGGACCAAAATACTTCAGGGTACGTAGTAAGGTGACGGAATGGGATGATGATGATGATGATGATGGGACTCCCTTTTCCGCACTTAGACTCCCATTCGGTCCGTTGTGCGTGGGGATTCTGGCTAACAGAGCCAGCCTAGCTCCGCCCAAAAGCACAGAAGCCTCCTGGGAGCTTCACAGGCTTCGCGGAGCGACCTCACTGTTCCGAGGATTTCTTCACGTTGAGAGGCCACGGCCACGCATTCCAGGATAACGTGGGCGGCTGATTCCTCGGCGTCAAGGCATCCCCTGCAAAGGGGACTGTCTGTGGCACCTATGTTAAAGAGATGTTTATTAAGTGTGTTATGGCCCGTAATTGTTCCTATAATTATTCTAAGGTTATTCCTGCTCATGCTGAGGAGTTTTTTGGTTAATCGCGGGTGTACCATCGGCAGAGCCAATTTCGACTGTCTACAGTCTGTTGCCCGTGACCATCTGTTGTTATGGAGTTCCGTCGATCTTTGGCGAATCCACGCACGAAATTGTGAGAAAGGCAGTGGGAGAAGAGGGTATGGGCCTAGCACCTTCATATCAGAGCCTCTCTTCGCAAGTTCATCTGCTGCATCATTACCCAAAGATCCGCTGTGTCCCTTGATCCACTGGAGAGTAATCCGATTGAACATCGACAAACTCTCCAGAGCTTGGTGGCACTCGAGAATTAATTTATTGTTAGTTTGTTTATTTCCTAAAGCTTTGAGCACAGATAGACTGTCGGATACGAATTTAATGCCGTAGTCCCGGATGCCTAAGCGCTTTACTGCTGTTGCGGCTTGTGTTAAAGCAACACATTCGCATTGAAAGATCGAACTGTGTGTGCCTAGTGGTATGTGTATGTTAATATTGAGGTCAAGGGAGTGTATGCCAGCACCTGACCCGTTTTGTGTTTTTGAGCCGTCTGTGTAGATTCGCACTTCATTGGCTCCTGACTGGTCCCTTTCCTCCTGAACTGTTTGTATGATATAGTTTTTGTTGAACATCGGTTGGTTGGGTATTCTATCACACGGGGCAGCGATGAGAGGCTGGTACTCAATCGCCCGGTCCAGGATTTTGGCGTGTGGACTGGTAAGGTTTTTGCCCCATATGCCCAGATGCATTAGCCTGATGGCAGCCAACGCCGCCTCCTGTTGTATGTACAGGTCAAGGGGAGTTAATTGAAGGGCTATCTCCATGGCTGCTGTTGGGGTGGTTCTCATGCAGCCAGTGGTAGCCGAACAGGCCAGTCGTTGGAAGCGTTGCAGTTTGGTAATGGTAGTCGAGAGTTCAGTTCTCGTCCACCAGACCAGAGCACCATAAGCCAACATTGGCCTGATCAGCGTTTTGTAGATCCACAGAGTAATCTTTGGAGAGAGCCCCCATGTTTTTCCTAACATTTTTTTACATTGGTAGAGTGTAATTGTGCTTTTATTAAGTTTGTAGTCAAGATGCTTGTTCCAGAGCAGTTTGCTATCCAGGATCACCCCCAAGTACTTGACTTCGTCCTTGAGCGTTAGTTCTGTGTTTAAGAGTTTTGGAAGCCTATGAGGTCCAAGAGTTCTTTTGTTAGTGAACATTATTAGTTCCGTTTTTAAGGGGTTAACCGATAGTTCGTGCTTCGTGCACCAACCCTCGATTATTTTGAAGGCCTTTCTCATGAGATCGCATAAGACGCCCTCAAATTTCCCCGAGATTAGAATTGCTATATCGTCCGCGTATCCCACCGAGTACAGACCGCTGGCGTTGAGCTCTGCAATGAGCTCATTTACCACTAAGTTCCACAGCAGTGGTGACAGCACCCCACCCTGTGGGCAGCCCCTACTCACGATACCTCGTGTGGTGGTGTTCACGGTAAATTGAATAGCACGGTATTTTAACATGTTGTTTATCCATTCTACAAGTGTTCGCTCAACACCGTGTGTGGCAAGTGCCTGTTTGATGCTGACGAAGTTGGTTTTGTCAAAAGCACCTTCTATATCAATGAAGGCGCCTAGAGTTGAGTTTTTGTCTTTAAGAGCATTTCCTATGCGTGAGACCACGCTATGGAGTGCTGATTCTGTTGATTTGCCTGCACAGTAGGCGTGTTGATTAGGATGTAGGGGTCTTTGTACCGAAATTTGGGACCTAATCTTCCTATCTCCCAGCCTCTCCAGAGTCTTCAAGAGGAATGAGGAGAGGCTTATAGGTCTAAAGGATTTGGGTTGCGTGTAGTCGCCCCTACCTGGTTTCGGTATAAAGATTATTTTTACTTCCCGCCATTTCAAGGGGATGTAGCGGTGGGCCAGGCAGGCTCTGAAAACCTTCACAAGATAGTCAGCCAGTAAATCTTGGCTCCACCTGAGCAGAGCCGGGAAAATACCGTCTAGTCCTGCTGCCTTGAAAGGTAGGAAGGTGTTAATTGCCCACGTTACTTTGTCTTTGTCGATTACCTCTAACGCCACCTCCCAATCCAGTTCGCTCGCAGCCCTCTCTCTGTGTGATTCCCAGCTTTGCTGGGTGGCAATCTGGCATCCTGGGAAGTGGGTGGTTAGAAGTAGTTCGCTTGTCTCAGCATCATTTGTTGTGTATGTGTTATCTGGCTTTTTCAGGCATCCTATTGAGTGGTCTGTCTCTTGGGCAAGACAGGTTTTGACCCTCATTGCCTGGTTGTTACTTTCAATGTTAGTACAAAACCGCCTCCAACTATTCTTCCCTCTGAGGCGTATTAGTTTTTTATATGTTTTACGAGCTGTTGTATAGCGGTCCCAGTCTACTGGCGATCGTGTGTTCCTAGCTCTGTTGAACAGTCTTCTCAGCTTGTGTCGGTGTCTTTCCAGTTCAGGACTCCACCAGGAATGTCGAGCTCCCTGCCTGGGTACCGTGAGGGGACAAGACTGTTCATAGCTAGATAGAAGGATGGATGTGATTTTGTTTACATGTTCATCTAAATTGGTTACTGGTATTTCAGCCGGAAGGGCGGGTAATCTGCCTAGTTCAGCCTCGACAAGTTTAGTAAACCTGGTTTGGTCTGTGTTGCGAGGGACCCTTCTTGGTTGTGGTTTGGTTAGGTTGAAGTTAATGGTATAGCGAATCCATCTATGGTCAGAGCATGATAACTCAGTGGACACATGCCAGTCCTGTATGGAGTTTGAAATGCCTATGGTTGCTACAGTTAAGTCTATAATTGTTTGCGATCTTGCGTTTATGAAGGTAGGTTCGGAGCCCTTATTGAGTAAAACAAGATTATTACTAAGAATGAAATCAAGCATTTCCTCACCTCGGGTGTTGGTTTTGACATTACCCCAGAGCGTGTGATGCGCGTTGGAGTCTGTCGCGATGATTAGTTCCAGTTTCTCCTTTCCACAGTACTCAACCAGCGAGACGAGCTCTGGCAGAGGCACGTCCTCATCGCCTGGCAGGTATGCCGAGGCTAGTACAATGTCCGGGAGTTTCTGTTCCGTTCTAAAAAGTCTGACTGCTGTCAGGTCCCTTGAACAGAATTCATTAATTAACAGGTTAGGTACATGTTTTGGAATAAATATGCAGGTGCGCGGGTTATTAGCGGAGGTGTCTAGCAGTAACTTACCCCCGATGCTGCTCAAACCGCATATTCTGCCACCCCTGATCCACGGCTCTTGGATGAGGGCGATGGTCTTTCCTTGTTGGTTCTCCAGCACTCTGCGCAAGGTAGCCGACGCAGATTGGCTGTGCTGGAGATTGGTTTGTAGGATCTTAGTCCCGCAAAGGAGAGGAGCAGAGGCTGCTGTCCTCGCCCTCACTTCTCTCCTCTGACGGAAAGCAATCCTCGTCCGAAATCAAATCGGACGAGGGTGGATCCCTCGTTGAACCCGCTGTTGAGAGAACCTCCAGCGCTGCCATGGAGGTCGCCAACTCCACCGCCTCCCCAACAGTCTCCGTCGCAATAGGCGACAGGGAACGTTCCGGAAGCGGCAGAGCAGGCCCCCTCTCAGGCGCACTCGAGGCTGTTCCTGATGCTGGTCCTGATGTTGGATCGGCGTCCTTCTCCCTGGTACCACCCTCCTCCAGGAAGCGGATGTATATACTACCCATGAGGTAGTATACGCGCCGTTGCTGGTCCTTTATAGTTTTAACCATGGCCTCCGGCACACGGAAGTATAGACAGGTACCCGGGGGCTCCTGCCTAGCTCTTTCGTGTGTCAGGGTCCAGGTGTTCATTTTGAGGTTCGGGTTCTGCCTCGCCAGCATCCTTAGTAGCTCTGTTGTGTCCTCGCTATTCTCGGGGACGAACAACATGCACATTACCTTCTTAGGTATGTCGGCTTGAGGCCGAACGGTTAGCTTGGTCCCCGGTAACGGGGACGATATGTTGTTTACGACCTCTTTGAGCCAGGCCATTGTGAATTCATCCTCACACCATGTCTTAAGGACGCCTTCAGCAAAATGGGCCCGGCCTCTAAAATGGATCGCGGTGCTTTGGGTTGTGTCGGTTGGTTCAGGAGCCTTTAGCAGAGCCCGGAGCTGGTTTTCTATTACCAGCCGGATCCCCTCCGCTTGCTCCTGCGTCATTTCCGAGAAGGGCTCGGTCATGACGGCAACGCATAGCTCGTTGCTCCTGAAGGACGCAGCCGCTTCAGCGTAGCTCACCAAAGTTCCGTCAGCCATACGGGAGCGAGCAGGCTTGCTCTTCTTGCTAACCCCAGTTGGTGTGACAGTATCTTCGGGACGCGAACGCTTCTGCGGCCTGTCCGGTTGTCCTTGTCCGGTTGTTTTGGTTTTACGCCCTCTTGGCCTCGCGCTACGCTTGCGCTTAGCGCCGGTGGCAGCCTCGCCTTTTGGCATCTCAGCCGTAGCCGACACTGCCTTGAGGGACGTCTTCTTTTCGGTGGTTATTTCGGCTTGGTCATTTGATACCCCTGCCGGCGGGGCTTTGGCCAGAATCGTCAGGTCCCTCTCAGAGACCGCAGCCGTTGACGCAGCCCGTGTTTTGGGCGCATCTACTTTTGCAGTACTCCTCGAGTCGCCATGAGCGAGTGCTGTCCTTGGCCTTTCAGTCAGGGTTGTGTTGGAAGGCGCAGGCGCATCCGTGGACGCAGATGAGGTTGGGATCGCTCGGAACGCAGCCTGTTGTGGCGCATCCCTTACGGTTGCCTTCCTCATCGCATCCTTGGACGCAGCCGAGCGCTTCTGTTTTTTCAGTGCGGGCTTGGGTAGTTGCCGCTTAGGCGCATCCTGGGACGCAGCCCTTGTGTTAAGTGACGATGGCGCATCTGAAGACGCAGCCCTTGGTATGTTGGTTGCAAGCGCATCCGACGAGCGGGACGCAGCTTGTGGTTTGGTTGTTTTGGATTCAGTCTCTATATCCATATGTTGTTTGTTTTTTAAATTCACCGTTGGAGCTCTCCACCCGCCACGGAGCCCTCAGTCGGGGACGTCGCTCGTTCAACGAGCGATCGCCAGAGCTACTCCTTCGGTATAGGATCAACCTAGTGGGAAATTGACGAGCCCGCACGCAACGGAAGATCAGGGGACTGTATACGACACGAGACTATGCCGCAACTCATCCCGAGACCCCCGCCACGCCGGCTGCCCCCCCCCACTAAGCCGACCCTCGCATGACATCCCGCTTATGGGATGCCTCAGCCGGTTGATAGTGGGTAGCTACCCCACTACCTCCCGTGTAAGAGGAAATCCAGGCCAAAGTGGTGTGTTGTGTGCAGCCTGCTCCACTCAACCACCAGGATCCCTTCATCCCTCCGTACGGGTCCCCGCGCACGGCACAAACACGCGGGAGGTCATTGCTATCCATCATCTGCTCTTGTTTGATGGTGGACCCCCAGGGGCATGACCTCGCCACCCCTGTGGTTAGTCGCCTGGTGATTTCTGTTACGTCTAATTCATATGGAATTGGACCAAGAACAGGGGGCAACCTCGAGAAGGAACATCACCAGACTTGCCTTGAGGATCCACACGACCGTTGCGCTCTCCCTCAAGACCACGCACCCTGCCACCTCTGAAGGAGGAGGCAAGGTAGGTTTGCGTCTACAAAACCAAGCCAAGCAAGTAAGCAAGCGAAGCGTGTCGTCGGAAACCAAAACATAAATCTGCAAACACAAACCCCCCCCTACGGAATGGGATAAACAAGTGTTTATGTATGCAGGGAAATGGGAATTTGATATTCTTGTCTTATGTGACGGACAATGTATGGCTGTATGGAATAAATGAAACGGCGTAACTTCATTTAGGTGCCGTCTTGATCTAGAAGATTATTTTGCTTCTTTTCGAATCATCATCGTATTTCCATTTCTATCTCAATTCATTTGAGTTCGGTGACATGTCTTCTTCCATACTTCTATATCAATCGTCGCTTTTCATGGGTAATCTCGTTTCTAGACATAATAACCTCTAACACCACGCATCTATCGTTTCATAGTCAAAACTTTCCTCTCAGTATCTCCCTTTTCCTCTTTCTTCTTTACAAATTTATACTAAAAACTCTTTTCTAAATTACTCCGACTCAGTACAAAGCTACATCAATCGCATCATCCTCTATGGTACATGTATAGCTACACTTCGAATAACAAATGGACCTCTTCATCGAAGACAATCTTAGAAGTTAACCTATTTTATAGAATCTTACTACGGGGGCGGGTTCTAAACCGCCCAGGAATATAGTTCCTGAAAGGAATTGGGGGAGGCCTTTGACCAGGAGTGAACCAGTACACGCTTAAAAAAAAAATACAAAAAAAAACTATTCTACAATTGCCTGATGAGCATTGCTCTTAACACCACTTCAACCACACCTAAATCTCAATTCACATCGAGACGACGCCGTACACATTTCAATAGAGCGACGCGACTCAAACTTTGACTTTATTTACTACACGAAAAGATACAAATTTCACCGATGACACGACGCAACGCGACGCCGCGTTATCCTTTTATTAGCGACTCAAAGTCCAACTTTATTTGGAACATGAAAAGATACTTAAATCTTGTAATTTTTTCTTTGTTTGTCATTGTAGTTTTAATTTGTTGTTATTGACTTTTTTTTTGTCAAGTGCTACTAATTTTGTGCGCGTTAGATGGCAGAACATGTACCTACCTCCTTTTATTTAAAAGAACTGTATTCTGCACTCATGTTTTACAAAAATAATATTTTTTAACTTGTACACATGCCCAGTATCGTCGCGTTACGTCACGGCGCATCTTGGTGTGAATATAAATGAAAAGCCAAGATGTCTTATTTACAACACCATAATTTCTTCCACCAGGGATTCCTACACCGGTACAGCCGAAGAATTCTTCATAGACATGATGATCCAACGTCACGCACGTCTCCTCCTATCCACGGCTCGATTATACGCTCTAGGCAAGATGGCAGCTGCTTTAGACCTACATCTAGTGGCGTGGCTGGCCGGGGAGAGGGAACGGGCCGCCAGGGTCGATAGCGCAGTGTTGTGTGTGAAGAGGCTGCATGAGGACTTCGCCTGGCCTTACCCGGTTGTGAACGATGCGGAGCAGTATCTTCAGAGGAAAGGGAGCACTGTTACCAGTAAGTACAGTTTATTATAGCATGATGTGTTTTTTTTTATATTCCACAACTATAACACAACGCCATCTAGTCCCAAGCTAAGCGGAGCTTGTGTTATAGGTACTAGACAACTGATAAACATAATTATATATTTCTATATACATAAATATTATAGATAAATTACACCCATGTTATATTTATTATGGCTGAAATACAATTGCCAGCAATTGCAGCCAAACTGCAATATATATGACGATATTTTGAGTGTGGCACGGCCATATAATGTAGCATTGTTCTGGCCGTAAGACACGAACGAATGATTAAAATCCATGTGATACAAACATGTACTTACCCTACTTTCCAATGTTTGTGAACAAGTGCTCATGATAGCAACTACCGTTAAACCGTCAAGTCTTCAAGTCTTTTATCTCTCTCGGCAATAATATGATATCCTCAAGATGTTTCGTCAGGTTCGTACACGCCATCGGCGGAATCGGACAGTCTGTGTGGTGACAGTGGCTACATGAGTCTCCCGCTACGTGCCGCGCTGCCTTTGATGTCAGGCGCGGTGCCCGTGTCGCCTGGACCTGTTAGGTAAGCAACCTGGTGACTTACGTAAAGCGTGAGTAGTTCCGCCATATAAGTGAAAGTGACAGAGCTATACAAGTCGTCTAGCGCCATCTCGTTCACTCACTGGAACAAACCTGGTTTTAAGACGTTGTAATAACCCCCCAGGGAACTAGATGGCGCTAGACGACTTGTATAGCTCTGTCTCTTTGAACAACTCTGGCTTGAAGATATCATGGTAGGCCACTTGATTTTCATAATGTCAAACCAGTCATCGATTGCTGGGCTTGCCTTTGCTTTGTTTTTTCTTCTGCCTTCTTGGTTCCTTGTGTCCAACGTCTAGGTGTTTCATCTTCACTCTAGAAATGTTCCTACTACTGGGTCTCTCTGTGAGAGGGAGTGGACCACAAACCAACACACGGGCCCAGTGCGGATTGCTAGATGTCACATTTTCTCGAACTTTTTGTTGTAGGATATGCCGGTTTCCTTATGATGTTTTCCTTCACCGTTTGAGAGCAGTGATTATGAAATAAATTACACAAAGTAATGAATCTGGCTGGGTACGAATCGACGACCTGCACCTCGTAAGTCGGGGCCGATACCATTGGGCCATCGCTGCTCACCACTCACACATCTTTTGGCCTAAACATCCAAAATTCCCCTGATTCCATTACTATACTTTCTTTCACTTTTATTAAATTCTTATTGTCCTTCGCATTTTTTACGCTATACAATATTCCAGCTTTGAAATCAAAATGTTAAATTCATATTTCTTTACTCAGTTCTGCGGGCGAAGGCAGTGTCGCCGAAGGAGGAGGGGTCGCGTGGGGTGGAGACGCAATGGGGGCGGGGGAAGAAAGACGATATGCCGCACTCATGGAGAGGTTACATCATCATCAGGCAGAACGAGGGTCTCACACCTCACATGTGCAACTCAGGTATGTGGCATTTGAGGTCGGAGTGCTGTCTTATCAGGCAAAAGTGACCCTGAAACGTAAAGGGCTATTGAGGATTTTAGTCAGTGCCTCCCGTCCCGCTCTAGGTGGGAGGACTCATTTGATGATTTTACCGGGTCCATATTGGCTCACCTAAAGTTGTTTACCCGAAATTGTTCTTCCTAACGATTTGTAATCCGAATGATCACTCTTCCTAAAATTTTTCATCCTAAAGTTTTTATTCATACTTTTTGTAATGCTACCGGCGATGTTCATAACACTCATTTTTCCGAAAATTGTTATCAATAATATCGTTATTGTAAATATATTGAAACTCCTACTGTTTTTTATCATAACGTTTTTATCCCTAAACATTATTACGGTGATAATTTTATTTAGTCATTTTACTGGATTTAGTCAAACTAAATCCAGTAAAATGTCGACAATTTAGTCAAACTAAATAAAGTAAAATGTCGAGAAAATTCGACGGAGCACCGCTTCGCGGTGCTCCTACTTCTGGGTGGTTTAAAAAAAAAATAACCACGAAGGGGATGGCGGGGTCTTTCAGACCCCGCCATCCCCTTCTAACCTAACCTGTCCGAGTCGGGGTGCCCCCAGTCGTTTTTGGTCAGAGTGTCGTGTTGGGGTCACTATGAAAAAAATACTGGCGACAAATTTCCAGGTTGCGCTCGCCGGCCGCTAGCTTTGCTCGCTCGACTCGCGAGTAGCTGGTCACAGTTCTAACCTAACATAACGTATAGATATCTTTTCAGGTACACACCGCTTTAAATAAAATTAAGAAGACGCTTTAGCTAATAAAAAAAAAACAATTCATTTAATTAGTGAGTGCGAAGCAAGCACTTCCTCAAGTATACGTGCTAATATGCCTACAAAATAAAAAAAATCTAAACAAAAAAGATATGACTTTGAATAATAGTGTAAAAGAAGGTTATGTTGAGAAAATATAGGAAAACAAATAATAGTATAATAGATGTTTATTGCTACCGATATTATGAAGTCGAATGATTCGGAATTACGAATATTAGTGACAGTGCAATTAGGAGTTGTGATCATTAGGATTAAAAATGTTAGGAATACAATTTTCGGGTTTCCGATGATCGGAGTTTAAATTTTAGGTGAACTTTGGCGCGCCCGATTTTACCACTATAAAAAATGAAAGGTATGTATGGCTTTATACTTGGTGTCTTTATACATGAAGTATGAAGAGCAGGAGGAAAGTTCCTCATAAAATAAAAGGAAGAATTCTCGGTAACGTAAAGCATGTTGAACGCGGTGGATTACTGTTCATCGGTTGTTTTCAGACTGTAGAAATCATAATCTTGCACTTGCAGACACCAGAGATTGTATGATATGGTACTTCGCAGTATCTCAGGTGATGCGAAGTTTGTTTGTATCGTCTTACATGCACTCCCAAAAATACGTTTCATTTTGGACTTAACGTAAATTCAGACTTAACTGTAAATAAAATGTTGGCTATAGAAGCAACAGTAAGGCCTAGAGAGATGCAGAATTTCGTATGAGTAAATCTAGTCTTTTGCTATCAACGCGCCATTGTTACATGGTGGATATCCCTCCGGTACGTACAAATAGCATCTTGCCAAAACTGTTATTGTATGCACAGCTAAGGAGTTTAAGATCTGTGTTTACCGACAGCTATAACCTTGGGGTCTTCAAGTAAAAAATGAATAAGCTACTTCTAAGCAGTAGTGCTTCACTGTCGACCGCATTAAGAAATACTGGTCAACCTACGGCTGAATAATAATAAATAAAAAAAAAATGCAAAAGTATTCGTCAAACACTTTCAGATACTACCTACAACTAATGACAGAAGCAAGCTGCGTAGAGTGGGCAGTGATCGTAGCAGTAGTGCTACGTGACGCACTCGCTGTGCTACGGACTACGAACGCGGCGCGAGGGAACGACGTCAGTCTGGACGCTGTGCGGCGCCTGCGCAGGACGCTGCAGGATATATGCGCCTGGACCGACGCTGAGTGGTATGTACTAAATCAACTATAGGTAGAAATAACGGGATTGCTAATCAAAAGCATCTTGCACCTGAGTCTCAGGGACTGATGTGGATCTTTCTGATCGTTGATGTCTGATCTTTCACTGAAATAAATAGTCCGCTCAAGACATTAAGCTACATAATTATTGACAGAGTCAATTGAAATTATAGACATTTAGAGCAAATGTAATTATAATCTTTCTGAGCTGAAGCAGAAGATTGAAAATCTGTCAGCGAACTCAGTGTATTTCAAATTTCCATTGCTGATTGATTCCCTCATTATTCTCTTATCTTATACTTTTAATTCCAGCCTCGGCTACAAACCTTTCATGATGGCGATCAGCAACCAGATCCCATTCTTAACATCCATCATCAATACTCGAGAACGACGCCTCTCGATGTCCAAATCTCGAGTCAGAACTGCTAGCACCAGTTCCTTAGGCCAGGAGACCAAAGTAAAGCCTCAGACGCAGGAAGCTAAGCTCCCAGCACCACAAAAGGCCGAGGTCTCGAAGCAAGCGGGGAGGAAGGAGTCCGGGGGGGCGGAGTCAGCCCCGCCCGTGACGGTGTCTCCGCCCCGCCCACCTGCGCCTGCGCGGGATGACGTTTCGACTGGTTGTGTGGTTATGTAAAACTTTTTGGGCAGTGTGTTTCAATTAGATGCGGGGTTAAAGCAGATATTAATAGAAAAATAAAATGTTTTTTTAGGTGTCATGCAATTTTGTACCATAAGCGGAACACTTATAAAGACGACTTTGACTTTTGAGGGACGTTTAATGGTTAAACTTTACTCTAGGTTGTTAGTAAGTATTTTACTTCTGATTTAGCATCATGCCAAAACAGTAACCTTGATGAACTAAAATAATTGTGAATGGATCGTAGTGTAAGTAAGAAGAAATTAATGTCAGTGTCAGTTTTAGTGAAGTTTTTCTAGGCTGGCAATGAAAGCGAAAGATTTTATATAGTATGTTTTTTATAAAATTGATGCTACAACTCTTTTCGTAAAAATAAAAACTTTATCATGACTTAGAACTTCTTTTGAAACCTGAATTTCGTCTACAAACAGTAGAATTAGGATAGTAGATACACAGTCGAGATTTTAAATAGTCGTAAAAATTAAGAATTAATTATATTTTTAATTTTAATACTTTTCGTACTTTCTTACTATAGAAACTTTCTTGTAAAATAAAAAACAAAATCACCTCCGTCTCGACGTATTTCCTAATCGATGTTCTAACTTGATTTGTAAATAAATTAGGTAAAAATTAAATGAATCTTTAAAGTAAGTGACTTTTTCAACCTTATGAAAATATGATGAATATTATGATAATTTTGGTGCTGATTAATGTAAACATCTCAATATTTATTTATGTAAATGAATTCATAATTTACTTCTCTAGTCTATATGTGAAGGTTAATAATTTATTTCTTGACGAACATACACGGACTGCTCGAGTAGTTAATGTATGTCTGGCGACAGCGTTAAGTAGTCCTGCAGCCCGAAGCAGTAAGACTGCTCAAACGATTCCATCATGTACGGAACCGTTTTGTGTACACACATACACGGTACCGTTAGTAAATTTCGTTGCAGGATCCAAGACAGGTAAATTCATTCTCCGGGACACGTCGAGCTTCATTGTCTCGGCGCTTTTATGGTGGTTGATTCTGGCTTTCAGGAGTTGCAGTGGTTTGGGAATAGTGTGGTGGGTTTGTCCCAAAATACACGGTTTTCTTCTCTACGCAGTCGCACTTGAAGCAGTCGGAACAGACTGCTGCTTGCAGCTCTACTCCAAGCAGTCAATATATGGCCGGCCTTACTATATCAATCAGTTGAAACCGGGGTCTAGAGTTGAGGATATCAAACATACAAGAAGATACCTCGTTCCTTTTAGGACGAGGTCATATTTTTATACTATTACTTTTATTGGACTAACGCTACGCCTTCTGTAACTTTATCAAAAGCACCCCGTTTTGTTTGCACTTCCCATATCCCAATTTTCTCTAGACCACGGACATTAGACTAATTTCTATTTATATATTTTTTTTTCTATTTAAATTTTCATTATTGTACTTATAAATAAGTATTAGTAGTAATTTAGTACCTAGTTAATTAAAATATCTCATATTTTAGTTGAAAATTGAATGAAGTATGTTCGACCTCAAGGCGATATTAGTATGAATTTATTGTTTAATATTATGTCATTATTTGGTGTATAAGTAGCGAGTTATATGTAGAGAATATTAGGTAGAATTGTGTTAGATTCGTTGCCAAAGGCGAGAAAACTTTCAACAGAAAAATAATAGGTTATGGTCAATAAAAGCTTTTCCTGTATACTTACAGCCAAAAAGTTTGAAACGCAAACATATTGCAACTTAAGAGGCCTTTTACCCATTTGCGCGTAGAACTAAAATTATGATCGTCTAATTTACCATATTAAGTAATACTCCAACATTTTTGAATACCTGCAAAAGAAAGACCAGTCTTTCGTGTTGTAATTGTACGTAACATATTTCAAAAAACTCTTTTATTAACTTTGTGGTAATTAATCTCCGACAAGTAGTTTACTGAAAAATCAACGCAGAGTCGATTTGCGACTCCTACATCTACCATTAACATTCGTAATTTTAACCAAAAAAAATACACAAATCATCAGACATACGTTTTTGTCGTAAAACTACGTAGTAGAATTTATATTTTTAATAACACAAATTAGTAAAAAAATAAATTCTGAGGTCAATTTTTACGTTTTATATCGCTGTTTTATCGCCATTTTTGGTTCGAACAAAGCGTAATTACATTAAAAAAACTATGTAAATATAAACTATGTTTACAGACTAAACTAATTTCTAAATTTCATTAAAATCCCTTCATGTAATTAAACATACTATCGTTTTTAAAATCACTCTAAACTAGTATAAATTACGAAACATAACCGGGCTGCAATCAGTACGGCTCCAGCGCCCGTCGACGTAGGACCTGTATCACTTTTTTCCTCGTCCTAATTATAGAGCGTACATATCGTGAACGGAATATTATACTGCGACTGCCACATTTTGATTCTCTCCATATTTTTTTTCATAAGGTAAGATTTTCGTTACTTTATCAAACTAAAGTATTATTATAATTATAATAGTAGTTTGTAGAATTTGTGGATTAATTAGCCATCCGTTTTCGTTTTATTAGTTTTTGCAATGGGGCGCAAGAGTGGTGAGAAATCCAATATGGCGGCCTCCCCAAGATCGCGGTCGGGCTGTTTGAAATCCACCCCCATGATATGGGTATCAAATGAAAGGGTTTGCTGTCAGGAATATGAAAAAAATAGTCACGTGTCTTAAATCCAACATGGCGGACATCCAAGATGGCGGATTGCCTATTTGAAATGCATCCCCATGATATGGGTATCAAATGAAAGGGTTTGCTGTCAGGAATATGATTAAAATAGTCACGTACCTGAAATCCAGCATGGCGGACATCCAAGATGGCGGATTGGCTATTTGAAATGCATCTCCATGATATGGGTATCAAATGAAAGGGTTGCTGTCAGTAATATGAAAAAATAGTCACGTGTCTTAAATCCAACATGGCGGACATCCAAGATGGCGGATTGGCTATTTGAAAGGTACCCCCATGATATGGGTATTAAATGAAAGGGTTTGCTGTCAAGAATACGAAAAAAATAGTCACGTGTCTTAAATCCAACATGGCGGACATCCAAGATGGCGGATTAGCTGTTTGAAATGCACCCCCATGATATGGGTATCAAATGAAAGGGTTTGCTGTCAGAAATATGAAAAACCCACGTTTTTAATTTTCTTTAAAAAAAAAGAAAATAACCCTACGTGGCTGAGAGAGGGGCCTGGGATATATTTACATGACGTGTATAGATCGTGGTTGTAACTTGCAAAGATACGCTCCCACGCTTTGAGTGGCTCTTGTCTGCCCCGTAGCACAGTAAAAAATATGGATGGTCCGGAAATTACGTACTAACGTTCAAAACGGTGCACACACACAAACACGCGCATCTACGAGGCTTCTAAGCGGACATCGCAGTGCTGTCAGTTCTGAGTGCCGCGTAAAGACGAGTTGCGTTTATTTATGTTACGTATAATTGGCTGTTTGAACTCGGCTTCATCATAACCGGAGATTTTGTTTTTTAAACTCCCTGCTTATTTTGAAGGTAAGAATGATTTTTATCAATATCGAATTCTATATCCGCGTGACCGTTTAATAAATTCGTAAATAAATAATTTGTAAAAAAAACCAACATGGTTTCTGCTACGATTTCTCATAATAGGCGTCTTTTTATAGTTTTCGTCTTCGAGGGTTTTGAATCCAATAGTGCTGTCAAAATGTAAATCCAAGATGGCGGCTGCAAAAAATATCGAGGTTTTCGTCATGGGTGTCGTTTTCATGGTTTTCGAGGGTGTTGAAACCGATGTTGCAGTCAAAATGCAAATCCAAGATGGCGGCTGCATAAATTATCGAGGTTTTCATCATGGGTGTCGTTTTCATGGTTTTCGAGGGTGTTGAAACCGATGTTGCAGTCAAAATGCAAATCCAAGATGGCGGCTGCATACATTATCGAGGTTTTCGTCATGGGTGTCGTTTTCATAGTTTTCGAGGGTGTTGAAACCGATGGTGCAGTCAAAATGTATATCCAAGATGGCGGCTGCATAAATTATCGAAGTTTTCGTCATGGGTGTCGTTTTCATGGTTTTCGAGGGTGTTGAAACCGATGTTACAGTCAAAATGCAAATCCAAGATGGCGGCTGCATAAATTATCGAGGTTTTCGTCATGGGTGTCGTTTTCATGGTTTTCGAGGGTGTTGAAACCGATGGTGCAGTCAAAATGTAAATCCAAGATGGCGGCTGCAAAAAATATCGAGGTTTTCGTCATGGGTGTCGTTTTCATAGTTTTCGAGGGTGTTGAAACCGATGGTGCAGTCAAAATGTATATCCAAGATGGCGGCTGCATAAATTATCGAAGTTTTCGTCATGGGTGTCGTTTTCATGGTTTTCGAGGGTGTTGAAACCGATGGTGCATTCAAAATGTATATCCAAGATGGCGGCTGCATAAATTATCGAGGTTTTCGTCATGGGTGTCGTTTTCATGGTTTTCGAGGGTGTTGAAACCGATGTTGCAGTCAAAATGCAAATCCAAGATGGCGGCTGCAAAAAATATCGAGGTTTTCGTCATGGGTGTCGTTTTCATAGTTTTCGAGGGTGTTGAAACCGATGGTGCAGTCAAAATGTATATCCAAGATGGCGGCTGCATAAATTATCGAAGTTTTCGTCATGGGTGTCGTTTTCATGGTTTTCGAGGGTGTTGAAACCGATGGTGCAGTCAAAATGTATATCCAAGATGGCGGCTGCATAAATTATCGAGGTTTTCGTCATGGGTGTCGTTTTCATAGTTTTCGAGGGTGTTGAAACCGATGGTGCAGTCAAAATGTAAATCCAAGATGGCGGCTGCAAAAAATATCGAGGTTTTCGTCATGGGTGTCGTTTTCATAGTTTTCGAGGGTGTTGAAACCGATGGTGCAGTCAAAATGTAAATCCAAGATGGCGGCTGCATAAATTATCGAGGTTATCGTCATGGGTGTCGTTTTCATAGTCTTCGAGGGTGTTGAAACCGATGGTGCAGTCAAAATGTATATCCAAGATGGCGGCTGCATAAATTATCGAGGTTTTCGTCATGGGTGTCGTTTTCATGGTTTTCGAGGAAGTTGAAACCGATGGTGCAGTCAAAATGTAAATCCAAAATGGCGGCTGCCAAAATTATCGAGGTTTTCATCATGGATGTCGTTTTCATGGTTTTTGAGGGTGTTGAAACCGATATTGCTATCAAAATAGAAATCCCAGATGTCAAATAACGAAAATAAGATAAATATTAAGTATTGAAAAGTAATTTGCGCAAAGTATTTTTCGTTAAACACAATTGCAGTTACAATATGGTGCCAAGGTCATCTTATACTTAGTTGGAACGCATAGTAAGGTGCGCAGCCACCGGGTTCATCAAGCATCAGCGCCACATAATTATGTTCCATTCTCCGCGCTCGTGACAACCCTCAGGCTGCAGTTGAGAGCGTAGGTATTTATTTCTACAATTAGGCCTTGTTTCCATACTATCCATATTTTGACTGCACCATCGGTTTCAACACCCTCGGAAACCATGAAAACGACACCTATGACGAAAACCTCGATATTTTTTTCAGCCGCCATCTTGGATTTACATTTAAACTGCACCATCGGTTTCAACACCCTCGAAAACCATGAAAACGACAACCATGACGAAAACCTCGATAAATTTATGCAGCTGCCATCTTGGATTTACATTTTGACTGCACCATCCGTTTCAACACCCTCGAAAACCATGAAAACGACACCCATGACGAAAACCTCGATAGTTTTTGCAGCCGCCATCTTGGATTTACATTTTGACTGCACCATCGGTTTCAACACCCTCGAAAACCATGAAAACGACACCCATGACGAAAACCTCGATATTTTTTGCAGCCGCCATCTTGGATTTACATTTTGACTGCACCATCGGTTTCAACTTCCTCGAAAACCATGAAAACGACACCCATGACGAAAACCTCGATATTTTTTGCAGCCGCCATCTTGGATTTACATTTTAACTGCACCATCGGTTTCAACTTCCTCAAAAACCATGAAAACGACACTTATGACGAAAACCTTGATATTTTTTGCAGCCGCCATCTTGGATTTACATTTTGACTGCACCCTCGGTTTCAACACCCTCGAAAACCATGAAAACGACACCCATGACGAAAACCTTGATATTTTTTGCAGCCGCCATCTTGGATATACATTTTGACTGCACCATCGGTTTCAACACCCTCGAAAACCATGAAAACGACACCCATGACGAAAACCTTGATATTTTTTGCAGCCGCCATCTTGGATTTACATTTTGACTGCACCCTCGGTTTCAACACCCTCGAAAACCATGAAAACGACACCCATGACGAAAACCTCGATATTTTTTGCAGCCGCCATCTTGGATTTACATTTTGACTGCACCATCGGTTTCAACACCCTCGAAAACCATGAAAACGACACCCATGACGAAAACCTCGATATTTTTTGCAGCCGCCATCTTGGATTTACATTTTGACTGCACCCTCGGTTTCATAACCCTCGAAAACCATGAAAACGACACCCATGACGAAAACTTCGATAGTTTATGCTGCCGCCATCTTGGATTTACATTTTGACTGCATCATCGGTTTATACACCCTGGAAAACCATGAAAACGACACCGATAACGAAAACCACGATATTTTTTGCAGCCGCCATCTTGGATTTACATTTTGACTGCAACATCGGTTTCAACACCCTCGAAAACCATGAAAACGACACCCATGACGAAAACTTCGATAGTTTATGCTGCCGCCATCTTGGATTTACATTTTGACTGCATCATCGGTTTATACACCCTGGAAAACCATGAAAACGACACCGATAACGAAAACCTCGATATTTTTTCACTATGGATTCATTATTATTATTATTTTTTATTATTTATTATTTACAAAAAACCTGTATACACTCAACAAAAATAATCGTCGCGACACCACACTGTTCAATGCGAAATAGAAATGAAAAAATATCTGGCTTGCGTTCTATAAGAGAGAGAGAGACAGACAGAGAAACATATCTGTCTGTCTCTTACTATAGCAAAAAGTGTCGTGACAACTTTTCGTAAGAATTTTTTTCCGTCTAGCCCCCTTTCACAACGCGCGATAAGGAACTTCGTTCCAAAAACTTTTTCAGAAATGTAACCAAAGTGCATTACGAATTTACGATTATATCGGCTCAAGATTGTTTAGTCCGTCTCAACACTAGCGCTACACTGGTTGCGTTGTGTATGTGTGAATAGCTACGCACACATGAACATTGCTCCCGTCTTTTACCTAAACTCGAGCGTTCGAATTTTGTGAACTGGCTCTTAATAACAAAAAATTTGAAAACTATTTGAAACTGCTGTCTGTATTTATATCTCTTTTGTTGACTTTACATTTAATTTTTCGGGATTGTTAAAAAGTCACGATCAGTATCTATCTAAAAAAATATTCAAGTAAGCATAAAGTTCAGACCATAGTAGTTTTCTTGTCTGTGGTCAATTTTAATACTGGCAACTCTAGATCGCTCCACTGCCAAATAAACAGAATTTATTTGTTGAAAGTTATACAGGCTAGTAGAGTAATAAGATTCGAAGTATTTCCTATTAACAATATTTCTGGTAGCGAAATGAAACTTAGTGTATTAATTAAAATTATTAATAACAAAGGTTAGGTTTTGCTCAGCAGTGGGATGATGTAGGCTAGCAGTATCAGTATCAGTAAGGTTAGGTTTTTGTGGGGCAGCCTTAATTTGATCTTTATGAGATTTGGGCTTCGAGTGTATCTTTGATTCAAGGCTATAAATATGATATAAACTATAACAGCAACAAATCATTAAATACATTTCTGTCACCTTCATAAACAGCCATTTACTCATTAGATTGAATTGAATGTTAATTAATAATGTCATTATGTACTAAAAATAAAATAAAGGCCTTTCAATTTATACTTGGGCCATGTCGACAGTACCGCCATCTATCTAACACTTGATGCCTCAATCTGACAATAGATCGAACGTTTTATTACTAACAGTACAAGTAGATATAGAATAGACACATTTTAATAATATATAATTATTTAATTTAATATAAAATAAAATTCACATTTAAATCGTCCATGAAACAGCAATAACATATTCATTTAGTGTTGTGACGTATTTTTGCTCATTTTAGTGATGCGACTAATTTATTTTTGTGTTGCTCAACTGATAATCTCAAAGTTTTTTTTCTTGCTCACAACAACTTACTAGTGACATCAATTGTAAAGATATTTAAACTAAGGTTCTTTTTATACTACAGTCTTGCTCATACTTTATTAAATTGAAAGCAAAAACAATATTCACGCTATCAAAAGCTATTACTTCAGTACGAAGTAAAGGTAACCATGTCCGCTCATGCTAACAGTAAAATAAACTTGTGCTGACAGCAAAATTCCGCTTTTGAATCTGAACGCGATCAGTACTAACTGCGTTCTAAAGCTGCCGTGCCGTGATCGTGTTCAGTTTCTATGATGAAAATTGCCCTGCGGCCGTATTACAAGGCCGTATTACCGGCGAGTGAAAGTGACAGAGCTATACAGGTCTATCGCCATCTCGTTCACTCACATGAACAAGCCTGGTTTTAAGACGTTGTAATACGGCCCCTGGTGGCCTACCATGACGTCTTAAACTACCTACCAGAGTAGTTCCAGTGAGGGGAACGAGGTGGAGCTAGAGGACTTGTATAGCTCTGTCTCTTTCACTCGCCGGAACAAGCCCGGTTTTAAGACATCATGATAGGGCACCTGAACCAGAATGAAAAACAAAATGGCGCTACAAACAGTAGACGCTCAGCTTTAAATCGTTTCCCGCCATCTCGTGCCAACTTTTCATAATAGTATCCATCAATATATAAATTATAATTATTTTCATAACTTATTAATATTTAAATTAAAATGCCGATTAGTACAAAATATTTGATTTTGTTGTGACCATAATAAAAATTTACAAATTTTTATTTTTAAGTATAACATCTTCATAGTCATCTTAAATTTTAAGTTTTTTTTTCTTCAAATGATATTATTTAGTTAGATTGTGTAATATGTAGATAGAAACGCGCTGTAAACGCCAAGAATATTAAATTTTATTATACACTTATTAAAAATCACCTCTTTGGGTTATTGTTAATTTATTTATGTTAACAATATCATATTCAGCCTAATTTTAGGATGCGTGGTAGATTTACCCCCGTGCTTGACTCCAATCAGCCAGTTCGACCTTATAGGTTTTTAATTATGATAATTTTGTTTTCTTAATTTACAAATCGAACGTGAGTTTTCTCATCGGCCTTTGTGTATTCATAATCGGCTAGTTTCGGCTTCATGGAACGTTAAATAATTGATTTGAATCTCTGTAGATGAACCAAAAACTAGCAGTGAAAAACGTCACAAATGTAGTGTGAGACAAAGACAACGCCTTACAAAGCCGAAATGGGACGATAATCTCTTTCCAAAGGTCGATGTGTAAAATTTATCGTCGAAAACAGTACATGGCACATTGTTAAATCCACCAATGACTAAAAATGGCGTTCCCAGCGTGTTTACCTTAGATATTATAATATGCTAGTGAGATGAAGATTGGAAAAAAAAATCTAGTAATGTCGACTTACTGCGAAATAAAATGAACATAGATCATTCCAAAATTATCTTTGTGGAATAAAATAGCAATAATATTTCAGCATTCCTTTTAACAGTAAGGTTAGTATGGTAATTAGGTCAATTATTAAATGAGTGTAAGCGAATTTACTGAGGAATCATCGCTATTGTTTATTGTCATCTGGTAGCCCACCATGAAATCTTAACGCGATCTAATTTAGGCTGTGGGAAAGAGATGGCGCTACACGACTTGTATAGCTCTGTCTCTTTCCCACAGCCTAAACTGGATCGCGTTAAGAGCTCGTGGTAAGGCCACTGATATTCATACCGGTGCTAACATAGTTTAGAGAACCAAACTGGTGGTTCGATAATATTATGCAATTTCTTTTTTTCTTTTGTTTTCTTGAGTGTAGCGTTTGAACGTAACAAAGATGTGGAAAAGGGGCAAAATATCGGAGTATCTTTATTGATTCTAACTAGAACTTAGGCTGATAATAAGCCCAAGATCTCAATTGAGTGAAGAATTGGATAATTTATGAAAGCATGAGGGGTTATTCATTTTCTTTGTTACGTTTAAACATTGTTTAAATCACTAATTTTTATGATGACACTATCCTGTCATTAAATTAATTTTCAATTTCGATAACAATCGTTTTTATATTTTAAAATGCAATTATGTTTGAATATCATTATTTGTCATAATCATTATGGTGTTTTCGCAAGGAATAGTGCGAAAAAATATCGCAGTGTGAAATGATAACAATTTATTAAATGTTTATTAGGTTACATTTTAACAATCCAGATTATCATCCCTCACTTTATTTTATTTGGATGTCGTCATTGTAATTTTGATAACAGAATTTGTAATTATTGTCAATTTGGTGTTTAAAAATAAAACTAAATAACACTTTCTAGTCTTTGTTTCATTTATTCCACAATGGAGTAGCGAAGGATGGTTCTCTCGTAGTCAGTCTACGACCTGATTTATCAGATGCAGTACTGTTGAAAAAGATTCTGCCCAGACGGCTAGACAGCCAAATGACATAGTACTGTAGAGGTTTTACTCTGAGGTCTAACCTCAGATAGTTTTGAAAGCGCTGGCTGGATCAAGCCGCTCAATGATTTCAAATATTAAAATAAAGACGTAGAATTGTCTAGTACGTTCTAGAAGAAAAAACAAGTTGTAAAATGCGTGTGTCAATGAATACAATTTTTAATTCGCTAAAATAATCTTTTATTTAATAAATCACACGCCGATCCCTACAGTACAGACTGGACAAGGCATTTATAGATTAGAGGCCTTACCCTTAAACGATCCAGTTTAGGCTGTGGGAAAGAGACAGTGCTATACAAGTCGTCTAGCGCCATCTCTTTCCCACAGCCTAAAGACTCACGCTTTAAGAGTTCATGGTAGGCAGTACTAAGTTGTACTCATAGAGCAACTTTAATTATGTCTAGCAGTGGAATAGGGTGGGCATGCGCGCGGCGAGTAAAGGGCAACTCGCTGTTCGACGGCGCGTTGTGTTCCACGCGCGCATCAAAGAGCGTCAGCATGATGACGGGGCCCCCCCTCTAGAGGGCCTATGCCGGCCGGAGTCGCGGGACTTATTACCGTGACCCCGGAACATAAAGGGCTATTGAATGACACCGTGGATTTTAGTCAGTACGAGTCTGACAGTCTCTCCCACCCTGCCCGGGGTGGGAGGACTCATTTTGATGATTTTACCACGTAGTACCAGTGGAATAGGGTGAGCCATTTTAATAAATGCATAATGTCTATAAACATCATCAGCCGTTTGGTCAAAACAGATTTACTTATATGCCATATTTTATGTGATACGATTGTATTCTGTTTATTTTTCTCAAGGCTGAAAGCAGTTCAAGGCAAGTAGGCTGTTGACTCTTTCCGCTACAGTCGGTTCCCGACAAAAACAGTTCGGTAATAAATAACCATTCAAGTCAAGACTAGAGTTATGTATTTGTCTTTTTATAAGTAGTCTCTATTGAATGAGAGACTCAGTTTTTCTGATGTTTTTTTTTTGGCATTCCTACTCAATGCATTTGCCTCAATTTGCTCTTAATTTTTTTTTAGTCTGTTTTCTACTGTTGCCAGTTGTAAAAATACAAATTATACTCGGGGTAACAATTTCTCCACGTTGTCGGTTGATATTTCATAAAATAGAACAGAAATAAAATTTTTAGCAATGTTATTAAAAGTTAAATACAACAAACAAGTTACAAAACTTTAAAAAACATTTCATATTTTTCTCAATTAGGATTATAGAATAATTATTATTATTCTGTGGTAGTTTATTTACGTGACATTCGATGTCAGAGTCAAACACTAGCGTTGACAACACTGAAATGAGCTGTCAAGACGTTTTACCTTTGAGAGAATGTAGAAACAATTGATTTTACACGTTTTATAAAGTTGTTTTTCTGAGATTATTTACTTTGTTTATGAAGATTGAATATCTAGCCGTCTAACTGTCACACGATGGCAGCCGCGGCTCAAAGCGATTTATCGATCGCGGAGCTGAAGGCTGAGATCGAGAGGCTTGGCCGCGAGCTCGATCAGGCCAGCAGCGAGAAGATCCAGTCGGCGCAGCTGGGTCTGGTGTTGCTGGAGGAGAAGAGTGCCCTGCAGCAACGATGCGACGAGCTGGAAAGTCTCTACGAGAACACGAAACACGACCTGGAAATCACACAAGAGGTTAGTGGCCTACATTCTGCTCATTTCACTCTTCATGCATTAATGGGTACATTAAAACGTGCCGAAACGGACATTTAAAGCAGTCTTTAAGAAATTCATATTATGCACTACTTTCAAAAGTTGCAAGTGAAAATTAAGTATAACCTACATACACTGAAACAGTTAGCTGAACAACTCTAAACATTCTACATACATTATAAATTAGTGCAATTACTTCACTAATACTAGATTAGTTACTGCTATTTTCTTTATCATTCAGAAAAGTTAGACAAAACTTTTTTGGCAAAGTTTTAAATTCTTTCTGAATGAGAAAGTTAGAATGAGGAATTGTTTCACATGAGTAATGATATTAAATGCCTTCTCTTCACTTTATTTTTGGAGTTTATGTTACAATTACCCTGAGAACTTAGAAAATTTGTTTTATTTTTACTGTCCGAGATATGCAATTAATGATTATTCCTAAAGTCTGTACTTTACAACATAATTTTTGTAAAGAAATTCTCTTAATATTTTTCTGAGAACGGGAATACACATGTTTTAATAATTATTTTCTCTAATAACAGTTAAATATTTCTCTTATTCGTAAATTAAACTTTGCAGTTACTGTAGCCTGCTTATCAGTGCATACCAATTTATTTAATGTCTGACTAACTAACATAATTGACATTGCTTTGCTTTCAGGAAAATGTTACAAAAAACTAAAATATTTATGGCATTATAATTACCTCTTAATTTACCTATTGTATGGGAAATGTAATTTATACAGCCATGACCAATTAATAAAAGTTTTAGTATATTAGAAATAGGTACTAATTAGGAAAATGGCTAATTAGAATAAATTTATTTGGATTGTAGTAATGTATAATCATAATATTATTGCTGCTTGATTGTATAATCCTCAATATAAGTTAATAATTTAGTTTGCCTCAACATACTGCAACAATTAGAATGACATCTAGAAAGTTATAATTAAAACGGCTAAAATTTAAATGCACATCAATAATTCTTTTTGTATACCAAATATACTGAATGTGCACCAAATCTAAAACTTGCTTTAGCAAGATTTCAGGGACACCCCGAAGTTCGGTTTGGTTAGGTTCCTTTAAACCTTGTACACAGAAATAGAAACCCCGCGAAGCGGGGCTTCGTCGACCCTGCTTAGGTAGATTTTTTTTTATTACACCTAGTTATGACATATTTTGGTGCACATTCAGTATATTTGGTGGAACACAGGCAAAATTAGGTAAATGAAATGGAATAAATTGAAGTACTTTAAATACCATCCAATTAAAACTAGCTGTTTCTCACAGTTTCACCCGCGCTGCTTGGCAAAACCCATCCTGCAAAATTAATTAAAATCAGTACTATGGAACATAAACAATAAATTTAGAAGACAGACAGTTAATTCGGTGCAGTTAATATTTTATAATTTTTAAAAGACTTAAATTAAATTTTCTGTTTCTGAACTTTTTAAGTTCTACTAAATGCAGTATTGCTATCTTGAGTGACAATATCTTAATTTTATTATCTAAAGTAGCACTTCGCCCACGACTTCGTCCGCGCGTATTTCGACCTTTTCCTCTGTGAATTTCTACTCCCGGCCACCCTCCCTATGGTATACTTTTGGAAAATCCAAATTAATATCCAGAAAAAATCTATCAACCCCAAAAACAACACCTCAGGGGTCGAATTTGACAAAATCCCGTCTGAGGTAGAACCTCATCATCATCATCATCATCAGCCTATAAATGTTCCCACTGCTGAGACACAGGCCTCCTCTATGTGACAGGAAGTGGGTCATAATCCACCACGCGGGCCCAGTGCGGAACGTACGTCCTAAAAATCCCATAAACAAAACTTTAAACTTTTCACTATCAAAAACAAAGTCCCGACTTAGTGAGAATCTACGTCCTAAATACAAACTATCAACACCAAAAACAACCCCTTAGGGGGCGAATTTCGCAAAACCCCGTCTAAGGTAGCGCGTACGTCCTAAAAAGAACCCGCGTGCAAAATTTGAAACTTCTAGTACTTGTAGTAACAAAGTTTCATACAACCTACGAGTATCAACCCCAAAAACAACCCCTTAGGGGTAGAATTTCGCAAAATCCCGTCTTAGAGGGTACTTAAGTCCTAAAAAGAACCCCTATGCAAAAAATTTAAACCCCTAGCACTGGTAGTTTCCGAGATTTCGTGTCCTAGTAGTGAGTGACCTTTTGCTTTTATAATTATATAGATTCCTCTATCCTTAAAAATATGCAAATAATAAAGATGAGAAAGTTACTGTATGCCGCTCACAAAAGTTGAATAGATTATGATGAAATTATGCAGACTTTAAAATTATTCCTATACCTATCTAGTTTTGGGTTATGTGTGCTGTCTATGTAAATTATACTTTTTTTAAGTGATAATTAAGTATTATTTCCTTAAAAAGAATTAGATTTCACTTACAAAAAAACTGGTGGTCTTCTGATACCAAATTATTGAGTTATAATTTTTATTTAATCAGCAACTAACATATCAAAAACAAAATTAAAAGTTATGCGAGTTATTTAAAAATTAAAACAGGTTCTTTATATGTTTTAGGGAATGAAGAAGTTCTCATGGGAGCCTCTTAAAACTGTTAGTAAAGCTATATGTTTGATGCAATAATTGCAATTAACCATGTCTTCCATACCAATATCATATGACTACACTGAGTGTACCACAAGCACAGTGCATAATGGACAGCAACCAAGTGCATTAATTTTCAATATTTTAGCGATTATTTAATAAACCTTTAAAAGTTGTTAGTGTTTAACTTAGCAGTACAGCAAATACCACCAGTTACCACTTAATTGCATCCCCTACATTATGGTCCTTCGAGCCGGATGACTGGAAAATCTGAGCTCTAGGGAACAAACCCTTAAAGTTGTTTTCTTATTCTGACTTTATTTCTCTTTTGTTATCAGGCTCTTATGAAACTAGACACAACTCAAAAGGTAACGACACGGAGTGGAATAGAGCAAGAAAATGCTCTCCTCAACGAGTCTGCTGCTATGGAGAGCTCCCTCACCCTCCAGATCCTGGAGCTGGAGAGTGAATCCAAACAGGTATTACTTCCTTTTTTTTTTTTTGATAATTTTAAAGGATCCTAGTCACTGTGAAGTTTTTGATACAATAGGTAATGTAAATTTAAACTTTAAACACATTCATATAAGGTTGATAATTGTATAGCAGAACATTCACTTCTTCAAATAGTTTTTTTGCTTTGGGGTCTCGTATAGGTTTGGCGTTATTTAGAATAATAACTTACTATAATGTTGTTATAAAATATGACATGCTCTTTCATTTGAAAGTTTTAATATTTTTATTATAAAAAAAATGCGGTAATTAATATTGTTGGTAGAAAAATTTCTCTCCTAAAGTAATCTCAATTAAAACTCTGAATCGGAGGCGATTATTTCTCTTATTGTTTTTTATTCAGCAAACATAATAAGTCTAATCGAAGATGAGAAAGAAAAGATTGATAAGTTTTTTATAGTTTAAACTTTAAAAAATAAAAACACATTGGCATTGGCAAAATATCTCGAGCTTTAGGCGGCCTAGTCTAGTATAGGGTTTCAATAGAATAAAGAGGCCTTCTTAGACTGGTTGTGCTGTACGTTAATGACGTTTTATTATCAGTTATGTAGTACCCTGTGCAAATTAATACCTGTTACCTATAGCATGAGTAATTTTCAACTCTGATAAGGGAAATCTAAAATAACTTGTGAAGTACCGTTGTTCAATTAAAGCGGGTGACTAACTGCGATCACAAACTGCACATGACGATGTCTTCCGCGATATAAACCAGTTTAATTTTAAGTTATGACGAGCTCCTCATTATCTCATTTAACAATTTTCCCGAGACACTTCTGACAGCATGCCTACGCTCCGTTTTAATGAAATGGGAGCAATTGGCGTGAATCATGCGCGGACCCTCGGAACAGTGCTCGTGAGACGCCCCTACAACACACTACAACTACATGTTGTACTGAAGTACTGCTCCATATTATTTCTATCGTAGAAAATACTGCTAACCGTGCTTAATCACCAGTAATCAATCTTGCTGCAGTCAAACCCGCGAACCAATAGACCTCTCGTCCGTGATGTAATCCTCCGAATGGCGTAAGCGCAGCCGACGGGAATCCATAACACTGATCCAGAAATACATTTTTATTTGCCCGGCCTTGATTCACGTATTCACGCATTACTCAATGGTGTGTAGATTTTTAGCAATGCACGCTAGTTCTGTGCATTAGTGTCTTTTTTAAATTACACCGGATATTTAGTGCGTGTGCCAAGTGAATGTGTGTAAATAAATAAATATGTTGTAGTGTAGTGCACGCGGATTGTCGGAAACTGAAAAATGAATGAAGGAGGCGAGGTATTAATGTGTTATTATTATTTCGTGTTATTCAACTGGGTCTCTAAGGGGAGGTTGTGAGACATTACTCGTGTTTCACGTCAAAGAGTGTTTACAGTAATAATGGAATACTGTTGACACTTGTTTAGTTGCTGGCAGCTCGCCAACAAACAAACTACGGCTAGATTTAATCTCCATTTACGGGTTTATCGACATAAAGTTGTCCCGAACTTTATGTCCCGCACATGCATAATTTATGAATTCATTCAATAGGGTCCTTTTATGTCGCGACTATTTGTGAGATAACGTCTCGATAGGGAATTGTTCTGAAAACTATTCGGTTAGTTATTTGTAAGGAATTCTATTCTCTGTATTGTGGCTTGGAAACTAAATATCTTGTTTGCTCTAGTATCAAAGTAATTCGAACTTAACGGCCTCATTCTCCAACAATAGGGGGAGTCGGAGCACTCACGGAGATTATTTTACGGTCACTATATTATTATATCAGTTCATATTGTCCCTCAGCAAATTTCTTCCTCCACCTCTTACATTACTCACGGCTCACGGCTGCATGTTTTAAACTAATCTCTTGTCTAGTTCGTCACCACAATCACTTTTCGTGACATAAATTATTCGAAACGTTTATTCAGCATGAAGTTCTTCCACTTTGTTAATTAATCAAGTATAACTAGAGTCACGATGTATGAGTAAGTGGCGGTGACCGCGGGCCTGTAGGTCGATTCTCTTATCACTTGTAACAGATTTGTTTACAATGCCTGACTCAGAGCAGACTGCACGCATTATATCGTCCGGTATCGTGGCCTGCTGTGCGTCGGTGCACTTAAGGCGGTCGCCCACGGCGTTACAAATGCTACTGTCTAGCAGTGATGTGGACGTGATATATTCGAAAAACGTCACGTACTATGTCATAGATCATCAGAATCGATGCATACCCAACGCAGGATCGAAACAGAAGGTGAAACACCACTAAACGGTCGAGAACATCCCGGTTTCAGAGATGTTTCCCCAAGAATGATCAGGCTGTGGAATGAACTTCTTTCCAAGGTTTTCCCAATTAACTACAATATGGGGCTCTTCAAAAAAAGTGCGAACGTCTGTAAGGACGGTAACGCGCATAACTCTGGTTTTGCAGGCTTCCATAGGCTAAGGTGGCCGCTTTTCATCAGGAGGCCGTATGCTTGTTTGTCGCCGTAATGCTATTAAAAATAAAAAAAGAAAACGGTGCAGACGTGTGGCAAGCAAACAATCGCTCTTGTTGCAATCCACATCGCTTCTCTAATCTCCCAGTCCAGTATTTTGTCGCTCCGTATCGCTCGTCTCCGCTTTGGTAGAGACCAGACCTTACTGTGATCTACATGATTGGACTTTATGTAGGATTTTATTGGATAAGAAGTGACAGGACGTGTGACAATTTTATTGCCATTGGCAATGACAAGTTCATTTCGTCTTTGTTGCGTGTTTACAAACTATCTTCGAAGTTTGTCTTACGACTAGATTATAATGTTCAGTATTCTATCTCATTTTTACACCTCTCTACGTAGACTTCATCGATTATCGTCGATATTCTTCGCTGTAGGTGTCTTGCTCACAGATTTGTATCTTCTCTTCGTTTTGACGATTCATCTTTAATAACCTTTATAATACTCGATCGGTTGAACCCAGTAAGTTGGCAGATCATCATTATCAGTCTATAGCAGTCCACTGCTGGAGATAGGTCTCTCCAATTGCATGCCATTTCACTCGGTCAGTGACTAGTGGCTACACTCATCCAGCTGTTACCGGCCACGCTGTGAAGGTCGTCGCTTGCGTCAGGCCGGTTTGAAATATATATTTTTTCTTTTTTTTTTGTCTCCCATTATGCACAGATTTGTGCCTGCATTTGATTTTTTAACAACCCCCAAATTTTTAACCTAATTTATATAGGAAGAGGTTCTCAATCAAGTTGGTATTTTTAGTTCTCCAGACTTTGTGAATACAACTCGAAAGGCACTTGATGTTCTCACAATAATAATAAATGTCTGCCATGTGCCGAATGTCATCTAGACGGATGACGGAAGTTGCTTAATACCATACGGCTGCGGACAGCAATGACATAAATAAGTCTACGTACTACGATTCACACCTGTTTCGAATTATATCCGTCTATGAAAATCGATGGGGTTGAAACGACTTACTGGGTCATATAGTATCGATTAATCTTCTTCGTATTCTATTCATGAATTCTAAACGACTACAGTTACTGAACGACCTTGAAAGATAATGTCAATTCAACAAAAGATTATTTCCTGATCGTAAAATGTAAGGGTGGGATGTGATACCTTTTATCGTTGTGTTATTTTACGGCTTCCAACCTTCTTCGTTTTTACGATGTCCTCAGAAAAGGGAGGAAGGATACACTGACAATTTAATGTTTCAATTACAAGAAAATATCTTACGTCAGAAAAATAAACTTTGTAACACTGAGTCCCAAATTCCAAAACCAGTTCAACTTTTTATACCTTCTAAAATTGATGCTCCTTTTTAATGTTTTGGCTTTTTGAGATGAGTTTGCTCTTGACTCAAGTCTAGGTCAAAGGTTACAGAGACAGTCGAAGATGGAGTGAGCTTACCCAGAAGAAGTCTGTGAAGGCCACTCTTACTTTAAAGGGTCAAAAAGACAAATACTCAAACTATAATAAAAGCTAAGTATGTATTTCTTAGCTTATACCTCCCTGTATTTACATTTCATTACGATACCTATGTAAGTGGTTCTCTATTAGCCTATTGACCTAAGTGAGGCCTGACCGTGTTACTTTTACGATTGGCCGCTCCCTGACGGGGCTTATTTGTAAAAAGGGCGGGGCTCATCACTAAAGTGCTTATAACTTGTTCTTGTAAATTCATTGTACGTAAATGACTAGACGTTGACAGCGACTTTGCCTGTGTGTGCTTGATCTAGACACGCGGAGCGTGGCCAGCCCAGCACCAGGCGCGCTCACAGTGTGTAATATAATTATTCTACGGGAACGTGATATCTTGATCAAAAGTATTGTATGTTTATTCCAGACCTGTATATTAAACATGCAATTCTGTTTAGTAGTTTTTTGTGTGAAATAGTAACAAACATCCATCCATTCTCTTACACATTCGCTATAATATAAGTTATAAGTTAGATTAGATATTATAGTTATATGAGGTTTTATGTCTGCTGTGGTTGTAAGGCAATATCGTATAGACATTGATCATTATAGTAATCTCAGTATAAGGTCAGCATCTAATTGAAATCAACTGCAGAACTTATACAGTAGATGATTAGATCTTTATTCTAGGCCCGCACCGACTTCTTAGCATGTCATGCCATCATCAAGTATACAGGTAATAGGGCTTGAGATGCCGGATAGAAGATAGGCGATTGTCTGTGGGGACACCGCATATACACATGAGGTCTGATGCTTTCTTGAATCCTGACTTGGGTTCTGTCGGGACAGTCTCTTTTTTTATTTCGATAAACTCGGTTTTGACCACTATATTGATGGTAAGCAATTATGTGCACGACGGAGAAGCACACTTGCCTATTTAATAGATTTCCAAGTCGGCCAAGGTAACTCATAAGTCGTAACCTTCCGATTTTTTTCTGATGATCATAATTTGACGAGATCATAGTTATCGAATTGGCAACTAAATAATAGAAGAACGCTACTTACATTTCTGTCTCTGTATATTTTTCAGCTGGAATTATGCCTCTTGTAATTGCACCAAGGCTAACCCGCTCGGGCTAGCCGCAATCGCGGCTGTAAGACCCCTCTTTGAGGAGTGGCTGGATAGGTCCCACGGCGTCCTCACCTACCGCATGACACAGGTCCTCACCGGACATGGCAGCTTCGGGAGGTACCTGTGCATGATAAAAAAGGAGGAAACGCCCGGGTGTCACCACTGCGAGGATCGCCCGGAGGACACGGTGGAGCATACGGTGCAGGACTGCCCAGCTTGGGCGGAGCACCGCCGTGTCCTCACTGCGGCGATAGGCGGAGACCTCTCGCGCCCGGCATTGGTTGCGGCCATGCTGCGGGGCGAGACGGAGTGGGAGGCGGTCGCCTCCTTCTGCGAAGCAGTCATGCTCGCGAAGGAGGAGGCGGGCCGCCTGAGGGAGAGGATACCGTCCTCCCTCCGCCCGAGACGCAGTGGTAGACGCCCACGGCGACGGATGTCGCGGGACGATCTCCGGCCACCGTAGGCGCGGGCATGCGGGCGGCGAGTAAAGGGCAACTCGCTGCCCGACCATGGACCATGCCCGGGTCGACGGCGCGTTGTGTCCCACGCGCGCCTCAAGGAGCGTCAGCATAATGACGGGGCCCCCCTATAGAGGGCCACAGTCCTGCCGGGGTTGCGGGACATACGTATACCGCGACCCCGGCACACAAAGGGCTACCGAAGGACACCGTGGATTTTAGTCAGTACAAGTCTGACAGTCCCTCCCGCCCTGCCCGGGGTTGGAGGACTCATTTGATGATTTTGCCACGTAAAAAAAAAAAAAAAAAGGCTAACCCGCTGAAACGTCCTTCAATTAAAATGCCCTACCTACGTATAAATTCCCATCAACCGGTCGATTCATTTCTGTATTGTCATAAAGTTCCACAATGAATGCCCACACTTTCTATGTAAAAGAATAAAGACCATAATGGGTGTGGGTACGTGATATGGTGTTAGTGGTTCCCAAAGTTAACTGAACCGCGATCCACCTGACAAAAACTTGTTGGGACTCGCCAAGGATTGGGATCTTTTAATGAGAAGCATGTATTTGTTACCGATTTTAGCATCAACTATTTATTACATATTTTTATTCTGAATGACTTGGATTCATCAAATTTATTTCGGTACATATTTAGCCACTGTCGAAAATTCCGCCCGACATGTTTTTCAGGGCCCACTTACTTTCGCTCGCCCCCATACTTTGGTAAATGCTGCCAAAGTCCATTAATTACACTCAAAAAGAGTGGTGGCTTTGTATTAATTGTAAAAAGTAATGATCGTGGCGTTTCAACGCCGCTTTGTGATATCAGCCGTAAATCAACGTTACCGGCTCTAATCCCCGAAGGCCGTTACATACAATGAAGACTTAATGGGAGGGTAGTCGTAAAATAATACTGCGTACGACGATGTTGATGGTTTTGTCTCTTTCTTCTTCGGAGTTAAACAAGGTCAAGTTAAAGTGTAATGCATTTATTCTGTTACTAGCTTTAGCCTAAGGCTTCGTCCGGAATTAGCGTATAGTACTATGTATTAAGGCAAAAAATGTCCTATGAGTTAATCTATTTTACAATCATCCAAAATCAGTTCAGTTGCATTTACTTGAAAGAGTAACAAACATCCAGCCATCCTTCTATCCTCAAAAACTTACGTATTTAAGATAGAGTTAGCAAGATAAGATTTATTGGGCTAATGAGAAGTTTCGCTAGCTAGTTAATCATAACCATCATGCATCTAACTAGATTTTTTTGACCTTCTCTTCTTTCTATGTACTTACTACCTACTGATAAAAAAATATAACCCTCCTGGCGCAGTCGGGTAAAAAAAACTTAATCTAAGGATCTCCAAACACTTCTCATGATTGAGTAATTATATTTTGTGATTATCTTACTACGCAAGTATTAAGATATCAGAATGCATTTTGTATAATTTATTATTCATCGTAGAATTTGTCCCTGTCACCTTTGACCTATAGACTAGAGTCGAGGCCAACCCCATATCAAATAAATAAGACAATACAATTTACTGCACAGCGGAGCTAGTTATATAACAAAGCTAACTAAATTAAGCGGTTGGAAGTCACCGTTCAATGGCGCTATCGTTCATAAACGATCGGCAAATATCCGTTTAATATTCAAGCATAACAGAGTTCAGTATCTAATAATCTGAAACATAAATTTAGTTTACAATCAAGTTGTAAGGCACCCACCACATTGGCGGGAAGCGAGCAGCGGATTAGCAGTTTTAAACTTAGATATTTGATAAAGTTCTGACCAGCAGTGGTGTGAGAAATCAATAATCAACTTAAATATAATTACTTTCATGGGAACTACACTATTTTGTATGCTATACAGAAGAAATTCCTATTGTGGGCAAAGCTTGAAAAAAATAACTAAATCGTGTTGATTTCAAAAGCTTTCAAATTGTATAGTCGTCGTCAATATCGTATCACTTGTTGTAAGACAAAATAGCCAGTACAAGTCGCTTTCTCATTCTCATCGGCCTTTAGGGTCTCCCTTTGCGTTCTTGGGCCTCGATACCCTGTTTCGACAGTCCCGCGACCCACCATGAGCTAACCTGGGGTTTTGTGATTATTTTAAACTTATTTTTATAATTGAACTTCGCGTGTGTTAAAATATCCACGTTTTTCACGCCATAAATTTAAACTCCGTGACGATAAGAATCGCGTACACGTTCCGTTTTCATCAATAACGTTTTATATCGTTGCGAACTTGCGAACACCTTCATAGTGTGCAAATTGTGTACGAGCCTGATTTATTGCTTGTTAATGTTTTATAGGTATTCTACAAAGCACATGTCGTATTTTATTTTGGCAGGTTTTTATTATAAAGACTACTTACTTACTCTACGTATAAAATTGTATTATTATTGTCTGTTTTCAACATTATTGACAAAGATTTTTGCTCTGTTCATTCATGCTTCGTGGTGCCTATGTTTGATCTCCAGGTCGAAAAAGCTGTGTATTATGAAATTTTCAGTAGCAGCTCGGAGTTTGTATTTGTATCTATTTAGTGGCAATAAACTCACCCTGTATTATAAGGAACTTAAAGGAATTATAGTCTACCTAATGCACATCTAAGTAGGAAAATGGTAGCCAGACGGTAGCATTGTGTGGATTTGGAGATGCACGCATAGCATTGTGCCGTAGAAACGCGTTTTGTCCAAGACAATATAATATGACAGAACGTAGATTTTTTTTACCGTTTTAAGCATGACAATGTTTACACGATATTTTTTTTATATTTTTCAATGGTTTGCGGATCGTACCATACTCGTACAAAAATAGTCGAATTGTATAGAAATAACCATGAAATAACTTTATCTATTCGTGGTAGAACAGAGATAGAATTGGTCATGCTATGCGTGCTGTAACTTACCTGTAAATATAATTAGTCCATTTAATTTAACGATTATTTAATTATTATTTTCTTCCCACAGTTACGTCATGAACTAGACCGCGTGGTAAGCGAAAGAGATCGCTTACTAGCCGAAAGCTCAGAGCTCGGTCACGACAAGCAGTCCCGCGAGTCGGAGCGCGCAGCCCTAAGGGCGGAACTTCGGGAGGCCCGCCAAAGGGAACAGAGGCTGCTGGTAGATATTGGGGACTTGGAAGACGAGAATATCTCGCTGCAGAAGCAAGTGTCCGCGCTTAGATCATCACAGGTTGGTTACCAAGATTTCTTTATAACTTTTATTGTTTCATAGATATTTGGAAGTATCCTTTCTATCTTGGGCATCATGCATCACAAGGAAAAGAGAGAAGGCATTACCTTTGTAATATAGTCCAGTCATTAAAGCCCAAACCCGAAAATAATTAGTAACTTGCTGAAATTTTAGGGGGTTCTTAAGGAAGGTAAAATAACATACCGGGTGATTTTGCAGCGTTCTGGGGTGTACGGAAAGGGTTGAAAAGGGGTGAAAAGGTGTTTTTTGCTAATAACATTGCCAAAAAAATTAGTAACACGCTGCAAATTTGGAATAAGGTTGTTCTTACGGTTTTGTAACGTGTATTAAATTTGCAGCGTTTTGCAGCATACGGAACATTGTTTTTTTTAAAAAACAGTGCAATTAGTTAAAAACAGGGGTAAGAAAATTAGTAACACGCTGCAAATTTGGAATTAGGTTGTTCTTACCGGTTTGTAACGTGTATCAAATTTGCAGCGTTTTGCAACATACGGAACATTGTCTATTATTGAAAAAACAATGAAATTATTTAATCACACGGGTGAAAAAAATTTGTAACTCGCTGTAAATTTGTAATTAAGTTGTTTTTACCGTTTCTTAACGTATATCGCACTGTTTTTTTAATAATAAACAATGTTCAATTTTTTGTAAAACGCTGCAAATGTGATATACCTTACGAAACGGTAAAATTGTGTATTGTAAATGTTACTTTTAACGACATGGAGATATTAAGTCGCAAAATAGCTAGGTTTTTTTGAAAGTTCATCACGACGTTGGTAAAACTAACGCATCGTGCTGAGCAGAAACTGGATGATCCTTTAAAAGCATGATCGAACGATTTGTTGTCTTAAAACCTGAATCTCTAAGGAAAAACTATGTAACGCTAATTTAAATGCGACTAAACTTAAGCCTTTGGCCACTGGTATCCACATCTATAACATTTGCGGCCACAAAAATGGCCGAAATGTATAATTTTATTCGAAATTCTTTAGACTTGAGAGGACTTTGGTATAGAAGAGCTGAGAACGTATTTACGGAGCTTAGTTTATGGTAATAAAACTACTTCTCACAGGTCGAATTCGAAGGTTTAAAACATGAAGTCAGACAACTACGCGAAGAGGCTGAGAATGCGCGCGCCATGGCTGAAGAGACCGCAGCGCTGCGCCGCATTGCTGAGCGACAGCTGGCCGAAGCGCTGGAAGCGCTGCAAGCTGAAAGAGAAGCCAAGTTCGCTGCTAAGAAGGAGCTCGATGCTCACCTTAGCAGGGAAGCAGCCTACAATATTACTAACTTGGCGTATAGTATACGAGGTAAGTTGACGAATATGAAAGTAACTATGATCATCATTTCATTTTCAAACTTCGAAGTTTGAAAACTGTTCTGTATTCATAAAGCTTTACGAATTAAGTGAATGCGAAGGTACGCTGTGATAATTAATTGCGAGATTAATAGCCAACATCATATTTGTAATACTATTTGTGTCTGATATTTAAAAAAAAAAACATAAGATGAACTGAGAATTATCTAAATGGTAGTTACATTTATGACATTTCTTCCAAAGATTAAATTAATCAATGCATCAATTTACCGTCATATTTCTCGACATGACATTTCCTCAGTAAGCGTATAAATAATACGTATAAACAAAATAAATCTTTTAAATATGGATTTATATATTTCTTCAAGCGTTTCAAATTAGTATATTTAAAAACACAAGAAATACATAATTTCATTTTCATTTCATTTATTCGGAAGCAAATACTTTAGTATGATAACTCACGTTGACACGTTTTTAACACTGACTACGAATTCTTTACGATTTGAATTTGGAACAAAAAGAAACAAATTATAGTTCTTTGTTGTAAATTCACAACTACCCCCTTCGACTAACATCAAAATACAAATTACGTTAACAGTTTTTATTTTTAAGAGTGCTTGTTTTTAAAAATATAGTGCCGTAACGTGCTACTATAGTATAATACCTTGGAAATATAAGATAATCTACGCCGATGACCGACGATAGTCTTAGAAAAGGTAAATTGGGAGTTCATCAGAACCTCGATGCATTTTGTTACGAGACCCAAAATATTTTTATATCATTTGGATGTTTTTTTTTTACAAACAGACCATAGTTTCAATAAATAATTCTAGGCAGTTCAAAATGTGGAAACGTGATATATTTTTCAGCATTTTCCATCTACCTAAGAATAAGTAGAATCTCTAAACCTAGAGTAAACCTTGTTCTTTCTTACCAGGTATGCCAGAAGACGGCACGGAAGACGAGGGCGAACCAGGCGGTTCCTCCTCAGCCGAGCTCGCCAGCGCAATGGGTGACCACCACGCTGACCTGTTCTCCGAAGTCCACCTGCACGAAATATCACGACTTGAGAAGCAACTTGAACAGGCACATAATGAAAACGTAAGTCTTTGCTACCTTTACTGAAGTTTTAAGATTATAACTTTTGTTGTGACTTGTGTAAAGTTCAATTCGCAATGCGACCGCGAATGGACGGCTAAGCCGATGCGGTTACGGTCTCCTTTAGACCTTTCGGGTTTTACTTTGTTAGTTTAGAACTTGAACAGATTTCATAGCCACAAGGCGCAAGCTCATCAGGCGGTGGAATCACGAGATGAACTGGTTTTTTTATGATAGACGCGATTTCCTAATGAACAGTTGACGTCTTCAAACTTGAAACGTGTGAACATATACAGTAAGTGGAGTTTGCAAGTTTCGCCTAGAAAAAAGTAGAAATAAAGCGGACGTTACAGACAAAACTTCAGTAAAAACAAGTTTCTTTAAAACATTTATCAACTGGAAAAATAGATTGCCCTGGGCCGGCCACGTCTGCCGCATGCCCAATGATCGGAACATAATCACTTTGTGAAGCCCTGACACAGCCAGAAGGCGTTGCGGCATACTTCGAGATCTCGTAGAAGATGACGGGACGAGCTAGACTAAACTAACGATCAGTGGTCTACTTTGGCCCCGGATCGAGAAAATTTAAAGGCTTGCCTTTGGCCAGGAGTGGGATGATGCAGTATCAATATTTATCATCTGTATCTGTACATCGTAACTAGTCTTATTTCATTATTATTCAACTAAAATACTGGCAAAATTTTCAACGTCAAAACACGTCAAACAAACCAGTTGTGTCGTTCATCAAACATTCAAGCACACTCCACTCCACTGTGTATGCATATTTTAGTCTCGTTTAACAAAACTGACCTCATTCATGAACTACAGAGTTATTCAGCGAGATTACCTGGAATGTTTCATGAGATTTGGGAATTGATACTAATTATATAACTTGAGGTAGCTGTAGACTGGATGTCATGTACTAATTTAGCTTATGAGCCGAAATTGTGTCATGTTTTATATAAGACTAGCTGTTGCCAGCGGCTTCACCCGCTATAACTCGAAAATTATCCCACGGGAACATAAAATCGGGGTAAAAACTATCCTATGTGTTAATCCAGGTTATAAACTATCTGTGTACCAAATTTTAGCCAAATCCGTTCAGTGGTTTTTGCGTGAAAGAGTAACAAACATACTTACATACACACATACATCCTCACAAACTTTCGCATCTATACATATAATAAAACTGTAGAAAAATAATTTTTGTACATTAAAAAAAAACTCAAAAAATATAGCCAGCGTGTTTAGGGACAACCAATAGAACTCATTTCTAGCATTTTTAGAATTTTTGTCTGTTTGTCTGTATGTCTGTTTGTATGTTTATTTGTTCGGCCATCACGTAAAATGTACGAAAGCTATGTAGTAACTTTAATACATAACGACTGACCGTAACTTGAAGTAACATTTAGTTTTTGTTTCATTGAAATCGGATCAGTCTATCAAAAGATATTTGAATTTAAAGTGTTCCAGAAGTAAAATTACGGTCAGTTTACACCGAGACACGCAGCTCGCAGTTCAATAGCGCGATCTAGCTTGGAATAGAAAAACAACATACCTATTCAAATATGGTGTGGACTGGAGTGGAGTGGTTTGGAGAGGAGTGGAGTGGAGTGGAGTAGAGTAGAGTAGAGTGGAATGGAATAGAATGGGATGGAATGGAAAGAAAGAAAGAAAGAAAAGGTTTTTATTTGACCTAGAAAGGGATGGAATGGGATGGAAGCGGATGGAGTGGGATTTAGTGGGATGGAGTGGGTTGGAGTGGGATGGAGTGGGATGGAGTAGGATGGAGTAGGATGGAGTGGGATGGAGTAGGATGGAGTGGGATGGAGTGGGTTGGAGTGGGATGGAGTGGGATGGAGTGGTATGGAGTAGGATGGAGAGGGATTGAGTAGGATGGAGTGGGATGGAGTAGGATGGGGTCGATGGAGTGGTATGGAATGGGATGGAGAGGGATGGAGTGGGATGGAGTGGAATAGAGCGGGATGGAGTGGGATGGAGTGAGATGGAGTGGGATGGGGTGGGATGGTATGGAGTCGGATGGAGTGGGATGGAAAGGGATGGAGTGGGATGGAGTGGTATGGTATGGAGTCGGATGGAGTGGGATGGAATGGGATGGAGTGGGTGGGATAGAGTGGGATGGAATGGGATCGAGTGGGATGGAGTGGGATGGAGTGGTATGGAGTCGGATTGAGTGGGATGGAGTGGGATGGAGTGGGATGGAATGGGATGGAATGGGATGGAATGAGATGGAATGGGTGCTCTAATCCAGTAGCAATTGAATAGTACTGCCTTTGAACGACAGAGGGCGTTTATTACAAACACGTCAATATTCTTGAAAAATCTAAATAAATTCTAAATATAGGGTTTATTTATATGAAAACGATATGATTTATAAAAAACCTGGCGAGAATTAAGCGCTTCGCACAAAAAAATACATTGTAAAATTCCGACATCCACGCGAACGAAGTCGCGGGCACTGCTAGTTTATAATATTAGTAGGACTAACAGCTATTGCAAGCGGCTTCGCCCGCTATAAATCGAAAATTATCCCACGTGAAGATAAAAATTGTCCCATGTGTTAATCCAGGTTATAAACTTTCTGTTTTCATCCAAATCTGTTTAGTAGTTTTTTGCGTGAAAGAAGGACAAACATCCATCCATCCTTACCAACTTTACGCAAGATAGGTTTGACAGCGTGTGAATGACACTTTTAAATTGTTTTAAATGTTGCCCCGCATTGTGAATTTCAGACTGTCTTCAAACAATGGACTCTGACTGATAAAATAGTTGATATCAGCCAATATCTACAACCTTTCCATGCCTATACCTAAGCCAGTTATATTTCCTGATCCTCAAATCAGGTTTTTTACATCTTTGTTGCGTTTCACAGAGTCAACTGCAAGCATCGATGCGCAGTGCGCAGGTGACGGCAGAGAGTGAGAGCGCGGCAGCTGCCTTACTGCGCGCCGGACTGACGCGCGCCGCCTCCAGAGTTACTGCACTACACGCACTGCATTCAGAATGCGCGCCTCTGGTTAGTTACATTGTTTTATGACCTTGATAATGACAGCTTGAAAATATGTGTAAGAAATTGATGAATGAACATGTAATAACTCAAAATCAAAGCATACATTTTTGACTAGAAATAATGTTACGTGCTTATTCACTTACCAATGTAATTTTGATGGTTTACTGATCCGGTCTTTGACTGGACGATGAGCGAGATTAGTAAGTATGCGCATACGCTTGTCGGAAACCATCCCGCAATATCCAACGAACTGGGTGTTTCCCGCGGCGGCTGGGGTGTGATATGGAGGATGTTTTTTTTTTGTCGGGCGTTCTGCCTCCATCGCTCCAGAACATGGGCGATGACGTTGTCAGACATGAGAGGTTGCGGGCGCTCGTCAACCTCTCGCTCTGCTAACCAAACCTAACACAATTTCACACGTCCTAAATCCCTACAGGAGGACGAGAAGGTAGAATCTGGTGGAGTATCTTCTCGCGCGGCCAAGTGGCTGACGTGGTGGCGCGTGTCGGGTGGAGAGCTGCCGGCACTAGGCGCGCTGTTGGCTGAACTAGCGGCGGGTTCAGGGCCGCGCGATGCCAACCTGCAGGCCACGCAGCGCGCGCAGCTGGCGCAGCTGGCCGACCGGGTGGCCGAGGCAGAGGTGCGGGCGGCCGCGCTGCAGGCTGACGCTGATCTGTTGCGGACGCTGGCTGGAGGTGAGCTGAGTCATACTGTAGGGCAAGCGACGCCAGCCTGCAGGCCACGCAGCGCGCGCAGCTGGCAAGTTATCGGTGGTCAGGACCCCAGAGAAAAGAACCTCCCAACAAATCGCGCCGTGTCCAGAAGAACTGCTTTCTGAATTAGGCCCCTGATCCAACTGCCTCTTTAGATGTTGGGCGAGCTAAAATGAAACAATTTTTTTCTCCAGGAGCGGGTCGTGCACTATCGACGGCGGGTCCCGCGCTACTGTCCGCGGCGGAGACTCTGGCTCAGATCTACCACCACGTGTGCGCCGTCAACGGCACGCAGCCCGAGCGGGTGCTGCTGGAGCATGCCGGACAGAACGACGGTAAGTACACCACTTTATTGAACACCTTATGTGTAGCATGTATACGAAATCTTAAAGGAGAGGTAGCTTGTTCAATTCCGTCAATATTATTGGGCAAGTGGGGTCGGAACCCAACCCCTACTAAATAGTAGCCATTTTCGATGTTGATTATTGACATATTCGGAAATCGGATATGTTGTATATTGTAATGAAGACAAATAATTTGAAAATATTTTTTGCTTGTTATGGGTCGGTCCGTCACTTCTTTAAAGTTAGTAAAAGTGGCACCCATCAGGGATGTACGAGTTGTGTGACCACGATACAAGTAGTGTTAATGTTGAGAATAATTTTTAAAATTGTCAATGTGGAGATGACGTCGGTATTCGTAGTCATAGAGAGGAGAGAAACGACCTTTATTAGAACAATTTAGGTACCACTGTGCACATTATTGGATTTTTTTTTGGGACAAACCCACCACACTATTCCCAAACCACTGCAACTCCTGAAAGCCAGAATCAACAGTGGCAACCACCAGAAAAGCGCCGAGACAATGAAGCTCGACGTGTCCCGGAGAATGAATTTACCTGTTTTGGATCCTGCGACGAAATTAATGGGGAGAGAATAGTGGAGGAGTAGGAAAAATATGTTTCCACTTCCCTCCATGCAAGCAGGAGACAGAACAAAACAAGGCCAATAGGCACAAAGGGACATTACAACTGGGAGAAGCCCTAGCACCACGGGTAAAAATGACTACTAATATTAATGGGTCCTAAATTCTGAGCTGCTATATTTGATTTCAATAATAGGTATGGCAAAAACGCTTGAACGCACGGAAGTTTCGGCACATTATTACATTATAAAAAAATGATTAAGCACATTATCGGATGTCTTTAGTCAAACAAATCAGAGAGATTTTATTGAAATGTCAGTTATTATTTGTTGTTCGTTTCTCTTAGTTACGGGTGCGGAGGGTCGCGGCGCGGAGGCGGAGGCGCTGGCGCTGGCGGCCGGGGAGCTGGAGGGGCTGCGGGCCGCGGGGGGGGTGGCGCGCAGCGCGGACACGCTGCTGGACCAGCTCACACACCTGCGACGAGCGCTCGACACCGCGCTGGACTCCAGGAACAGGCATCAACCTGGTACGTGGACCATGACAACACAGACTTCTTTTTTTTATTTAGTTGTATGCTCGGTTTTGACCACTATCTCGCCGTAAGCAAAGATGTGGACAACGTTGAAGTCTCATCGTGATATTTGTTACTAGAGCTACCAAGTTGGCTATCATCAATGCTTTGCCACCTCAGGCCCGTCATCCACCAAAGAGGAGAGGAAAAGAGATGTGTTTGAATAACCAATCAGATGTCTGTAATAAGCGTCTGTCAATAAGCGGAGAGGAGATGTGAACATCTGATTGGTTATTCAAACACATCTCATCTCCTCTCCGCATTAGTGGATGACGGGCCTAACGCTCCGAAATGACTCTAGGCAAGCGGGACTTTAGAGTCACTACTCAGATCGAAGACAAAATCTTGGGTGATACATTCATGATGAGATGATTGAGAGGCTAAAATCGACCCCAACGTCCTTCGAATATATCGCTACGTAAATTTTTACCATACACTTTTGTTTAGCAAATAATTATTATGACAAAAAAGAACTTGACTTTGTATACTGCAACAATGCAACGTGGATTATGTAATGGCAAATTATCGTTTTTTTTACATTTTGGCCTTGAATTGATTGTTTGATCACTGTATCAACCGTGCCGTGCCTCTCACTCTATCCTTCCTTCAATCATCCTAGCCTAAATAATAATTATCCTCATCTACACAGGTATCCAAACCGACTACTATACTAAACCCCGAACTCCCCACTACACTCCTATAAAGAAACAAAAAGATCAATACAATTGCAAGCTAAAGATAGCGGACACGAAGCGGAAACTACACAACTTGATAAGTCACCTACAATCTTTAGAAATTGAACCTAATATAAAGGACGAATCTCCACCGAGAAGTGTCAAAGAAATTACAAATTACTTCGAAAATATGTCCAAACTTTCAGACGCCGATAATACTAAAGATTTTTTGGATAAATGGAATAATAGTAGCAATTATCAGAACATGATCCCGATTCCGAATTCCCTTCCTTTTCATAACCCAGGGAATATGATTCTTAATAATACTGCCATAAGAACTACTACCGTGAACCTCCATTCTGTATGGAGAAATACGGTATTGAAAAGTGGAAGTGTGTACTGCAAGAATATTCCGTATCAGAAGACAGATGCCTCGTTTTCTTCGGGAATAAAAACTTCTTTGAGGACCAGTCTCGTGTCGTGTGTCATGATGCTCCAGTACATCATGTGATGGAGGAACAGAGACTTTCGAAAGGTTTTTGAGCTTTCTATCCTGGTAGTTAATTTGTAGTCGTTTACCCGCATTAGGTTGGCAATGGAATGCGGGCTAACGACTCAGTGTAATTGTGACAGCAAATCAGTAATTAAATTTTTTTCTTCAACTTTTTATCTTTCATTAATTAGTTATGTAGTTAGTGTAGAATTTTTGTAATTTATTTTAGTTTTCACTAACGGCCGATGAGTTCGTGCTTAGTTCAGATTAGCGTGAATATTGTACGGTGCAAACATGCTTGCTTGTCAATTTGTGGATTTAAAATCTGAAATAATATTATGTCCTTGGGAAAAACAAAAGCAATGTACTTACTGTAGAAATTAACAAAGGTCCGTGACTCTCTATTTGAGCAACATGGCAGTTTGCGAAGCACAATTATTGAGCGTATCCGAACGTAATCAACCATCTCTGTGTGGGGCTTATCCAATCTGGAAACCGAATAATTGGAGACTTAGATCAGGTATCTTAGTGTAGTCAGGATTATTTAGGCTAAAAAAAAAAAACTTTTCCAAGTAAATTACAACCTTTAGAAATGCATTTCCAATTCAAAATTACCATGTTTTATTTATTTAGGAAATACTGGAAGGTTATGGAGGAGACCTTTGCCCAGCAGTAGACAATAAAAAAAATACTTACAGTCAGACAGCAAGGAGGTTACCAAAAGTACAACCTCATTTCCGATCCAAAAAAAAAAACACAAATAATAACTTTTTTTACAAACTTACAGTTATGGACTCAGAAGAAAGAGGCGCGGAGGTAGTGGAACTCCAAGAACAAGTCATCAAGCTAAAGTCTCTGCTATCGACGAAGCGCGAACAGATCGCGACATTGCGCACAGTACTCAAATCCAACAAGAACACCGCAGAAGTCGCGCTGGCTAACCTCAAGTCTAAGTACGAGACTGAGAAGATAATCGTTACCGAGACGATGTTGAAACTGAGGAACGAGCTTAGACTGTTGAAGGAAGATGCTGCTACTTTCTCCAGTGAGTATTGTTGAGGTTTTTGATGATTTTTGATTGATGAATTTCTTTCTTGCTTCTGTTTGAAATCTTGAGGTTAGAAATTCTTTAAATTACTTATTGTTTAAAAGAGAGAGACGGGATAGACGTAAACATATATGATTCCATCATTCATATCTTTACCTAGTTTAAAACAAAGTCGCTTTGCACAGTCTGTAGTAACTGTAAAACTTATTTTTGACATAAAGTAAACTGTTTTGTATCGGTGTAATGACTGTCAAATATCTAACCATGAGAGCTGGGTTTTTTAATAAATTATCAGAATTGAATATACTTTATTTTACACCAAAATCAATAGTTTTTCTCAATGTTATTATTTCTAAGGGTACAACGGCGGTCTTATCCCTGTAAGCGATTTGTTCCAGACCTTTAGGTGAACTAAAGTACTAATTTATCAAAACCTGTGATTATTTTAACACACGATAAATAAAGGTTTACTCAAATAATCTTATGTTGTGTGTAGGTCTCCGCGCGATGTTCGCGGCTCGCTGCGAAGAGTACGTGACGCAAGTGGACGAGCTGACGCAGGCGCTGGCCGGCGCGGAGGAGGAGAAGAAGACCCTCAACCAGCTGCTGCGGCTGGCTGTGCAGCAGAAACTGGCGCTCACACAACGACTCGAGGAGTTGGAGGTAATGGGACGGGTATAGGAGGCATGCGGTTTTATTATCTGTATGGAAGTTGCGTATAATTTTGGACCGAATGTAAAAAGGCCCGGAAAAAAATAAAAGCAGCAAAAATATCTGTTCATAAGCTAAAAAATGTTAGTGGTCCCTAAGTTTTGTTTCTCTCCCTCCAGGTGGACCGCGAGATGCGCACGCGCCGCGTCCCGAAGGCCGGCGGCGGGGCCCGCGCGCGCGGGAGAGACTTCTAGCGACTGGTGACGGCGCTCAAGGCCGCCGCCGCCGCCCTGCGCGCGCTGCTCGCGCCTGCGCACGCGCACAGCTAGGACCGCTAGTGTAGTGACGGGACGCAGGCCACCGAGCCTGAGACGATTTTATAACTGTGAGTCCTCTGAGACTAAATTCTTTATACGTTTTATATAATTTTAATGTAATGAATCGTACGGGAGTGCGGCCGGGGGGCCTCGCCGACGCGCGGTCGAGCGGACCGTCCGCGCGGCCTCTGTAGCTCTGTGAACCGTCAAACTGTGCAGCCGTGCGCACGCGCCGCTCGACCGACATACATAGAATTAATTGGATAAAAACTAGCCCATCGCCGGAGCCCCCCTGCTAGGTGAACGGTTGGTGTTGTAATATTAAAGTTGACTGATTTTTACCGTAAAGCGGGCCACTGTGCTGTGTGCTGGCCGATGTTGGCCGGCGGTGGTCGAAGCTGGTCGTTGTTGTAGCCGCACTGTGGTGTCACGTGTTCTCTCGCGTACTTCACCCGCGCGCCACCGATCCAGATTTGATATCGAATTTCCTCAATATTATTATCTATTGCACTTCGTCAAATTGATGTTTATCGAGTATTTTTGTAATAGGATCAGTGTATTTTATTACGCATATGAATTTATCACCGTTGTTACGATATCACAGATGACAGACGGAACAGACGACGCACTAGGCAGCCTCGTGCAGTACCCGCGGTACATATTGCCTGCCCAGTGCGTGGTCTGCGCGTCGAAGGCACATTTTCTTATACGTGTGGGAGTTGAACGGGGTTTCGATGAAACAGTGTGAAGTTATTTTGTAAGATATACATTATATTTATTGTTCGAATCTTATTATATTCATAGAATCCTCTACTCGATACGAATGTTTAGTACGTCCAAATAAAAATTTCTAAAAAGAAAAAAACATATTCGTCGACGTCCATCCATTGTGTGCGCAAAAAGACTATGTAATCTGTTCTGTAGTGGATACGTTTGTTGTGTTGTTGTGGCCCTCTGCCGAATACTTTCGTCCATCTTGTTCTAGTTGTACTCGTAGTGTTTCAGTATGTTTTGTTAGTGACGTTTAGACTGTTGTGGCTCGGAGTCGGACAACGGCCCGTTGTCACTCGACTGCGGACCGCTGCGAACTAGGAATGTTGCTAGAGTTTGAGTCTACCCGGGATTTGTTAATGAGCGTTGTAAACTTCATTGAAGGACATATAATGTGCTGATGCTGTTGGCTCCAGTTCGCGTCCTCTCCGCGCCACTGTTATGTTACTGCCGTCCTGTGTCGTCGCCACACGCGTCCATTCTTGTCCATGAGCTGGTCGCGCCCGCACGTCGCGCACTTCTTTACAGAACCACGAACTCACAAACGACAATTTTCTTAATCAAATGTAACTAATCAGTTCTCGTCCTTGTTGCTCAAAACTTTGCTCACGGGCGTCGACCAGCGAATCTATTGATAAGACAAAATTTACAAAAAATGAAAAAAGATTTTATTAAGTGTTACTTGTATTTATTGTTTACGTTATTGGATGTGATATTGGCAGCTTCCCGCGGCGGCTCGTACGTCGCACAGTGGGCTGAAAATCGATCTTCATAGACTTAGGAATCAACTTCGCAAATCTGTATTTTTTTTGGCAGAAGTGGGTTTAGGTATAGTATATTTATCAATATAATGCTATCTCGGCTTTTGAATAAACGTTTTTCCTTACTTTATAGCACTTGGTTGAAAAAAATGTATGGAGAAATATGTTAAAAAAGGTCTATTTCAATTTTGGCACTAGTGCCCCTAATTCCCTTTGGCACGATTATACCCCTTATTTTTCTGCATTTTTTGACATATCGCACTATGCGCGCACTGGTGAGAGTTTGGCGAAAAAAAATAAAATGTGTTTTTAAAATTAAAAAAGGTTTTCAATCTGTTTATAATTGACTCTGGATACTTTATGATTATAAATTAATTAATTTATGAACAAAAATTTAATATATACTGATTAAGAATTACAAATTTCATGGAAATTAATGTTTTTTTTTGTAATTTAATAACGATGATAGTTTAATAATGAGATTTTGTTATCCATTGGCTATCATCTATCATAATGAGACCCAATATCCTATTACAGAGATAATGACATGTGATCTCATTAACTAATTACATGTGATCTCACTAAACCGTGCTCTACGCTATACTGCCGACCAGTCCAATTTAAATTTGTCCAAGAAAGTAAGTTGGTAGTAGAAAATGAAATGACTAAAATGGAAGCAGAAAGAAAAACTTGATGCCCAACCAAATGTGTTGATGGCATTGAGGTTGAACACAATGTCGTCATGACGATGATCGATGGAAAAGTGAGCACTTATCTATCAGAAGCTCGCTCCAGTGCTGTCTGTTACTTGTGTTTGGCGAAACCATCACAGATGAACTATCTCGATGCAGTATTGCGTGAAGTGTCATCCGATACCTATGATCATGTTTGGTTTGTCACCTTTGCATGCACAAATTAATAGCATGGAGTGTCTTTTGTACATAGCATAGAAACTAATATTGCTAACTACATACAAACAAATACTGCTAAAATATACTAAACTACTACTAAAACGTTCCGTCATTTGTTGTCTCTAATCCCTGCTTCACAATATCTATCCGAAGCCCTAACTCTTCTCGAAATCTCTCTTGGATCTGTTTTTTTCTCTGCAGCAGCAAAGATTAGTTGTCTTTTTCTTTGACATACCAAGTTTTCAAGTATTGTTTGTACGCTATGTGCAAGAGACACTCCAGGCTATTAATTTGTGCATGCAAAGGTGACAAACCAAACTTGATCATATCAAATGACACTTCTTTTCGCAATCCTGCATAGAGATCGTTCATCTGTGATGGTTTCGCCAAACACAAGTAACAGACAGCACTGGAGCGAGCTTCTGATAGATAAGTGCTCACTTTTCCATCGATCATCGTCACGAGGACATTGTGTTCAACCTCAATGCCATCAACACATTTGGTTGGGCATCAATTTTTTCTTTCTGCTTCCATTTTAGTCATTTCATGTTCTACTACCAACTCACTTTTTTGGAGAAATTTAAATTGGCAGTATAGTGTAGAGCACGGCTTAGTGAGATCACATGTCATTATCTCTGTAATAGGACATTGGGTCTCATTATGATAGATGATAGCCAATGGATAATAAAATCTCATTATTAAACTATCATCGTTATTATATTACAAAAAAACATTAATTTCCATGAAATTTGTAATTCTCAATCGGTATATATTAAATTTTTGTTCATAAATTAATTAATTTATAATTATAAAGTATCCAGAGTCAATTATAAACAGATTGAAAACCTTTTTTAATTTTAAAAACACATTTTATTTCTTTTCGCCAAACTCTCACCAGTGCGCGCATAGTGCGATATGTCAAAAAATGCAGAAAAATAAGGGGTATAATCGTGCCAAAGGGAATTAGGGGCACTAGTGCCAAAATTGAAATAGACCCTTTTTAACATATTTCTCCATACATTTTTTTCAACCAAGTGCTATAAAGTAAGGAAAAACGTTTATTCAAAAGCCGAGATAGCATTATATTGATCAATATACTATACCTAAACCCACTTCTGCCAAAATAAATACAGATTTGCGAAGTTGATTCCTAAGTCTATGAAGATCGATTTTCAGCCCACTGTGCGTCGTACGGCCGCGCGCGTATTAGGCGTTAACCTCTCCTAGCGTCTCAGTGACCTTAGGCTAGTTCGACCGTTCCATGTAGCGTGGGCACTCGCCCTTAGTAGGTATTTTTACTGGTTTAGGATAGAGCTAGATACATTAACCTTCAAGTATACTTAGTAGGTAATCTAGCGAGGAGTCTCCTCGTGTAGTGAAATTAATTTGCAATATTAACTGTGTAGGCGTAACTAGTTTGCATAGCTCAAAGGCGGCGGACGTCCGGCTGAGAGCCGCGCGCGCCGCAGGACCATCGCCTTGCATTTATTGTTTATAGATATAATAATATATTGACTAGCTTTCATTAGAGCATTCTTCATGTACTTAAACGATGGACTTACCAATTGTTAGCTTTACTATGTATTTTTCTTTTCTAGTATTATTTTGTTCGTATGTAGCTTAGCAGCAGACATCGTTTATGTATTCTATGTCTAGTCAGGGATTACTCCGCGCGCCTAGTGCTTGTTTCATCGATATCATTTAACGCATAATGAAACTCGTACTAGAGTCGGTTTGCATCGACATAATAATATTTTTATATGCTATTTGTTATAAGAGCTGTATGTTTTTCGATAAATGATATTCATTGCAAGATTTGAATTTTGTCTGTATTTTACGACACTGTTGAGTTTGCCTTGACATGTTTTCGACATCGTTTATTTGATTCAGATGTATTGTTGATTGTTATAATTACGGACTATGTTCAGTTAAAGTATTAGTGCAATTTAAAATTTGGTTGTTTCATAGTATTATATATTATCAGTATCACGCAGTATTTTTACTTGGTGGGCATCGCTCGATGTCTGCTGCCACTTGCCGGTGGTGGTGATCACAGCGATTAACCAAAAATCATATTTTTCTTTATACATTATTACATTTAACATTTAGATAATTATTTTGCCTAGGCATAGATATTACGTTATATTATAGAGTAACTATTGATTATGAGTTATATTATTTAAAGATGAACTTTTTGTTATACATTGCCCGCTACTTTATTATTGTATTGCAACATGATTTAGGTGTTGGACAACTCGAGGCATGAATGTTCCCACTTGCCGTGGTCTCATTGTTATCTGTAGCTGAGTAAAACGTCAATTAACTTGAAGCTGGGTGCGGGTGTGAGCTCTGAATTAATTTATACTCGTATGGAATCAATGTGATGTGACTTGTGAATCAATATGCTTGCCTCCGAACCCACGCTTTTCGATCACATTGCACAGTTTGATGGTTCACTCTGAATGCAGAACAATATTTTTTTATCTTCCTCATATTTATTTCAGATGGCCACTTTTTAATTTTGCTAGTAATCGAGCTGATTACAAGTCTTTTAGAATGTAACCCCAATGAGCTTGTTTCTTGTATGATGCGGTGTTGTGTAGATATTCACCGACAGATGTAATGAAACCGCGGGAACATATCATGGCGGATTTATTTTCACTGTGTAAGGCACACCGTGTTGTCACAATGACTGATTTGAATCATGTATGAGAATAATAAATTATATATTTAAAACATTTTGTGTGGTTTTTTTGTATGAACCTGTATTGCCGTATTACTACCACCTCAATTTTTGTTTTTAAAGTTACTTTATGCAATAAGGATTGTGTTTGTTTGACTATTCTGGACCATGCTAGCGTGATTATAAATAACTTACATAATATTACATATTTTATGAAATAATAGACTGCAATTTTAGTTTCAGAAACCATTTCAATTTCGGTCATCCGGCTCGAAGGACAAATTTGTTTATCAAAGCAACAATCCAATGTACTGGAATACAGATAAGTTTTAACAAAATGCTAGATGTCAGTAGTGATTATAAATGAGGATTAAAATGTTGCTACTGTTACATGAGCGGCGTTGCGAGGAACAAATTCACAACACGTCCAAATTATAATGGAACTCCTGCATATAAACAAAAAGATAAAAATAGAAACCAGGAGAATGGAATAAAGGTTGAAGGTATTATAACGAAATGAAACAACTAGTCGAGTTTAATACGCATATTATGTACATACAGACTGAGAATGCTTCCAGTTACAAATTGAAAACAAATAATTAATTCTTACACGAATACAAATGCATATTTACAAGACGTCTCCTGCGTACGTACGTAATTTCACTTAATTACGGATACAATACTAATATTTACATAAACACTCGAGTATTTAGGTCCTTATGTACAGTTAGCAACATAAATGTGTACACACACGTATGATGACTGTACCTACTAGTACATATTGGGAGTATTTTGGAGTACAGCTGCACAGTTATCTTTTGTCGCGTGGCCATATTCGGAACTAGTGCCGCCATCTTGTATTTTCAATACATTTCACAAAACAATAAACAGTAACTTTAACGAACAGCGCCACCTTATCAATGTCAATTGAGCGCCAAAAGATCCATGCAAAATTGTAAAATGGTCTAAAATTCACATTGAGCTTCTCTACGAATTATATATTTACGCATAAATATTTTACGAATAGTACTAAACAGTGCAGAATGCATGTCAACATTTTAAGAGACACTAAAAATGCCAATGCCTTCGTTCGATCTTAGAATGAATGGAATGGTTTAATGACTCATTCATTTTTATTCTTGCACTTTTGGAACTAAAATACACGAATGATTAGAATATGGTTATCAATGAAAACACCGAATCTATTCTGTGTGAAAACCTAACGCACGGTTTTTGGTACGGGATCAAAACTTAGCCAACAATAAGTTAAATCAGAGATCGCATAAGATTGTATCAGGCCCGAAGCCACCTAACATGCCGATTCCTATCGGCTTGCCTTTCGAAATATAGCAAATACTAGTATCTATTATTTTCATTTATCACAAACAAATTAAGAAAAGAACAATCAAAAAAAATAAATAAACGCCTACAAATTTTTTCTGCGCAATTTCAACTCACGCCAAACAGACAAAGTTTGTAAGCCGCAAGGCGAATGCGGAATTCAGTTCATAAAACTCAAAGTTTCTCTTGTAGCGATCGTGAGCTTGAGGCCACATAACACCGCTAGTTTAAGGACGCTCGGAAGCCGAATATTACCGGCTTATGATAAGGATAGAAATATGAAATGCGTACGCCAGAACGAGATGGAATGATACTGGACTTCGTAATTCGTTTAGATAGTATTATTTGGATGACAGATTCACATTAGTTTTGGTTCGCGCTTATTTTTTTTGTATTTATTGTTTTCACCTGTCCATTTGCATTTGATTTGGTATTATTGTTGAAATTTATCAGTTTTGCGTAGTTAGCGCATTAATAACAAAGTTAGTTCAGTTCAATGTTATTGTTTGGTAAGTGTTCAGTGTTCACCGTAATGTTAGTTTCGAAGTTTTAACTAGATGGCGTTGTGCAAATTACGTCACGATCCTGAATCGCGGTGTTAAGGTCTGTAGGCGATTAGTATAGGGTTTTGTGAACATGATTTCTATGGAATTTGTTAATAATTGATTAACCGACTACAGAAATTAAGGAGGTTACTCAATTTATTCGTCCATAAAATACAACGTTTGTTTTGTTTATTCTTTGTTCGCGGCATAACTAATAACTTCGTCGTTTATGAACCGATTTTGATGATTCTTTTTTTTGTTGAAAAGAAGATGTTTTAATGGTGGAAACTTGAAAAGGAAATCAGGGTTTGATGATAGAAGACCAGAGAAATCGAGTGAAACTTTCAAAAATCGTAGGGGCGACTAGTATGTTTGTAAGTTTTTTCATTAAGTTTTGGTCCGGGTTCACTTTCAAGAATATTTACCCTACGCCACTGGATTGTATCTTATCTTCTTACGTCTCTTAGCGATCTCTGGCTTTACTTTTTGGTGACTAAGTTTCTGGCTTTGGAAGGAAAAGGCATGGCTAACGATCCGTTTTCAAAAACGGAGAAGAGACGCTAAATGTTATACTTATAAAAAAAATCAAATACAGTCTTATTGTCCAGTGCGTGAGGATTTCTTGAAAACGGATTTCTTGCAATAAAAAAAAGAGCGAGCCTTACTGTTCGCATATGATGTGAACTTGGTAATCTGTGACTTGGTAACGCAATTTTCGACCCAAAAACCGGTCGTTAGCGTCAGCTCCTATTAAAAATACTGTGACATCTACAAAAAAGCAAGTGACCGGCTGATTCGCTCTTAATATAATGTTATTCATAAATAATAATATTACTGAATTTAACTGTACGTTACTGGAGAACTTATAGAAACAAAATGCTTGACACAGTCAACTGTTTTTCTGTCTTATGGTATGAATAAATAATGTTCGATTGTACAGTAAGCCGCAATAAGACCACTTCATGCTGGCCTCTTATTCTATTCTAAACTCTTTGCTGAGTTAGACCAGACCCAAGGTCATTGTTGCCACTAATGGCCGGCCGACAGTACACTTACAATAATTTAAAACTATTCTATGTAAAAGCATGTGATTACGATAAATGTAAAATAAAATAACAATAGGTACAATTTTCCTTTATGTTAGTACTAAAATTTGGCAACAATCTCTAGCTATAAAGGCCCGAACTCCTTATTCCGAATTAAACCTTATTGATTACAGAAATTTTATCACAGTCTGTAAACATACGCGCCCCTCTTTAATAATTCTAAAAAAGCTTGACAAATATAGGGTGCATTGTTTTGCGACAACCCTTTGCAGGTCAATTTAAAAATTAGAATTTGCAAAACGATCAAAAAGTACTTTACAACAATAAACTGTTTATATTTCAACAAAATATTTAAAGAAAATGTGAAATGCAAATTGTCTTTTCTGTCTTCTGTCTTATATACTTTTTACTCTTGTCACATGCGTAATAGAACACAGTGAATTTCAACTTTAATTGGTTGCAAGCAGAGTTTAAAATAATGTGTGCCAGGAGTGTCAGACGAAGAGTTTGACATATAAAGAATGTATAGCGTATAACTTAGTATTCAATTCTGACTAGACTGTTATAGGAACACCGTATACGCTAACTGATACATTCTTGAAAGAACTAGGAATTCGGTTTATTTACAATTTCATGAAGGTAAGAAGCCTCTTTTCTGCCACTCACTCACTGCATTTTAGAGCCCATATAATTTCGAGTAGCCGTTTTTGTACAAAAGCTTGCAAGATTGACAAAATGATTCAACTACAGCTTGGCCAGAACGTCTTGAAACGAAACTAATCTTTTTTTTTGCTGACGTTTTAAAATCTTTGACGTTTGATGTAAACAAAGAACGCAGGTTTGTTAGATTTATTATTGTGCCATAAAACTAACGTAATAAGTGAAAAAAAAAACATTCAAAGTGCTGGTAGCGAGAGCACAGTGGCGACTTCCAGTTTTCTACTCTAATTTGCCAAGCTGTAGATGCGAAATGTAATTCGATTTTTAAATAACCCGGCCGGCCTCCTATCTCTCAAATAGTTAACTAAATTACGAGATTACTCCATTTAATCACAAATGTTTCAGATAATGAACACATACGGTGTTAATTGAGCGAAAATTCAGAGATATGTATTTTTACGCTTACTGAAAATCGTATTCCCGGATTTTAGTAAAAATTGTGGTCATTATGTCAGTCTTGCAATATATTGAAGAACATGTTTAACTTAAAAACGCTCACATAAGTCCTCTAATAAAAAAATGGTTAACAAAAAACTAAAATAAATTAAACTTATTATTTGTAGATACAAAATGTTCTACGTTGAGTAGAATATGAATAGGATACGGTATTATAATTAATATTTTATGTCTATAAATGTCTGTTTTATAATTTACTTATTTATTACAGAACGGCCACGAGAACAAAGAAAAAAATATGAGATTAGTCTTGATATTGAAACTAGTTCACTAACAAAATTAAATAGTTATTAACCCTCTTTTCATGTCGTAAGATTTTTCAATCCAGACAAAAATAGAAATCAAATAATTCCGAACTTAAAAATGTACTTAACTTCTAATTTGTAGGTTTTTTAGTTTGGTATCTTTGTAAAATATATGCGTGGAAAAACATAAGGAGGAAAAATAGCGGATCGAACTGAGAAACATCTCCCTTTTTTGTCGTTTTTTTTTAATTTCTTTCGAGCCGAACTTTGTTCCCGTGGCCTTACGAGATAATAAATTCAATACAAATATTACGGTAGCCATATTATTATTAATGATAAAAACAAGGTGTTATTAGAAAAATATCAAAGCAGTTGTGATGATGTAAATAAATTATAATATTTTGGTGACAAGCATGTATTATTTACAAAAAAGAAATGTCCTTGGAAGATTTTTGGAGAACTAAAATATATCGTATAGAGAAACATAATTATATTTTATTTGACTCTAAAAAGACGTTAATTTTAATTTTCTTCGGGAAAACGTAATCAGGAAAATTGGTAATTCGGACTTATAGATAGTATACAATAATTTTGAAACGTCTCACGTTTTACCACAGATTTTATGCGTCTCGATCACACAATTACTTAACGTTAATTTTAAGCTCGATGAAAAAGAGGTTTCATCCGAGACATTCAAACTGCATTGATATATGTATATAATATATCATACAATACGTTTATCAACGTATCTAGACCGAATGCTTCCTTAACTCGGTACACTTTGGTTACAAAAACATTAATAAAAAACCTTCATCTTCAAAAAAAAAAAAACAGTTGCCTCTACGTCAAACCGTCAAAAAATCACCATCTAACGAACACCCAATCACCACCTTACCTATCACCATCCGTCACAGTTTACAGGCAGACCAAGTCAGTGATATCTCCCCGCGGCGGTACAGTCGACGGCCTGAAGAACTCACACAGGTTGTCGTACAGTACGATGCGTTGTGCGCGCGCGTTCCACTCCGGAGTGTCATCTTGTTCGCCTGTCAACGTCGAAAATTATACGTAAATCTACACTAATATTATAAAGAATCTTTCCGATTAGTAATTGTCGTGTTGATGTTTGTAAAGAATAAACTCAAAAACTACTCGACACCGATTTCAAAAATCCTTCCACCAGTTGATAGCTGCTTCGATCCTGAGTGACATATAGGCAATAAGAGGGGAGGTGGGTACCGGGCGCAGCCGCTGGCAAAAGTTAGTAATTTTATAATGTTGAAGAGTTTGTTTGTTTTATTGAACGCATCTCAGACACTACTGGTTTGAATTCATTTTGTTTTCTGTTCGATTGTTTTTTAATCTTATCGCTTTAAATTTATCGAGGAAGGCTATAGGCTATCTTCTAACCCGCCCTGAGGGCCGCCCACCCAGAGAAAATCATCAAATGGGTCCTCACTTATTTAATGATTTTACCACAATAAAAAAAAAGGCTTTTGGCTATGACAAATAAAAGAGCAGCAAGTGTTACTGCGGTAACAGCTATGATTTTAAATGACATGAAACTCGTTTTCCGCAATAAAAACAGTACCTGTGAGTTCATCGTCTTGTCCAACATCCCAGGTGTCAGGGGTCGGCTCTGATACTTCTTCGAAAGGCATCACCGGCTCGGGACCACTGTCTTCGGCTCCTAAGACCTGCAATGAGAAGATCATTTATAAGGTCCAACATTCTATAATCTATAAGGTCGCGAGACTAAGTAGTTACCGTAACCTTTCATTTGAGGAACAGGGTGGATTTTTAGTCGTTAAGTGTCTGTCGGCACCTTCCGCTCTAAGGGGAGGATTTATTTAATGATTTTACCAACACAGAAAAAAAAAGAATTAAAATTAAAGTAATTTAAACATGATCCAGATTACGGCTTCACCGCAGTGGTAGACGTCCGCGGCGTCGGACGTCGGCAGACGATCTCCGGCCGTCGTAGGCGCGGGCATGCGGACAGCGAGTAAAGGGCAACTCGCTGTCCGGCCATGGATCATGCCCGGGTCGACGGCGCGTTGTGTTCCACGCGCGCCTCAAAGAGCGTCAGCATAATGATGCCCCCTCTTAGAGGGCCAAAGCCTGCCGGGGTCGCGGGACTTATTTCATTACCGTAGACCAGGGTTGGAAAAAAAACAGTTTTTTTTCAAATTTATAAAACAAACAGTTCAAAATGTTTTAAACAAGTGTTTTTTTTTCTTAGTTTCTGGTTCTTTTTCAAATTAATTTCACCTTGTTTGTTGATGTCTAAACGTATAAATCAATTATGTTTCATTTCTAGACTACATCTTTTCAAATTCACCCTAATGAATTTTTTACGAAAAATGATAAATGGAAAAAAAACATGTGATGTTTTTTTTTCTAATAATTTTAAGCATTATTTCATTACAGTGTCAATAAAAGTTAAAAATATGACATAACAATGGCATCAAACTCAAAAGGTTTTAAGTCAAACTATTTAGACTCTTGAATATTAATATATTTTCATTTTATATGCATTCATAACTGCCCTAAAAAGTAGTTGAAACAGGTACTAAAAAACACTGTTTAATTTCAAACTGTTTTAAACAGGTGTTTTAAAACAACTTGTTTTAATCATGCCAACCCTGCCGTAGCCCCGGAACATAAAGGGCTATTGAAGGACACCGTGGATTTTAGTCAGTACAAGTCTGACTGTCCCTCCCGCCCTGCCCGGAGTGGGAGGACTCATTTGATGATTTTATCACGCTATAAAAAAAGATTACGGCTTCACGACCTTGCCGCTGTGAACTGTGGCATATCGCGTGGGATGTGAGCGGTAAGATCAGATGTAGATATAAAGTGTTTGAAGCACGCCACGTGATGCAGCTCATAGCGACAACGTGCTGTAACACGTTACCTGTGCGAGCGCATGCGCGAGGTCTGCGGGCGCGGGCTGCGTGTGTCTCCTGCGGGCCAGCGCGCGCGTGCGGCGCGGGGACAGCGCCACCGCGGCCCCCTCCTGCGGTCCCGGACCCGCAAACAGTACTGTGGCTAGCTTCTGAAAGGTGGCCACCTGGAATATGACATTTTAATCATGATATTTTTGATGCTGGTTCCTTTTTGACAACCTATATTGTAAGGTCCTTTCGTCTCTTACCACCAGCTGCCAGCGTAGATTGCCATGAGACTAAGGGGTTCTGTTCGCATGAGGTTGGATAAATAAAAGAAAGTGCTTGATGTCTTCTCAGCTATTTAATTTGATGCACACATGGGTACAGGATCACAGCACGATTCCTTACAAGGTTATGGTCATAATCACAACACTTACTTTGGGTAGAACATACTACCATCTATCCAGGTCGAACCGTGGACATGCCACGCAGACAGCATTCACAGCCTGTGTGTCTTGCAGAATGTAATACGTGGCTTGGAACCAGAGCTTGTCCTAGTTTATTCCATATGTGCCAAGCGCAGAGAAGACTTTTATTATTTTTCTTTAATTAATTTAAAATAATGGATGGAACCCTGAGAACAATATCAGAAAGCATCCGTGAGCATTTCAATACAATCATCATGGTGGGTGATGCCATGTAATTGCAACAAAACAGGAAATAATTATGAATACATACGCTTAAGCGGTTCCTTATATTAATAAACTTTCATTTTGGCCGATGTACCACTCCTATACCGCGTCATTAATATTTTATTTAAATATTCTTGTTTTATCAGTCAGCGTCTATAACGTGTGCAGATTCTAAGAAAAAAGAGGAAGCCAAGGTTCAACGTCATGTAATCGTTCAAACCCGCTTCTAGGCTTTTGCCTTTTAGACCATGAGTTATATAATTAAATTTAATTCAACTGAAATCTATCACAATTAATTATCTGAATTTTATCTATGTACTTATTATTATTTTATTTAGAATTTAAAGTATCGTAAATAAATATGTTACTCTCTAACGCCATCTGTTGATGAACTGTAACCTCACCAACCTGTAAAATTCACTATCAGTTCTCGATTTTGATACTAGATGGCGCTACCCGTCTAAAATAATCGATAACTACTTTTATACTTGTTACAATACATCTTTCCCCAGTTAAAAAATTTCTACTTGCTGAGAAATTTTTTTCTCATCATGTGTATTGAAAGCTCAAAATCATCCTATTGAAAACTGAGACAAACCAAATGCCTTAGACTTACAGACTAAATTGCTAAATGTTAATGGCTAGTAGCCCAATCCCGAAACAAAACCTATTTGGCATAATCGTACATTGATTGCTGCTGCCTTAAACTATTTACTAAACTAATACTATAATAAGCGTCTGTCTGCCTATCTATATATAGCATGTAGCTGCTCTTTACAGACATCAACTAATTAACTAATTTTTTATTGACTAGTCATGCCTTAGTCTAATTAATTTCCTAATTAAGTTTTAAGTTAAATAAACACTATCCTTGAAACCTAGATAAGTGTTATCTACAAAGTATTTAGCCAAAGTATAGGCAAATACTTATTTAAGTTTTTAAATTTATTAAGTAAACCCTATCTCCAATTGATGTAGATGGGTGTTTTATTAAGTATTAAATTATAAAGTATAGGTTTTTATACTTTGTCAAGTTTTTTAAGTAAACACTATCTTTAATTAATGTAGATAAGTGTTTTATTAAGTGTTAAGTGGTGAAGTCCCTATTAAATTAACAATTATTGTGTTTCCTTTCATACATCAGCAAACATTCCTTATTAATAAAATTGGTACCTATTTAATTTTGAAAAAAAAACCTTATACCCTACCAACATGCATCCATCCCTCTTCAAGTTAAATATTTGCACGTCTATTGTTAATTTCGTGCAAATATTGGATTAACAACAACAATAATGTATAAAACTAGGAGTCTTCATATTTTAAGATGTCTTTAATGTGAAATTTACCTAAATCTTTGTCCTGCATGTCTTTTAAGCTATACACTACAGGTGAGTGCTTCTTTGAAATAACACATCTTATAAAGCGCGGTGCTAGCTTTGAAGTAAAGTTTTTACTAGCATCCGACAAGGTAAATGTTCTTTTATAGACAATTTGACCTACATTAAATTCTAAAGGTCGCTTTCTTAAGTCATAGTGCTTTTTATTTTTATCATGCACAAGTTTCAAGTTTTTACTAACCTCCTGGAAAATTGATTTAAGTTCTTTTAAGTTATCACCATGAATTCTAGGGTCTACAGTTGATAGATCTGAATCAGGCTGTGGCACTTCAGAGTCTTTATGTAATTTACCATCTACAAACATCTCTCTTCCATGTACAAGAAAGTAAGGTGAGAATTTAGTTGACTCGTTAACTGAGGTGTTCAGTGCACACTGAATTTCTGGTATGTGATTGTCCCACTGCCTGTGATTTGTTTTCACATATGAGGCAATCGCATACAGAACATTTCTAATGGCTCTTTCTGCCTGATTTACCTGCGGGTGATACCTAGGATTATAGTAAATATTAGGCACATTATATTTGCACATTAAATCTCTAAATTGTTTTGAGATGAATTGCGGACCGTTGTCTACATAAACAAATTTTGGTATCCCATGTACCAGAAACACTTTTTCTTCCAGAATTTTAACAATAGCATTGCCTGTTGCGTTCCGTATAGGAAACAACATAACATACTTACTAAAATAATCTGAACATACTAAGAGATTCGTGTTCCTTTTAGTGGACACAGGAAAGGGTCCTAACAGATCACAACAAATCGCTTCAAATGGTTTTGTAACCTGTTTAGGGTTACCCATTAAACCAGGTCTCGATGAATTTACCGGCTTGTACTCTTTACAAGTTTGACAATTATTAACGTAATTTTCGACATCTTTATACATGTTTTTCCAAAAATAATGTAATGCTAATCTTTTATGAGTTTTAAATATACCAAAGTGGGCGCCTGTGGGATCATCATGAAATTGTTTTAATAGAGGTCCCACATCATCACTGGGAATCACTTGTTTCCACGTGAATTGTGATGTTAAATTATATTTATTTTTTGAGTGTCGAAATAGTTTACCATCTTTAAGAGAATAATTTGGAAATTTATGGGGAAACTTTTCACAATTTTCTACCATTTTTAAATACCATTTATCTTGAATATTGTCAGATATGTCTAACGATTCGATTTTAATTCTTGAGAGTGCATCCGGTAAAACCATCTCTTTACCTTTCCTATGAACGATATTAAAATCAAATTGACTTAAGCGAATACTCCACCGAGCTAACCTGCCTGTTGGATTCTTTAATTTATAAAACCATTGTAGAGATGCATGATCAGTGACTATATTACATTTTTGACCCTCAACATACATTCTAAATTGCTCTAAAGCAAACAAGACTGCTAATAATTCACGTTCTGTAGTAGTGTAATTAACCTCGTGCTTATTAAGTAATCTACTACAGAATGCAACAGGATGGTCAAAATTGTCATATGACTGTGTCAGCACGGCACCAATAGCATATGCTGAGGCATCACATTGAATTGAAAATGGTAAATTAAAATCTGGACATTTAAGAATTGGAGCTGAGACTAAATTTGATTTTAATTTATTAAAAGCCTCTTCTGCTTCCTCTGTCCATTCAAAGTTTACATTCTTACAAGTTAATTTACTAAGTGGTCTACTAATTTTAGAAAAATCCTGTATGAATCTACGGTACCAACCAGCCATTCCCACAAACCTTTTAACTTCTTTGGGTGAGGTGGGTGTGGGGTAATTGAGTATAACTTCCACCTTAGAGGGATCGGTACGAAGACCCTGCTTATCAACCATGTAGCCAAGATATTTAAGTTCCTTTCTACAAAATTGAGATTTACTCATATTAATTGTTAAGTTTGCGTCTGCTAAACGTTGGCATACTTTTTCCAACAACTTAACATGTGTATCAAATTCACTGGAAATGCAAATGATATCGTCCTGAAAAACAAATAATTTATTATCAAATTCAGGACCAAACAGTTTATCCATAAGTCGTTGCATAGTGGCAGATGCTCCTACAAGACCAAACGACATAGTTGTATAGTGGAAGAGACCACGTCTGGGGACTGTAAATGCAGTTTTCTCAGCAGACTCCACACTATCATATTCAATCTGCCAATAAGCAGCACTCAGGTCAATTGAAGTTAAATATCTTGCATCTCTCAGGCTATCAAGTATTTGATGGATGTATGGTAAAGGATAAGCATCAGCCTTAGAAACGGCATTAAGTTTTCGACAGTCTAAACAAAGCCTTAGTTTACCATTAGGTTTGGTTACCATGACAACTGGGGAATTCCAAGGCGAGTTAGAAGGCACTACAACTCCAAGTTGCAGCATTCTATCAAGTTCCTGTTCCAATGCTAATTGTTTGGAAGGTGACAAAGGATAATATCTTTGCTTAATTGGTAGGCTATTACCTGTGTCTATTTTATGAGTAATTAATTTTGTCCTACCTAAACCTACTTTTTCAGTATTAATCTTATCAAATTTTTCAATGACCTTCTGTAGAATTAATTGTTGTTCAGAAGTCAAGGAATCAAAACATTCTAAACCTTGGTCCAAGCTAACTGAATTAATATAATTGTCAGGTATACTAAAAATCTTATTATTATTTAATGTGCTGTCTAAAGTTATCAAAAATGCTTTGCAAAAATCCATACCTAAAATGATTGGAGTAATTATGTTGGGAACTATGTAAAATTTTATAACTTTAATTTTATTTAAATAATTAGTGGGTAACTGCATAAAACCTAAACATTGAATTCTTGAACCATCTGCAGCCCTTACATTTTGACCTTTTGGTAATTTAACTAATTTAAATCCATATTTCATAAATAATTTATGTGAATTATCCCCCAATATTGAGCAAACCGCTCCAGTGTCTAGCAAACCATAAACTTCCAAATCTAAAACTTTAACCAATAAATGTGGTCGAATGTCATGTGTCTTAGCTTCAAAGTGAGCCACATCAATATGTGATGGGAAAGATGTTAAATTAATCACTAAGTTTTTGTGACTCACATTAATTAGTTTTTTGAACACTTTGGGCAGTTAATTCTTTTAAAGCCTTTTTCACCACATTTAAAGCAGACCAACTCTTTTGAAGTTTTACACTTGCTTGTGAAATGATTTGTGCTGTTACACCTAAAACATTTTTTTCCCTTTGCTTGTGAAGTGGAAGGAGTGTCAACAACAGCAACTGGTTCTCCAGACCTATCTGACCTTGGTTTATGATCAGTTCTCTTCGTAGGCTGAAAATCCTGACTAAGTTTCACTTTTGAGAGGTTAGGTTCTACAAATTGTTCTGACCTAGCTCGAGCAAGTTCTAATTTCTTACCATACAAAAGTAGATCTTTAATGGAATTAATATCTAATAAAGCCATTTCCTTCATATATTCAGGTCTTATGTTGTGCATTAGGATTTCTAATTGTTCATCATCAGAGAGACGTTTAGACAATCTATTAAACATACCCTGCATAATTGACAAATAAATTATTATTGTCTCGTGCTTCGCCTGCGTACGGGAGCGTATTTCCTGAGTCAACCTATAATCAAGATCAGGAATGTCAAAATCTTCCCTTAAACGAGCAAGTAAATGTTTATATGATGTGAAGGTTTGTTTGTATGACCTAAACCAATGTAATGCAGACTTATCTAAAAGATCTGAAAAAGCAATCAATGCACGATCTGCAGATATACCTCGAGCCTGTCTCAACTCTTCTAAACGTTCAATGAAACTCCTAACACATGTAGTACCGTCATACTTTAAATTTAAAGAACACAGATTAATTGGTCTTTCTTTAACAACCACTAATTGTGTTTTTTCTGCTGATTCATTTTCAGAGGAGGGATCATGAATAGACTGCTTATCCTCTTCAGAACCATCCTCTAAAGATGTTATCAACGTTACCAATTTATTTTTAAGTTCAATTAATTCCGGTGATTTATCTTTCACACGTGAAATTCTCATTAAATAATATTGCGAACGAGCTAATATTCGCTTAACAGTGGAGCTATCTCCCTCTGTTAAATCCCTATGTAATAGGCACAGCTCTTCAATAGGTTCCAAGCATAAGCGTACCTCCTCTGAACTGGCCGGCGTTGCATAATCTTCTGGTTTAATACTACCTCTGCGAAACAAGCCACACAGACTGCGATACCGCCTGCGAAGCACATCCCTGGTCGCCTTTACATCTGTGGATATATTAAAATATTTAAGCTCATTTAATAATTCTTCTTTACGAAGATAGTCAATCCAGATTGTCTTATCCATATTGAATTTAAAATATTTAATCAGTCTTTGATAAGTATTTTGAATCCAATTTTAAAGTTATGTGAATGTAAATAGTAATTTTACATTAATCAAGGTGAATTAAATTAAATTAGAGTCAATCCATTCAAGTAGTTGCACAAGTTTACAATGTTAACATGACATGTGGCATAACCTTACTTTTTAACACAAAGTGTTGATGTTTCTAAGTTGTATGACTTTATATAAATCAAGAGGAGTCTATACATTTAAGCTTTGCTACATCAATAATGTGGAAAGATTTGCCTTTTACTAATAATGTTAACGTGTGCTATCAACTAATTTTGAAAACTTAAATTCAGAAAATGTACTAAGTTAAATGACTCTAATTACTAAACATTAAGTGAAATTAAATTAAGTTAGATCAAGCTCTTAATCTTGAAGTGAAGATTCCAATCTGACCTCATGCCCCACGTTGGGCGCCAATTGTAAGGTCCTTTCGTCTCTTACCACCAGCTGCCAGCGTAGATTGCCATGAGACTAAGGGGTTCTGTTCGCATGAGGTTGGATAAATAAAAGAAAGTGCTTGATGTCTTCTCAGCTATTTAATTTGATGCACACATGGGTACAGGATCACAGCACGATTCCTTACAAGGTTATGGTCATAATCACAACACTTACTTTGGGTAGAACATACTACCATCTATCCAGGTCGAACCGTGGACATGCCACGCAGACAGCATTCACAGCCTGTGTGTCTTGCAGAATGTAATACGTGGCTTGGAACCAGAGCTTGTCCTAGTTTATTCCATATGTGCCAAGCGCAGAGAAGACTTTTATTATTTTTCTTTAATTAATTTAAAATAATGGATGGAACCCTGAGAACAATATCAGAAAGCATCCGTGAGCATTTCAATACAATCATCATGGTGGGTGATGCCATGTAATTGCAACAAAACAGGAAATAATTATGAATACATACGCTTAAGCGGTTCCTTATATTAATAAACTTTCATTTTGGCCGATGTACCACTCCTATACCGCGTCATTAATATTTTATTTAAATATTCTTGTTTTATCAGTCAGCGTCTATAACGTGTGCAGATTCTAAGAAAAAAGAGGAAGCCAAGGTTCAACGTCATGTAATCGTTCAAACCCGCTTCTAGGCTTTTGCCTTTTAGACCATGCGTTATATAATTAAATTTAATTCAACTGAAATCTATCACAATTAATTATCTGAATTTTATCTATAATAATAATAATAATAATATTCCACAACTATCACACAACGCTATCTAGTCCCAAGCTAAGCAGAGCTTGTGTTATGGGTACTAGACAACTGATAAACATACTTATATATTTCTAAATACATACATATTATAGATAAATTACACCCAGACACAGAACAAATGATCATGCTCATCACACAAACATTTGTCCTGGGTGGGAATCGAACCCACGACCCCCGGCATAGCAGTCAGGGTCACTAACCACTAGACCAACAGGCCAGTCATTATCATCTATGTACTTATTATTATTTTATTTAGAATTTAAAGTATCGTAAATAAATATGTTACTCTCTAACGCCATCTGTTGATGAACTGTAACCTCACCAACCTGTAAAATTCACTATCAGTTCTCGATTTTGATACTAGATGGCGCTACCCGTCTAAAATAATCGATAACTACTTTTATACTTGTTACAATATTACAAAATCTATTTAGCAAAGATAGTTTCCGCTAGATAAGTGTGGAATAAAATTCGTTGACCCACGTGTACCGATGTATTCCAATGGGAAAGGCCGGTGAAAGCTAATTGTAGATGGCACTACCATAGCTAAGTCATCAGCCGACCAATGAGGTAGTACTATTTTGAAGTACGTATAAGATTTAAAGCAATGACAATGCTTGGAACAAGTTATACTAGCGCCATTAGTTCCCCAGTTGCCATCCCCATTAACAAAAACAATTCGAACACGATTAAAACAAACGTATCGTGGTAAAAAGCGACCTTGACCTTATATTTTATTTTGAAATTCAAAAGATGGTATTACATATTAAACGATGCATTAATAGGATCAATGACCTTTATTCCAGACTTACTCACCTGTTTGGGACACTTGTGGTCCAGCGCCTCATAGAGATCATTCCTGAGGTAGTGCAGCGCGGTGGCGGCGGCGGCGGGGTCCCCCTGGCTGGCCGCGGCGGCCAGTGCGCGGTAGTGCGCCTCCCGCAGGGTGGGCAGTCACATGTCAGTCTCACCTGTTTGGGACACTTGTGGTCCAGCGCCTCATAGAGATCATTCCTGAGGTAGTGCAGCGCGGTGGCGGCGGCGGCGGGGTCCCCCTGGCTGGCCGCGGCGGCCAGTGCGCGGTAGTGCGCCTCCCGCAGGGTGGGCAGTCACATGTCAGTCTCACCTGTTTGGGACACTTGTGGTCCAGCGCCTCATAGAGATCATTCCTGAGGTAGTGCAGCGCGGTGGCGGCGGCGGCGGGGTCCCCCTGGCTGGCCGCGGCGGCCAGTGCGCGGTAGTGCGCCTCCCGCAGGGTGGGCAGTCACATGTCAGTCTCACCTGTTTGGGACACTTGTGGTCCAGCGCCTCATAGAGATCATTCCTGAGGTAGTGCAGCGCGGTGGCGGCGGCGGCGGGGTCCCCCTGGCTGGCCGCGGCGGCCAGTGCGCGGTAGTGCGCCTCCCGCAGGGTGGGCAGTCACATGTCAGTCTCACCTGTTTGGGACACTTGTGGTCCAGCGCCTCATAGAGATCATTCCTGAGGTAGTGCAGCGCGGTGGCGGCGGCGGCGGGGTCCCCCTGGCTGGCCGCGGCGGCCAGTGCGCGGTAGTGCGCCTCCCGCAGGGTGGGCAGTCACATGTCAGTCTCACCTGTTTGGGACACTTGTGGTCCAGCGCCTCATAGAGATCATTCCTGAGGTAGTGCAGCGCGGTGGCGGCGGCGGCGGGGTCCCCCTGGCTGGCCGCGGCGGCCAGTGCGCGGTAGTGCGCCTCCCGCAGGGTGGGCAGTCACATGTCAGTCTCACCTGTTTGGGACACTTGTGGTCCAGCGCCTCATAGAGATCATTCCTGAGGTAGTGCAGCGCGGTGGCGGCGGCGGCGGGGTCCCCCTGGCTGGCCGCGGCGGCCAGTGCGCGGTAGTGCGCCTCCCGCAGGGTGGGCAGTCACATGTCAGTCTCACCTGTTTGGGACACTTGTGGTCCAGCGCCTCATAGAGATCATTCCTGAGGTAGTGCAGCGCGGTGGCGGCGGCGGCGGGGTCCCCCTGGCTGGCCGCGGCGGCCAGTGCGCGGTAGTGCGCCTCCCGCAGGGTGGGCAGTCACATGTCAGTCTCACCTGTTTGGGACACTTGTGGTCCAGCGCCTCATAGAGATCATTCCTGAGGTAGTGCAGCGCGGTGGCGGCGGCGGCGGGGTCCCCCTGGCTGGCCGCGGCGGCCAGTGCGCGGTAGTGCGCCTCCCGCAGGGTGGGCAGTCACATGTCAGTCTCACCTGTTTGGGACACTTGTGGTCCAGCGCCTCATAGAGATCATTCCTGAGGTAGTGCAGCGCGGTGGCGGCGGCGGCGGGGTCCCCCTGGCTGGCCGCGGCGGCCAGTGCGCGGTAGTGCGCCTCCCGCAGGGTGGGCAGTCACATGTCAGTCTCACCTGTTTGGGACACTTGTGGTCCAGCGCCTCATAGAGATCATTCCTGAGGTAGTGCAGCGCGGTGGCGGCGGCGGCGGGGTCCCCCTGGCTGGCCGCGGCGGCCAGTGCGCGGTAGTGCGCCTCCCGCAGGGTGGGCAGTCACATGTCAGTCTCACCTGTTTGGGACACTTGTGGTCCAGCGCCTCATAGAGATCATTCCTGAGGTAGTGCAGCGCGGTGGCGGCGGCGGCGGGGTCCCCCTGGCTGGCCGCGGCGGCCAGTGCGCGGTAGTGCGCCTCCCGCAGGGTGGGCAGTCACATGTCAGTCTCACCTGTTTGGGACACTTGTGGTCCAGCGCCTCATAGAGATCATTCCTGAGGTAGTGCAGCGCGGTGGCGGCGGCGGCGGGGTCCCCCTGGCTGGCCGCGGCGGCCAGTGCGCGGTAGTGCGCCTCCCGCAGGGTGGGCAGTCACATGTCAGTCTCACCTGTTTGGGACACTTGTGGTCCAGCGCCTCATAGAGATCATTCCTGAGGTAGTGCAGCGCGGTGGCGGCGGCGGCGGGGTCCCCCTGGCTGGCCGCGGCGGCCAGTGCGCGGTAGTGCGCCTCCCGCAGGGTGGGCAGTCACATGTCAGTCTCACCTGTTTGGGACACTTGTGGTCCAGCGCCTCATAGAGATCATTCCTGAGGTAGTGCAGCGCGGTGGCGGCGGCGGCGGGGTCCCCCTGGCTGGCCGCGGCGGCCAGTGCGCGGTAGTGCGCCTCCCGCAGGGTGGGCAGTCACATGTCAGTCTCACCTGTTTGGGACACTTGTGGTCCAGCGCCTCATAGAGATCATTCCTGAGGTAGTGCAGCGCGGTGGCGGCGGCGGCGGGGTCCCCCTGGCTGGCCGCGGCGGCCAGTGCGCGGTAGTGCGCCTCCCGCAGGGTGGGCAGTCACATGTCAGTCTCACCTGTTTGGGACACTTGTGGTCCAGCGCCTCATAGAGATCATTCCTGAGGTAGTGCAGCGCGGTGGCGGCGGCGGCGGGGTCCCCCTGGCTGGCCGCGGCGGCCAGTGCGCGGTAGTGCGCCTCCCGCAGGGTGGGCAGTCACATGTCAGTCTCACCTGTTTGGGACACTTGTGGTCCAGCGCCTCATAGAGATCATTCCTGAGGTAGTGCAGCGCGGTGGCGGCGGCGGCGGGGTCCCCCTGGCTGGCCGCGGCGGCCAGTGCGCGGTAGTGCGCCTCCCGCAGGGTGGGCAGTCACATGTCAGTCTCACCTGTTTGGGACACTTGTGGTCCAGCGCCTCATAGAGATCATTCCTGAGGTAGTGCAGCGCGGTGGCGGCGGCGGCGGGGTCCCCCTGGCTGGCCGCGGCGGCCAGTGCGCGGTAGTGCGCCTCCCGCAGGGTGGGCAGTCACATGTCAGTCTCACCTGTTTGGGACACTTGTGGTCCAGCGCCTCATAGAGATCATTCCTGAGGTAGTGCAGCGCGGTGGCGGCGGCGGCGGGGTCCCCCTGGCTGGCCGCGGCGGCCAGTGCGCGGTAGTGCGCCTCCCGCAGGGTGGGCAGTCACATGTCAGTCTCACCTGTTTGGGACACTTGTGGTCCAGCGCCTCATAGAGATCATTCCTGAGGTAGTGCAGCGCGGTGGCGGCGGCGGCGGGGTCCCCCTGGCTGGCCGCGGCGGCCAGTGCGCGGTAGTGCGCCTCCCGCAGGGTGGGCAGTCACATGTCAGTCTCACCTGTTTGGGACACTTGTGGTCCAGCGCCTCATAGAGATCATTCCTGAGGTAGTGCAGCGCGGTGGCGGCGGCGGCGGGGTCCCCCTGGCTGGCCGCGGCGGCCAGTGCGCGGTAGTGCGCCTCCCGCAGGGTGGGCAGTCACATGTCAGTCTCACCTGTTTGGGACACTTGTGGTCCAGCGCCTCATAGAGATCATTCCTGAGGTAGTGCAGCGCGGTGGCGGCGGCGGCGGGGTCCCCCTGGCTGGCCGCGGCGGCCAGTGCGCGGTAGTGCGCCTCCCGCAGGGTGGGCAGTCACATGTCAGTCTCACCTGTTTGGGACACTTGTGGTCCAGCGCCTCATAGAGATCATTCCTGAGGTAGTGCAGCGCGGTGGCGGCGGCGGCGGGGTCCCCCTGGCTGGCCGCGGCGGCCAGTGCGCGGTAGTGCGCCTCCCGCAGGGTGGGCAGTCACATGTCAGTCTCACCTGTTTGGGACACTTGTGGTCCAGCGCCTCATAGAGATCATTCCTGAGGTAGTGCAGCGCGGTGGCGGCGGCGGCGGGGTCCCCCTGGCTGGCCGCGGCGGCCAGTGCGCGGTAGTGCGCCTCCCGCAGGGTGGGCAGTCACATGTCAGTCTCACCTGTTTGGGACACTTGTGGTCCAGCGCCTCATAGAGATCATTCCTGAGGTAGTGCAGCGCGGTGGCGGCGGCGGCGGGGTCCCCCTGGCTGGCCGCGGCGGCCAGTGCGCGGTAGTGCGCCTCCCGCAGGGTGGGCAGTCACATGTCAGTCTCACCTGTTTGGGACACTTGTGGTCCAGCGCCTCATAGAGATCATTCCTGAGGTAGTGCAGCGCGGTGGCGGCGGCGGCGGGGTCCCCCTGGCTGGCCGCGGCGGCCAGTGCGCGGTAGTGCGCCTCCCGCAGGGTGGGCAGTCACATGTCAGTCTCACCTGTTTGGGACACTTGTGGTCCAGCGCCTCATAGAGATCATTCCTGAGGTAGTGCAGCGCGGTGGCGGCGGCGGCGGGGTCCCCCTGGCTGGCCGCGGCGGCCAGTGCGCGGTAGTGCGCCTCCCGCAGGGTGGGCAGTCACATGTCAGTCTCACCTGTTTGGGACACTTGTGGTCCAGCGCCTCATAGAGATCATTCCTGAGGTAGTGCAGCGCGGTGGCGGCGGCGGCGGGGTCCCCCTGGCTGGCCGCGGCGGCCAGTGCGCGGTAGTGCGCCTCCCGCAGGGTGGGCAGTCACATGTCAGTCTCACCTGTTTGGGACACTTGTGGTCCAGCGCCTCATAGAGATCATTCCTGAGGTAGTGCAGCGCGGTGGCGGCGGCGGCGGGGTCCCCCTGGCTGGCCGCGGCGGCCAGTGCGCGGTAGTGCGCCTCCCGCAGGGTGGGCAGTCACATGTCAGTCTCACCTGTTTGGGACACTTGTGGTCCAGCGCCTCATAGAGATCATTCCTGAGGTAGTGCAGCGCGGTGGCGGCGGCGGCGGGGTCCCCCTGGCTGGCCGCGGCGGCCAGTGCGCGGTAGTGCGCCTCCCGCAGGGTGGGCAGTCACATGTCAGTCTCACCTGTTTGGGACACTTGTGGTCCAGCGCCTCATAGAGATCATTCCTGAGGTAGTGCAGCGCGGTGGCGGCGGCGGCGGGGTCCCCCTGGCTGGCCGCGGCGGCCAGTGCGCGGTAGTGCGCCTCCCGCAGGGTGGGCAGTCACATGTCAGTCTCACCTGTTTGGGACACTTGTGGTCCAGCGCCTCATAGAGATCATTCCTGAGGTAGTGCAGCGCGGTGGCGGCGGCGGCGGGGTCCCCCTGGCTGGCCGCGGCGGCCAGTGCGCGGTAGTGCGCCTCCCGCAGGGTGGGCAGTCACATGTCAGTCTCACCTGTTTGGGACACTTGTGGTCCAGCGCCTCATAGAGATCATTCCTGAGGTAGTGCAGCGCGGTGGCGGCGGCGGCGGGGTCCCCCTGGCTGGCCGCGGCGGCCAGTGCGCGGTAGTGCGCCTCCCGCAGGGTGGGCAGTCACATGTCAGTCTCACCTGTTTGGGACACTTGTGGTCCAGCGCCTCATAGAGATCATTCCTGAGGTAGTGCAGCGCGGTGGCGGCGGCGGCGGGGTCCCCCTGGCTGGCCGCGGCGGCCAGTGCGCGGTAGTGCGCCTCCCGCAGGGTGGGCAGTCACATGTCAGTCTCACCTGTTTGGGACACTTGTGGTCCAGCGCCTCATAGAGATCATTCCTGAGGTAGTGCAGCGCGGTGGCGGCGGCGGCGGGGTCCCCCTGGCTGGCCGCGGCGGCCAGTGCGCGGTAGTGCGCCTCCCGCAGGGTGGGCAGTCACATGTCAGTCTCACCTGTTTGGGACACTTGTGGTCCAGCGCCTCATAGAGATCATTCCTGAGGTAGTGCAGCGCGGTGGCGGCGGCGGCGGGGTCCCCCTGGCTGGCCGCGGCGGCCAGTGCGCGGTAGTGCGCCTCCCGCAGGGTGGGCAGTCACATGTCAGTCTCACCTGTTTGGGACACTTGTGGTCCAGCGCCTCATAGAGATCATTCCTGAGGTAGTGCAGCGCGGTGGCGGCGGCGGCGGGGTCCCCCTGGCTGGCCGCGGCGGCCAGTGCGCGGTAGTGCGCCTCCCGCAGGGTGGGCAGTCACATGTCAGTCTCACCTGTTTGGGACACTTGTGGTCCAGCGCCTCATAGAGATCATTCCTGAGGTAGTGCAGCGCGGTGGCGGCGGCGGCGGGGTCCCCCTGGCTGGCCGCGGCGGCCAGTGCGCGGTAGTGCGCCTCCCGCAGGGTGGGCAGTCACATGTCAGTCTCACCTGTTTGGGACACTTGTGGTCCAGCGCCTCATAGAGATCATTCCTGAGGTAGTGCAGCGCGGTGGCGGCGGCGGCGGGGTCCCCCTGGCTGGCCGCGGCGGCCAGTGCGCGGTAGTGCGCCTCCCGCAGGGTGGGCAGTCACATGTCAGTCTCACCTGTTTGGGACACTTGTGGTCCAGCGCCTCATAGAGATCATTCCTGAGGTAGTGCAGCGCGGTGGCGGCGGCGGCGGGGTCCCCCTGGCTGGCCGCGGCGGCCAGTGCGCGGTAGTGCGCCTCCCGCAGGGTGGGCAGTCACATGTCAGTCTCACCTGTTTGGGACACTTGTGGTCCAGCGCCTCATAGAGATCATTCCTGAGGTAGTGCAGCGCGGTGGCGGCGGCGGCGGGGTCCCCCTGGCTGGCCGCGGCGGCCAGTGCGCGGTAGTGCGCCTCCCGCAGGGTGGGCAGTCACATGTCAGTCTCACCTGTTTGGGACACTTGTGGTCCAGCGCCTCATAGAGATCATTCCTGAGGTAGTGCAGCGCGGTGGCGGCGGCGGCGGGGTCCCCCTGGCTGGCCGCGGCGGCCAGTGCGCGGTAGTGCGCCTCCCGCAGGGTGGGCAGTCACATGTCAGTCTCACCTGTTTGGGACACTTGTGGTCCAGCGCCTCATAGAGATCATTCCTGAGGTAGTGCAGCGCGGTGGCGGCGGCGGCGGGGTCCCCCTGGCTGGCCGCGGCGGCCAGTGCGCGGTAGTGCGCCTCCCGCAGGGTGGGCAGTCACATGTCAGTCTCACCTGTTTGGGACACTTGTGGTCCAGCGCCTCATAGAGATCATTCCTGAGGTAGTGCAGCGCGGTGGCGGCGGCGGCGGGGTCCCCCTGGCTGGCCGCGGCGGCCAGTGCGCGGTAGTGCGCCTCCCGCAGGGTGGGCAGTCACATGTCAGTCTCACCTGTTTGGGACACTTGTGGTCCAGCGCCTCATAGAGATCATTCCTGAGGTAGTGCAGCGCGGTGGCGGCGGCGGCGGGGTCCCCCTGGCTGGCCGCGGCGGCCAGTGCGCGGTAGTGCGCCTCCCGCAGGGTGGGCAGTCACATGTCAGTCTCACCTGTTTGGGACACTTGTGGTCCAGCGCCTCATAGAGATCATTCCTGAGGTAGTGCAGCGCGGTGGCGGCGGCGGCGGGGTCCCCCTGGCTGGCCGCGGCGGCCAGTGCGCGGTAGTGCGCCTCCCGCAGGGTGGGCAGTCACATGTCAGTCTCACCTGTTTGGGACACTTGTGGTCCAGCGCCTCATAGAGATCATTCCTGAGGTAGTGCAGCGCGGTGGCGGCGGCGGCGGGGTCCCCCTGGCTGGCCGCGGCGGCCAGTGCGCGGTAGTGCGCCTCCCGCAGGGTGGGCAGTCACATGTCAGTCTCACCTGTTTGGGACACTTGTGGTCCAGCGCCTCATAGAGATCATTCCTGAGGTAGTGCAGCGCGGTGGCGGCGGCGGCGGGGTCCCCCTGGCTGGCCGCGGCGGCCAGTGCGCGGTAGTGCGCCTCCCTCAGCGCCGCGCGGCCGTGTCCCGCCGCCACCTGCAGGGACGCGCGGCGCAGGCGCAGCGCCCACAGGTCGTCGAGGCGCACGCGCGGGCTGCTTTGGTTTCCTGGGTTGCCGCCAAAGAGGTAGTGGATCTGAAGGGATTTTGGGAATAAAATAAAATTCTGCTTCCTAAATACTGTCGATTTCAGCACCCTTGGTTCAAACAACACCCATAATGAACGACCGCTCCATGGGCTTTGAAGATTTGTGGCATACCTACCGCCGCCATTTTGATATTTTTTCAAAATCGCGGCCAGCTATGAAACCTTTATAAATCATTAGCTGACATTAATCCCAACAAAAATATTATCACAACAATCCGCGTAAAGTGTCAGGTTTCCGAGATAATAACCGTGAAAGTTAATCACGTGACATTCACAATTCTAAGCTAGTGTATAATAACTTTTTGAACGTAATATGTATGTTGCATTATATCTGGTTGTTATTTAACCATTATAAGTCTGATATAATCTACTTTTTGAACTTAATAACTTATTTTTAGACCGTCTACACTTGTTTGAATGTAATTTCTTCATATGATTTAACTATCAATACGATAGTTATACGATAAATAAAAGTATAAATATGTTAAACAATGTAAATGTTATACATAAAACAGGTTTTAAGCTTATTACGTAATAAACTGACGTCAACTCGCGAAAATTTTCCTATTATCAACAATTATGACCACTACAGACTTGGATTGGCTTGTACCGGAAGTGTATTTACTTCGCGTGTAAAAAAGGAGATATTTTGATTTCTTTTAACGAGTCCGCGCTCGAATATTCTCGCAGTCAGACGTAATACAAAAAGGAAAAAAATGCCTAAGGCCTCTTGTACACGACACGGCTTCGCGTCTACAAGATCCCATTGTGTTCCATACAACACTGACGACCGTGCCTACACATGGCGAATTAACCGTAGATTTTCACGGCCGAAAACCGTGACGTCTGGACAAGAGGCCTAATTGTGCCGTATTGAGTTGTAGAAACAATACACAAGAAGTGGGACGACTATGACGAAGTTTGTATACTAAATTACAGTTGTATCATCAAAATATCTATGCAAAATATGACACGCTCGTCTCGATACAAATCGAAGAACATATTGCTTCTATCCAGATATATTGCTGTGATGGCCACAGTAAGCAGAAACATGATGAGGCATGATAGGTACCTATAGTTTTAATATCATTATCAATTCATCATCATCATTATAACAGCTGTAGAAAGTCCACTACTGGACTAAGGCCTCACCCAATGATTTTCCATTGGATGGTTATTGCCATACTCGCCACGCTTGGCAGGCGGGTTGGCGAGCGCATTTATTTCAGCTTATTAGTCTTCCAACGCTGCTGCCCATTGAAAGAGTTTTAAGCTGAGGAGCTATGGATCTTACATTTTGCCCATTACCTCGACCGCCTTTTACGGTCTGCCCGGGAAGAGAAGCAGCTGGCACATTCTACGTTTTTCTTTTTCTCCCAGACCAGGATTATCAATTACTAAAATATTTTATAAAAAAATATTAAGCCTTTGTTATTCCGAATTAATGTGGTCAACTTTACGCTTTACACCTCAGAAACCTGACACTTTACGAGGGTTGGTGTTTTAATATTTTTGTTGTTATTGATGTCAGCTATCGATTTATAAAGGTTTCATGGCTGGCCGCGATAAAAAAACAAAATGGCGGCAGTAGGTATGCCACACTCCATAGTAAAATCTTCAAACCCCTTTTAAGTGTAAGAACGTGTAAGAATGTGGCCCGATGAGGCTGACATGGTCATGTATGTATGAACAAAAGCCTCTAAATAAATAAAGAAAAAAAAAACCCTTTTAGCACGCATAAAAACCATGAAAACGACACCCATGGTTTGAAATTCAAAAATCGTCGCAGCCACCATCTTGGATTTTTATATTGACATCGCTATCGATTTTAGCACCCTTAAAAAGCATGAAAATGACACCCACGATTATAAATTCGAAAATTATCGCAGCCGCCATCTTGGATTTTTATTGGAACGAAGTTCCTTATCGCGCATTGCGAAAGGGGGCTAGACGGAAAAAATTAAGACGAAAAGTTGTCACGACACCTCCCCCCCGCGCCCCGTACCCCTGACCCAACCCCCGTTCCACGTGTCTCTTGTCGCATTGCGGCGTGCGCATGTTTCTCTGTGTCTCTCTCTCTCTTATTTTTTTTTAACCTGCTATCGTTGAGCAAGTTAAAAAAACAGGTTCAAGCGATTTTCAACCTTATTGACATTTCAAATTTAGTGTTTTTTTCTCACATTCTCGTTAGCTAACATTGCTCCTTCATTAAAATCCGGTGTTTGCATAAATGTCAATAAGGTCGTTTTAATGAAGGAGCAATGTTAGCGAACGAGAATGTGAGAAAAAACAAACCAAACTTTAAATGTCAATAAGGTCAAAAATCGCTTGAACCTGTTTTTTTTGACTTGCTATTGGTATGCGAATGTTTTCCGACCTTCACTTGTTTTACCGATTTGTCCTACTGATTCCCACCAGTAGGATAAATCGGTAAAAAAACAAGACAACCATTTTAATTCGGTCGCATTGAACAGTGTGGTGTCGCGATGATTATTTTTGTTGAGTGTATACAGTAACTTCGTTTCATCCGGGTGTCCCTTGACACCTCTCAAGTTTTTTTGACCTCACTATCGATGTTAGAACCCTTGAAAACCATGAAAACGAAACCCATGATTAGAAATTCGAAAATTATCGCAGCCGCCATCTTAGATTTATCCGCCATTTAGATTATCGCGGCCGTACACGCACTTGTCTTTCTCTTTATTACCCTAACATCTTGTGTTTAAAGAAAGAAAGAAAGAAAGAAAAGAGATTTATTGAAACACACAGGTCAGAACAAACAAAAATTACATGAATAAAAACAAACAAATTAATAAAAGAAAAATAAAAGGTAAACCCACACAAAACAAAAATAAAAAAACAATTTAGTCCCCTGTGCGAGGTCAAAAGGCTCCTACCTCAGCATGTGCTGCGACATTTGTCACAGCGCTGGTTTTCTGGTAGGGCCCAAAGTGATGTCACGGTCAGATACATACTTAAATAAACAGTGTAATAAATAACGAAGAACAAATATAAATATATTAAGTTTAATAAGCATATAACATTTAAAATAAATAATTTAAGAGCGTATATTCCGAAAGCTGGCAACGTCGCAAATGGTTGTCAAATATTAACAAGTTTTAATTAATTTAGCATTGTTACTGTATGAAAATAAGAAATATGGCTCTGTAGTGCACTAAAAAATTGATAAGGGAATGCAATAATTAATATCGTAACACCGAATATATAGTTTTAGATGTAGAAAAAGCATTTAGAAGCTTTCCAAATGCCTTTTATACACCGGAAACGGTTACAACATCAAATTCAGTGTTTTAATTGCATTCCTATATCATTTTTTTAGTGCACTACAGAGCGATATTTCTTGTTTTCATACAGAAAATTTGCCAAATTAATTAAAACTTATAATTATTTGACAGCTTTTTGCGACGTTGCCAACATTCAGAATATGCAGCCTTAATGGTTTGATACCCGACGTAACCGCTTGTCTATGCCATACCTAAGAGTGTAAAGGGTGACAACACCGACAGACAGAGACACGGGCGCAGACAATATGTCAATGTCAACCAATGGCAACCGAAAAACTAAAACAAAAACAATATTAAATGTGGTCTTAAAATTATAAAATAGTGTGTAAATTACGTAAATTAAGTGCAAATTAATACCATGGTCTTTAAATAATTATTATTATTACCAAACTGGGCGTAAAAAAATATACAAGAGAAAGACAAATGCGTCTAGGAGAGGAATAATAATAGTCGCTAGATTGTACGAATAATCCATGAATAGTGCATCACGCTACCAGTTATCCGCTTTAAATATGACGCCCCAGTCACCAGTATAAGGTTACTATTACTAAAACCTACCTTCTTGACAGGATCGTAGACGAGCTGATGTGCAAAGCGCGGGCGCGGCTCGTTGGGTCCGAGGCTGTCGTTCCGGTACACGCATGTCCACGTCAGGCGCCGCAGCGAGAACACCCATAGAGTGTTGTACACGCGCTTGTCTTTCTCTTTACTCATGCCCTGAAAAAAAAACATAATTACGGGCCATTCACGATTTTGAACTAAGTGAGCGGCGCGAATTCGCCACTGGCGCCTCCTCGTAGCGTGTTTCAAACATTTCTAAACATTTTATCTGACCGCTCGCGGCCCCGCGCTAAGACACCGCTCACTGTTGTGAACGGGCCGTTATTCCTGGAACAAAATGGTAACACAGAAGACACGAAGACAGATGTGGATTCCAAGGGGACTTTACCCATGTCGCGATGGGATTGCAATTCGACCCACTTGACGTCGAATTCGATTGAAAATTATTCATTTTCTACACTATTTATTAATTTATATACAGAAGCTGTTGGTGTACCTTTGTTAATAAATAAATAGACTTTACGTCGACGTGGCGATCGTGTTTTGTTTTTCACCTACCCGTATATATGTACGTATACAACCGCGCATTCTATGTCATATGGCGTAGTGGTAAGGTTGATTTTCACTTGTAGTTGGAATCGCTTGAATCGCGTCGCATCCCGCCATGGGTGAGCTCCCTATCTCTTCTGCGGTCCACAGGTATGTTATAGCCAGTCCACAATACTCACAGACAGCCTATTATTGGAATCAAATATAGTAGCTCACAATTTGGGACCCATTAATATTAGTAGTCATTTTTACCCGTGGTGCTAGGCAACTGGGCTTCTCCCAGTTGTAATGTCCCTTTGTGCCTATTGACCTTGTTTTGTTCTGTCTCCTGCTTGCATGGAGGGAAGTGGAAACATATTTTTCCTACTCCTCCACTATTGTTTTCTGAATAATTTCGTTGCAGGATCCAAGACAGGTAAATTCATTCTCCGGGACACGTCGAGCTTCATTGTCTCGGCGCTTTTCTGGTGGTTGCCACTGTTGATTCTGGCTCTCAGGAGTTGCAGTGGTTTGGGAATAGTGTGGTGGGTTTGTCCCATAAAAAAAAAAAAAAAAACTCACAGACAGCACAAACATCTCATCAGTGTCGGGGTCGAGCGTGGCCCGCTGCGTGAAGCCGGCCTGCGGCGGCGGCGGCGCGGCGGCCCCGCGGCACAGCGCGGCACACTGGCCGGTGCCCACGTCCCACCACCACAGGTCCACCAGGTGCTCCTTGTTGCGCTGGCCCGCGAACATGTACAGGCGCCGCTGGACCTACAGTACAGATGGAATTGAGAAACGTTATACAGGGTGGAATTTTGTAATGCCACCTGGAGGGAAAGTACTCTTAATACTGCAGATAGAAAATTTTAATCAAAGGAAACATTCCTTTATTTTTGAATAGAAAGCAAACTGCATTCAAAGATATTCGAAAATTCTCTTCTCCCACACCCGGGAATCGAACCGGCTAAAATCTGAAAAAGTTATTAGTTATTAGTTATGAAAGGAAAACAGATGGATGTTAGTTAGAGAGCTTTAACTTGACTCATTGAATTTGTAACTTCAGATTTCCTGGTTTTCTTTTCATTTAATTTATTATGTTTGTTAGAGAGATTTCATCCTTATAATTTTATTGACCCTAACGAACGATGCAATAAAAGTACAGGGTAAAATTTTTTCAGATTTTAGCCGGTTCGATTCCCGGGTGTGGGAGAAGAGAATTTTCGAATATCTTTGAATGCAGTTTGCTTTCTATTCAAAAATAAAGGAATGTTTCCTTTGATTAAAATTTTCTATCTGCAGTATTAAGAGTACTTTCCCTCCAGGTGGCATTACAAAATTCCACCCTGTATAACGTCTTCGCAAAAGAGACAGCAGTCCTTTTCATCCAGTTCTCACGTCCTATAGACTCGCTTTCCAATTACGGCTCAGTATTATTTGAGAGCGAGGCGATTTCCGGTTACCGTAGGCTCGGACGTATGCAAACAGCGAGTAATGGGTGACTTGTCGTCTGTTCATTGACTATGCCCGGTTTGACAGCGCATCGCGGCGTTCTATGCACGCCTCATAGAGCCGTCAGCAATGTGACTCCTATCGAGGGGCAAAGACCTGCCGGGGTCGCGTGACGGTCTAAACTGGTGTATAGACCCAAAGTTTACGTATGTTAGGGGGGGGGGGGGGCGATTGAAGAAATATCGTAATTCAGTACGAGTCTGAGGGCGGAGGGCCCTGCATTTTAACACACAAAAATAGTGTCATTAGATGCTTCCATCAAGAATAAATCTTAACAGCAGACGTCTGTCTGAATCCTTCGCAGATCGCCGATGGCAATGATATTATAAAGAAAGATACGCCATGTTCATACTGAATGGCGTTCAGAATCGTTGCGTTGTTATTAAAGTAATTTAATACAACTACGACAGTGACAGATAATGCGGAGCGTATTAAGATAGAAAGAGATAGCAGATAGCAAAGAGCAACAATTGTCTTACTTTGTCCTCAACAATTTGTGCGTGCTAGTGCGATATCTACCTACCTCTTTTTATTTATAATGTCATTGGCCGACAGGATGTTAGCCCAGATGATGACAATAGACTCGTTCTCTATTAGATGTATTGCCAAAAATCATACTTCCCAGTTCGTTTCGTAAAAAGGTGCATGAAAACGTTTCACGTATTACGTGTAGGAGAGTAAAAAATTAATGCTACTACTAGTACTAAATACTTACCGGATGGAACAGCATAGAGTGTGAGACGCGCGCCTGCGGGGCGTTGAGCTCGTGTCGGTCGCTCAGTATCAGCTGCCAAGTGTTCGTCGCGATGTAGTACGCGTACAGTCCGGAGTACTGGGGACTCACGACCTCCTCACTGCCAAATGAAGTTCTCTGTTCATCTTGTGAGGGAATTTATTGCAAAAGAGAAAGAGAAAGGAATGTAAATTAAACAGTAAAAGAAAAAGGAAAAAAAACGTCGTGCGTCACGTACATTTCGTACTAAGAGAAATTTTATATGCACCCCAAGTATTCAAGTATTTCATTAATTTTTTACTAACCATTTCAAGCTACTAATTTTAATCGTTTTACTATTTTTTTTTCTGTTATATTTCTTGCTCATTGTACAGAAATGATTGAAAAGCTTCCACAAGATTTAAAAAGTACAAATATATGTGGTTGCAACCTAAATAATAAAATAAGACTGTTTGAAATCAAATTTTCTGGCCCTAAAAAATCAAACAAGCAGCAAAGTGTTGTATAGACAATATAAATATCTTTAATGATTTTCAACTTTATCATAAAAGCAGATGATTTATGTACGATTGGGAATATTTCACAGATTTTTATTATGTCTACCATCTGTTCAAAATAATAACAGTTTCATTACAATTATATTAAACAGCAACAAGTACCAATCATACAATAATATTTATAAAGAGAGTTACGCTACGTTGCGGATTATTTACAAATAATGCGTAACGTAACGTATTAGTGCATTACATAATGATGTATCAATTCCTACACAAACAAAATACAAGTTGCCTTACAAACACATCTAATAACCAGTCGTACCATGCGGTATCGTATCGCTCAGTTGCCAGTTCCGGATTAACCCATATGCAGATTTTTAAGCAATTGCTTAGGAGATCACGTCTCTTAGGGCACCATAAACCGAACCGAAAACATATTTAGTTTTGGCTTACAAACCCCCTTAAAATGTCTGACAGCTATAAAGAAACCAAACCTATGTGAATGCTAAAGGGGTTTGCAACTTTTTGGCATCAAATTTTTTTTTCTTTCGCCAGTAATGAAATTTTGGTCATTTGTAGACCGTAGCCTAAGTTCGTAAAAAATAATAAAAAAAATCTAAACCGTAACCAACCAGAGATATGGCGGTTTTTATTTTGTTCAAATCTGGAGTTACTTTTAGTAGAAACCAATAGATTTATTGATGTGCTAGCTTTTGCCCGTGGCTTTGCCTACTCCAACCGCCTTTATGTGTTGCCTATAACCGTCTCTAAAGTCCTATCTATCTCTGTAACAAAATTCATCAACAAGTGTTCAGCCGTTTTGACGTCAAAACTGAACATACCTACATACATATTTCGTATTAATGTAATACTAGTAGGTTTTGTTTTTTTTTAGCGTGTTAAAATCATCAAATGAGTCCTCCCACCTCAGGCAGGGCGGAAGGGACTGTCAGACTTCTACTGACTACAATCCACAGTGTCCTTCAGTAGCCTGTTATGTTCCGGGGTCATTATGCTGACGCTCTTTGAGGCGCGCGTGGGACACAACGCGCCGTCGACCCGGGCATGGTCCATGGTCGGGCATGACGAGCTGCCCTTTACTCGCTGCCCGCATGCCCGCGCCTACGGTGGCCGGAGATCGTCTGCTGACGTCCGACGCCGCGGGCGCCTACCACTGCGTTTGGGGCAGAGGGAGGACTTCACGAGCATTATTGCTTCCCAGAAGGAGGCGAACGCTTCCCACTCCGTCTCGCCCCACAGCATGGCCGCACCAATGCCGGGCGCGAGAGGTATCCGCCTATCGCCGCCGTGAGGACACGTCGGTGCACTGCCCAAGCTGGACAGTCTTGCACCGTATGCTCTACTGTGTTCTCCGGGCGATCTTCGCAGTGGTGGCACCCGGGCGTTTCCTCCCTCCCTATCAGACACAGGAACCTCCCGAAACTTCCGTGTCCGGTGAGGACCTGCGTCATCCGATAGGTCAGGACGCCGTGTCGTCACTCCAGCCACTTCTCGAAGAGGAATCTTACCGCCGCGATTGCAGCGTGCCCGAACCTAGGTTGCGACAGTCGTCCCCTCCATACTGCCCTGAGATCGCGCCGGAGCTCTTCCCGCCGCGCCTCGACTTCTCGAGGCAGCGGGGTCACGCCCCGGCGCTGCGCCTCCACGCGCCACTCATAGACGCGCTGGAGGGCAATCGCCTCCAAATCCCAGGGAATACTAGTAGGTTTACGAGAAATAATGAGTGATTTGTTTATAACACTGTCAAGAAGATATTTTTACCGACTTCAAAAAAGTAGGAGGTTCACAATTCGGCGGAACTTTTTTTATGTACGTTCCTTTATTTCTCAATGACGCCTGGAGCGATTTGAGTAATTCTACTTTTGTTTGAAGGGTATCTTAGCAGATAGTCCCATTAGGGTTTCTCGGTCATGACGGAATCCTGGAGAAATTGAGGAAACTTCAATAAATGACAGCAAAAATCATCTGCGATTGCTGCTATCGCAAACACACAACATAATAATTATTACGCCTGTACCTAATAAAAGGATAAAACAAAATCGTCTTGTTTTCTAACTTTGTTTTTTTTTTTTTTTTTGTAAAAAAGGGAAGCAACTTCAAAACCAGATTTAGATAATATTCAACAAAAATCTTTTGAAAATCTATAATCCTAATGAGCAACAAAAACGAATCTATGCGGGCAACTTCACAAGATATCAATAAAGTTATAGTTATATACGAAAACCTTCCCCAGAATGTAACGAACACTTTTCTGAAAACCCCATCAAAATCGGTTCAGCAAACCACGAGATAATCGCGGACAAACAAACATACATATACTGTACGTATCACAGGTCGAACTGAGAACCTACTCTTTTTTGAAGTCGGTTAAAAATAATCAGAAAGTGAGTGTATCAGGCTCGTACGGACTAAAATCCACCGTGGTAAAAAATGATGACGGGATAATGAGGAAATCTAGGAAAAAAACTTGCAGAAAATCAACGGATATTTAAGCATTATTTACGCAATCTGAAAACAATATACTATGTCTGTACCCACTTTGTCGCGGGGCTCACGAATTACCATGACCCCGGTACGTAAAGGGCTAATTGAAGGACACCGTGGATTTCAGTCAGTACAAGTCTGACAGTATGGGTGTCCCGGATTCATTTGATGAATTTACCTCGGTAAAAAAAAAGCGTCATTGAGAAATCTAGGAACATACATAAAAAAAGAAATATTGCGACGACTTTTGTGAACCTCCTCTTTTTTTTTAAGTCGGTTAAAACGATCTTCTTAACGTCATTATTTTAAACAAAACACTCATTATTCTTCGTTAACCTACTAATATTACAAATACAAAATTAAGTCTATAAGTCTGTTCCATTTTTACGTCAAAACGGCTGAGCCGATGTTGATGAATTTTGGTACAGAGATAGATGGGACTCTAGAAATACTTATAGACTAAACATAAAGGTGGTTGGGGTGGGCAAAGTCGCGGGCAAAAGCTTGTACATCAAAAAATCGATGGATTCCTACAAAAAATAACTCCCGATTAGAACAAAATACGAACCGCCATATCTCTGGTTGGTTACGGTTTAGAAACTCATTTTTTTTTTCTATGGACTTCTTAGGTAGTAGTCTAATTATGCCCAAAGTTTCATCACTGGCGAAAGAAAAAAAAAATGATGCCAAGGTCCGTACTAAAAATTGCAAACCCCTTTCTAGCTCGCTTCGCTCGGTATTGAATCATAGTCTCAGTTCTATATTCATAGTTTCTCTTATTCCTTTTTGGCATGAATTACCGAAAATACCTTATTTATTGTTTATGGAAACGTGTAATAAAAATCGAGCTCGCTTAGCTTATTCTGGCATACCCTTACTTCTCAAAAGGTTTCTGCTTTACCAACTGAACTTTCGTAGATACATAATAATCTTCCCCATCACCTACGAATACGTTAAAAAATTAAGGCTAAAATTTAAATGCGCATCAATAATTCTTTTTGTACACCAAAATGGATAAATGGTCACCAAATCTAAAACTCGCTTTAGCAAGATTTCAGGGACACCCCGAAGTTCGGTTTGGTTAGGTTCCTTTAAACCTTGTACACAGAAATAGAAGCCTTCGTCGACCCTGCTTAGGTAGATTTTTTTTTTATTACACCTCGTTATGACATATTTTAATGAACATATTTTGGTGCACATTCAGTATATTTGGTGGAACACAGGCAAAATTAGGTAAATGAAATGGGAATAAATTGAAGTACTTTTAAATACCATCCAAAAATTAAATGAAGAAACTTGTTTACCGTAGATAGACAGAAGATAGATATTGCACCAACTCCAAGTAGAATGGCATAAGGGCAAGACGTAATGATGCTGAGATGACACGATTTATGTGCGCTCTAACTATAAATCTTAATTTTAGTGTGTTTCTCAGTAAGTGTATTATCTATATAATTCTTATGAGAAGTAAAGTTGTTCTGAAGCTAAAAAAAAACTTGAGAGGTGTCTAGGGACACCCGGATGGAACGAAGTTACTGTATACACTCAACAAAAATAATCGTCGCGACTCCACTCCACTCCGATCCGATCCGATCCGATCCGATCCGATCCACTCCACTCCACTCCACTCCATTCCATTCCATTCCATGGTAATAAACACATTACCCTCCTTTTGCGTCGCGCAGTCGGAAAAAGTGTCGTGACAACTTTTAAGAATTTTTTCCGTCCAGCCCCCTTTCACAACGCGCGATAAGGAACTTCGTTCCAAAAATGATGACTTACGTGTTAGCAGGCAGCACTCGGCCCCCGAACACATAGATGGTCTGTGTGTCGGGGTCGATGCACATCTGGTGGTCGAACACGAGCCGCGGGCCGCCCGCAGCCGCAGTGTCGCTGCAGATCTGAGACCACTCGCCCGAAGACACGTCGTACATGTAGAGGTCACTCTGTGGGATTATAAGCTTGGATGGGGAATACAAAATGGATTATTTTTTCCATTGACAATGTATGAAACAACAGTTTTTTATTTTCGAAATTACGAAATTATAAATTTAAAATTCAGATCCGTTAAATATAGGCTTACGTTCATATTGGTGGGTATTCGCTGCGCGTTGTCCAGATATCTGTAATTAAAAATAAATTAAACCTATTTAGATTTGTCCTTCTTATATTATTTTGTCACTTTTGACGGTAAATTTTTCTTCTTTTTACCGACTTCAAAAGGTGTGAAAACATCGAATGAGTCCTCTCGCCTTCAACTCAAGAGACTGTCGGACTCGTACTGACTAAAAAAAAGGTGTTCCTTCAATATCCCTATACGTTCCAGGGCCACTGTTACTCATTAGCAGGGACCGAAAACCTTTATAAATTACGGTACCGGTATTGAAGAATTTTGGTTATTTTTCAGACTTAGGTAACCGCTATCTGGGTAACCAGACCGAAGAAAAATGTAACCTCTATTCAGGTTACCGTTTTAATACCGGTTAACTAAAGATAACGACTCTTTGTCACACACACATGCGATGCGCGCCCTGTGACTATTGCCGACGGCACGTGTGAAGTGTGCAAGATAGGGGTAATTTTTATTTCGGTAACCGGTATTAATACTGGTTATGTATTCACTTTTAATAATAAAGGTAATCTTTAAAATTACCTGTAAAAGAAAAAAAGGTTGTTACCGAAAAAATACCCGTATTGATCATACCGGTTTCGGTCCCTGCTCATTAGGACAGTTCCTCGACCATATTCCTCGAAGAAACACCTATAATCTATTAAAACCTACCTGCCAAGAGTAAAAAGCCGTCGATGCACTGGATCGAACACCATCTTATGGCAGGACCTGGGTGTGGGTCCTCCGACCAGGCCACTGTGGTGACACAGCAGGGTCCAGCGCTCGTTCACCGTGTCGAAGGACCACAGGTCGTCCAGGTCTTCAGTACCGTTCCATCCGCCGAAGAGATAGAGTGTACCTGGGTTAAAGATTGATGGCAAGATTAGCGCAATGGCTGAGCGATTGGACAGCTAAACTGCGTGTCGCGGGTTCGCTTCCCGCACGGAGCATATTTTTGTATGATCTACAAGTAGATGTCCCGGGTCTAAATGTTTGTGTATGTGAGTTTATATACTAAACGCACATACGACACAGAAGAAAATCCTGGTGAGGGGCAACGTCTTTTTTTGTAGATATAGGTAATAATTATTTTTAGCAGCGGGTCTAAATCCGCCAAACAAATTTTGATTGCGAAAAATTCGTAACTTGGAATATTCTATTCTATTGCTCCAACGACTATATATTACTAGACTACGCATTGCACGATCTAACGAACAAAACTATTCTGCCAACTCGCTGAGGTACTACGTAAGCGAGGGGGACGGGGTACTGCGTTGTGATTGGCTAACTCAAGGTCTGTTCTGTCTCAACGTATGTTTACGGCTCACAGGATTGGTCGAAATGAGACGTATATAAGACTTTTTTGCCTAATGTGTTGGCAGACATCGGTCGCCTGTTATTAGGAGTCTAGTATTATATCGTCGTTGTATTGCTCTATATAATATTGTTATAAGCAACTTTGATAAAGTGGCAATTTTAAAGCCATATCCTGCTTTTAACTTTTCTGAATTGATGGGCAAAAATTGTGATAGGTCATCACAATTTTTGCCTATCAAAGAAAAAGTAAAAGCGCGTGCGCATGCCAAAGGATGTTAGGTCAGGGGCCAAAATTACACGCGATCAAAGTCGTAACTTTGTGCTATTTTTAATATGCCGTTCTTAATTAACTGTGGTAGTCTAAATAGGCATTCAATGTCGACAGGAATTCGAAATTTCGACAATTAATAGTATAATAGACTAGAGTTTTAAGGAACATAATATTTTTTTAGTGTCACATGTCAGTTACTTTACCTACCTGTGGTAGAGTCTACAACGAGCTGATGTCCACCGCGGGGTCCGGGCTTGTTGCAGCATGCGCTCGCGCTGCATGGCTCGCACAACTCATTCGGATCCACACCGTTTATTGGCGCCTCCTGAACGGAGAAAATGTAATTTTGAAGGCTGATTTTACAAGTAAAATCTCAAGGAGTCTGATCAGGCGAGTAGCTTTATGTTAAAGATTGATTTCAAGGTCAAGCCAAGCTTGCTTAGGTCGGTCTGCAGATGGGTGGCCATCAATTGCATACAAAGGTAATCGTCTCCGGAACCGACCCCAATACAGTTAGCAAAAGGAAGAAAAACAAATTGAATTGGTGTCATTTATACATAAGGCCGAATGACTGCACCAAAAAGGATTAAATTTTTTGTGGCGTTCGTTATTGTCGCTCAATGAGCTGTGGGCCAAAATAACCACTTTATGAAGCCCTGAGAAGAAGAAGACATCTGTGTCAGAAGACACAGATTTCCGCGGTAGTCCTCGTCGAAGATGGCGGGACGAGCTGGACAAAACTAACAACCAATAGTCCACTTTGGCCTTGGATCGTGAAGATTTGAAAGTCATCGAAAGACGCCTTTGCCCAGCAGTAGGATGACGAGTGCTAGCAATAATATATCGTTATTGCTTGGACAAAATTATGAAGCGAAAAATATGTCAAAACTGTAAACCCTTACGAAACTGGTATAGACCACTAGTATAAACATTAAGATTTGCCTTAGTTACTTACAGCAGTATCTGGTCTCGGATCCCGGTCAGTGCAGAGCAAGTCATGCTGCCGCGCGGGGGGAGGCGGCGGGGCCTCGCCACTCCACAACCTGTCCTCAACTTGAGAGGAACAAGCCGACATCTGTCGCCAGATTGGGGTGTATGGCTGCCATGACATATACCAGTCTAATTCGCCATCTACGTAGAAAATAGGGTAGTTACTAGTTAGCATAAATAAAATGCAAATCTGTTTCGTCTTTCAGTTAGAGTATTGAAAAATAATGGACACGTATTTTTTGTTTATATATAATTTATAATAATAAGTATTGACCAAGTTATAAAGCATCCAACTTCAGAAGAGGGGGCTTGTGACGTCATAAGACTGCGTTTCCACCAGAGATGTGTGATAGAAATGTGTCGTGCGAGGATGTCTAGGTGTGCTGTGAAAATGTGTGGTTGTTTCCACCAAAGCTGTGCGATGAAAATGTGCCTACGCGGATGTGTAGCGGAGCTGTGAAAATGCGTCGACGGGGGTGCGGTGTAGTGGGAGCGGAGTAACAGTATGCGCAAACCTCGCAAAACACATTCCTCGCAACACATCCCTCGTACACATCCCTCGCTTGTTTTGTATGCGCTAAAATCTACCTCTGCCGAGCCGTTTCCACCAGAGCTGTGCTGACCGAGGCGAGGTAAATAAAGCGATTCTATTGGTTCTTTACAAACACATCCCTCGCTACGCATCCTCGCACATCTCTGGCGGAAACGCAGCCTAAAGCTTGTTAATAATACAGACGACGAGCGTAATGTTTTGTGATTTTTAAAAAGCGTTTTTTTTTATTTTGATTTACTAACTGACAGACTAATTACATATTTTGAGTAAAATAGTCGAGACTATAGTTTAAACAGCGCGTAGCTAAACGTAGTGTGGTACGTCCCCCGGTAAGATGGAACGAAAATCTGAAGGTTTTCTTCAGATTTTCCGTCTATCTTGCAATGGTTGGCAGTTGTTGGATGAAAAAAGCGGGAAATCGTGCGCTGTGGCGCTCTGAGGGAGGCCTATATGTCCAGAAGTGGACTGCAATAGGCTGGAATGATGATGACAGATTAACCTGCCTGTTCGAATGGGAGATTTGATTTGATTTGAGCGGTATACGACATTGCCGTGGATAGCAGTAATATTCATTTGGTTATATCGTATGATATTTTGAATATCGCTACCATCGGTAGCGAATACTGTAACGGTTTGCATAGGCCTTGAATCTATTTAGATTACTCTATGAAAAAAGGTTTTTTTTTTACAATAATTTTTTTCGTCTACTTCTTATTGTAGGTAAATGTTTCGAATTGGTAGTATTTTACGACTTCAGCGGCAATGTAGGTCGCAGCGATAATAAACTCATAAAAATAATACAGAACGCCATCGCCACCTGCTATACGATCCTTACGTACTCCTTGCAATAAGTAGGTTTTTTTTATTAAGTGCTTCGCTCGCCTTTGATCACTCTCTCGCCTGATGGAGTGAAGACGTGGCCGACGATGAAGCACGCTTACCTAGAACTCCTAGAAGTAACCCATTCACTCTTTCTCCATCGCAGTATAATCATCAAATGAGTCTTCCCTCCCAGGGTCTGACCAGACGGACTGTCAGACATGTACTGACTAAAATACACGGTGTTCTTTCAATATCCCTCTACGTTTTAGGGTCAGGTTTACCTGGCCCTATAGCCAAACGGCAAGCGACAATCGCTAACATTCAGCAGTCGCTAATACATTTTCATCTTTATACCTCAGTGCATAAAGTTGAAAATCTATCAAAGATTACAGATCGTTTTCGTTTGTTTCGTTCGCTATCGCTCAGCAGTATTTACTAGATTTTCAACTTTATGCGATAGGGTATAAAGTTGAAAATGTATTAGCGACTGCTGAACGTTAACGATTGTCGCTTGCCGTTTGGCTACAGGCTCTGTTAAGATAGTCAGGCGACCCCGCTATGGCTTTCTATGAAGGCTCAGCTCGTTCTGGCGCGCGTAGAACACGACGGGTTGCAGAAACTTATACACTGTTAACTTAAAGACCCTTTTTTTTAGCGTGGTAAAATCATCAAATGGGTCCTCCCACCTCGGGCAGGGCGGGAGGGACTGTTGGACTCGTACTGACTAAAATCACGGTAATGATATAAGTCCCGCGACCCCGGCAGGCTTTGGCCCTGTAGAGGGGGGCCCCGTCATTATTCTGACGAACTTAAAGACCCTTAAAAAATATCAAATGCAGCAACTTACCAGCTACAGCCTCGTCAAATATCTGTTCAGCCAGTTTGTAGTCTCCGTTTTCAACGAGAGCGTTCCACAGCCGCGCCTGAAGAGGTCCCTCGAGCTGGACCCCACTCTCCCTCGATAGGGCTTCGAACGCGTCCTTATAACGACGGCGGCGCAAGTGTTTGAGTAGCATACGAACTGCTTCTTCTTCTTTACGCTAAAGTTGGAGTAAAATCTCGTTTATTTTTAATACAAATTTGAAAATATTCAAAAGAAGGTTGGTTAAAAAAAAGCCTGTCATAAACCAAACTAAAACAATTGTCAGCGTAATTTTTTTTAAAGATGGTGTTTCACCATCATCTTCCTTCCCTTATACTATTCTACTTGGGGTCCGCGCAACACTTTTTTTCCCATTCTCTGTCAGACTTCACAGCATCAGTACAGACGACATCACATCGAAACTTTTCTTTGAAAATAAAGATTCGAACCGCGAGCAGGATTTGAAACTGCGTCCTTTGGATTCAGTACATCCGACGAAAAGCTCTGTAATAAATGGCGCGAAACGTCACCTTGAGACGTTAGAAATGGATTGAAGACTTCGACGCAGTAGGCGTCAACCTCGATAGCTCGGTTGCAAAGAGCGTCGGATGAGGTCGTAGGTTCAAATACTGCTCGCGGTTCGGATTTTTCTTTCTAAAGAAAAGCTTTGAAATTCGCGACTCATGAGTTAATGCGTATAATAATTATAAAGACATCACATCAACCTACCCTAATCATTCAAATTTCAGGAGTTCATGTTCGATTGGAGAAAGGTAACATATTAGGGTAGGATGATGGCGTTTGTATATCTATACAGGGTCTTTCTTAAAACGGAGAAATCCGAATCCATAACAGATATGGGAAAACTTTCTTAGGAACCTTTAGCTCTGTTTTGATGTTGATAATTTTGGCGTTTTTATTTTTATGGTCAAGTGCGAATTGTCCACAGAAATTAGTGAAACTGGCCAAAATTTGCCGTTCGACTCTGTTTTATGATTGTAAGGATCAGAATTTTAGGATTTTGCAAAATATTTTTTCATACAAACAAGTAATATGAAAAAATATTTTGAAAAATTTAAAAAAAATTCGCCTTCCCGATTTTTTTCTTCCGTTACAATAAAAATTTTGGCCTGTTTCACCCTGTATGAAGTACTCTCCACATTCAGCTAAAATAACAGCACTTGTTTTCGAAGATTTGTTCTCTATGAAGAGGCATGCCAAATTCATCAATTTCTTCAATTTGTGAATGAGTTTAACAGATGTTGTAAGAAATAATGAGCTCCTTTGTTTTACAGACCTTGCTCTCTTTTGTTAAAATACAAAAGAAAAGTACCTGAAAATGTATTATCTTATTCACCCTCAAATAATGAAATAATTGTGTTTTATTTGCATTTGTCCTTGAGATAAATTAAACAATACCTTGAAAAACTAAGTCAGTATTCCGAAGGTAATCAAACTCTTAAATATTATTAGGTTTATATTAGTAGGTTTGTATGTTCCGTTTTCACGCCTTAAAGAATGTACTGATTCGGATGATTTTTGATTTCGTGGTAGAACCCAGAGACGGTGGGAGGGGGGGGGGGGGGGGCGAGAGACGCCGCGTGCGTTAGCTAGTAAATTATATTTTAACTGTTTAGAACCATGAAACATAAAACTTAATAGTTGTACAGAGATAAATCACACAGATTTATTTATAGGTACAGTCGGCCAAGAAAGTGGTGTACCACCCTAAGGTTGAATATCGCTTGCAGATTCATAGGTGATAAAGATTAGTTTCGCTTGCAGATCGATCTGACAACTTCTATTGCTGTCTTTATCTGATTATTGATAACGACTATTACTGTTTGTAACGTGACAGCTGTTCTTAGTTTGAACTTGATGGAACCAATGACTTCGTAAAATCAACGGCGGGGGCTGTAGATTTTGATGACAAAATTGTATCTACAAATTCAGAATTGTAATCAACAAGTTACATAAAATTGTAAAGGCACAAGGCGAATCCACAAACCTACAATTTCTGTAAACTTGTAATTACAATATCAATAAAAAACAAGCTAAAAATAGATTTATCCTTTTATTAAATTTCTACAATCAATTTTAAAATACTTATAATAAACAAAAACATAGCATATATAGTAATATTTAGAAGATATTGAAAATTTTTAAAAATTAGAAACGGGTGTAACCGCCGTTGGCCTCTATAACCTCTAAAAGACGAGACCTCATTGAACCCACAAGCCGTGAGCAAATATCGGTTCCCCGCATTTCCTCCCAAACATAATTACAGACTAATAAGAGCTTGTTTGGTTCTTTCATTTTGATGCGACCATCGTTGGACCATAAGGCCCCAAAGATTTTCTATCGGGTTGAGGTCCGGCGATCTTGAGGGCCACTGAATTACCCTTACGTCAGTGTGTGAACGAAACCAGGCTCTTACGATCCTCGCATTATGAATTGAACAATTATCTTGAACAAAATCAAATTGTGGCACTTCGTTCTCCGGGTAAACATTACGGACTGTCGGTAGCATTGCATTCTGAAGCACGTCGATATAATTTACAGCCGTCGCTCGAGGAGGTAGAGAACACAATTCTCCTACACCATCCGCACTCATCCAGCCCCAAATATTTACGAAAATTCGACCTGATTCTCTATTTGGAATTACATGATCATCTTTATACAGTGTTGAATTATATCGCCAAAGGTAAAGACGTCCATGCTGACTGGATTTAAACGTTTTTTCATCACAAAACACTGTATTAGACCAATCAAACTCTAAGTGCTCTCTGGCGAAGTTCAGACGAGCAAGTCTGTGAGCATCCGTCAAATATATTTTCTTGGCGTAATGCCTGTGGTGCAACCCTATGTAATGTAGATGATTCCTTATTGTTTGGGCACTCACATCGAACATCTCCGCAAAATGTTTTGTGGGCTTAAAACCATTGATTTCATATTCCCGTCTCATGAATTCTCTATCGTTATTGGAGAGTGCAGGCCGGCGACCACTTCTTCTGTGATCCAACAAACTTCCCTCCTCTCCTTCACGACGAATCCAAAAGCAGACAGAACGCCTCGATATATTCAAATTCCGGGATATCGCACTGATACTGCTTCCCTCATTAAATTGGGCAATTATTTGTGCTCTTTCGGCAATGGTCAAGTTGGCAGGCATTGAGATGATTTTATATGCAGTTGATTGAAAAATAACACGGAAAATATATCGATTTTTTGCATATATTTGACAAAATGTCAATTGTCAGTTTTCTTTTTCAATTGGAATTCGGTTGTCTATTTAAATAGTTTTTATTACTTTTGTTTGGAAACATTTCAATTGCTTTGTAGAAACTAATGTCCTTTTCATTTATACTAAAGGTTAAAATGTCATGTATCTACTTATATGTGACATATGACGTATGAATACTAAATACATAGGTTTACGTCATGATAATGTTGTCTCTTTCAGTAATATCTTTTTATAACGAACCTTGTTGTAATTTTCGATGACCGGGAAACTAAATCAAAACTGGTACACCACTTTCTTGGCTGACCGTACAAATATTTAGTTTGCTTATCATTATAACTTCCTTAATTACTATTTTAACTTATCTTTTAGATAACAGAGTGTCTGTAGTGGCCCTAATGGCAATCTTTTTTTTTATATGGGACAGGTTTGCTCTTGACCTTAGTCTAGGTCAAGGATGATAGAGACAAGGTTGAGGATGGAGCGAGATTACGAAGAGGTCCGGAATAGTTTTTTAAAGAAGTTATGATAACACCTTAGCTGGAGTCAGCTTAGTAAAAGGAACTTAAACTCCTGCGCAACAATGGAACGCCGTAAGAACTGTTAGGCACCAGCCTGGATTAATTGAGAAAACTGTCACAAAAATTATAAAAAAGAAAAAAAATATTAAGACAAACTTACTAAACTGATTGTCTCCATGGCATTGCTGATGATCTGCTCTTGGTTTTTGCCACTCAGTTCCACATACCATATAGTATAATTGTAAGCAGGACCCCATGACTGCAGAGGAACTATCTTCAAGTACTGTATCGGGAGGTATAGGCCTTCTGGAGTGCGGTAACGGAGCCTGAATGTTTCTGGGGCTGGGTCTTTTTTGAGGCCACTGTAGATTTATATTTTTTGATTAATGATTTTTTTTTGCTCTTGCATGAATCACAATCTTTTGTTGAAAAAAAAAAGCAAGCAAAAGAAAAATGGAATACCTATTTTTAACAAAAAATATTCAATAACATTTAAATTTTATAAGATTTTTATACAAAAAGAAATGTTAATGATGTTGTAAATAATTATAAACTTTAAGTAACTAAGAATGAATAAAAAACAAGCTACAAATTTTTAGCAATAAATAATATATTAAGGTAACAATTTTTTTTTTTTAATTTCAATCTTAATTTGTGAATCAAACTATTGCTAAAAATAGTGGTCTCAAATTCTCAAAGGTTGTATAATTGTGACTCATAAGATATGAATTTAGAGGTCCTTTGAAAGATTTCCTACTAATCTAATGACCCGTGGGTTGCGACCATGATTGGAATCATGTTTCAAGTACAAAAACATAGTCAGCAGACAAACAAAAAATTTTAAGTTTTTTTTTTTTTATTTAAATACATACTAACCGTTTTATTGTGACTTTCATTTTAAATAACTAAATATATAAATTTTTTTTTTTACTAAATTCAATTTTATTAAATTACTTAGGTATTGTTTAATGTAAATTACTAGTGTCTGAATAATCTAATGATGAAAAATTATAAAACCTTAGTGTTACTAAAATAAATACTCACGCAGATAACAATAGTGATAAGTTTTTCTCATCAGTTCCACCGTAAATTCGGAATTTCTTGAGATCACTGACATGGGCCTTTATGTACTTCCCGAATTTTATGGATTCCACTATGGATGGCGTATTTAGTTTTAACATGATGAACTGGTGCGGAGTGTTGCTGTCTGTGAACCAGCGAGACAGCTGGTCTGTGGGGTTATTCACCATGATATTCCTGAAAACGCAAGAGCGTGTTTTTTAACCCAATATACCACAATTTAAGCACAGTTCTCTTGATAATTAATTGACACACAGCCAAAAACAATAAAATAACACACCGCCCGGTGGAATACATAACAAAATCAGGAATAAATAGCACACACCGGGATTTTATTTAAAGATTTCTTGGAATAAAAACTACACAAAACACACTGAACTATACACGTACTCGGGCACATAGTTAGCAGAATAACTTGAGTATCTGCATATAGTATAAACAAGTTTAACAGTTTCATATTTATCATCCATTTTGATGTAATTTTAGACCCAAATAGCTGCTACGGAATTTTTGTTATTATTTCAGAACTACGACGGCTGCTGATTATATTTGACAGATGATACCAATGTTGCCATACTTTCTTAGAGCATGACTTTTTTCTCAACCAATATATAAAAATTCAAATCGAGATGATGAGATGATTTTAATCATTGAAATTTTTCTCATTCATTATTTCTTTTTGCGTTCTATATTCAGATCTAACTTATAAAATATAAATTTCAATATAAATTAAATGTGATTATTAATAAATGTGTTTGTTTTTATTTTTGATGAATGACGATTTTGTAATCTTGACGACCTTCACCCATACCTGATACCACATACATTCTTCGTAACATCTTCGTAGGTTCTTCGTAGATAAACATAAGTCAATATACCTTTATAAGCATATATCATATTAAAACTAAGCGAACTTGTTTGATAGCGTCATACTGAGCAATATTGAGAAAGGACAAAGCCAATTAAGAATTAACGTAACTGTTGTGATTAGTGTTTGATTTGCTTTTGCAAGATGAAACTGTATTATTCCGTTTTTGTGTACTTAGTAACAATTTTAGTTAAATGTGACGAAATTGAAGAAAATATGTGTAATTTTCTGGATACTAAAGTGCAACCAAATACTTATAGACTTCTCAGTAAATCAATTCTACCCGATCACGTTAATAAAGTGAAGGGGGATGCGGGTAAAATAGGAGTTATTGGTGGCTCTATCGAATATACAGGAGCACCGTATTTTTCGGCGATAACAGCAATGAAGGTAACTATAGCTGAAGTTACTCATACATATACATACATTATAAACTTTGTTTGCATTACAATAAATTCAGTTGTGAACAACGACGATATAATACTAGACTCGTAATAACAGGCGACCGATGTCTGCCAACACATTAGGCAAAAAAGTCTTATAACCGTCTCATTTCGACCAATCCTGTGAGCCGTAAACATACGTTGAGACAGAACAGACCTTGAGTTAGCCAATCACAACGCAGTACCCCGCCCCCCTCGCTTACGTATTACCTCAGCGAGTTGGCAGAATAGTTTTGTTCGTTAGATCGTGCAATGAGTAGTCTAGTATTATATCGTCGTTGGTTGTGAAACTACATAAATTTAAAAAAAATAGGACAGGCCTGTTGGTCTAGTGGTTAGTGACCCTGACTGCTATGCCGTAGGTCGTGGGTTCGATTCCCACACAGGAAAAATATTTGTGTAATGAGTACGATCATTTGTTAGGTGTCTGGGTGTAACTCAGATCAAAGAAATAGGCAGATATAACGCTCAGAACACGCGAGCGTGTCCACCAAAGCAAATACAAAATCTGTGTAATTTACCTAATTATTTATGTATTTAGAAATATATAAGTATGTTTATCAGTTGTCTAGTACCCATAACACAAGCTCTGCTTAGCTTGGGACTAGATGGCGTTGTGTGATAGCTGTTGTGGAATATTATTATTATATTTTAAAAAACTTGTATTTACAGGCTGGAGCTGACTTGGCGTATGTAGTTACGACAGAAAGTGCTGCAAATGTTATTAAAACTTATAGTCCTGATCTCATCGTTTACCCATATTTGAATTCTAAATATGCGTCTAAAATAAGGTCCATATTACCGAAAATGGATGTAATCGTTATTGGTCCTGGCTTAGGACGAGAACCTGAAACATTACACTTGATATCTGATATTATTGAGGATTGCAAAAACTTGGGAAAGCCTTTAGTCATAGACGCCGATGGACTGTACGCCATTTCCAAGAATACTTCATTAATAAAAGACTATCCTTGTCCTGGAGTGGTTATGACACCAAATGGCCGTGAAGCTAATAAGTTAATAACAGCCGTTTCTAGAAATGATAGTAATTGGTACAGTTACTGGGGAGATTGCGTAAGTGTTTTGTTAAAGGGCGAAAAAGATCAATTCTTTACCAATAAGACAACTTACAGCTGGATAGCAACAGGAGGAGGTTCAGGACGTCGGGTTGGAGGGCAAGGAGACATATTATCTGGAGCTTTAGGAACGTTTTATCATTGGGCTTTGAAGGCACAACTTTGCAAGAACGAAAGTCACACGCAACTCGCTCAGAGTGTCGCATCATATGCAGCTGCAAAATTAACGAGGTTATGTAATTTAAAGGCCAACGTTCTTTATGGCCAATCAATGTTAGCGTCAGACATGATCAATCAAATTCACTCTGCCTTTGAATTAACTTTCTCATTAGTTTGAGCATGAATATCTTATGTATCTTCATCGGACAAATCCCAAATAAAACGATAAATAAAATATTAAACCTTATTTTTAATAATAAACACAGTTTTATTATTTAACCCTTGTTTTTTCTTCTATGTTATTAAATTATGATGTAAACATCAGTTAAATTGCCCAATTTATCACAAAGATTTGCTTGGTTAATAGATTGACAAAGTCCCTAGAATTTTAAATCTTAAATTCGCGGAAAAAAAGGACGTAAGTATAATGGGTCCATATTGGCTCACCTAAAGTTGTTTACCCGAAATTGTTCTTCCTAACGATTTGTAATCCGAATGAATAGAATAGAATATACTTTATTGCACACCAAAATTGTTACACATTTGTTGTATGAAATTGCTAATTCTAGGGTTACAATGGCGGTCTTATCGCTAATAGCGATATCTTCCAGACAACCTGTTAGTGAAACTACGGATTTAAAATAAAAAGGTGGAGGTAGTCGGTGGTGCACTGAAAATACATGTCGACTTCTACTTTACAAAATTTAAAAGAAAAACAGTTGAAATCATAATTATAGATAACTTAGGCTACTTAAAATTTAAAAATATATTACATATATAAATACAATTAAAAATATATATGTATATTATGTGTTCTCTAACAAATTAATGGCAGAGGAAAGAAAGTAGATTGGTGATGATAATTAAGAAGGGGGCAAAAAATAAATAAACAACATTACAGAGAATGAAAATGATTTGCTACCAAGTTTTTAAAGACAACTAAAGACTGGGCTTGTCTTACCGACACGGGCAATGCATTCCACAAACGGATAGCTTGGACCGTAAATGACTGGTCATAAAATTTCGTGAAATGAGCAGGCATCACAAGACTCAAATTCTCCGATGATCTCAAGTGTCTAAGATGTGTGTCATGGAGGAACTTGAAACGTTCTTTGAGGTAAAAAGGGGGTTGTGGTATTAAAGAGAATACTGTAAAGTAGTGATAAAATATGTGCATTCCGGCGAAGGCGGATAGGCAACCACTTGAGCTTAATGCGAAACTCGGAAACATGATCATACTTACGCAAACCAAATATGAATCTAATACAAAAATTTTGGAGACGCTCAAGCTTATCTAGTTGCACTTCAGTGAGATCGGGATAACTGGAATCGGCATAGTCAAGGATTGGGAGAAGAAGGGATTGTACTAGAGCAGTTTTAGTGGCAGTTGGCAGGAAATTACGCAATCTCCGTAAAGACCTCGCAGACGCAAATAATTTGCGGCTCACTTCCTGCAGTTGTGGACCCCAAGACAATTCCTTATCAATATAAATGCCCAGGTCCTTAACAGAGTCACTGTAAGGAATTGTAGCTCCATCAAAAACTATCTGAGGAAGCTTTGTCCAGTCAATTTTAGAACGCAGCCTAGAGCTGCCGACAACAATGACTTGAGTCTTCGCAGGGTTAACCTTCAAACCGTGTGCCAAACTCCATTCCGAAATACGTGCTAAGTCCGCATTCACCACATTCACAGCCTCTGACAATTTGTCTAAGGGAGCTTGTGAATATATTTGCAGATCGTCAGCATATAGATGGTAGGATGAAAGAAGTTCATTAGAAATAGAATTAATAAATATTGCAAAAAGAAGAGGAGATAGAACGCCCCCCTGTGGCACGCCGGCAGTAGTATTGCACCATGAAGATGACACACCTTCTATGCAAATACGCTGTCGACGGTCACACAGGTAACTTCGAAACCAATCAATGGGGATGGCAACTCAAAGCTTATCGTAGATGGCGCTGCGATAGTTGGTCCCTACGTCAGATTACTGTCTACCTTGTACAAAAAACAAACAAGATTTATTGTTATAAAAATTGAGTATAAATACAAAACAAATATGGAAAATTATTCGTCAATGCATAGTGCATACTAAAAGAAGAATTAAGACGCAGCGGTGCATCTACAAGAGGAAAAAAAGTGATTTAATTGAGTGGTAATACATTTGATTTTACCGTAATAAATCCACAATTACTTGTAGTTGAGGTTTCAATTTTTGAGTTTAGGTATGTTTTACCTGTCCTCTCCTTTAACAAGAATATAATGCTGCTTCTGACTTTCTATTTTGATAAAATATCATAATGTTTTAAGTCAGTAATTTTACCCCTTTTTTCTATTTAGATTCGAGAAATATCACAATATATTTAATTTCTTAACACCACAACCATCACAAAACTCGTTCCAGGTGATAATTCTTCCGCCAGACGAACCATTTCATGATTTATAGAGCGATGCAATACTGGTACTTAACCTCCAATAGAAAAGTAGATATTATTTTGAAAAGAGTGTTCGATTGTTTATTTATGGTATAATCTTAGAATTTCATTAATAAACTCAACTAACGGCCTGTTTCGGCTTCGCAAGGCTTGATATTTTGTGTATTATATAGCTTTTCCTTAGTTATAATTCAATTTTTGTTTCTCAAGGCAGTCACAGCAGCTACCCATTATTTCTTGATAGTGTGAATTGTCGGAAATTTGTATGTTCCATCATTTTTACAGCTTATTACACAACATCTAGTCATTTTACATCAATAAATCGTTTTTTTTTTCAGAAATTTCCATTGATCTGACAGTTCTTTTGGGACCAAACTGTCACTTGTCACTTTGACACTTGCCTTCCCCATTACTGTTGGAGATATGTTAAGAGAGCAGAGTATACCGAGCAGGACATCAAAATCGACGGTGTTAAAAGCATTGCTGAAGTCCAATAACGAAAGGATCGTCAGATTCCCAGTGTCCGTGATATTAATAAGAGCTGTGGTAGTACTATGCCCTGGACGAAATCCAGATTGGTTAAGATTTAGGAGTCGATTTTTACACAGGAAAGCACTAAGCTGATTGTGGATAAGGCGTTCTAGGACTTTGGAGAGGAATGGTAAAATGGAGATAGGACGAAAATCAGAAAAGGAAACAGGATTACACTTTTTTGGTAGCGGGATGATTTGAGCTTCTTTCCAAGAAGATGGAAATACGCCAGATGTCACGGAATAATTAAGGATATGGAAAATGATGGGAAGGATTTCGTCCAGAATAGGGAGTATCATCTTGCGGCTTACACAATCACTGCCAACAGCGTTTGACGTAATTGAAAGTATACTCTTCTTAACATCACAAGCAGTAAACTGATTAAAGACAAAAGGAGAATAATCGGGAGTGGGAAGAGATGAAAGATCATTAAGAGTACTCTTCCTAAAATTTTTAATCCTAAAGTTTTCATTCATACTTTTTGTAGTGCTACCTGCGATGTTCATAACACTCATGTTTCCGAAAATTGTTATCAATAACATCGTTATTGTAAATATATTTAAACTCCTACTGTTTTTTATCCTAACGTTTTTATCCTTAAACATTATTACGAAAATATTTTTAGTTAGTCATTTTACTGGATTTAGTCAAACTAAATCCAGTAAAATGTCAGAAGAGTCGACGGAGCACCGCTTCGCGGTGCTCCTACTTCTGGGTGGTTTAAAAAAAAAATAACCACGAAGAGACCCCGCCATCCCCTTCTAACCTAACCTGTCCGAGTCGGGGTGCCCCCAGTCGTTTGGTCAGAGTGTCGTCTTGGGGGCACTATAAAAAAAAAAAGCTATTGCATAGCATTTTGTATCAACTTATGCAATTATAATTTTATTTATTTATTTTATTCATGCAGTATTGCTTTTTCTTTGCTATACCCACTGTTGCTGCGAGAGCGACTACTTTTCGAGGCGGATGAATGCTTATAAAATGAAAATAAATAAATATTCAGGAGTTTATATAGCCTGACATAAAACCATTTGCGTCTATGCCATTGATTTGCCATATTTTTAACTTTTATTGGCAATTCTTAAAAATATTAGAAAAAAAAACATCACTTGTTTTTTTTTCCATTGATCATATTCGTAAAAAAAAACATTATTAAGGGTGAATTTGAAAAGATGCAGTCTAGAAATGAAACATAATTGATGTAATATCTGGTTGACCGAGCTTTGCTCGGTTTTTAAAATGTCTATATCTTGGGAACCGAGTTTTTCTCGAACTGGATTCGGTAGGGAGCTGCAGGCTGCAGGCAGTGCCCAAATGTCGTATGGCATGCTGGAAGATGCCGATACCGCGGATGCTGCGGTCGTCATGCTCGATGCATGGGTTATAGTGTCGATGAGGTTGCATATGAGAGACGACATGGCATTCGGGTCCTCCGGGATGTTGGAGTTGTGACCAGAGCCACCGGCTGAGGACGTCGAAGGCAGACTAGATGCAAGTGACTGCGCCAGGTTAGCGAACGACGTCATTCTCCACGTCTTTCGTTACATCAGAACTGGAACAAACAAACGCGGCGTTATTTTCGTGAAACACTGGGAGGTATTAATAATCATGACGGATTTGGAGATTGGGAAGCGTCTCAGACTTTTTGTACGTTAAATACCACATGATATCGCTACGAAAAATCAGCTTGAATTGTAATTAAGAGTCCTACAAAACCTAACAGAAGATTGTTCTCTAATATTTTAAGCCTTAGGTGTTCAATTAAATACAAAATCTGGTTGACCGAGCTTCGCTCGGTTTTTAAAATGTCTATATCTTGGGAACCGAGCTTTTCTCGAACCTGGGACCTTGATAAATCGATTCCTTGGGCCGAAAAACCCCTAATCTGTAACTTTCATGAAAATCCTTGGAGCCGTTTCCGAGATCCTGATTATTTATAAATATACAAGAATTGCTCGTTTAAAGATATTAGATACGTTAAGACAACGACAAACAACGTGGAAATCTTTAAAAAAAAAAGCCAGAAACTGAAAAAAACACTTTTATAAAACATTTTGAACTGTTTATTTTATAAATTTGAAAAAAAAAAATTGTTTTTTTTTCAACCCTGATGCCAAGTTTCTGATACCTTGTAAGCGTAGGCGCCACGTAGGCGCCACCTTCACTGCTCGACGGTCGGCTGAAAAGTGAGTTAGGGTGGCGATATCGTGTAGTGTGATCAGAACGCCCAATCTATCGAGGCCTGCTCATCGGCCCGATGAATCGTATCGTGTAATCGGCCCTACAGTTCTAACCTCCTAACCTATGGATATCTTTTCAGGTACACACCGCTATAAATAAAATTAAAGAAGACGTTTTACCTAATAAAAACAAAAAACCAATTCATATAATTAGTGAGTACGAAGCAAGCACTTCCTCAAGTATACGTGCTAATATGCGAACAAAATAAAACAAAATAAAAAGAAATATAAACAAAAAAATATAACTTTGAATAATAGTGTAAAAGAAGGTTATGTTGAGAAAATATAGGAAAACAAATAATAGTGTAATAGATGTTTATTGCTACTGACATTATGAAGTCAAATGATTCGGAATTATGAAAATTAGTGACAGAGCAATTAGGAGTAGTGATCATTAGGATTAAAAATGTTAGGAATACAATTTTCGGGTTTCCAATGATCGGAGTTTTTTTAGGTGAACTTTGGCGCGCCCAAGTATAATATTATAATACGAAGGACGAAGGTGTAGTTTGTTCAAATCAATTGCCTAGCAAGCTTAGACTAGGATGATATGATAAGTTTTTAATAATTTACTTATCTTTAGATCCAAACATACTCGTACATATTCTGCTGAAGCCCAGCTGCTTACAATCACTCTTTTTTTCAGTTAACTAAAATAATAATTGTGCTTGTCTTACAGAAAAGCAAGACAAGTTATGAGAATGAAAATAATAATGTTAAACTATCTCTGTGTAAAAATGTATCTATAACTGTTATGCAGTAGATCCTCTATTAATGATTGTAGAAATGTATATTGTTAACTTTTATCAATTTTCAATAAATCGATTCCCAATAGATTGTCCATCTTAACAATTTCAACAAATGGCAACTTTGATTCTTATGTCAAATCTCATGACAAAATGACAGCATGACAGCATGCATGGGTGGAGAGATATGGTTACGTTCAAAAACACGATCTGTTTACATTTTATTTCTGAAACTAGTTTTTTTTTATCGCATTATTCCATCAAATTAATGCTATTGTTTCAAATTAACTTGAAATTGTATTTTTTCATAAATAGAAACGGTAAAATGTGGTTCCTTACCTTTTGCTTACATTTTTTTGTTAACAGTACAAGTTTTGTGCGTAACAAATACATTATTTTGTTGATGGTTCTAAACGCACACCAGTATTTGCTTGCTTTTACTTATCAAAAATATTTTGTGCCGTTTATCCATTTATCCAAGGCCGTAATGAGTTCCTCGCTATCAATGTTATTATTTTAAATGGTCAAGTACCATGGAAGACGAAATTGAGGAATGTATTAGAAAGAAGACACAGTGGGCGCAGCTGCCTGCGCCTGTAAAGAAGGTAAACTCTATGTTATTGTTTTACAGTATCAATGCTATTAATGTTTATCTTCGGTAATTTGAGTGCTGATTAAGTGGGGTTAATATTACGAGCACTGTATTTTCCTATAAAACAAAAACCAGCGATATTACACGTAAGAATAGGTTCCAACATTGCTTTGTTGTTTCAGCTGTTGGGTGATTCTCCCAAAGAATATGAGAGGTACATATTCGAATTTAGTATTAAAAATCAATTGAGGTACAGAGGAAGTCTCGGTAAGTGTTTATTGAGTTCTTAAATGTAATTAAAAAAGGAAAATATTAGAGGTCTCAAAATCTTCAATTAACTAATTAATTTTCTTTGACCTACTTATTAGAGATCCGTTTTGAAAATTGTTACAAATTTCTTATTGATCTGCAGGGCCCCCACTACCATATGTGCAAAGTGTGCAATGCACACGGGCGCCATCCTTTAGGGGCGCCAAAGCCATCCTTTAGGGGCGCCAAAGCCAAGGGCCCAGAAAAAAAAAACAAAAATATTTTTAAATAAAAGTTGAGAACTTAATTAAAGAGGATTAGGTTTAAATACCTACTAAAGACTTCAAATATTTGATCTCACTTTTAGATTAAAACTTGAAGTCTGGAAACGTTAAACTTTTAGAGCTCACTGCGTTCTTCTATGAACAATTGCCTTGTTCTATTCCAAAAGGCTAAAAAATTTCGCGCTCGCTACGCTCGCGCTTTAACTTAGGTTGACGTTCGCTTTTCTTGCCCTTGCTTTTGAAATTCATTCTCATTTTTCAATAGCAAATGCTTCTTATGTTATTTTTTTTTTTTTTTATGGGACAAACCCACCACACTATTCCCAAACCACTGCAACTCCTGAAAGCCAGAATCAACAGTGGCAACCACCAGAAAAGCGCCGAGACAATGAAGCTCGACGTGTCCCGGAGAATGAATTTACCTGTCTTGGATCCTGCACGAAATTAATCAGAAAAGAATAGTGGAGGAGTAGGAAAAATATGTTTCCACTTCCCTCCATGCAAGCAGGAGACAGAACAAAACAAGGCCAATAGGCACAAAGGGACATTACAACTGGGAGAAGCCCAGTTGCCTAGCACCACGGGTAAAAATGACTACTAATTTTAATGGGTCCTAAATTGTGAGCTGCTATATTTGATTCCAATAATAGGTATGGCAAAAACGCTTGAACGCACGGAAGTTTGTTCGAGTTTCGACAAGGTCCGTATAATAAATGACTCCAGATGTAGTCTGAACAGCATCCAACATAATATTGCGTTCGTTTTGCCAAAGAATACACTCCCAAAGAATATGATGTGCTGATTGTTCATATTCACAGTCAGGTGTCGAACATTGACAAAAAGGCGAGGGAACAAGCTTGAAGGAAAACAATTTACTTTTAAAGTTACCATGTCCGGTGAGAAATTGGGCAACACAGTGATCCACCTCCAGCCACGTCCTAGCCAGCCGCTCACGAACGGATGGAAAGAACTGGTAGAGGTGCCGTCCCTTGATAGAATTATCCCACCTATTTTGCCATTCGGATAAAAGATCCTCCCAGACGTCGCTCTGGGGTTTGAATAATCGAGATATCTTATCACGGTCACGTTGCGGTAGAAAATCAGCGTCAGTGGTCTCCCGTGCGGAAAAGTACATTGCAGCGCGTCGTTGCACTTCAAGATCTACTGGTAGAACACCAGCAAGTACCGGTAAAGCTTCAGTACTGACGGTCCTATACGCTTTACTTAAGAATAACAAAGCCAAGCGCTGACTTTGAAGCAATTTACGTCGTGCCGCACCTATGGTGGCTCTATCGGCCCAAACAGGTGCCCCGTAGCACACACAGCCCAAGTAAGTAGCCCAATAAATAGTTTTTAAGGTTAAAAATGACAAACCCCAAGTAGATTTAGATATTCTCGTTAGGGCATAAAAGTTATTTTTAGCTTTTTCACCAACCGTTTTTATATGTTCTATGAATGTGAAATTCCTCTCTAAGACTAAACCAAGATAGCACACCGATTGTTTTCTCTTAACGGGAACATTATTGAATTTAATACTAGGCCACGATTTAAGGTCACCCTTTAAAATGAGTTGATAGGTTTTTTGTGGTGCAAAGGTCAGGCGGTTTCGATCGCCCCACTGAGATATTAATCGTAGGCAAGTGTCAGCCAAATTCTCGAGTCCAGCACGAGTACTCGACTGAATGAGCAGAAGGCCATCGTCCGCATAACCAGTTAAAGAACAACCACTTGGAAGAGGAATCGCGAGGAAATCATCGAAGCCTAGATTCCATAAATGAGGACCGATAACCGAACCTTGAGGACAGCCCATGGTAAGAGGTTTCGATACGGAATGATGTCCGAGCTTAAGTTTAGCGGATCCATTAGAAAAGTACGAATAAAGAAGATTAAATATATTTTTATAGCAACCACGAGCTTTTATCTTAAGTAGTAGCATTGGCCACCATGCGTTATCAAAAGCCCCGGAAATGTCTAGAAAGATTCCTACTACGTACTTGTGCTCGGAGGTATGAACCATTTTTCTAACAGAAAGTGCCGCGTCAACGGTTGATTTGCCTACAGTAAAACCGAATTGATTTTTATGGAATTTGGGTCCGTCCGGTAACAATCGTGGGACGATAAGACGCTCCAAGAGCTTTCCCAAAGATGGTAATAATGTTATGGGCCGGTAAGACTTAGGGTCATCTGGTGGCTTGTCGCCGCTTTTAGGTATTATTCGTATAAAGCCATGTCTCCATATACGAGGAAAAACACCTTCAGCAATACACCGGTTGTAAACAATTAATATCGCGTCGGCCGCTGTTTTACATGCTTCTGTTATCATACGATTGGATATTTTATCTTCACCTGATGATTTGTTAAGGGGCAGCCTCCTGACAACATTAATGAATTCGTCAATGGATGGAAGGTCTGACGCTGGTGATTCAGGCGGGACTGTAGCCCATGCTCTAATCTGTTGGTGGTAGTCAGTATCATTAACAGGTGAATCATCAGGGATAAGAGTATTTAATAAAACTTCCGTTGTTTCTTCAATACCGGTGGTGTGTTTATTATTTACTTTAATATTCTGAACATACGCGAGGTCGACCGATCGATTGGCTTTAAACTCATGATATAAAGGAGACCACGGACCTTCCTTTTCTAATTTATCCACTACTTTGCGCAACAATTTACCCTTAGACTTTTCAACCGATGCTCTGTAACGGGACCTGGCAACTCTAAATGTATTTAAAGCAGAGGTTAGTGAGTCTCCGGTGACTTGACGTTTTTTAAGCTTATTATTAAGATGTTTACGCGCTTATGTTAGTTACATAATCTTGTATTGGTATACAAAAATTTAAATTTGGCTTCTCTTAGATGGTATGGAACTCTGGGTGTGAAGTTTGAGTAGCACTTCATGGTTTTTTTTTTCTGTGTTTAATTTCCGAAGCGGCAAACTTTACATCTCCAGGGCGCTGAATTTAAAAGTACGCCACTGACCGACCTACCATAAAAAAAAGATAATTCAAAATGCCATAAGGGGCGCCAAAATCCTTTTTTGCACACGGGCGCCAGTAGACCTTACGGGGGCCCTGTTGATCTGCATGGCTGCAAATGATTTTTAAAATAATATTTATTTACTCAATAAAATTATATTTTTTGTTGACAGTCCGGACAGTTCGAAAAGATGAAAAGAAGTATTATGAGACACTTATACAGAGCAGCATACAAAGACTTATGCTCTACCCCTATCACCTAGCTGACATGATTGTTAAAGGTATGTTAAGGCGCTCCCTCACTGCGAGCATTCACCTGTAACGGAACATAAAAGTGTGCAATTTGATGCTCTATTGTCTTCGAATGTTCGAATCTGTAATGTTACATTACAGGTGAATGCTCGTGGTGAGGGAGTGCCCTTAAGTTTCATCCTATATTACAATACAGATGTAAGTCTGAGAATTACATAAACGCTCCTGCTAAGGAAAACATTAATTCATAACTTGCACTGCACTGTTGGCACAGTGACCATACAATCAACTGCTGTGCTGCATGTTATGGATTTGATTCCCACATGGAACTATTATTATTATTATATCAGTCCATAGTATCCCACTGCTGGGCAAAGGCTTCTCTCCACTCTTTCCACTTCTCACAGCTTTCTGTGACTGTGTTATGTGAAGTTTGCACAAAATCGGTCGAACGGTTCTTCATTTATAATTTTTTTTGTAACGTAGCGAAGCATGTACCGGGCCACTAGTAAATGTATAATTGTTTACCTACACCTACCTGTTTGGAACATCACCTATATGGCTGATATACCTATTAATTAGAATAGTATGTGCAATTTAAAATAAAAATCCTTTTTTCTTTCTAGGTTTAAGAATAACCCCATTCATTTACTATGTGGAGGTGGTGGCCCTCCTCATAGAGATGGAGAAGAGCTATGATACAATGCCTAATTTTACCGCTGCTGACTGTAAGTATTACAATTTATTATAGTTTTTAAATAAGTGTTTCTATTTTGAACTCTATGTAATCCATAAATACTTGAAAGCCTATAAAAGTGGCAATTGATAATTCTCTGTAGTCTTTAATAGATTTTCGACTTTATTCTCCAGTGTGTAAAATTTAAAAACAAATAATTTTATGGTCTGGGATACAAATTACAATGAGTTAAGATCTAGATGGGTATACCTACATTGGGCGGCTCCAAATACGCATTTTGTGTGCCAAGAGGTGACATGCAAGCGCGCGTAAGCGATAGCCATGCTAAGCTAGCTGTCGCGGAGCTCCCAATGTACCTATGCCAGCTCTAAAGGCCTTTAACGATAGAACGCGATCCGTTCCGGCTATCCGATCTGGCGATACGATTTCATTTCTGTATCCTATGGATGTCCATAATTGCTTTCTCACTGTCGGCGTCAGACCGCAACGCGTTCAAGTGATTGCTTGCCTTTACAGAGATCGCATCGCCGGGATGGATCGCGCTCCGTGGGTAAAGGTCTTCTATGAGTGCATTTAAGATTTTTATCAGTTTTCTATTTTTTAAGGTTAGTCCTTAAAAACTAGAAAGAATATCCCAAAAAACTTAATTTCTATAAGAAATCTTAACCATCTTTTCCATAGGCCTCAGATTACTTGGAATCGGTCGGAATGAGTACCTAGAACTGGTAGCCAAAGCCCGCTCATTGGGCAGACGTGGGCGCTCCAAAGCCATCCGAAATCTACTCCCTCGTGTCCCTCTCAACATACCCATGCAACCATGGTGGAGGGTTGAACTTGGATATGTCCTAGAAGATGATGTTAAGGTAATTTGAACCATATTTTCATTGGGATGATGTTGAGTTTAACTTACATTTTCTGATGTCAAAGTAATACCAACTCTTTTATTATGAGGATGAAGTTAAATTTCAATTGATTTTTGTTTGTTTGATGTTAAACTTCTTGTTTTGAGTTTCTGTTATCCTAAACTGGAGTGTGCTAAAGAGGTTTGTTTACAATAGTGTTAGTAATGATCTGTTGAATGTTAAATTAAGTTCAGTAACTAAAATTACTACTTTTGAAATAAAGTTTGCTGTAGCTGTTATGAGATTAAAATTCCGATGTGAAGAACAAAAATGTTCGGGGGACATTTTAGCTGAAATATATACAGGGTGAATTTTTAACTGGGCGTGGATGAGGATTATCAAAAAACATTGAAAGGAGTCTCGAGGCCGATTTTGACGAAAACTGAAACAGGATCATTAGATTTTTGAAAATCGGTAATCCTGGCCTGTATTATTCCACCATTTGATAGTGTTACTAACAAGGAAGTAATCATAAACATCAAACTTGATTACTAAAAAAATGATTATAAAATGATATAAAAAATTAAAAAACTCCTTACAGGAATTTGATTAATCAGTTATTTATACGTTTATTTGTTCCTTTCGTCCTGTTCTATTATACTGCTAATTGCAGTTTATACTGAAATAATAGATAAATTGGAAGTATCACTTTTTTTGGTTTCTATGGAATTTAATTTTTTTAATTTCTCAAAAACTACTATAGGTAAAGTCACCGAGATTTTTTTTTGTCTTTCTAATAAGCATTGAAAATGATGATGACCGCAACTGGGCTCCCGTAACACACTGTGCGTCGAATGAACGTTAGTGGATGAGCCGCTAATCAGCTTCGCCAAATCTGCTGTTATCTATAAATTATGTCAAGGAAGGTCTTTACAAATGCATTCGTGACTCTAGGTGCATTAATTAGTTTGTCTTAAGTCTAGACTCTAGAACATTGGTCATTATGCATTCAGACAATTGTGTCACACGTCCTGACATGGCCTGGTCAAGCATAAATAATTTATTTTAAAAGTTGTTGAGAAAGTTGGTTCTTATAACTTTCACTCTTTCAATGTTTTATGATTGTATTTAAAAAAATATATAAATTGCATTTTATTAGTTGCAATAGGCATTTCAACTGCATTATTAAATTAAAAAGGGTTTAGAAACATAATGGACACGAATTTTTGTCCTTTGTTAAATTAATAAATATTTACAAAGATAAAACGAATCTAAACTAGTGAGACTTGTTCATACCGTAGTCGCATATGTCTTTCATACTAACGATTGATCATAACGCATCGCTTGTTTCAACCACAGCCTCTAGGCGAGAGCGAGAGGGCACTAATAGACTTGCTAATCGACCGCGGATCGCAGACCGCAGGCACGCTCGACTACTATGTTGTCAAGACTTTGTACAGGTATGATATTACATTTAACATGAATTATTATTACCATAGATAAAACATAAGAAAAAAAGCGAACTTTGTAGTTTGTAACTCCTTTCTTTTCGAATCTCCATAGAGATCTACTGCTTGGAATGGGCATCTACGGTACTTTCTCAGTTAGTAGTAGTAGTTAGTCTTGTGACTGGGACTGTAGTACCATAATTATTTCAAATTATAGTTTCGATTTTAATTTAGTCTTTTGACAATTCAAAAGTGCCTGTAATGGCCTAATGGGGATGGCAACTCAAAGCTAATCGTAGATGGCGCTGCGATAGTTGGTCCCTACGTCAGATTACTGTCTACCTTGTACAAAAAACAAACAAGATTTATTGTTATAAAAATTGAGTTTAAATACAAAACAAATATGGAAAATTATTCGTCAATGCAAGTGCATATACTAAAAGAAGAATTAAGACGCCGCGGTGCATCTACAATAGAAAAAAAGTGATTTAATTGAGTGGTAATACATTTGATTTTACCGTAATAAATCCATAATTACTTGTAGTTGAGGTTTCAATTTTTGAGTTTAGGTATGTTTTACCTGTCCTCTCATATAACAAGAATGTAATGCTGCTTCTGACTTTCTGTTTTGATAAAATATCATAATGTTTTATGTCAGTAATTTTACCCCTTTTTTCTATTTAGATTCGAGAAATATCACAATATATTTAATTTCTTAACACCACAACTATCACAAAACTCGTTCCAGGAGATAATTCTTCCGCCAGACGAACCATTTCATGATTTATAGAGCGATGCATCACTGGTACTTAACCTCCAATAGAAAAGTAGATATTATTTTGAAAAGTGTATTCGATTGTTTAGTTATGGTATAATCTTTTTTACAGCATATTACACAATATCTAGTCATTTTACATCAATAAATCGTTGTTTTTTCAGAAAATTCCTTTGATTTGACGGTTCTTTTGGGACCAAACTGTCACTTGTCACTTTGACACTTGCCTTCCCCATTGAAATAAATGCTTTGATTTTGACGTTTTTGACTTTTTGAATTACCCATAGAACACGTATAATAAAAGCTGACGTTTTTCCGTATCGCTACCAGTCTGAACATAGCTCGCAACGTCACGAGACCGAAAATACACTCGCGAGCAAAAGTATGGAATCAGTAACTCCGATTCTGCGTTACACAATACCTAGTAAAGTATAATAAAATGGTACCATTTCTGTTAACTTTAAATTGATACCAAAATCGTTCAAATCACGCCATTATTTAAGGAGCTAACCCTGATCAATTCCAAGTAAATGATTCCATACTCTTGCTCGCTAATGTAGTTTTTTTTATGTAAGATATAATAAAACCGTCTTTGAGAACCCCACAGGCCTTCGACACGGCTTTAGAATTATAAATGATTAAGTTTCATCACGAGTTTTCCCTTTAGTGATGTCAAATATAAACTTAGACAGTCAAAATATAGGTAATCGAAACTGCACCTTGTCTAGTGGTTAGTAACCCTGACTGCTATACCGGGGGTCGTGGGTTCGATTCCCACCCAGGACAAATGTTTGTGTGATGAGCATGATCATTTTGTTCTGTGTCTGGGTGTAATTTATCTACTAGATATAATATGTATGTATTTAGAAATATATAAGTACTAGATGAAAACCCGGCTTCGCTCGGGTGAAACATGACTCATAACTACAGATCTGGTACAAAATGTAGGTAGATATTTCTGTAGTCATCGGTTCTCAAGGAATGGGTATTAAAGGTATGCAAGGCATAGATTCGTATAGCTTCATTCATTGTGTTTAATAAATATAGTACCTAAATAAAAACTGCAGTTTTTCGCCCATTGTTCGCGCCTATTGGCCGGAGATCGTTTGCGACAGTCGCTCCCTTCATACCGCCCTGAGATCGCTCCGGAGCTCTTCCCGCCGCACTAAACTTGTCGAGGCAGCGGGGATTCGCCGTACCAACACAGTTCATGCATGTACCACCATACCGACACTTTTCAGACTCCTAATATCTATTAAGAAGAGGAAAGATTTGTATTTTTGTATGTTTTTTTTAGTGTGTAACATCATCAAATAAGTCCTCCCACCCAGGGCTGTCAGACTCGTACTGACTAAAATCCACGGTGTCCTTCAATAGCCCTTTACATTCAGGGGTCACAGTAATTCGTTGGTCCCGCGACCCTGGCAGGCTTTGGCCCTCTACAGAGGGGCCCCGTCATAATGCTGACTGCACTCTTTGAGGCGCGCGTGGAATACAACGCGCCGTCGAAAAATATTCAAGTGGGATTCAAAAGTGGGATCCAACGGGAATAATTCGTTGGTCCATGGTCGGACAGAGATAGGGCGCAAGAGGTCTCCGCCTATTGCCGTCGTGAGGACACGGCGGTGCTCTGTTGCGCGCGGGGCAGTCCTGCACCGTATGCTCCACCGTGTCTTCCGGCCGATCCTCGCATTGGTGACACCCAGACCTTGCCTCCTTCGTCATCAGACACGGGTACCTCCCGAAAAATCCGTGTCCGGTGAAGACCTGCGTCAAGCAGAAGGTCAGGACGCCGTGACGCCTATCCAGCCACTCATCAAAGAGGGGTCTTACCACCGCGATTGCGGCATGCCCGGAGCTCGGTTGCGACAGTCGCACCCTCCATACTGCGCGCCGCAGCGAGTAACATAGGCTATAATTATTATATCATGTCCGACCACCCGTGCGAAGCCGGGACTGGAAGCCAGTAAATAATATTTTCATAGGTCCTTTCCTCTCTGAAGCAAGTCGGCCCTTTGACGTGAAGAAGCCGGAGGTAATATCGTTCTCGATCAGAAAGGCATTCGTGGTTGCCACTGTCATCATTGTTTAGTTTACGGCTACACGTTTGTTTGACACTGACATAAGTAAGGCCAGGTTCACACGTTGACCATTCGATTCGATTTTTTCACGTATACGGTTTTACCGTATACGATGCAGTCGTTCACACGGCAGCCATTCGATTCGATTTTTTCGGGCCACGCATGCGAGTGCGTACGATTCTCGAATGGGCGAGTCGTGTGAACGACACAACATGAACATAAGCGCCACTGCGAGTCGTATTCGATAAAATCAAATCCATCCCTTGCCGCAAAGAGGCCAATCGAGAACGAGGAAATCGATCCAAATACATGGAACATGGCCAAACGACCTGCGCGCCCTACAAGACTCCAACCTGAAGCACCTGTCAACACCACCAACAGATTCAGTAACCTACCCACTGAACATGAAACAGCCAGCGATTCTCAAGAAATTCAAACCCGTAGTGCAACAGGCAAAACCAAAAAGATGGGTAAGATCCCTCCTATTTTTATCACTCTTAAACCTGAATGGACCCACGCATACCTTAAGATGGTGATTTCCCGCTACACCAAAGGGTTTCACCTGGAATACAAGGGTAATAATAAAATTTCCATAAATACTTACACATCTGAAGGCCATCAAGCACTAAAGGATGGTCTCTGCTCTGAAAATATTCCTTACCACACCTTCTCACGCAAAGATGAAAGGATGCCTCGAGCCGTAATTTATGGTCTTCCTGAGTTTGCCGAAGAACACCTTTCAGAGGAGCTGTCATCTGTTGGATTTCCAAATACTAAAATTCGGAAAATGAAAGTTGCTGAAGGCAGAGATGCATCATGCCCTCCATACCTTATTCAATTGCAGGCCGGTGCAGATGTATCCAAATTCAAGTCCATAAAATATTTAAGCAATTGTGCTGTTCGCATCGTCAAATTTCGCAAAACAAATATGTATGGAACCCAGTGCTATCGATGTCAAGCTTTTGGTCATTCTTCGCAAAACTGCAACTTAACACCGCGGTGCGTTAAGTGTCCTGATGCACATCTTACCTCTGAATGTCCCAAGAAGAATCGAACGGAGCCTGCCAAATGCTGTAATTGTGGCGAAGATCATCCAGCTAACTTTCGACATTGCAAAGAACGCCAGAACTATCTACGACTTTTGCAAATTCGGCAAGATAAAATCAAAGCAGTACAAGAACAGAGGCTTACCAAAATCTTCTCCAAAGTCGACGGACGCTCGTGGGCTACAATTGCCACTACCACCGACAAGGCAGATCAGAAAACTCAACCTTTGCACATTACTCCATCTGATCACACTACTTCTGAAATGCTGAACATCCTTAAAACCTTAAAATCAATAAAAGACCAATTTAGTAAATGTGATAACATGATGGATAAAGTTATTCTAATACTTACTCATCTTGGTCAATATGTCTAATAATGCAAGTGAGCTTCGTTTTCTATACTGGAACGCCGACGGTATTCGGAGTAAACTATCAGAATTTCTAAATTTGACTAGCGAACACTGTGTTGATATTGTTTCACTATGCGAAACAAGATTGGGTCAAAATTATACGTTAAATACGCCTGGATACACATGTTACCGCTGTGATAAGAGACCTAATGGCAGTGGTCAAGGAGTTGCAATACTAGTTAAGAACGATATTCCCCATACCTCTATTTTTATTCCCGATACTCATAACCTTGAATGTGTAGGAATCCGCTTAACGTCACCCGAAAATAATATAATTATCGTATCCGCATATAATTCACCAAACCTTCCGCTAGCTTCTAATGACTTGAATATTTTATTAAACTTAGGGCCTAAAGTGTTAATTATGGGAGACCTCAACGCCAAACATGAATATTGGCATTGTCGTCAAAACAATTCTCGAGGAATGGTATTGTTCGATCATATGTTACTTCATGATTACGAAATATTTGGACCTGCAACTCCAACATTAGTACATTACAATAACACACATTCTCCCTCCACACCGGATATACTTCTTAGCCGTAATGTTACATGCGTGTCCGAACTTAACACTCTGCCAGCTTTATCATCCAATCACTTTCCAGTGTTTTTCTCAGTTGGTGGTTATTTTACTCGCCACACCTTTAAACAATACCGATACTCAGAGGCTAATTGGGCTGAGTACAGATCTTACCTAGACAAAAGTATTTCGTTATCATCAACAGCATATAACTCTAAAATTGAAATCGATACTGCAGTCGACCAGCTTCAAAATGCCATTATAATGAGTCGCGAAGTAAACGTTCCATCAGGCAATTCCCCTATCAAGCATTATACCTTGCCGAGACGCATTAAAGTCCTAATCACTGCAAAAAACAGGCTACGTAAGTCGGCGCTAAAAGAAACAAATCCTGCAATAAAGTACGTCATAAACCAAAATATAAATAAACTTAAAATTAAAATAAAACACTTTATCCAAATTCATAATGACAAAATATGGAACAACAAACTAGCAAAAATTGATAATCCATCTACCGATATTTGGAGGATTGTTAAATCTCTAACTTATAAAGCTGAAATAATTCCACCGTTGACATGTAAAAATGGCCAATTAACTACGTCTCCTTCCGAACAATGCGAAGTGCTTGCTGATACATTTCATGACAACATGGGTTTGACTAGAAGCTGGACTAGTGATAACGTTACAGAGACTGCCGTCAAAGAGACATTAGATAAACTTGGAAACACTGATGTTTTTACTCCACCCAATCTAGTGTGTCCTCGTGAAGTATCTAAATTAATTAAAAATCTCAAAAGTCGTAAGTCTCCGGGCGTTGATGGTATACACAACTGCCTACTAAAGAATCTTTCACGTAAATGCATAGTGTTCATAACCAAAATTCTTAATGGCTGCCTGGTAATTGGCTATTTTCCCTCTGCTTGGAAAAGAGCCAAAATTATAACATTCAAAAAACCGGGTAAAGACAAAACTACACCAACTAGCTATCGGCCGATAAGTCTCCTTCCATCTTTGGGAAAATTACTCGAAGGAATAATCTCATCACGCTTAGCAAAATCTACAAACCACCTACTATTGCCCGAGCAGTTCGGATTCAGACGGTCGCATTCTACAGCTCAGCAACTGGCCAGGGTCGCCGAACATGTCACGCACCACTTAAACATAGGCCAGTCAACAGGTATGATGTTGCTTGATGTTGAAAAGGCTTTTGATACGGTATGGCATGCAGGACTTTTACACAAACTGCATAAACTTTGTCATGTGCCGATTGGACTTGTAAAAATCATTCAGGCGTATTTAACGGATAGGTCATTCTGTGTTCACATTGGCAACAGTGTCTCAAAACCTAGATCAGTTCCTGCGGGGGTGCCACAGGGCTCCATACTCGGCCCTCATTTATTTGTACTATTTATTAATGACATACCCAAGCAGCCTCACACTCACTTAGCCTGTTTCGCCGATGACACGGCATCATTTACCTCAAATAAAGACACCGTTTTAATAGTTGAACGATTACAACTGTCATTACAGCTTCTAGTTGCATACTTTACTCAATGGAAATTAAAACTAAACTCCACAAAAACAGAAGTCATAATGTTCACTCGAAAGCGATCACTTCCTACAAAACAAATTAAAGTAGGTGATTATAATTTGCCATGGCGAACATCGACCAAGTATCTTGGATTATTTTTGGACAATAAAATGAACTGGACCAGAAATACCGAGTACTTCCGCATAAAAGGAATAAAAGCTCTAAACAGCCTACATCCAATCATGAAACGGCGATCTAAAGTCAGCCCAACTACCAAATTAAAAATCTATGCAACCCTTGTAAGACCCTGCATTACCTACGCGGCACCTGTCTGGAGTAGTACTTGCGAAAGTAATTACACCAAACTACAAGTAGTCCAAAATAAAGCAATTAAAACCTCATTTAATACACCCTTCCGAACAAATCTTAAAACGTTACATAGTCAATTAAACTTCCCAACATTGAAACAATTCATAACAAAACTCACAAAAAAGTTCTATCTGTTAACTAACCCTAAAAATCATAATCCACTTATTTCCAGCATTGGCCGAACCCGATCTAACAACTTAAGATATATCGATACATATCATCGATACCGTCTTCCACATCACTTACTGCTATACGAATAACAAAGGCGATGTGACTCGATGACCGAACTTTTTATACGTTCGCTCTAAATGTAGGTAGATTTACAACAAATCACTCTCAGTACATGAAGCTCATTTGCATTTTAGACATTATAATTTTCTCGTAGTAAATTTTAATATTATAATGTTAACTATTTGTTACATTTGTTTAGGTATATATCAGTTCTCATGTGTTAATAAAGTGCGTTTGTGACTAATCATCGCGCTGTATTGAACAACATTTAATAATCGTAAGTATTATTGATGTATCCGATTCATAACAAAGAAGTTTTATACAGTACATTAATTATGTATACCTAAATGTTTTATATAGGCGCCATAGTCTGCAAAAAACACCTAATCATAAATATTGAATGCTTTTAGAATAAGATCTGAATGTCATTTATCTGTTTTGCTTAAGTTTAAATAAAGAAATTTTAAAATAAATAAATAAAAAATTCGATAAAATCGTTTCGAGACGCGGCGTTCCGGTGACAACTTCGCACGGTATACGGTAAAATATATTTCTCGAACACGGGATTTTCCCGTATGAACGCCGTGTAAACAATTTTTAAGTTTTCACATATATTCTGTTGTCACTCCTCTATTCGATAAAATCGTTTATACGGTATACGGGAAAATAATCGCCGTGAGAACCTGGCCTTACAGTTCATAGTTTTTTTTCTAAATAATATCGCAACGTGTCGAGGAGGTTTAGTACTTAATACACCACATGACACTGGCATGCTAACAGTGCTATCGACTCGGTTGCCAAAAACAAAGAAAATTAAAAAAGCTTCTCAACATGTTACCCGATGTCAAAAATGGCGGCTGCGATCTGTCTGGTCAGAAAATCATTAGAAATGTACAAAATACTCGACAATCCGAATTTTGCGGATATATGTTGTCGACTCGAAATCTTTATTTTTTAATGTTTTATTAATCAGGCAAGCTTTCGATCGAGTCTACCGTAGCCCTGCACGAAATTATTAATATAGATGTTTATCAGTTGTCTAGTACCCTTAACACAAGCTCTGCTTAGCTTGGGACTAGATGGCGTTGTGTGTTGTGTGGAATATTATTATTATATTATTACATTACATCTCTATTTCCCCCAACAGGCGGGGCTTGATCTACCTGGACGTGCCCATAACAGCTGCAGACAAGGTGTCAGTTCCTCCGCTCAAAGGGTTCGTGATGAACCGGATAGCTGGTGACTACTTCGAGACGCTTCTATATAAGGTGTTCGTGTCTATTGACGAGCATACGAGTGTTGCTGATTTGGCGGCTGTGTTGCAGGTTAGTGTGGTCACCCTTCATCATCATCATCACCATTATATCAGCCGTAGGATGTCCACTGTTGACCATAATCCTAGGTTAGGTTCGTTTAAATCTTGTATGTGGGAATAGGAGCCCTGCTAAGCGGTGTAGTTTTCATAACTATTCCTCTTAAGTCTACTGTCTTTATCCTAATTTAATTGGGTTTGGAGCAAGCAGCATGCTCGTCTTTCAAATTTTTCTATAATTCGTAATTTTTGTGAAATTAGATATAACAACACTCGAAAGGTGTTGACCTTTCGAGTGTTGTTATATCTAATTTCCTTTCATTGATGTTGGTCACAAACTCGTGTTGAATCAAGAAGCCGATTCTTATCGTATCAAATGAAACAAAAGAACTTAAAAATTAAAATTCCTTTAAAAAAAATCTTTTTAGTATTATCAATAGTTTGTATTATTTTTTATATGACTGACTGACTCCACCTTTTAAGTTCATAAGGTCCATCCAACGGGACCAACGGTCGTCTGGAAGATATCGCTATTAGAAATAAGATTTGTAACCATTCATTGACTTTTTGTCACCGACTTTCGAAAGAAAAGTTTTTCTGTAGGTTATTTTGAACTTTTTTTGTGGTTGTTTTGAAGTCGGTTACATTTTTTTTTTCAAAAATTTTTATCGTACCCAATTGTATAATGGGAACCTATTACTAAGACTCCGCTGTCCGTCTGTCTGTCTGTCACCAGTTTGTATCTCTAGAACCGTGATAGACAGTTGATATTTTCACAGATGATTTACGTAATTTTGTTGCCACTTACTTACACTTTTGTTGTCAAATACTAAAAAATAGAATAAAATAAATATTAGGGGACTTCCATATAACAGACATGATTTTTTTTGCCGTTTTCACCGATAATGGAGCTTCGTGCGCGAGTGCGACTCGCACTTGGCCACTTTATTAAAATATCCACTGCGATATCCGTATTGTCCTCGCTACTACTCATATAATTAATGATATAACATTTAGGTAGGAAGTATGATAATTGAGATAGAACAGAATAGTTCATTTCCTATTTTCGTCATACTGTTGAATATTGAACAATATTTGTTTCTGTTTTAAAGTTCAATTTGGAATGACAAACTATTTCGTAACACAGAATTCATTGATATATTAATATGACACTGACACACTGCTGAAACAAGGTCGGAGGTGACATCAATGTGGAGAGAGCTGCAATTTAGCGAATTTATATTTTTTAATAATACTATAATCAGACATTATAATTTGAATACAAGTTGTTTGACCCCTGTAGTTAATCTTTAGTCACTGATTTAAAATTAAGTTCAAGATCGAGAGAGAGGAATTTGGAATATATTGTAAAGATACTTAATCGGCCAGGGGATCTAAAGACGCTACTTTAGCGTTTTTAGCGAATTGCTCAAGCAATAGAATAGGTAACTCTATTGCTCAAGCAATAGAGTAAAATATTCCATTTCACGAATTTTATCTCAATTCTATTATCAACATTGGTAAAGTGGCGTTTTAAGGCTGCGTTTCCACTGAGGCGGAGCGGAGAGCGATTCACCAAGCACATGGCTTGAAATCCACATCTCTTCTCCACTCAAGCCGTGTGATTGGTGAATCGCTCTCCGCTCCGCCTCAGTGGAAACGCAGACTAAGACCTTTGTTATTTTGTGTGACGTCTGCGCCGCGTTAGCGTAGCGTACAATTGACTCGTAATGAAACGCCGCAACAACGAGACGCCTGCGCCGCGTTTGCACGGCGTCTGCTCTGCACTTACGTTTGTCGAACGGCTACGCTGCACAAACGCTACGGTGTAGGCGCTCTAAAAAGCTGAAAGTATAGTAAAAACATAAAGTATAACCCCAATACGGGTAAGAACGATCCCTGAATATGAAGTTTGGATTGTGGTTAGTTTGACTGGCAACGGGCAGAATGATGACCCCCAAAACTATTAGCAGTATTTCAAATCTATATCGTAATCCACCAACAAATTAATGATCCCCTAATTAATTGTTAGTAAAAAAGTCAAAAAAATTGCTAAAAGTTTTATTACTCAAATTATTATCCAATGGTAATATTTTTTTTTACTATTGGATAATAGTAATAATTGTATTTTTTTCTCGCGCTCGGATCTGTCCTACTCCGTCATCCTCTCTTCACAGGTGGAATGCGAGCTAGTAAAGCAAGCAGTCTCTTTATACTGCCGACTTGGCTTCGCTAACAACCTACAGCCGCCGCCAGTGGTGCCACAACACCCCTCCTGGAGAGATGCTGTCACCACGCACAACCATCAGCCGTAAGTATTTAACATTATGCGCCGATCTACCAGCACTTATCGGCGATGGTCCATTCTGGTAACAGTTAGGCCCGGTATCCATCAAAGCCGAGAGGAGAGGAGATGTGTTTGAATAACCAATCAGATGTCCACATCTCCTCTCCGCTTAGCTTCAGTTGACATCTGATTTTTTATTCAAACACATCTCCTCTCCGCTTTGGTGGATACCGGGCCTTACATAAAGCAAGCAATGAGGAAGGCAAGTCAAAGCTAATTGTAGATGGCGCCACCATTGCTTAGACCTAATCCGACCAATGACGTAGTACTATTTTGAAGTACCTTTAAGATTTGAACTGATTTGAACCAATGACGATGCTTGGAACAAGCTATACTAGCGCCATTAGTTCCCCAGTTGCCATCCCCATTGTAGCAGAGTTGTTCATAAATTTTAAATGGGGGATGCCGCCAGCGCTGTCTGCGTTTCGAAGATTTTCGGAACTTGTCGGCGACGTTCGGTGCTTAATCGGCGTTTGTTCATATAAATGCCTGCGCCCGGTTACCTGCATGGACCGGTTCCTATACGCACTGTTGGTCAGCTGCGAGCTTTCATTCCGTAAAACTAGCACACTGTCTGTAGTACAGGAGGCTTACAATCTAAAACCAGCGCTCGTGGCGCCTCCTGAATACATGCCGTCACCACGCACAATCATCAGAGAGAGAGACATTGGGGTTACACGACAGAATACTAGTCAAATTCGTTTCCCAAAATTACAATTAATTAATTTTATTTTCAGTGTACAATTGACATAGTTAAATTATGACCCACCATAAGCTTATTTTCTTACAGACATTCTAATACAATTAGGTCCACATTCGCGTAAACATACATATCCATGGTAACAACTTTGATCTTTGTTATTTTGACGGATTCAAACGATTTATTGTCAAAATGGGTCATGATTCAACTTTGTCGATTGTACTTACTACCGATTTAATTTCAAATATTAATTATTAGATAACAATATGTTCTAAGACTATACTTTTTAACTTCAGCTACAGACAAATTGCTCCATTGACGTTCGACTCCAACATGGACGACGACACCATACAAATGGAACCGATCCTCATAAAGCAAACGCCATCCACATCAAAACAGGTAAATCATAAAAACTCATTTCAAGATAATACACTCGGCCACCGGCCATTATGAATTTTGTTTTCCTCATCTTACAACCTTAAAAATCTTCTTTGGTTAATTAAGAAATTGCATAATTTTGCTAGGTTTTAAAAGTTTGCCAGTTTAGCATTTTTAGGGTTCCGTACTTCAGAATGACAAAACGGAACCCTTATAGCTCGTGTGTTCGTCTGTACGCTCTTTACAGTCAATTTTCCCCAAAACTACTTAACCGATTAAGTTTTTACAGAAGTGGTGGCTTTGTTGTGAACTTATCGACTCTCAAAAATTATTTGCAGAGTCCAGAAGAAGGGTTTGAACCTTCAAAAAATGGCGGCCGCAGAGTCGCCGTTTTCTTCGACTCCACCTTAGCCGCATATCTTATGATGGGCAATCTATCACCGGTAAATGCATATTTTCTACCATTTCCACCATTTTTTTTTCTAATTTTTTTTTAGAATTCTTGTTTTCTAGCATTTCTCATTTAATAGGATAACCTTGTATGACTTACTTATTATTTTAGGACCTAAAAAGCCATGCAGTAACTTTGTTCGAAGTTGGCAAGCTACCTGATGAGAGTCTGGATAGTTTACTAATGGAGCTGGATAAGGTGAGACATTTTTATTTAAACGCAATAAGGCCTTTTTTTTTAGCGTGGTAAAATCATCAAATGAGTCCTCCCACCCAGGGCAGGGCGGGAGGGACTGTCAGACTTGTACTGACTAAAATCCACGGTGTCCTTCAATAGCCCTTTATGTTCCGGGGTCACGGTAAGGAAATAATCCCGCGACCCCGGCAGGCTTTGGCCCTCTGAGAGGGGGGCCCCGTCATTATGCTGACGCTCTTTGAGGCGCGCGTGGAACACGACGCGCCGTCGACCCGGGCATGGTCCATGGTCGGGCAGCGAGTTGCCCTTTACTCGCTGCCCGCATGCCGCGGGCATGCGGGCAGCGAGCTTACGGTGACCGGAGATCGTCCTGCGACGTCCGTCGCCGTGGGCGTCCAACACCGCGGTTGGGGCGGAGGGAGGACTCTGTCCTCTCTCGCGCGCGGCGCGCCTCCTCCTTCGCGAGCATTACTGCTTCGCAGAAGGAGGCGATCGCTTCCCACTCCGTCTCGCCCCGCAGCATGGCCGCAACCAATGCCGGGCGCGAGAGGTCTCCGCCTATCGCTGCCGTGAGGACACAGCGGTGCTCTGCCCAAGCGGGGCAGTCCTGCACCGTATGCTCCACCGTGTAACGCAATAAGGCCTAGGCCGCACAACGGCTTAACCGCTGTGGTTTTTAATCGCGTGAATTTGTGCCCACAGACAAGCGGCCGCACCTGCGGTTGTATCCCGCGACTGATTAAAAAACCGTATTTTTTCTTCTGGATAAGTAATAAATACTAAGATTCAAAGAGTGTGTTGCGACAGCCTAATTGGTAAGGCGTACTTAACCAGAAGACGCGGGTTTGAGCACTCGCTAATTTTTCGTTTCTCAAAAATCTTTAAGGTGACACATGAGAAATGATGAGCATTTGCCCGTATCTTTGACACTTCGAGCGCCTTCACATTAAACGATAACGATTCGACACTGTCATATCGTCCGCTCTCGCTCATTTTCCCTAGAAATGTATGAAACTACCGATGTACCGTCATCGTTTAATTGGTGACTAGTATTTAACCACCTTAAAGGCCTATCCGCACACAACAGTGCCGACACGTTCCGTGACGTGCTATTCATATAAACAAGTGAACGAACATCACTGAACGGCACTGTCACTGATGCCTTATAGCCAAATGGCAAACGACATTCGCTAACGTTTAGCAGTCGCTAATACATTTTCATCTTTATACCCCATTGCATAAAGTTGAAAATCTATCAAAGATTACAGATCGTTTTCGTTTCTTTCGTTCGCTATCGCTCAGCAGTCTTTACTAGATTTTCAACTTTATGCGATGGGGTATAAAGTTGAAAATGTATTAGCGACTGCTGAACGTTAACGATTGTCGCTTGCCGTTTGGCTACAGGCTCAGTACGGATAGCGTCGTCGTATATCTGAATAGCACGTCACGGAACGGTACGGTTCGGAACATGTCGGCACTGTTGTGTGCGGATAGGCCTTAAGACTACCCTCAATCTTGCCAAGAAGGATTGCTGTCAACTAACGCTGAAAATAAATTGGTTGCTATCTTCAGTTGAATCTTTGTCTGTAACCAGTCAACAATCCAATTTATGAAAAAAAAAAACAAAATGGTGGGCGACTGATAGGGCCAAAACCCTTTTTCACCCCGCTTTCATTATTAAATATTTCAAACAAATTAGGTGGTAGCAGATCCTGAAATAGAAGGCGAAGCGCGACGTTACCTTGCAGCCGCTGCATGCTTACGGATAGCGCTGCGGACTCTCCGACCAAAGTTACGGCCGCTGGATCTATTGCGATGTGAAGCGCTGCATGCGCTGGGAGTGGCTGCGAGGACCAGGCTACTGTCTACTAAGTACAAGTGAGGGTTTGTGACATAGCTATGTAATATAAGGGACATTAGGCGTGTTAGTGCATTTGCAACCTTCTGCACAGTGTTGAAAGTTGGAAATTGAACAGCGCACTTTTTTCGTCGTTGATATATCATAATATTAATGTTGCAATAAAGAGAACTTGTATATTATTGGTTTGCTGGATTTTTACTTTTTATTTTATAAATATTACCTTTATGCATAAAGGCACGCGTGGCAAATAATAGATTTTATCTACTCTCATATCGTAAAATTCGAAATACAAAACTCAAAACGATTTTATAATGACATACTTTATACCATAGAGTATCGTAATGAAATTAAAAAATTAAATTATAACACTACTTCTCTAACAAAATAATGTTATAATAAAATTTTTTTTCATTATGATACAGTTTACAGATCATAGATACATCTATTTCATTTTTTATCTGTGGCTGCGCGCGCTCTAGATGGGAATGTTGGAATTTTGACGTTTGTGTTTCGGTGGATGACATGGTGGATGTTTATTAGTGTTTATTAATTTTTATCTTTTATTTGATATGTTCATGTTCAATGAGAGTAGATAAAGTAGTGTATGTAACTGTACATAATTAGGTATTATACCACTCGTGTGATACTATTAAAAAACTCGCTTCGCTCGTTTTTTAAACTCACACTCGTGTATAATACCCCTCATTATGTACCAGTTACATAAACTACTATTAAAAAATACTATTTTTATTACTATACCTACGTACCAAAGCTTTTCTTTGGAAATAAAAATTTGAACTGCGAGCAAGATTTGAACCTGTGACCACTAGATTCAGTATATGCTACGCTCTTTTCAACCGAGCTATCGAGGTTCATACCTACGCGTCGAATTCTTCAAACAATTTCTTAAATCTCAAGGTGAAATTTACTTCTTTTAGAGACAGTATCAAGTCATTGTGATACTCCGTTTCTACTAAATGTGATGTTAAGTTAAACATGCTTAGTTTCTGCAAATAACACTTAGCTGTAAAACACATCCAAATCTATTTTCTTCGGCATTATTCAAGGGATATTAAAATCAAGGGATGAGTGGGATTGAAATCAAGTTATAATTGTTTATTCCAGACTGGCCATATCCACCGCCCCTCTATGTCGCGAGGCCCGCGCAGGCGCGGCGGCCGGGGCCCTCCCGCACGTGGGCCCCGCGCCGCCCGAGGCCCACACTCCCTGGATGAGGCTGTACCTGTACCACGTGGCCGGGTACGGACCGCCCACGCTGCTGCTCACCAAGGGTGAGTTGTAAGAGTGTACTAGTTATATGAGTTTGTGAGTTATTTTTAACAGGGGAGTATGGGAGAAGAAAATGTGTTGCGCTGGCCCTGTGTATGAGCCTATGCACACCACGTTTTTAAACGCGCCTGTGCAGCGCGTTGTAAAAACGTGGGTCGACGGCGCGTATTCATTAGAGCAGTTTTGTTGTCGTTTGTTTTAGGCTGCGTGTAACTTGAGCGCGTATCGCGTCAAACGCGCTGCACCGGCGCGTTAAAAAAAAATGTAATATGATGATAACAGGTGTTCTAAGACCAGCTCTTGAACCAAAACGTTTATCAGCATATATTATTCCCATAGGAACCCAACTTCGCGGCGTACCCCGCCTCCTGCTGGGCTACTCCCGGCTGTCCGTGTCGTGGTGGGGGGCGGAGGCCGCGCTCGAGGGCGCAGGCACCGCCGCCGGAGCCCTGCCGGCCGCGCCCGCACTGCTGGCCGCCAACACGGCGCTGCGGCGCGGGCCCGTGCTGCTGCAGGCACTAGGAGTGCGCCAGCCTGCGCCGCTCAGGCATCTGATGTTCCCGCCTGAAGCTGACACCTGTGCAGGTAGGACGTAGGACCAACACGCGGGCCCGTGCTGCTGCAGGCACTAGGAGTGCGCCAGCCTGCGCCGCTCAGGCATCTGATGTTCCCGCCTGAAGCTGACACCTGTGCAGGTAGGACGTAGGACCAACACGCGGGCCCGTGCTGCTGCAGGCACTAGGAGTGCGCCAGCCTGCGCCGCTCAGGCATCTGATGTTCCCGCCTGAAGCTGACACCTGTGCAGGTAGGACGTAGGACCAACACGCGGGCCCGTGCTGCTGCAGGCACTAGGAGTGCGCCAGCCTGCGCCGCTCAGGCATCTGATGTTCCCGCCTGAAGCTGACACCTGTGCAGGTAGGACGTAGGACCAACACGCGGGCCCGTGCTGCTGCAGGCACTAGGAGTGCGCCAGCCTGCGCCGCTCAGGCATCTGATGTTCCCGCCTGAAGCTGACACCTGTGCAGGTAGGACGTAGGACCAACACGCGGGCCCGTGCTGCTGCAGGCACTAGGAGTGCGCCAGCCTGCGCCGCTCAGGCATCTGATGTTCCCGCCTGAAGCTGACACCTGTGCAGGTAGGACGTAGGACCAACACGCGGGCCCGTGCTGCTGCAGGCACTAGGAGTGCGCCAGCCTGCGCCGCTCAGGCATCTGATGTTCCCGCCTGAAGCTGACACCTGTGCAGGTAGGACGTAGGACCAACACGCGGGCCCGTGCTGCTGCAGGCACTAGGAGTGCGCCAGCCTGCGCCGCTCAGGCATCTGATGTTCCCGCCTGAAGCTGACACCTGTGCAGGTAGGACGTAGGACCAACACGCGGGCCCGTGCTGCTGCAGGCACTAGGAGTGCGCCAGCCTGCGCCGCTCAGGCATCTGATGTTCCCGCCTGAAGCTGACACCTGTGCAGGTAGGACGTAGGACCAACACGCGGGCCCGTGCTGCTGCAGGCACTAGGAGTGCGCCAGCCTGCGCCGCTCAGGCATCTGATGTTCCCGCCTGAAGCTGACACCTGTGCAGGTAGGACGTAGGACCAACACGCGGGCCCGTGCTGCTGCAGGCACTAGGAGTGCGCCAGCCTGCGCCGCTCAGGCATCTGATGTTCCCGCCTGAAGCTGACACCTGTGCAGGTAGGACGTAGGACCAACACGCGGGCCCGTGCTGCTGCAGGCACTAGGAGTGCGCCAGCCTGCGCCGCTCAGGCATCTGATGTTCCCGCCTGAAGCTGACACCTGTGCAGGTAGGACGTAGGACCAACACGCGGGCCCGTGCTGCTGCAGGCACTAGGAGTGCGCCAGCCTGCGCCGCTCAGGCATCTGATGTTCCCGCCTGAAGCTGACACCTGTGCAGGTAGGACGTAGGACCAACACGCGGGCCCGTGCTGCTGCAGGCACTAGGAGTGCGCCAGCCTGCGCCGCTCAGGCATCTGATGTTCCCGCCTGAAGCTGACACCTGTGCAGGTAGGACGTAGGACCAACACGCGGGCCCGTGCTGCTGCAGGCACTAGGAGTGCGCCAGCCTGCGCCGCTCAGGCATCTGATGTTCCCGCCTGAAGCTGACACCTGTGCAGGTAGGACGTAGGACCAACACGCGGGCCCGTGCTGCTGCAGGCACTAGGAGTGCGCCAGCCTGCGCCGCTCAGGCATCTGATGTTCCCGCCTGAAGCTGACACCTGTGCAGGTAGGACGTAGGACCAACACGCGGGCCCGTGCTGCTGCAGGCACTAGGAGTGCGCCAGCCTGCGCCGCTCAGGCATCTGATGTTCCCGCCTGAAGCTGACACCTGTGCAGGTAGGACGTAGGACCAACACGCGGGCCCGTGCTGCTGCAGGCACTAGGAGTGCGCCAGCCTGCGCCGCTCAGGCATCTGATGTTCCCGCCTGAAGCTGACACCTGTGCAGGTAGGACGTAGGACCAACACGCGGGCCCGTGCTGCTGCAGGCACTAGGAGTGCGCCAGCCTGCGCCGCTCAGGCATCTGATGTTCCCGCCTGAAGCTGACACCTGTGCAGGTAGGACGTAGGACCAACACGCGGGCCCGTGCTGCTGCAGGCACTAGGAGTGCGCCAGCCTGCGCCGCTCAGGCATCTGATGTTCCCGCCTGAAGCTGACACCTGTGCAGGTAGGACGTAGGACCAACACGCGGGCCCGTGCTGCTGCAGGCACTAGGAGTGCGCCAGCCTGCGCCGCTCAGGCATCTGATGTTCCCGCCTGAATCTGACACCTGTGCAGGTAGGACGTAGGACCAACACGCGGGCCCGTGCTGCTGCAGGCACTAGGAGTGCGCCAGCCTGCGCCGCTCAGGCATCTGATGTTCCCGCCTGAAGCTGACACCTGTGCAGGTAGGACGTAGGACCAACACGCGGGCCCGTGCTGCTGCAGGCACTAGGAGTGCGCCAGCCTGCGCCGCTCAGGCATCTGATGTTCCCGCCTGAAGCTGACACCTGTGCAGGTAGGACGTAGGACCAACACGCGGGCCCGTGCTGCTGCAGGCACTAGGAGTGCGCCAGCCTGCGCCGCTCAGGCATCTGATGTTCCCGCCTGAAGCTGACACCTGTGCAGGTAGGACGTAGGACCAACACGCGGGCCCGTGCTGCTGCAGGCACTAGGAGTGCGCCAGCCTGCGCCGCTCAGGCATCTGATGTTCCCGCCTGAAGCTGACACCTGTGCAGGTAGGACGTAGGACCAACACGCGGGCCCGTGCTGCTGCAGGCACTAGGAGTGCGCCAGCCTGCGCCGCTCAGGCATCTGATGTTCCCGCCTGAAGCTGACACCTGTGCAGGTAGGACGTAGGACCAACACGCGGGCCCGTGCTGCTGCAGGCACTAGGAGTGCGCCAGCCTGCGCCGCTCAGGCATCTGATGTTCCCGCCTGAAGCTGACACCTGTGCAGGTAGGACGTAGGACCAACACGCGGGCCCGTGCTGCTGCAGGCACTAGGAGTGCGCCAGCCTGCGCCGCTCAGGCATCTGATGTTCCCGCCTGAAGCTGACACCTGTGCAGGTAGGACGTAGGACCAACACGCGGGCCCGTGCTGCTGCAGGCACTAGGAGTGCGCCAGCCTGCGCCGCTCAGGCATCTGATGTTCCCGCCTGAAGCTGACACCTGTGCAGGTAGGACGTAGGACCAACACGCGGGCCCGTGCTGCTGCAGGCGTTGGGCTACTACCCTGGTGTTCCCTCGCACACTTAAGAAGGCCACAGAATCAATGCAACCTCCGATGCCCTGGTCTATATAGTGCCAGTACAAAGCCCATAGGACGAGCGAATTGGCACCAGACCGTCTCGTCTCGTATGTAGTGTCATGATGAGTCAAACCTAACTACAACATTATATTCTCTTTCAGAGTCCCAAGCCATGTGGTCCCGACACGCGGGTCTACGTCGGCTACTGAAGCGTCTGAGGCTAACTCGCTCAGTGGGCTACGTAACGCTGGCCGACATCGGCGTACCAGACCTGGGCTGTGCCCGGCCACCTGTTACTGTGCAACTAGGTAGTATATTAACTGCTAAATATGTTTAACAGCTCGTTTACGACTTCGGCCTAAGCTGAGGTTCCCAGGAGCACACGGAATGTCGGGATACAGAGTCCAGGGAATAAACAGCTGTTCACGGTTACAATTTAATCCGACTGACACTCACAAGGACCGTTAGTCTCATATAATAGGAGATTAGCCTATTACCAGCAGTTTGTGCTAAAGTTATAATATTTTTTTACCCTTTTTTCAACAGTACCACAGCGTAAGAAAATGAAAGAACACTGTGGTATGGCGAAACCAGTCAGCGAAGTATCGCTATCATCAACAGATTCCACCGAAAAGTACACCGAAGAGTACTCTAAAACGCTAACAAGGCTACAATCCCCCATAGAGTCTCACTTCGCGGTCACCCCTACAACTGAGAGCAAGAACAGTTCACCAGCAAATGGCTTTACAAGTGTTGAATGTGGCCAGTTACTATGCGATGAACTTGACAACTTAGCTCTTGATGACGTCACGAAACACGCCCAAAGCAAGGAGTCCATAGCTAACAGCGACGATCTAGTTCCCATACATTCATCATCAGCCAGTATCGAAGACTTAGAAAAAAAACATTCCAAAGACAATTCAACCAGTAAAGAGTCCATAGCTTTATCGGACGATTTGGTCCCAATACATTCCTCGTCGGTCAGTTGTGAGAATTTGAACAAGAAATCGGTGAACCAGTTGGAGGATTTGCTCAGTCCTGCGGAGGAGTCGATCTCGATGTTCACGCAGTTGACCGATAAGTTGACGGAGATGTCGGCCGCGGAGGGCGATAGTGGTGTGGATACGGCGCACTACGTGTCGGATGATGAGACTTGTAGACCTGAGGTATGTTCGACTATACATTTTCAAAGTTGAATTTTGCATAGTTGAGTGTCGTCATTGCAAGTTGTAACTCAAAATTGTATCATCATCATCAGCCTATAATGTTCCCACAGCTGGGACACAAGCCTCCTCTCTGTGAGAGGGAGTGGGCCATAATCCATCACGCGGGCCCAGTGCGGGTTGGCAGATGTCACATGTCTTCGAATTTTTGGTTCTAGGACATGCCGGTTTCCTCACGATGTTTTCCTTCACCGTCAAAATTGTATGACATTTTAAAACTAGAAATATCTTTTAACGCCCTAGGTATGTGTAATAAATGTAATGTAAATAAGCATGTTGTCAGCATCAATTAATTGCAAATCTATTCAGTCTTAAGAGTTTTGTTAAATAATGGACACTTATCTTTTATTTTGTTAAATAAATGTATATTTACAAAGATAAAATGCATAAAACTCGAATGTGTGTGACGTCAGAAGCAAGTAAACATTGTACTTGCTTGTGACGTACGGAAAATTTTAAAAGTATCGTTACTTTGTAAAATTTGGTTTAGGTAAAAAAATTAAAAATACGGGTTAAATATTTTTTGATAATCTTAACTGGCTACTACTAGATTTTTCAGTCAAATACCCCTTGTTTATGCAAAAAACTAGTGATGCATCCGATACCGATATATCGGCGATAATTCGGGTTAGCCGATATATCGGTATCGACGATATTTTAACGACCGATTCACCGATACTTTTCAATTTAAAAATGTAGTGTAAACGAGCATGTCTTCTCGTCTATTTCTTTGCAAACGAGGTACGATTTATGCCCGGGGAAATCTTTACCAAACAAACCTGCGAAATCGTCTTTCTCGGAAAAATTTAAATTACTTTGCTTTTAAACAAAAAAAAATTAATTACTAAAATGTACAATTATCTAATATCAACCTATTTCACTACTTTTTTATTGTAATTAAAAAATAATTTGACTTGTGATTTATTTATTTTATCTTAATTTGTTAATTCACAATAAGCGTATCGGTATCGGTATCGTATCGGCGAAAAGGCGTATCGATGCATCCCTACAAAAAACTAACACATGAATTTGACATTTTCAGAGGTGGACGATAATAGATCTGCAGTTCGGTATTCCGCTGTTTGATGAGACGTTATGTGAGAAGATTTGCAAGTGTATAGTTGACCGAATAGCTAAGCCTGAACTGTGAGTACTATTTTTTATTAATACTAGCTGAATCAATTTTTTTTCTCATTTTTTCTCCCCTTTTAAACCTTTCCTGGACTTGACAAAAATAATTGAAAACCTAAATTAGTTAAATCGGTTCAGCCGTTCTCGAGTTTTAGAGAGACCGAACAGAAATTGATTTTTCTCAACATTAGATATTTGTAAATAGAGTAGTCTGTGTTTCCGAACGATACAACCCAAATATCTTCAAAGCTAGGGTGAACAGGCTTCGTCTGCATAAGCTCACTACATCATAGGCCTGTCACTTGACCTAGACAAGAGTCAAGAGCAATCTCACCTTAAATAATAAAAAAAAAACAAATCCTTAGAGCGACTTATCTGGCGGCCATACTAAACCATAGACAACATAATAATAAAGTAGGTACCAGTCTATGTTACCCAAGACCCAGGTGATATCTTATAGCTGCTACACACCTTACGATAAATCGTTACGATTAGTCGGTACAGTTCAAACTGCAACGATAAATCGACAAGTGTGTATGAGAAAAACTGTACAGTTTGTTCGATTTTTCTCATACACACTTGTCGATTTATCGTTGCAGTTTGAACTGTACCGACTAATCGTAACGATTTATCGTAAGGTGTGTAGCAGCCATTAGACATAAATTAAATGATCGTTCATAAAAAGTAAATAATTTTATTTCTTACGTGTTTACTTACAGATTGGAGAAAGTGAAAGAGGACAATGAATTCATACGTTCAGATATTTTGAAGTTTGTTTCACAGTGTCAGGTAAGATTTATGTTGTCTCAACGATTTTACGTAGACTCTATAATGGCACAGTTTCATTGGTCGTTAACTCGTTCGGTATACAGCATACGGGGAGTCCTCGCATGCGAGATAACCACCAATGAAAGTCACAAGTCGATACGTGTTCGTTATACCGTCTGCGGTGATTCCCCGTTTACTCTATACTGATCGACCAATGAAATTCATCGGTCGATACACAGCATGTGGGTTTGACACTCTTGTCAAAAAATTACGACGAACATGGAGGTTTTTCTACACCCCGCATGCAGGCAATCGATTAATGAAAACGATTTCCCGAATGCGGGCCCTGTGGCATGCATTCCAGAAATCGCTCGCACCCCGCATGCGGGCCCTAACGACTAATGAAAACGGTTCCCCGAATGCGGACCCTGTGGCATGCGTTACAGAAATCTCTCGCATCCCGCATGCGGGCCCTAACAACTAATGAAAATGCGCCATAAGTTAACCAAGTCATTAAATTACTGTCACTTTAGTACTAAGCCCTTTAGCAATTATGTGTATAAACAATAAAATTATTTTCAGTACTATCCCGGCGAAGACATGGGAATAGTCAAGCGGGGTACTTTAGTTCCCCTCCCTAGAAAGAACCTGGCCTTCGAGAACGGTCGGATCAGCGAGTGGACTGGCAAGTGAATGCCGTCTCGCTTGCACACGCCATATCTACCATTAGAGCGATAGAGATAAACGTATGTTTGTCGTTCCGGATTTGAGCTTTACTAGACGTTATGTAGAATGTTCTTATTTTATACTGTTGTGTTGTCTATGGATAGGGAAATGATCCAATTTCATTGTTCTGTCATATTATTAAAAGATTAATGTTATATTATTTACCAGAATTGTGTGCATATTATGTATTTATTTTTGCTGTAAAGTAGAATACACAAATAAAAGCTTTTATAAACTTAGTAGTGATTTATGGTAAAGATGGCAATGGATTATTTCCTTTGTTCACTAAAATACAACCTCCATTTTGCGAGTAAAAAGCTTCCATATATAAAAAATGTGTATTTCAGACGGTAGTATTTACTTCAGCATGATCTTAATGTCAAATATAAAAATAAAGAATAATATCGGCTGCCGATTGGCAGTGGCTACCCTGATGAAGTCTACTTAAGATTAACCAAACAATGGAAAACCGCCTTTAATACTTGGTATTAGAGTCAAGTTTATTGAAATTATACAACTCGGAGCCGCCTGCGATTGGCTAGTCGGAGAATATGTATGAATAATTGTCTTAAATGATTCCAATCGTTTAATTTTTCTGGAAGTCTATAAGTATGAATAATATTTTAAAAGTAACAGCGATTAATATTGCACATCAACCTTTAGAAAGAGATGATGGCTAGTTTCGGCTTCGTAGCGCGTTTTCTCTGTCATCACTACTAATGTTCGCGGGACTGTCTTACCAGGTAGGTATCCTCGACCCTGGAACGTAAAGGGCTATTGAAGGATCAATGTGGATTTTAGGCGGTACGAGTCTGACACTCCCGTTCCGCCTTGGGCGGGAGAACTGATTTGATGATTTTTCCACGATAAAAAAAAACTACTAATGTGAGTTTTCTCATTCGCTGTGTTTTGTTAGTGCTTCGTGCGACAGAGACAACGCTCTACGAAGTCGAAACCAACCGAAAATCTCTGTCTAAATGTCGATGTGCAATATTATCGGCTGTACCTATAAATTGTATTAGAGTTACCCCGTGAGGTTTACCCTTCCAAATTAAAACTACTATGCATAGCAAAATTATAATTTTATTCCTAATAAATGTAAAATAATAAATAAAAATATATTAATATTAAAAAAAGAATAGTTAAGATATTCTAATGTAAAAATTAAATGTGCAACTTTATTTTTTATTTGTAAAATGTTTTTTTCCAAGGCAAGTGTCAGTATTTTATTTGTTGTTTGTTCATTATGAATCAGAGATTTATTTATTGTTGTATTTTGTACTTATAGATGCGATTTTAATGATTCCTTGTTTTTTTATTAAGATTAATAGATGTGAATGTATGTTGATTTACGTTAGTGTCAACATTATTGTTTATGCTACAGCAAGATTATTAATGCAGTAGGTTACATGCGAGAGCTATTGATGCCAATAAATGACCTAGTTTTTTCGATAAATATTGGGATATTTTATTCAAGAGTGAATTGGTTACATCTAGGCAAGCGTGCTTCACCGTTGACCACATTGCTTACGATCAGGCGGAATAGTGACCAAATGCGAGCCTATCATAAATAAATAAAAAAAAGTATCCCATCATTATCGTACCCATTATCTATTCTCCAAAAAGATTTATTTATTTATTTTTTTGCTAACGGGGGGAAACCTTCAAAAGGCTACCGGTATTTGGGGAAAAGACCGGGGAGTGTGGGATTTTTACCTCACTAAAACCACCCGGGTGGTCACCATCAACACATGGGAGGAGGCCCCGTTTCCTCTTAAAAGACCTGACCGTGGCTCCCTCTGTGCAACGCCTGTTAGGGCACATCCCTAGGTCTCCAGAAGTACCTAGACTTTTTGTTATCTCGGTGTGGCTCTGCTGAGGAAAACATACCCACATTCCTTCTAATTATTCCAATACGAGATATCTTGAGATAATCATTGAAATTCTTGTCATTATCAACTCAGTCCACTGCTGGACAATGGACATAGGCATCTCCAATTGCACGCCATTTGGCTCGATCACAATCACAAGCTCTCATCCAACTGCTACCAACTTGCGAAATGAAATCTTATTTTTTTTTAGTATTTAACTGTTACCACCTTGTGAAATCTGCTTTTTTTTATTGTCCCACTGCTGGGCAAAGTCCTACCCCTTAAACCTCCAAGTACTCTTTTCTTAGTGCCACTTCGGACCAGCCATCAAGATAAATTGAAATCTCAGTCAGTAAGTAAATTTTGGAACAGCTTGTTGACACTAACGTAACATCCAGTTTGATAATTGTGAGTCCCTATTATATATTATTAGTGCCTATCCAAAGAATAGCAACTGGATAGACTCGTATCTATTGCTACTTACCTAACTAATGCCCAAATAAATATTGTATCTTAATCCAAATCCCGATCGGCTTTCTTTGACGGCTGCTTCTGATTGGACATCTTTAAGACTCGGGCGCTGTTTTTTTTTTGTTAACTATCCATAATAAATTCTCCTGTACCTACATACATGAATAGCCAGACCCAGAACAAGTACCTGTAGGTCATACAAAACCGAAACCGAACTCGCGACAAACAGCACAGCAGCCAATTGCTCAGCCACTGCGCCAATCAAGATCGGAATCGACTTTGAGACTGAGATACATTATTAATTTCACAGATTACACAGGTACACATGTGGTACAAGTAATATCATATTTTAAACATATTTAACATATTTTTTATACCCATAAAGGTAGATGGCCATAGCTGTTATACTAGTAAGTATCCGTCCCTTATGCCTCGACCACACTTTGAGATTGAATCCGTCAATTAGAAGAGAATTAAAGGAATATTTCATTTCTTTTTTTTTGTTATTTGTAATGAATCAGCAAGTGTGGTTACGCCATAATGCGAGCAGTCTTATTTGCTTGTAATTTATCACAAATTAATCAACTTTAATTATGTTTTTATAGCTTACTTATGTTTTTATTATTATATAAGATGATAATAAAGTATTTGTAAATAATTCTGATTTGTTATTCAATGCCTAAGCTTCGCATGAGATGAGATTTATTGGTCCCAAGAAATAAGTGAGCCTACTATAGTTGGTGCCAGTTAAGATGGCAATAGCGGTCATTGACCTTTACCTAATAAGTCCTCGTATAATGACATCAGATCAGAATTAGCATTTTTCTGTGAAATGATAGTGTTTACTTGTGAGTCTTAAATATAAAAATAATATAAAATCTTAGTTATAGGTGAAATATTTTTACCATTTTGATATCTTATGAATTATAAGATACTTATATCCTTACAATATACTTACTAATTTATTCGGTATTTTATAAAAATGCTAATTCTGAGCTTATGTCATTATACGAGGACTTATTAGGTAGGGGTCAATGTCCGCTATTGCCATCTTAACTGGCACCAACTATAGGGCAAGCGTTTCGTGTGGTGGTAGATACTTTGAAATGGTCCTAACATGAAACAGAGTCAAAAAGCATAAAAAAATGAACGTTTTCATTCATTTTTATGGACAAATAACACATAAACAAAAAAAAAAATAAGTAAAACTTTCAACTTCAAGAAAGTCAAAGTTTTAAAATAACGTCATTTGGGTGTACGTGTACTATGGTAGTTCGACAAGCAGAAGTGCGATTCTCACGTGCTAGACTCACTATGTATCTCGAATGCACGCAAGTGCTACATACTGAAGATCGAAATCACACTGGTGCGACAAACGGTTGTGCGAAGGTAGTTCGACACTACAGTAGTGCAACAAAGGATGTATGATCCGAAAAGGCACCAAGAACTTAGGATACAAGAGCGAGCGCAGCAAGCTCAATGAGGCACCTCGACTCGGACTGGGCTAGGTTAGTGTTTTTTTTAAACCACCCAGAAGCAGGAGGCCTCCGTCAACCTGTACCCATACCATGAGTTGTCATTACGATACTCGATCATTGGTATCGACCGCGTTTGGCGCTCTCATTGGTTGAAAGTTCATACAACATTGGAGCAGGCCAATGAGAGCGCCAAACGCGGTCGATATCGATGATCGAGTATCGTGATATAATGACAACTCATGGTAGAGGCTCAGGTTCATTTCGCACTGGAGTACCTAACTTCAGTGTTTCACACAAGCGTGCATTCGAGATGTAGTAGTGAGTCGCAGTATAGTTTTGAAGCACAAGTATCAATCGCGCTCACATTATTTCGTATCTCAAATGGATTTCTCCCTGTTACCCAACTTACTGCGTGGGATATAAAGCAAGATCAATTTAAACTGAATGTGAAATCCACAATACATAATGTAAACAAACTGGACCGGTCTTTCATTGGACAAACTGGGCGCTATTCCGCGCCTAAAGATGTATGGCTTGATGTGTGGCCGTATCTACGGCTTTTAAACTCATATCTATCTCGTAAGGTCAAAGTTTGGTCAAAGTTCATCTTATTCTCGTTATTCAGCAAAATAACTCGACGGAGAACGATGACATAATTTTGTCATCCATTCATCATTCGTACCTGTCTGCGTTACGCATCATCAAACAACTTGGCGAAGAGCCATCAAGATAATTATTGGAAAATATTATCAAGTATTTTTGTTTTCCTCACACTTTACGTAAACAGCGATATCTTATCTGTTATTAAAAAGTTAGAGATAACTGTCTATGATTTGCCTTGTTTTTGAAAATTGTAGGTGGGCGGAGCCCTCTGCAGAAAACAACTTTAGCTCTTAAAACAAGCAAGCTAAAGTTGAAAGTCACATTACTTTAGACAGCAACTCCATTGTTCAAACGTCAAGTTGCTCATGACAGTTGCTCTAGTTTTTTTTTCGGAAAGTTCAAGAGAATTTGAGAAACGTCACTCAATAGTCAATTTGTTTTGGTTAGTTTGATTTTGACGTCTACGGTGAAAATTGTTCCTCCTGTTTGTTAAATAATTATTGTACATTTGTGCGAAATCTGGGAGGTTTATAGTAAAGAAAACTGGCCGCTTTTAGAGGGAACGATAGCGAGATAATGGAGGTGGATCAGTTTGCAGTGGACTTGTACACCGGCGAGGGCTCGCGATTGCCCCTCATCGACGAATCGGCGGCGTTCGGGACACAGGCGCCGAAAGACAGGTAACCTTCCGTGAAAAGTGCACGTAAAAGACCATGTGCGAAGGTGGCGTGATGAACATGAGGTGGCGAAGCGCGTGGTGAGCCTCCATAAAAGGTCAACGACAATCGTTTCGAGTTATAAAAAAAGTTTCTATGTGCACCCACGCAGGATTCTATAGCTTAAAATTAATTAAATTACGATGTTTTCTGACAATGTTAGAGACCGTCGGCCTTTTTTGTTGACTAGGTACTAAGTGCTTCCTTAAAAGGAAAGGATTGTAAATGTGAATAAAAGCATGGTGGGCACACTATTAGGTGAGTAGTCATTGATAAATACAGAGAATGAGTTATCTGGTTTTAGACCACAGACTGCAGATAACAACTACAATAATGTTGCTTCAAACACTGTAAATGTGTATACTGACCTAATTAATATTCATTGTTTAGTAGTAACTAGAATAGGATCTGTATTTTTTTGTTTTCACAAAAAAGTAGTCAGAACATACAAAGTCTCCAAATGTAGAGGGCCATCCCCTCTGACCTTATCTTTGTTTGTAACAGAATTAAGTAATAATGCATCCGTTTAGAATGTGGCATTTTATCATAACACTCAAAGCCAGTAAACAGTACACTCCGTTTTTGAGTACCAAAACATGGAATTGTATAAGTAAAGTTCAACCATATTTAAGTTGATTAATAAAAAAATGTGTTTGTGGAACAGGCATGCATATTCTCACAATCATAATATTCTTCCACTTCATATGCCATTATGCTTTGGGTTGGCGTAAGAGATTTTCTTCTCCATTCTCCCCTGTCAGACATCATGGCATCATTTACTCCTTGTTCTTTCATATCCTCCCTTTCATTTCATTCCTCACACAAGCCATCCCAGAGTCACATTCTTCTAAACATCTAGATGGTTTACTATTGAAATTTTTCTCAGGTCTTATAATGCATTTTTATCCACTACAGATTGATAGCCATACTAGACCAAGTGGAGATGCGTGTGGAGCGGCTGCGACGTGACACTGTGCGGATTGAGGAAGAGAAAGATTCCCTGCTCTCCACCCTTGACAGCATCAAGCATTCCGAACTGCTGGGTGAGGTGTCTGAATGTAAGTGCTTAGTATTTAATGTTTAAGCTTGAGGTGTTTTTCTGAGCTGTTGTATGAATGTTCTATCATTTCTGAACACCTTCAGTCATCTTGTGGATAATTATTATGAGTAGGGACTTTAGTTTTTATGAGAACACCTTTTTAGTAACTGCTTTAGGTAATATTCCTAATAATTCGTACGACACTGGTTGTTTCTTTCATTATTCATTCACAGAGTGATTCACTAGGAATATATTCCTAGTATTGATTTACATAACAATATTGTTATGTGAAAATTTTAGACCTGCAGATTCTGAACAGCCTATTTGGAGGCTTCATTTTGGTTCTATAATAGTATAAAATAATATTCTAGCTTGATCTGCTCTCATACTGAACACAGTGTGCACAGCAGGACAGCTGATACTAATTGAATGAGAATAGTTAATTATTGATTTTATAGGGTGACATCTCTATAGTTGAGGCTAATGATCAAATGGCTTCAAATGGAGATTGGTGATCTAGATCAGCATAACCAAGTTTTAGAATAGTCAAACTTTAGCTTATGCCCTTGTGAAAACCAGGTGACAAGGATGACATAACCCGGTATGCAGAGCGCATCCTGGCGCGGGCTATGACGGTGGAGGTGGCCGTGCGCACCGACAGAGACCCGCAGCAGGAGGAAGCCTTGCACCAGGTAAATAAAAGAACATCTGTACTTTAAAGCCGGGTCCAGACTTCAGAAATCGCGTTACATTACATGGTGGATTATATTACGCTTTACATCAGTCTGGACCCGGCTTTAACTACAGCCTACTTGACTCTTTTCTTTAGCTAAACTAGTTACGGCTAAGTTTCTTGGCTAAGTAACTCCTAAATAAAAGCTGTCCCCAATTGCTTCATTTCTCTGGATGATTTGCTCTTCTCGCCAATTCGAGGAAGTCCTGCAAGGAGTCCCGTCATTTTCTCCTGCCGCGACTAAGGGTTCCGTTCTTGTGATATGATACTTTATCTTCTAGTTATTTCAATTTTTACGTTCTTAAATAGTTGTCGAGTCTAATTTAAATTGAGCCATAGCAACGCGATCATTGACCTCCCAAAAAACCATCACATTATTTTATTGTTTTATATCTTGTTTTCTTGTAGATACAGCACGATTCGTGTAGGTTTGTCAAGGACAAAGTTGTGTTCTGAAATTGAAAAAAAGGAACTGTCCGCTCTTGAAGATGAATAACTTGATATGATGCATCATTTTCAACGTTTTCGTCATTTTTACTCTGAAATACGCGTCACGCATCATTATTTATTTAAAAAAAGAATAACAGTCAGCCATTTTCTTTTTCTGGTTATTCTTTGAGAGAGTGATAAAAATACGAAGAAAGTGACACATTCTTTTTTATAAAAAAAAAACTGCCCCACACTAGGAATTTTTCCTGTATCGTAGGTGCGTTTGCAAACATTTAAAGTCATATATCATCAAATAGCCAGACCCAGACCTACTACTTATAGTTCAAACACATGTTTGATCTTTGCGTGAATCGAACCCGCGACAAGCAGCGCAGTAGTTCATAATAAAGATGTTAGGTTTTTATAATGTTTGAAGTGGCGGCACGTGAAATTCTTATGCGCCTATATCTTCCATCTGGTTCCTGGAGTCCTGTCAAATTCTTTACAAAAACGCTATGTTCCTTTGGATATCCAAAGCGTAAGTTTTAATTTGCCCTATACCCTGAATTTCTGGGCACAAGTACATGTAGGCCATATAAATAACTAGCTGTTGCCAGCGGCTTCGCCCGCTACAACTCGAAAATTATCCCACGGGAACATAAAATCGGGATAAAAACTATCCTATGTTAATTTAGGTTATAAACTATCTGTGTACCAAATTTTAGCCAAATCCGTGCAGTGGTTTTTGCGTGAAAGAGTAACAAACATACCTACACATACATCCTCACAAAGTTTCGCATTTATAATACTGGTCACGCCAACAATAATTCGGTTCTGAAAAGTGTCAGAACCGACCTTCGATACTAGCGAACGTGTTAATTGCAGTGAATCGGCAGTTACCAAAAAATCGAGGCGGAAAAAAGAGGGAGAGAAGGGACATGCAGCACTCACCTGGGGCAGGCCAGCGGAATCCAATCTCCTTCGACTATCACACAGCAGATTAACACTACGCGGGTCGCGCGACCATTAATTGAATAATTAGTTCTTATTACACTGGGTAATCAAACACAAGGATGCGTTTGGCGGAGCGGGAATGTATTTAATATTGCAGAGAAAGGCTCGTGATGATCCTCGACTCTTCGCGGGTGATCAGGCGAGAAAAGAAAAAAGTGTCGCCATGCGGTGCGGTTCAAGAGGTCCGTTACACACTTCCGATCATGTGCAATTAACACGTTCGCTAGTATCGAAGGTCGGTTCTGACACTTTTCAGAACCGAATTATTGTTGGCGTGACCATTTTCTGGTCCTTCGAGCCGGATTTCTGATCCTTTTAAATACTGGAACCCTCCAGCCGCCCCTAATAGGATTTAATAGGCCCTAATAGGAGAAATATTCATAAATTTACCTCATTGTAGTAGGTATACCTACCGCGTAGATCAACATTGCGCCGATCTTTCTCATAAATAAGTGTTTACTCATCTAGATAAACATATTAATTCTTCATTTAATCTTTATTTCAGTACATATATAACGCTAACTTTGGATAAATTCGAGTTTTAATATCGTAATTTAATTTTATTAAACTACCCTCAAATTAAATTATTGTCTTGCCGTGTAGTATGAAATGTTAAAACGGTTGTAAAAGTTTCGCCATATTTGATTTGACATTCATATTTATTCGGTCATTCATTCTTTAACTCACTTTCAAGTTGTTCATACATTCTAGTTCATTATTAACCGACTAAAGTAGGAAGTAGCAGGAAGCCATTCTCCGTTTATTCTTTACGCAAAATAGTGACCTACTTAATTTCATCGTATTATTAAACCCCAGATCAGCTGCTTGTTTACAATAGATTGAATTATAAACTCCGTTATGACTAAACAAGCTAAGAAAACGGGTGATTCGGGTTCTGATTATGAAGATGCGGAAGATACACGGTTACTTACGTTGCAAGCTAAACGCGAAGCTATCTTTGAAATTGTTCAAAAGATTTACGATCTTTCTTCGAACACCGATCTAAGGGAAAGTTTTCTTGACGAATCCTCACAAATAGATTCATTGCGCGATGAATTCAAACGGGTGTTGGACGAATATAATGATCGTTTATTGACATCTAAACCATCCGCTAGGCCTGACTATAAGAGTCTCATGGCTTTTGAGTCTCTGTATGGTAGGATAAAGCGTGTGCAGTCACAATGCTCGCCACATAGCGATAGTGTTCCACACAAGTCTAAACCTAGACTCCCGCCGATTGAATTAGTCCAGTTTTCTGGTGACATTCGCTCATGGGCACTATTTTATTCTAGTTTTAAATCGACCGTACACGATAATCCATCTCTCACTGACGCCGATAGATTGTATTACCTATTGGGGAAGCTAACCGGTAAAGCCCAGTCGGTGTGCGCCGGGATATCTCCATGTCCGGAAAATTATAGTCTGTTGTTACAAACGCTCATTAATAAGTACGACGACAAGCGTATGTTGGTTTCTACGTATTTAAATCAAATGTTCGAGTTTAAAACTTTTCAATGCGCTTCAGCAACCAACTTTGATTTATTTACTGAGAAATTCAGCAGCGCAGTCGCCGCTTTAAAAAACCTTAAAATGGATAACCTTACCGATTTAATTCTAATTCATATCGCCTTACAGAAAATAGACCCTGAGACCGTCCGCGCGTTTGAAATTAAATACTCAACAAAAATACCTACCTTTGATAACTTAGTCGAATTTATTTCAAATCGAGCCAAAGTGTTAGAACGTACTGAGCCAACTTCTTCAACTAATAAGCGTCCGGTTAACTCTAATCGGCGTTTAAATACCGCTTCGCCGCCGAAGTGTCAAACATATGTAAACACAACGGTTGAACCCGCGTGCAAGTGCCTATGCGCTAATATTGTGCATCAACACTTATTTAAGTGCGCTGATTTTAATGGAATGACTCCACAACAGCGATATAAGTGTGTGAAGGATAACAATGCGTGTATTAACTGTCTTAGTTTAAAACATCGAGTCGCTAATTGCTCGTCTAAGTCAAATTGTCGCGTTTGCAAATTAAATCACCACACATTGTTACACTTTAACGAGTCATGTACCGCGCGCCCGGAGCGCTCTGCACAAGCCGCTCCCGCTAATCAGCAGGTCGAGCTCACCGCTGTGGCGCCCACCGCCTGTGTGCCCGCACATACGTCTCCGAACCTAGCCGCATCTGCCGCACGGTCAGATGTTACGATGTGTGCATCTGTTGATTCCCATATGTATCAGTGTTCGAGTAATGCACTCACACATAACAAGCAGTCAACGACTGTTCTGTTATCAACCGCTCAAGTCGTTGCATACGATTCTAAATCCAATCCAAGGAATCCACACATTATTCGCGCGCTTCTAGATTCCGCCTCACAAAGCGATTTTATCACCAACGAGTGTTGTGAGCGTTTAGGTATCCAACCTCAAAACATGAACCGTACTGTTGTAAAGGGGTTCGGTGGGGCTGAGAAGGTAGTTAACACTAGTCCGATTAATGTTAAGTTGTATTCGCGATTCAACAGCAAAATTAATTTTGATATTTCGCTACTAGTTGTTGATCAGATAACGGACTTACTGCCTACCTCCTTTATAAATACCAGTGATTTATCACATCTACATAATTTACCACTAGCCGACGAATCATATGGTGTGCCTAGTAACATAGACGCTTTAATAGGTGCTTCTCTTTTCCCGCATTTACTTCTCCCCGACGTTGTCCACAATCGTGACAAGTCGGCGCCGCGCGCTTTGCGTACTGTTTTCGGCTACGTAATTATGGGCTCCGCGCCTACGTTACCTATGCCTCAAACCGCCCAGGCCCTGACATGTTGCCTCGCTCAGGAGCCTGTCGCTATTGACTCATTAGTCAGGCGTTTTTGGGAGCTCGAGGAGCTTCCCTCCGCACCGCCCATTCAAAATCACTCTGATGTTGAATGTGAATTATTTTATAAGTCCACGACAACCCGCGATCCCGTTAGTGGTAGATACACTGTAGCACTGCCATTCAGCGAGGATGTTTACTCCCTTGGGAATTCTTTTGAAAATGCCCGCAAGCGTTTCATATGCCTCGAAAGAAAGCTAGAAGCTTCGCCTAAACTTAGGTCTGCATATGATGACGTAATAAAGGATTATCTTGCGAAAGATTACGTGTCTCCTGCGACGTACGATCCCCGCGACCCAACACCTGTATACGTTATACCGCATCACGGGGTCGTGCGCGAAGATAAGACAACGACTAAGCTGCGCGTGGTTTTAGACGCCAGCGCGTCTACTTCTGGTGGCCGGCAATCATTGAATGGTATTCTGCACTCAGGTCCTAATTTGCAAGGCGACTTGTTTACAATATTATTAAATTTCCGCTTACATGCGATCGCATTGACCGCGGACTGTCGCCAGCAGTTCTTACAGATTATCATGCGCGAAGCTGACCGTCGTTATCAATGTTTTCTTTATCGCTTTACTCCACAAGACCCACTACAATTGTATAGGTTTAACCGCGTCTGTTTCGGTTTAAAATCAAGTCCCTACCATGCACTGCGCACTGTGAGACAGTTAGTTGAAGATGATGGCGCGCGCTATCCTCTCGCCAGCAAATTCGCGTCCGCGTCGCTTTACATGGACGATCTCGCCTTCTCGATTCCCACGGAACAAGAAGCGATATCTGCGTCACAACAATTGATTGACCTATTCAAAGGAGCTCAGTGGGATCTCGTAAAATGGAACAGTAACAGTCGTGCTGTACTAGATAATCTTCCCGCTTCGCACAAACTCCCTACGGAGGTGGAGTTTGATAAGACCATGCAGCATAAAATACTAGGCCTGCATTGGTGTATTGATGATGACGTATTTTATTTTAAAATTACGGTTCCCGCAGATGTGAAGTGCACTAAGCGCTCCATACTTTCTACAGTCGCCCGACTGTGGGATACAATGGGCTTCGTGGCCCCCGCAGTCGTGTACGCTAAGCTACTGATCCAACAGCTTTGGCATCTTAATTTCGATTGGGATGATACCCCGCCGCTGCACATTGTTAAAATGTGGAAGCAGTTTTGCGACGAGTTACCGACTCTTAACAATATACGCATTCCGCGTCATGTAGGCGTTTCTAACAACTGCACTCTCACTCTTCTATCCTTTTCGGACGCAAGTGAACATGCCTACGGTGCCGTTGTATACGCTCATGTGACCGCCGCCTCCGGTAACACTGTCCAGCTTGTCTGCGCAAAGTCCAAAGTCGCTCCTACCAAGCCCCTGTCTATAGCACGCTTAGAGCTCTGCGGCGCGCTTCTCATGTCCAAACTGCTACGCATAGTCTATGAAAATTATTCGCGTCATCTTCCAATCAAGGTATTCGCTTTCACTGACTCTAAGGTCGTGTTGTATTGGATCAAGAGTTCGCCACGTCAGTGGCAAACTTTTGTAGCAAACCGCGTTGTTCAGATTACGGAAAACATTTCTGCTGACAACTTCTACCACGTCGCGGGGACTGAAAATCCCGCAGACGTTCTCTCACGTGGCATTACGCCTCAGAAATTAACCACGCACCCTCTGTGGCTCCACGGGCCCCAGTGGGCTACATTGGACCCGTCTGAGTGGCCTCTGAAGCCTCTTGACGACCAATTTACTCCACCTAATATTGAAAAGAAAATTCATACACACGCTGTGTACTCGCCTGTAAAGCATTGTGCTTTATATGATCTCGCTAACCGCATCTCCTCGTGGAGTAAAACTCTTCGTATAATTGTATACGTTTGTAGATTCGCAAAATTGTTACCCCGCCGCGACACTATTGCAGTGTCCGCTGATGAATTAAATTTCGCTGAAAATAAAATTCTTCGCGCCCTGCAACGTCAACACTTTGCAGAGGATTATTCTAATATTAAGAATAATCAATCTTGTTCGCAGGTTCTCAACCGTTTGAGGCCTTTCATTGAAAACGGTCTGATCCTCGTAGGAGGTCGACTCGTTAACTCCGCACTGGACTATGCTCAAAAGCATCCGGTTATCTTACCGCGCAATGATCCCGTCGTAAACTTGATCATTGATTTCTATCATGTAAAGTATTTACACGCCGGACCAGAATTATTGATGTCGCTTCTTAGACAGAAGTTCTGGATCTTGTCCGCACGCCGCGTTGTGAGACAGCGCGTCTACACGTGTAATACGTGTTTTCGTTTAAAACCGCGACCAACTTATCCGCTGATGGCCGACTTACCTGACTATCGCACGCGTCAGGTCACTAAAGCTTTCACGCACGTAGGCTGTGACTATGCTGGTCCTCTGCCGTACGTTCCTGTGCGCCGCCGTGGCGTCCACAGTGCAAAGGCCTACCTGTGCATTTTCACATGTCTTACGACTCGTGCCGTGCATGTCGAAGTCGCCACGGACCTCAGCACTCCCAGTTTTCTTGCCGCGCTGAAGAGGTTTCTCGCCCGTCGAGGACCGATTCAGATCATGTACTCTGATAATGGTACATGTTTTAAGGGGGCTAACTCTTACCTCCGCGATTTGTACAAGTTTCTCAATACTGTGTATCGCCCAAAGTTGGAGGAAGAGTACGCTGAGAGTCGGATAGCTTGGAAATTTATCTGTCCCAACTCCCCACATTTCGGAGGCGCCTGGGAAAGTGTCGTGAAGGTCGTAAAAATGCATCTGTTCCGAGTCGTTGGACAGCAGCTTCTATCATACGAAGAACTCTGTACTGTTCTCACTCAAATTGAGTGTCTCCTAAACTCACGCCCGCTGACAGTACTGAGTTCCGATCCCGCAGAGCCCACGGCCCTTACGCCAAGCCATTTTTTACATACCGCGCCTCTATTTTCTCTACCCGCACATGAAGTCAACTCTGACCCTGTCAGTTTACTTCACCGACACTCGCTACTGGATAAGTTGGTCCAGTCGTTTTGGAGTCGTTGGAAGATGGAATATCTACACGGTCTGCAGGTTAGGCAGAAGTGGAACACGCCGTCGTTTCCTATCACAGCAGGAACCGTTGTTGTCGTGATGAATGATAACTCGCCGCCCCTATCCTGGCCGTTGGCTATTGTAGAGAACGTCCACCCGTCTAAAGACGGCGTCGTGCGCGTTTGCACAGTTAGAACCGCCAAGGGAACTTACCTGCGCCCGGTCGTTCGTTTGTGTCCTCTTCCAAGACAATAATTAATAATACCGCACTTCGCATTAGTTTAAGTTACTTAGTAATACCGCTCCGCTCTAGTTTGTAATGTAAGTAATTAGCTTGTCCCGCTTCGCCGTGACTACGGAACTATTTATCTCACCGCGCGCATTGAGCGCTCCTAGAGTCATAGTAATATTTTCTCTTTCGTCTTATTATCGCTTCTTTAATGGTGACCCATTAAGGGGGGGTGGAAATGGTAACGCCAACACTGATTAGATAGATTCACTCTTATAATATGAGGCAGTTTGTATTTCCCGCTCCTTTTCCCAACCTACATGCAGCGCTTTTAGCATCGTTCAAGAAGTGAACGTGAGAACGAGAGATCGCGGATTGACTACAGCCAGTTCAACGAAAAAATTGCACATGATCGGAAGTGTGTAACGGACCTCTTGAACCGCACCGCATGGCGACACTTTTTTCTTTTCTCGCCTGATCACCCGCGAAGAGTCGAGGATCATCACGAGCCTTTCTCTGCAATATTAAATACATTCCCGCTCCGCCAAACGCATCCTTGTGTTTGATTACCCAGTGTAATAAGAACTAATTATTCAATTAATGGTCGCGCGACCCGCGTAGTGTTAATCTGCTGTGTGATAGTCGAAGGAGATTGGATTCCGCTGGCCTGCCCCAGGTGAGTGCTGCATGTCCCTTCTCTCCCTCTTTTTTCCGCCTCGATTTTTTGGTAACTGCCGATTCACTGCAATTAACACGTTCGCTAGTATCGAAGGTCGGTTCTGACACTTTTCAGAACCGAATTATTGTTGGCGTGACCATTTTCTGATCCGGCTCGAAGGACCAGAAAATGGTCACGCCAACAATAATTCGGTTCTGAAAAGTGTCAGAACCGACCTTCGATACTAGCGAACGTGTTAATTGCAGTGAATCGGCAGTTACCAAAAAATCGAGGCGGAAAAAAGAGGGAGAGAAGGGACATGCAGCACTCACCTGGGGCAGGCCAGCGGAATCCAATCTCCTTCGACTATCACACAGCAGATTAACACTACGCGGGTCGCGCGACCATTAATTGAATAATTAGTTCTTATTACACTGGGTAATCAAACACAAGGATGCGTTTGGCGGAGCGGGAATGTATTTAATATTGCAGAGAAAGGCTCGTGATGATCCTCGACTCTTCGCGGGTGATCAGGCGAGAAAAGAAAAAAGTGTCGCCATGCGGTGCGGTTCAAGAGGTCCGTTACACACTTCCGATCATGTGCAATTTTTTCGTTGAACTGGCTGTAGTCAATCCGCGATCTCTCGTTCTCACGTTCACTTCTTGAACGATGCTAAAAGCGCTGCATGTAGGTTGGGAAAAGGAGCGGGAAATACAAACTGCCTCATATTATAAGAGTGAATCTATCTAATCAGTGTTGGCGTTACCAATACACACATCAAAAGTGTCTAGGGATCAAGCATTTTTATGCGGATTTCTTGAGATTGAGATGTGGCTTTGTAATAAATTTATGATTTTATAAATTTATATGGATCCTTTTTGGTGCATTTCATAATTTGAATCAGGAACTGTAAATCAAATTCGAGTAAAAGATGAAAATCAGCTGTCAATATTTTCCCTATAAAAACATACAACGCATTGAAGACATTATTAGTGCTACTGTTTCCCTACTACTGATTAAAACCAACGTTATTATGGAGCGGCGACGTCATTTAAGCAGGGAAGAAATGCTCAGAGCCGTGGGAATGATAGAAGCTGGTTCCCGGCAACGTACTGTGGCTTTAGCTCTGAATACAAGTCAGAGTGTTATCAGTCGACTTTGGACACGTTACCGAAGCACTGGTACCGTGGCTGAGCGCCATGGAGGATATCGCTGCACCACACGGAGACAAGACCGATACATTCAAATCTTAACTCGAAGAGCTCCAACAATAACCGCCATGATGTTAGCCGTGAGGCTTCATCACTCTTCAGGGAACTTAATTAGCGACCAAACAGTCAGAAACCGCTTGCATGAAGTGAACCTTCATTCCCGAAGACCGCTACGGGTACCACCTATAGCAATGCACAATCGTAGGATTCGATATCAATGGGCTCTTGAACACAGAAATTGGGCAGAAGAACAATGGCGTTTCGTGTGCTTTTCTGATGAGTCTCGTTTTGGTATGAGACCGGATACAAGACGTATACGACACTGGAGAACCCCTGGACGCCAACAGCGATTAAAATCCTGCCAGGAAGTCCATCCTTATAGTGGTGGAACCATCATGGTATGGGCGGGTATTTGGATCGGCGGAAGAACTGATCAACAACACAAAGTGCAAATCGGTCCCTTATTTCAGTTAATGCATGATAATGCACGACCGCACACCGCAAGAGTTGTAAGACAGACTCTCGCCGCAGCTAACATCAATGTCCTGCCCTGGCCTGCTCAGTCGCCAGACTTGAACCCGATTGAGCATGCATGGGATATGCTACAGAGAAGAGCTCTGCCGAATATGGAGGGTATCCAGTCGCAAGAAGACCTTTTTTTGTTGTTGCAACGAACATGGGCGGCCATTCCACAGCGTGATTTGGATGAACTCATTTTGAGTATGCCAAACCGATGTTCTTGTGTTGTTAGTGTTCGCGGTAGAAACACGGATTATTAATTGTTTAAGTTACCCAATAAAATTTTAAAGAAAACTGTTATTTCAGTCTTTTTTTCGAACTTTAATGTTAGTGGTTCAAATGTCAAAAATCCCTTTATTAGGAAAATGGCAAATTTCTTTATGAATGCAAAGGTGACTTGGTTTATCGTTACTGTGACAAACGATAACACTTTATTTGATGAATCCTTAAAGAACATTTTAATTAATATCAATCAGGAGAAAAGTTATTGCAAAAATATATGTTGATCCCTAGACACTTTTGATGTGTGTATTAGTAGGATAGGATATAATTTCAAGTACATTCCTAATATAGCCTGCAGAGGAACATCGGCTACATTTTCTCTTGATCATTTTGAAAGACTAGCTGTTGCTATATATCAGCTTCGTACGTTTATAATATTAGTAAGAAGTAAGATAATATTAGTAAAAAGTAAGATAATGAAGAGGATAAAAAAGAAGTAGCTAAAAGCTAGTCTACAAGAGCTTGTAGGTATGTACATGTTATTTATTATCGCTAAAGGACTTGAGTGTGCAGTTCTATCTTCATTTATTTGTTGACGTCATAATTATCAGGCCAACAGACATTAGATCCGGCAGCGATACTTATAAATGTAGCGTGGGAACTGTGAGCCATTTCTTAACAGTAACGTTAATTTACTGGCTGTTTAATTCGTTAAACTAACATCATTTCTTGAAATTATTTAAACTTTTTAAGTAATTTAATAACAGACATTTAAAGTCTATTATCGTGATAATAAACGGGATCTCCCGTTAGTATGACCATCGCATTTAGAGATACTACGAAACAATGATTGAACTTATTTTTTTTGTTTAGCTCACTCTGTCCAACTGCTACGCAAAGGACAAGTTTCTCCAACTGCCTCTCATACCGCGACGGCTGGTTTGAATTGGCGCTGGACAAGAACACTTCTTTAGTCTTATCTAAAAAAAAATCTAAGTCACCACAGGAGAAGCCATAAAGAAACTCCATACATGTCCCTGAAATAGGAGAACCGACGTCATTTTATCGGCCGTAACCGAGTCCTATAAATGGGCCTCGTACCTAATAGTCGCCGAAATGGACGGTCTGAAAGCCCATTCAATTTATAGATCGGTATAAATGTTATTGCCACTATTAAACTCATGTATATGATTAATATTTGAAAGTTTCGATCGCAAAATTGTTAACTTTTAAGGAAGTCCGCAATAAATTGATAAATCCAATCAGGAAAATGTTAAACTACGATAAACTATTTGTATCAAGGATATTTAAAAATTTCGATGTAAAAATAAAGCATTTGATTCATTTTGATGCTATAAAATTATTTCATAAACAAACTAGCCGTTATCTGCCCGTTTCGTTGGACATATTATAATCATAAACAAAAACATGACAAATTATATATAGGTATACTAAAACCTTCCTCGAGAACCACTCTATCCATTCGTGAAAACAGCATGAGAATCGGTCCAGTAGTTTTTGAGTTTATCGCGAACAGACATACAAAAGTTGGCGGAGGACTTTGTTTAATAAATATGCGGTGATTCAAGTAAGCGGGTTTAAATTACGGTTCAATTACATGACGGTAATGTAACAGTTGACCGTGACTCACTAGCCGGGTTTAAATGTCAATGCTAGTTAGTGCTTACGAAAAATAAATTGTACCTAGTGAATTGCCCTCGGTAATTCTTTTGTGCTAAGCTCAGTCATTCGTTTTTTGCTACCAATCGGACCGCTACAATAATCTGTGCAAAAATCTGTCTAAAGTAATCATAGTTGGTCACAGCTAATGTACAAAGTCATGTGTTTAAATTAATGTGTATTTCACAACTTAAACTTATCTATAAAAATTGTAAAACTTAAAAAAAATAACATTGTTACTACTGTGAATTGTTTATTATTTTTTTACACTTATTACTTCACAGTTTAAACACTTTAACAAATTATAAAAATATGAAAAATAGTTATATTCCACCAGCATGGGGCTACCGGTGAGCCCTGACACTAGGGAGAACCTTTTTATCATTGATCTTATTTGATTTGACCAATGCTAAGTGTAGGACTTTTTATTCTGCCAAACCTGAGTTAATCTGAGTACAAAACCCCGGCAAGGAAAACCTCCGGCTAGCCCCTTGAAGGTCAATAGGCCGACACGTCTGTCGTGAACAAAACTAGTACATACGAGCCGGTCTCTTATTGTATCCAATGTCTTCATAACAATATGGCAACTTAAATAAATAAATCTGGTTATCAAGCAAGTTCTTTCTTACGGCCCGGGCTACACGAGGCTAGTTTTTCAAGCTAGGATAGCAAGCTAGTTTTTTTTTAACTGTCTTGGCTTGGAATAAGCTAGCTCTGTTTACATGAGGCTGTATTATTATTGCTGTGACCGAGGTGACCTCACGTCAAAATGAACGGCACGCGAAAAAAAAAACATTATTCGACTGAAACAGTTACTTCAAAAACTGTGCCAATTCGCACTAGACGAGCTAGAAGATGAATTACAAAAACGGGTGTGGACAAGACCGTGGAATTTAGGAGAGATGAACGTGGATCATCTGCTTTAATTTTGGAAGAATTTCCCGAAAACATTTAGGCGAATATAAGAGTATTTGTATTACTAAGAAGATTGGGCATCTTAAAATTGTAAAAACCATGTCGCCGAGAAAAACAAACATAAAAGCATAGTTACTGCTTATAGTCAACTGAAAACTCAGCTTCGCCGGCCACATGAAGCTAGTACACAAGCTAGGATAGTAAAATCAGTGGCGGGAGCGCTATTAGCCTAAAAAATAGAACTCCATCCAAATAAAAACTGTCCTGGGTTGTCAACTAGCTTAATTACTAGCTTAGAAATGAAGCTAGTTTTGTCTACACGAAGCCAGAAGTACTAGTTTGCCAGCTTACTGACACTACCTTGCTATCCTAGCTTGAAAAACTATTATAGCCTCGTCCCGTGCATTAATACTGAAAAAATTTTTGAATGATACAACGATCTGTCGCATCTATTGATAAACGATGTTACACAGAACCAATCAATATGGCTGACGTATACCAAACATTCCTTTAGAAACACTTTAATTAATCATGAACTTTAGTGGCTGCGCCAGAACACTAATTAATTACTAACAATACTTACTTACTCACTTGCGATCTGCACAAGTACCTATAAACAGGGAGTGTTTTGTCTCATAAATCGTTGGCAGTAGGGCATAATGATTGTAATAAAAGCGCGATATGAACTGTGCATGGTTTTGTATCTGCACACACAAAGCTTGGGATCAATATAATGTACTGTCTTGGACAACCCAATATAGTCAAATTCTCAAGAATTTCATGCTTTATGGTTTTAGCGTTTTTCTGGTTGTCGCTACACCACTGTTGATGCTGACTTAGGGTAAATACGCCATACGTCGGCCCCCCCCCAAACTTCGACCCTCTGCACATTTTCAGCTTGCGTTCATTTAAAACGTAATGAAGTGACAAATTTGCCACTCGAATTACCACCTTAGTTCATACTCTATATGTACAAACCGTTACTTTCCGATTACGACACTCACTCTTCGCACACTGAGCTTCAGCAGCGATTGCGCCGTCGAAGCGTCAAGTTCATATTGAAAGTACCTTACTTGCTGTGAATACCCACACTTCGGGGATTGATATTAGAACGGTAAAACATTCCTTTTTTATTGTTTTAAGCTTTATTATCAGTAATTAGTAATTTTTACTATATTTTGAGACAGTTTTTTCAATGTTTAACGTATTGTTTTAAAAGAAAAATAGGAGGCCGCCAATAGACTACCAATTTTGAGTTAAAACCGGATTCTCGGCCATGGTCGACTTAAAGTAAATGCAGTCTGTTTTATAAATTCCAATTGTACTAATTCCATTGGATTACTATGAGAATTTGCAACGCATATAGGCAAATAAATCTATTTTACGTTTAATCGCCAAATACCGGCCGGGGTGATAGAAGTTGAATCTCGAGAAATAGTGTACATGAAATAGGGGCCGGCTTTAGAAATATTAAAGATCGTAATGTCGACCAGCCTCGAATTCGAACCCAACTATACAGGCTGATTGCTTTTTTATTACACAAGGGAACAGCATTTTTGTTGCATGAAATATTATGACTAATATTATACTTTCTCGGGGTGCTGATTACAGACCTGGAAGTCAGATTGTTTGTATCAGCTTTAGTTTTTGAGATATCATTAAAACGGGTTTTTAAGAAAAATCTATTTTTTATGAAGAAAACTCTTAGAAAATCAACCACAACTTATTAAAAAAAAATCTTTTACAAGATTTTCTTGCTTGACTTGGTTCACGAGGGCTGTTTTTGAAGCTCCAGCTATAATCCACCATCTTGGAGCATTCCAGTGACCCTGGTAACGTGCCTCCATAGTCCGAATGTCTTCGATGGAACCGTTCCTCTTGTTTTTCACTCAATTGACCATGATTTTCAAGGAAACGGTCTAAATGGCTTTGGAGGAAGTGTACCTTGATGCTCATATCACAAACAAGCTGCTAGAAGTGTGACAACATCAGTTAATTATGCTCCACATAGCTTCAACTTATTTGTTTCCGAACATTTTTTTTGTTATTTTTCCCAAAGGCTCTTCGATGCTTTTAAAGAAAGACCAAGGGTTCTGACTTATGCACTGGGGTCTTCCTGATTAAGGGGCTGGAGGTCAATAGAAATATCTGGGTTAAAATCGTTGTACCACTATCATAACTTGAAGAAGAGCTTTTTTTTCTTCTAAAACGGGATTATATTGTATAGATGAAGAAGCTTGGGAAACTGGAGCATTGACGGAGTACAAGGCTGGTCGAGTAACAGATAACAAATTAGCATAAAACCGTTTCGGACGGTTTCTTTTGTAAATCCTGTATAAATCAACCACACCAGAATAGCAATCATCTTGATGATTGGAAAGGTAATACCACATCATTGGTGTTTGATACACACAATGGGGTCTTTTCTTATTCCCCCATAATCTGAAAGACTCCACACATCTTTTACTTGCCCAAGGAGAAACCTAGTACTTGTCACGGATGTCCAAAGGGAATCCAAAGTAATAAGAATACACCTGTTTTATGAAATCCGACACACTTAGTCCACGATTTTTAATGTATATTCACCACAGATGTTACAAAAGTAGTTGGGATCGTTTTTACAGATATTTGTCAACGTGGACATTGCTAAACAAAAAATTGTTTTAACGAACAGCTCGGTAGATTTGAAATTTAAATGTGACTAGTACTAAAATATGACTGATAGCTGTATCTCAAAAACTAGAGCTGCTAGAAAAAAACTGAAAGTAGATTTGAAATCAGCGACCTCAAATTAGTAAAAAACAGGCATAAAATTTCATGCAACAAAAAAAAAGGTTTATTTTGTTCCCTTGTGTTATTTTCTCAAAATTAAATGTTCATTGTACAATTTAATTTATTAATAATATTAAGAGTTACGTTTAAATGGGAGGATAAAATTGGAAACATTTATGATAGCTTATTACGGTTTGGGAATATAAGATAAAAATTGCTCTTTGGAACTTGCTACCTAATAAAGCCATGTTAATTAGCTTAAAAAATATAAATGGTTGGTCGTGAATCTTTCATTCATTAATTAACCTGCATGTCACAAAAAGCTGCATTTAGAATTAATGATTTTAATTTAAGGTACTACAATGACAGAGCAGGGAGATCAAGGGCCTTTACGGAAACAGAACATTACCTATGTAGTTACGATCGCAACTTTACCTAACATTATTTAAGTGCATTTAAAAAAAAATACTTTACCTACTATTAAACAAAATTCGATTAATAATGTATACTTAGTGAGACTCCTGCCAAAATAAATCATATTAATAATATTTGTCTGTCTTAATTTAAAACACCCTATACCCGGCCGACATTTGGGAAAAACGCGACCGACCATGGGCCGTGAATGGCCGACTTTAGGGTTTTTTCGTCCTCGACGCATCTAAACCTTATTACTTTTTCCTTGTAGTAGAAATGTCAACCTTATGCCCATAAACATAAAATAGGTTTATCAAACTATCCAAAACCACATTGGAAGCTATCCTTTCGTTGCAAATTGATGGTTCCAGACCGATCCCAAAACAGAAAAACCGTAAGGGGGCCGACATTTAGCGTATTTACGTTTGGGAATAGTGTGCCCATCGTCCTTTCTGATCATTCTTGAGCATCTCATTTCTCCACCTTTAAGTTTTATGCAAATAGAAGTAGTCTATAACCACCCTTGTTAAGAAGTCTTTGTTTTTTATTGGAGAACTATCACGTCTTTTATATTCGATAGACCTTGAATTAAAGCGCCCAGACTCTTGTTGTAACACAGTCAATGCAGCATTCGTTCCGCTACAAACATAACAGTTAAATTAAACATGAATCTAAACTCTAAATATCTGGACATCTGCACTGAACCTTAATTGGCAAATTGTTTGCTTCTGTTAGATACGTGGGGTATAGAAATGAGACTCAGGCGAAAGCAAAAAATGGTATGAATGAATTTTCAAAATGTTGGTTCCTTTTATACAAAATTATTAGAAAAAATTAACACATAGTGGGTACATATCTAAAGTTATTAAGAACACAAAAATGTCACTATACCCTACACACTGAATTATATCTGTGCTGGGGATATTCCGCTACAGTACACCCCCTCAAGCGAAGCGTACGACTGGTTTAACCAATCTTCCTGACCGCGTCACTGTTCCCTGTATGTCTTCATTTCCTTGCTCATTCAAAGTATAGGCAGGCTTTAGTCGGTCGATCGAGACGTTGGCTAGTCTTCCTGGTAGTTGGAGCTTGTAATATTTCTCACATCTTTCCAATACAGGATACGGTCCTTCATACGTCGGTTGTAGTGGCTTTTTCGTACAATCTCTTCGTAGGTACACATTATCACAGGTTCGTAGGTCGGAGTGAACAAACATGTTGTTGCTATGCGAGGTCTCGGCGGGTCGGTACGCGGCGATAGTGAGTCGCAGCTGTTCGACAAAATCGTGACTCATCCGGTTATGATTTTCTTTTGTTTTGACAAAAAAATCTCCGGGTAATCGTAATGATGTTCCGTAGGTGTACTGTGCAGGACTAATCCCTGTGTCACTGCGAGTAGCTGCGCGTAGCCCAAGTAGTACGGTCGGTAACTCGTCAAACCACTTTCCGTGCGCGCTAGTAGTGCAGCGCGCGGTAAGTGCGGCTTTCAACGTGCGGTGCCAGCGTTCGATGATTCCATTTGATTGTGGGTGATATGCGGTTGTTCTCGTTCTGTTTATTCCCAATAGCTTCATTAATTCGGAGAAAAGTTGACTCTCGAATTGACGACCTTGATCACTTGTTATTGTGTTTGGACAACCAAATCTTGATATCCAACCTTCATATATTGTTTTTACAATTGTTTCTGCAGTAATGTCGTGAAGAGGGAATGCTTCGGGCCATCGCGTGTACCGGTCGATAATAGTAAGCAGGTACTTGTGTCCGTATTGTGATGGTGGTAGGGGCCCAACAATGTCAACATGAATGTGTTGAAATCTTTCTGATGGTGGAAATGTTGCGATTTGACTCGTTGTATGGCGATTGACTTTAGACTTCTGACAGGCTTCACAGGCTTTTGTCCATTGTCCCGCGTCAGCATTCATAGATGGCCAGAAATATTTTTCACTCAGTAATTTTCGTGTTGTGCGCGTGCCGGGATGACTGAGATTGTGTACACTGTCGTATGCGGCACGGCGAAATGCTTCTGGTAGGTACGGCCGAATATTTTGTGTTGACGTTTCGCATAGTATTTTGCAATTTGTGTTTGGTAGGACTATGCGCTTCATTTGTAGGTTGCTTTGCTTCATTAAGTCATGTATAGTGCTATCTCTCTCTTGCGCCGTAGCTAGTTGCTTGTAGTCGATTATTGCAGGACAGGTGATGGTTTCTGTGTTGATTCGTGATAATGAATCGGCGACTATGTTATCTTGCCCGCTGATGTGACGAATGTCGTTTGTAAATTCACTTATATACATAAGTTGTCGGGTTCGGCGCGGTGTCTCGCTGTCTGACGATGTTTTATTTATCGCGTAGGTTAGCGGCTTGTGGTCGGTGAATATTATCAGATGTCTACCTTCAAACATTTTTCTAAAATGTTTCACGGCCATGTATATAGCTAATAGCTCTCTGTCGAATGTGCTATATTTGACTTGAGCGCTTGATAATGCTTTGGAGAAATATCCCAGCGGCTGCCATTTATTGTTGACATATTGCTGCAGTACAGCACCGGCGCATTTATCAGAGGCGTCGGTCATCAGCGCGATCGGTGCGTTATGTGAGGGGTGAGCTAGTAATGCTGCATTTTGTAAGCCGGCTTTACATAGCTCAAATGCCTTCCTGGCTTCGTCGTTCCAAACAATCTTTGTTTTGTCACGTTTTTTACTATTATGTAAAAATGCATTTAGAGGTGCTTGTATTTCGGCTGCCTTCGAAATGCAATCTCTGTAGAAATTGACGGTACCAAGGAATCTTCTTAATTGTTCCACGGTTGTGGGTAGCGGAAATTTGGTGATTGCTTCTACTTTTTCTGCTGGAGGTTTGATGCCATGTTGTGAGACAGTGTGTCCAAGGAATTTGATGACTTCCTTGCCTAGTACACATTTCGATGGATTTATAGTGATTCCGTATTGATTCAATCGTTGTAGGACGGCTCGTAAATGTTTTCTGTGTTCCTCTTCTGTACTTGAACTTATGATGACGTCATCAACAAACGGGTAGGCAAAGTCGAGTCCGCGGAGTACTTCGTGGATAAAACGCTGGAAAGTCTGTCCAGCATTTTTGAGTCCTGGGCACATCCTGGGAAATTCGAAAAGCCCAAATGGAGTGATGATGGCTGTTTTTTCGATGTGTTTTTCCAGGACAGGCAATTGTTGGTATGCCCTGTTTAGGTCAATAGTTGAGAATATTTTCTTCCCGTGCAACTGGTATGTAAAGTCCTTCAAACGTGGTACGGGATATCTGTCGGGCTTGGTTATGGCGTTTAGTCTTCTGTAGTCTCCACATACACGTAAGTCTCCGTTTGGTTTGGGTACCACATGGAGTGGACTGGCCCAGGGGCTCTTGCTTGGTCGGCATAATCCCTGATCCATCATTGTTTGAAATTCTTTCTTTGCAGCTTCGTAACGGTGAGGTGGCAGTGGACGAGCTTTGCAGTATAATGGCGGCCCTGTTGTTTCGATGTGGTGCTCGACATTATGTTTCGGTGTATTTTTCATTGTGGATAGTCTTGTAATATCAGGAAATTCCGCCAATATGTCATGATATTTTCGTTCCAGGTCTATGGTTCTGATGGTTGGTGACGCAGATTTACAGATGGATGTCTTCACTGACAAGTTAGTTATCTTGTCGATTAAACATTTTCCCACGAGGTCGACTAAGAGGTTATGGTGCTTTAAAAAATCAGCGCCGATGATTGGCTTGCTGACAGCTGCTACGACGAACTTCCATTTGAATGGTCGTCTCAGATTGAAATCTAAGTCCAATGTTTTTTCACCGAAGGTAGCTATTTCTGTGTTGTTTGCTGCATAAAGTTTGTAGGCTGTTGGCTTTAGAATTTCACAGCGTTTTCCCGGGATGACGGATATGTTTGCACCAGTGTCGATGAGAAAGCTTAGATTTGTCTTCTTATCTTTCAGAAATAGACGGTGTGATTTTTCCCAGGCGCCAGGTTCCGTCTCTGCTAACACCTGCTTTAGTTTCCCGAGCTTGAAGGGTGCTTTTCTTCATAAGTACACGGTCTAGTACATTTTCTTGCTTGTCCGCCGAACTTTCGATGAAAATAACAAACGGAATTGTCGTACTCGTTCCTGTTTTGTTGATTTGATTCCGACCGGCGGTTACCATGCGGCGATCGGTATGTACTGCGTGATCGATGACGCGCGCCTCGCCAGTTGCGCCCGCGTTGCCTTCCGTAGCGGCTGTGGTGTGTTTTTAATTCCGCAATCTCTTTCGTCAACATATCGATCTTCGCGTGAAGTGATGAATTTTCATGATTTGCAGCAACAGGTGGAGTGGATGGTGCTGGCGGTGTTGTAGTGCTGTGTACTGCCGATATTTGGTTGTGAAGTTGTTCTAGCATTTTGTCGGCCATTATCGCTAACTCATTCAATTCGGTTTTCTTCGCTATAGTTTCACTCACAGCTAGAATGGCGCGAACAGACGGCGGTAGGTGTTTCGTCCATATAACACGCAGCGTGTTTTCAGCGATGTTGTTTCCGGCTAAATTTTGCATGCGGCGGAGCAGTTGGGAAGGCTTCAAGTCTCCCAGTTCCACGTTGGACAGTAGGCGTTCGAGTTTAGTGTGGTCGCTCTCATCGTAGGTTTGTATGAGCCTCATCTTCATAGTGACGTATCTATTGTTATCCGTAGCATTTTTAGTGTCGAACATGATGTCTTGAATTTCGTCTAGGTCTTGTAGGTCGAGTTGGCGGATGAGCAGCTCTGATAGTTCCTTGTCGTTTAGTTTTCCAGCAGACACGATCGCTTCAAATTGCAGGAACCAAAGCTTGATTCTGTTTCTCCATAGAGGCGGTATCCGTTGGTTGTACGAAACGGCTGACAGTTCGTGCGAATCTTTTTGCGGTGATGATATTTCGCTTCCATCGTTGACTTCAGATGTACTCGGGTTCATTTTCGCTTCTTGAAGTTTTTAAAGTCGGTGGTACGATGATGATCACGTCGGGGTCACCACTGTTAGATACGTGGGGTATAGAAATGAGACTCAGGCGAAAGCAAAAAATGGTATGAATGAATTTTCAAAATGTTGGTTCCTTTTATACAAAATTATTAGAAAAAATTAACACATAGTGGGTACATATCTAAAGTTATTAAGAACACAAAAATGTCACTATACCCTACACACTGAATTATATCTGTGCTGGGGATATTCCGCTACACTTCAATCGATTGTAATCTCCGTAATTAGTTTGAAAAACATTAAAGCCATACTTAAATGGAGTTCAGAAGTCTGAAAAGGAACCGTTATCTGTGATCTTAACCATCGAGGCGACTTTTACAAATTATTGGCACCACTTCGGAGGATTATATTTCCTGCTCTTGTATCGGCAAGAAGTCACGAACTAAATGAGCACAAGCTAATTCTATAAAAATATGTTTTAGCGAATCTTCTATGGATAAGTTGATAGACCAGGCTAGGTTACATTATTGCTTTTCGAATCATAAACACTGTAGGAAACTTCAATCTTTATTTGATGTGGCCATTATTATTATTTAACTAGCTGTTGCCAGCGGATTCACCCGCTGCAACTCGAAAATTATCCCACGGGAACATAAAATCGGGATAAAAACTCCTATCCTATGTGTTAATCCAGGTTATAAACTATCTGTATACCAAATTTTAGCCAAATCCGTTCAGTGGTTTTTGCGTGAAAGAGTAACAAACATCCATACATCCATACATCCATACATCCATACATACAAACTTTCGCCTTTATAATATTAGTAGGATGCGTCCTTTATGAAATAAAAAGATTTTTTCTCTTTGCCTGAAAATCCGTACTTTTTGAACGACAAATTACATAATAACAGTCGAACAGTGTGTGGTTAAGGAAGGCACGGGAGCTCGTAGAAAGACTTGGGGGAGGCCTTGGCCCAACATTGGAGTAAAGGCAAATTTTTAAAAAGAAGATAGTGAACCTTCTGCTACTATTTATGTGTCGTAGAAACAGTCACAACAAAAAACAACGATGACATAATACATTATTACGAGTGCGATGTCCTCTTCCAACGACTTGCCATTGTTTACAAGCTACATGCAATCGCACTTATGAGTGCTTATGATGTGCAAGTTAGAAGACCTGGAAGATTAAAAAGGCCACAGAATCAGAATATGAACTGCGACATACTGGAATATTACGTTCTACTGCTCAAACAATAGAGTAGATAATAGTTAGACATCCTGGCTTGAGATATTTGTGATTGGGGACCGACCTTGACGTAAAGAGAAAAACGTGCACTTATCAAACCGATAGAACCTCGATAATTATCGATTGTTTCTGCTTGTGACTAAGCTTCTGCGGTAGAAGTATATTCTGTATCTACATATACCTATACAGGGTGAATTTTTCAACAGGGCGTGGTTGGTTATATCCGAAACTATGAAGAATATCGAAAAACGTTGAAAGGAGTCTCGAGTCCGATTTAGACGAAAACTAAAAATGCATCATTGGATTTTAAGAAATTCTATAATCCTTGCCAGGAGTGGAACCCGCTGATATTGGAAAAAAATCACATCCTGTATTACTATATCATTGGATAGTGTTGCTAATAAGTATCAAATTCTGCGAAGTTATGATATAAGTACGGCAAACTTAGACAGTATATTAATATTATAAAGAGGTAAAGTTTGTCAGTTTGTTAGTGGGAAATAATCCCTGGGACAAATGAACCGATTTTGAAAATTCATCCATCATAAACAAAGAAATGGGATAATTTGGAATATAGAATATTAATTTCAGGCGATAGATTACACAATACTTTTGTAGCTTCCTACCTACACGCAACATACAACGGTACTTATACACTCGGCGTCACAAATATCGCACCTCTTCGAAAATAAGTTTAAAACATGTCCCGCCAGTAACGAATACATTAAACCCAATTAATATTGGTATCAATTGAAAGTATGCTTAACGACCTTTAAATTAACAACAGTTAGAATCCCTAAACACAACAGGTTTCATTAGCACGTAACGTTAAAAAAAATGTTGTCAAAATACGCATTGCAAGGGCCACTAATTGCACCTCCCTACAAGGGTATAAAACGGGCGACCCGGGTTAAATGTGGGTCATTCGCTATTCAACCTTTGAAGTGAACACACGTGAACAGCTACAGCAAGAAAAATACCCCAGAAGATGGATACCACTGCAGATGAAGCCGCTCAAGTCATTGCACTACTGCAATCAGGGTTGCGGCAATATGATGTTGCTCGGCAACTGAACTTGAGTCGTTTTGCCGTTCGACGAGTGTTCCAACGCTTCCAAGAGACTGGTGGCTATATCCGAAGACGTGGATCTGGAAGACAACGGTGCACATCGGAAAGAGACGATCGCTTCATTGTTTCGACGTCTTTACGTAATCGGTTCTCCAATGCTGTTGAGCTGCAACAACAACTGCTATCAGCTCGCAGAACTTCTGTAAGCGTCTCCACGATTAGAAGAAGAATGCGGGAGAAGAAAATTGCAGCTCATAGGGCTGCTACAGGGCCAAAATTGACTGCACAGCATAGGAGAGACCGGTTGCAATTTGCCCGTGACCATGTGGATTGGACAATAGACCAATGGAGGGCTGTGCTCTTCTCGGATGAGACGAGGGTGTGTCTTTTCTGCAACGACAGGCGTCGAAGAGTGTATAGGAGGCAAGGTGAACGATTCGCACAAGCCTGTATTCAAGAGACAGTGGAATACGGGGGTGGCTCGTGCATGTTCTGGGGCGGCATGTCAATCGACGGTAAAACGAACCTTGTGTGTGTTTCTCGGACTGGAAGTGCTCGCGAGCAAGGGTCGCTGACTGCTGCTCGGTACATAACAGAGATCTTAGAGGAGCAGGTTGTCCCTTATGCGGGTTTTGTTGGTAGTGGGTTCACGTTAATGCACGATAACGCCCGCTGTCACACCGCTTTAATTGTAAGAGACTACCTGCAAGAAGTTGGAATCCCTGTTATGCGCTGGCCGGCGCGAAGTCCAGACCTAAACCCTATTGAGCACCTTTGGGATGAACTGAAACGGCGAGTACGGGCACGTGATCCTGCCCCTACCACTCTCCAAGACCTCCAAGATGCCGTCGTTGCAGAATGGGACAACATTCCTCAAGAGACTGTTGTCACATTAATTAGGTCCATGAGAGAACGCATGGAAGCAGTCATCAGGGCTAGGGGGGGTAACACTAGGTTTTAAGTTGTTTTTAAGGACTTTGTTGTAATTTTTGCTGATAAAATAAAATTTAACTTTTTAATCATTTGCATTAGCTTGCTTTTTTTTATTCCCTGGTAAACAAAAAACCAAATCCATTGATTTATACTGAAATTTAAATAAATTGCCTTTCCAATGATACCTTATAGTCATATGTCTACCATTGATTAATAGGTTTAAAATGACTTTGAAGGGAATTCTTAAAGTGGTGCGATTTTTGTGACGCCGAGTGTATTTCCGGCTGTTGATTTGTAACTGACCACAATAGCGAATTTATACAATTACATACTGTTCTTTCTATGCAATTTTTTTTTTACAGAAATAACCGCTGCGTTGTATTACCCAGAAATAACTTTTAACTTAACTGTAGCACGTAATATGAAGGTTCTTTACATTTTTCCTAGTAAAACTAATTAAGTACAATGTAATAAAAATACTTGCAGTACTGTTTTTATTGTGGGTTTTTTATAGGAAATATTAATTGTAACTAGGTACATTATAACTATGTTTATCTGTGATGGAATTATAATGGATTAACGTACCGCGGTTGTATCCATAGAATAAAAACAATAGTTGTGTAACAGTTTTGGTGTACAATAAAGAATTTTCGGGCAATATTCTGTGAGATTTATTTTAAATCCAAATGCACTTTGCACGTGCGCGTGTGTGTGTGTGTGTGTGTGTGTGTGTGTGTGTGTGTGTGTGTATGTTCTAAATGAAGAAACTGAAAAACTACTGAACCGATTTCAAAAATTCTAAAGTGTCTTTGGTTCTGAGAGACATACTCATATGCTTGAGAGGACAAAGCCGCTGGCAAAAGCTAGTTAAAATAAAAAGAAACCCGAAGTAAATCTTAATATAATATCCCATACAAACTCTCGACCAGATGTATCACCGAGAGGTCTAATAAAGTAAAAGAGACGTGGAGAAACCTTCCACATTCAACCTTCTCGGGTGTTCTCGGAGTTTCTCGTCGTGATTCTGTTTAAGCCTTTACATCTAAGCCCAGTAAAAATAACTCCACTTTTCTGCAATGTCCAGCCAAAAACTAACCAAAAACATTCTCTAAATTCCAGGTAAACATGTACATAGACCAACTGGTGGTTTCGGTGCACGACGACGCAGTCATCGCACACACCCGCTGTCAAACGTTCATGAATGCGTGCACGTCTCAGCCAGACCCCTCTACCGGCACGGACAAGAACTTCGAGAGCGCCATTTTGGGCTGCACCCTCGACGATCAGAAACGAGTGAAGAAACGTCTACAAGGACTCCTAGACTACTTCGCTAAGCTGAACATCACGTCGTGTTCGTGAGTAGCGGTTGAATTTGACAGCACGCTTGTCATTCGCTAATCGCCTGTTAAATGCCAGATTCTCGTTGTAACTGTGCTGAAATGGGGCTTATTCAGCAAATGAACATGTTTTTACTGTAATTGAAAGACTGTGAACGTTAAATTGTATGTCTTATGGTTCGTTTTGTGATTTTAGGGTAGGTTTTTTTTGCTAGTACTTTTTTTTGTTAATTTTAAGCCGGTTGTACGTGTATGTAAAAACTACGTAAGGTTGACATGCCTTGTAGAGTCCACGCCATGACTGAAGTCTTTGAAGCGGCGCTAGTGTCTATGTTATTACATTAGATTGCATTAAAAATATGTAGCACTTACGAGTTTCGAAGTGGTGGCGCGGACTCTAGTCAAATTCGTCAAGTGTATCCGTCACTATGGCGTTTCGTTGATGGCACAGCGAATACGGAAGATCAAAATATGTAAACGTTAGTGTATAACCGGCCAAACGATGGCTGTATCAGGAAAACTGTATGATTAGGAGGAAATGCTGCATTTAGTACAAACCGGAATCTTGGAATGAAAGAGACTTAACTCGAAATTCTCGTAACTTCATTTTTTTTTTTTCTATAAAATGACCTTTTCTATCGAGAAAAAGAGATCAAACTATAAGTAAAAAAAGGAACAGCTTATAATCGGTTACATTTGTTTGTGCCGCTATTCACCTTGTGTGAGAGATTAGAGTAGTAATCTGTCACCTCTTACTTAACTTACTTTCATTCTGAGAGTGCGACACCAACGTATCCATGTTCCCTCCCTGTATAATGTCGCCGAATAATTTATTTTACCATCAATGTCTACCACTGCCATGATTTTGTTATAATTAGCTCATGTTTCGTAATCCATTTGGGTTTGATGCAAAATGTGCACTTTAAAACAAATAAGGAAAAAATGTTTTAATTTTGACCCATTGTGATAAAATTCACACTCATTTGGGGAATATTTAATTAATAAAACAACAAAAATAATAAGACCATGTTTTGAGAAGTGCATATTCCGCGTCAAACCCCTCCATTTTAAGAAGTTTGTAATTGTATCATAATTACTTACGTTTAAATAAGAGTCATTATTCAATTGATTTCTAAGTTCTTTCGTCAGTATCTAGCTATGTTTTAGCGGTAGAAACAATTGTCGTATCAAATAAAATTATAGCTAAAACATGAACAGACAATGGCCAGTTTATTTCCTCAAATTACACCGATAATTTTTCCCGATGGAAAGTCTTACCTAGACTAGAGTAAAAAGCAAATTCATCTCACATAATAAAAATAGTCCAATGTATAACCAGCTCTTCCAAAAAAAAGCATGTATGGTGTAAAAACGATGAAGATTACACTCTAAATTTCCTAGTATTGAAGTTATAGTTCTAAATCGCTTCATTAAAATTTGTTCCAGTCCTCCATTAAAACTGCAATTCAAAAAACTGTAATGGGCAAATGTCCAAAAGCGAAAGAACTCAAGTTATTTATTTTCAGTACAATAGTCTATTCGTATCAGAATGCGTTCAGCTCTTATGAATGTAGGTATTTTTGAACGAGAATATGTGTTTGTTGTTGTCTCTTTTTATTCTATTCTGCATGATAAAGACAGGTAGAATGTTAATATTTTCATCAAAATAGGCACCTCGTTCTTTTAGGCCCTGCAGTGATTGTAAAGCTTCAATAAATGTGATAAATCTATGTGTATAATTTTTAGTGATTTTTTAAAATTATTATTACTTAAATTTCCATTGCTTGTCACAGTGCGCAGTGTAGAATGTTCGTTTTTCAATGGTCATTAGTTTACTAAAATGTACAGTCAACAAACGAGATTGGTATATAAGCAGCTAACTCATTAGCATAATCTGCCTAGCTTTTTCTTAACAATCGGGGTCGCCTTCCGGTCTAAGGTAAGCGTCCGCAGGTCCGCATCGCACGTATCGGACGTATTGTACGTAACGGATTTTAGTTTGCCTCGTATTAACACTCATACAACAGCGTCCACTGATCCGCATCGTACGGACGGCTCATCGGCAATGCCTACATGCGATGCGTACCGATGACGTCATACGGAATGCCGATCAGTGGCCAAGGTGGCATCGGCAGGTCGCGGGACTTATTCCATCACCGTGACCCCGGAACATAAAGGGCTACTGAAGGACACCGTGGATTTTAGTCAATACGAGTCTGACAGTCCCTCCCGCCTTGCCCGGGGTGGGAGGACTAATTTGATGATTTTACCACGTTAAAAAAAAAAGGTGGCATCGGCAATCCGATTGCTGGTACTCGCGTTGGCAATCCGATCGCTGCCGATACAGTGGACGCAGTCTAATTAATCCGTTTGATACGATGCGTCCGATACGTACGATGCGGACATGTGGACGCTTACCTTTAACCAGCTGCATCACAGCAGCATACCAGTAATTTAAATGAGCGACTGTCTATCTGACCTCCATAACCTATTTAGAAACTGGGTAATACTGTTCGTATTCGTTGTCTTACTTGCGGCCATTATTATCCTAATTTTACACATTTTTTGAAATGGTTTAGCAAGAGCTATTGCATTGCAAAGGATACGAGCATTTAATTGTCTGTTACAAACCGCAAGTCGCTTTCCGTGACTCGTGGCGTGCTCTAAACGGGTTTCGTTTCTCTGCTCCGCAGTCACTGTGGGAAGACTCGAGTCCTTTGAGGCAAGAGGCGCGCTACAACTGTTCTCACAACCTGCAGAGATGATATGGCCGCAACTGATTCGACGGCTGTTCACGCGGCAAGTTTAACATGCCTGTATACCAAAGTTCTTTGTTGACTGTACCTGGTTACATCGATTCACGCTATTTCGTGTTACGATTGATAAGTTTAACATCCGTTAAATACTGTTTTTTAAGCTTGCTACTAGGATTATGTATGGAATCGTCAGTTGAATTTTGTATCTCCTTATTTGTTTATAAGGGCTTGTAATATGTATTGCAGAGTAAAATTCCACTTACAATGGCATGCGTATCCATTTATTTTGCATTTGAAGTAAGAGGCTCGATTTATTTTTCTTTTATTCTAATGGTGGACACATTTCTGCAGAAATGTCTTAATTTTGCATTTACTTTAATTTATATGTAAGGAGAAAACAGTAGAAATTTTCCTTGATGATCCTTTGTTTTGTAATATTTCATCTCTGTTTGTTGTTTTTTTTTACGTTACAATTATTAAAATTAAATATTTATTTATTCTATGCCACTTTGAATCTTATGCCAAAACAAAATTACCACTCTTAAAAGTACCACCTATAAAGTAGGTATATTAGAACTTATAAAAAGTAATCTTTCCAATATTTGAAAAAGGTAATAACATTGTACTTACTTCATCCTCAAACAATGCTCAAATAAGTGTATTTAAAATACTAGATTCTGTATAGAGATTAAAAATAATAACTTCTTCATAATTATAGCTATTTGTTCAAGAAAACAGTATTGACTCGTTGTGAATACTGTTATCTTGATTTTTAGTTTAAAATTATAAATACTTTAGAAAAACTGGAGTAAAAAAAAGCTTAAAAAATAGGCATGATGACTATATCAAAGAATCACCCAATTCATGGTATAATTTTGATCAAAAAGTTTCGAAGCAATTTGTTATCATATTAAATGTGCTATTCTTTATAATTATTTGCCATCAGATTAACATCAATTAGAAGGAATGTCTGAAATTCTTCTACGAGTAATATTGATTTCTCTTGACAGTCATAGAAGTGACGTCACGAACAGACGCCATGACAGAAGCAAGCATTTGGCGCGAATTTGTGCATTTTAAAAACATTATTATTTTATGTTATTATTGCAGAAACCTTTTTTTATCTGCAAAATTAAGATAGTTTTTGGAAATAGCACTGTAATTTGTCACACAAGGCCCATTATAGTTTTTTTTTTTTGTAAATTGGTTATCATGCCTAATTATATTTCATGTCTCCAAATAAAATAAGCTTACCAGTGAGAAAAGCATTAAGCTATGCCTATCGCTAGCCATCAAACGGAACAGAACAAAGAATATTTCTATGTGTTAGTTTGATAACGTCAATTATCACTTAGTGGGCACAGTCGATCGAGGTCAGTATCAACTCTTGAGCTGATCCAGCAAAGTACACAGCTTCAATAGAATAAGAGGCCAGTTATGGTTTTGCGGTCCACCGTACGATCTACTTCATATCATTATCGTTACACAATCTCTTAGATCTTCATTGATAATTAAAATTGTACTTTATTTACTTTTGTATTGATTCATATTTGCAAATCATCACAATATTTGGTAAATTGAATGTTGTATGTGTATGAGTGCTTCAGGTCGTCTTTATTTTCCATAGCTTTTACATTAATCTGTCTAAAATATATAAATCGGTTTTTTGGAAAAGTTACCATTTTAAGTTTGCAGTTAGAGGTGGCGCTAGTAGTCGATACAACATGCGTCGATGTGCCAAAATTGGTACATTTTTAGTTCCTTGTTATCTCGTCTGCATGGATAAGTTGGTTGATGTGCAAAGCGTTGTCTCTTTTCTCATCTTTAAAGCTCGATGTGTTATATTTATTGCCGTGTATACTGTAAAAAGAATGGTACGGCCGTGTCGCTTTTTTGCTAGACTTGGCGGGGACACTACCGTGCTTCCAGAAATGTAGTACTAAAATGTAAGTACAAGCTGCATATCTTTGAGCCAATTTCACTAATACTAAACGCGATCAGCGATTCTAAACTGCTATCACGAATCATTATTATTGATTATCCTTGAACGCGTTTAGTTCGTTTTGTGAAATCCGGTCATATCTAGTTACGAATAGCTTTTTAAGAGGGCTTATGGTATTGTATTTATGGCCAGTGGCTATTGATGTACGGTAACCACGTCCTATAGCCGCTAAGGCGCCTCCTCGTATTGAGCATTTGCTTGTAATTTTAGAGTCCAGATTCGGGCATTATCATATTCAGTGAGTGAAGAAAACAGCAATACAGGGTCGAAGCACATCGAAGCGTCAATCTGAAACTTAAAGTAGCAAATTGACCTTAATCGCCACAATGTAATGCACATTTTCCTCTGAGATAAAATAATGATGTTCGAAGGAACGACTAACACTGATTGGTTTCGTTTCGTGCAGCATTTCACGCTTCGATGGCATTGTGTCACGGAATTGTACTTACGATATAAAAGCATCCAGTTTATAAAAAATGGACCAAGTTTCATGTAAATCGGTCCAGCTAATTTTCAGTGATTGATTAACAAAAATAAAATTCACAATCATTAATTTATAATGTTAAGTAGGATTACAGGTATGAGTAAAATGCTCCGGTGAGGAAGTGCTTTTATGTGTGTTATGTACCTAAGTAATAGACATATAGATCTCGCTAACATATATAAAGGCGCTCATACATTTTTTGAAATGCAGTGAGACCGGTCCATATGGACTGCTAGAAGCAGTCAATATGGACTGCTAGAAGCAGTCAATATGGACTGCTAGAAGCAGTCAACGTGGACTGTTTCAAGATGCAACTTCTCGAGCATTCCGTCTTTGCCAGGTGCATTTCGACTGCTCGAGTTAGTCCATACTGACTGCTTCAAGTAGTTTGTGTTTCGCCGGCTTTATATTTTAATTTCAACCTGTATTTTACAAAATGGCGTAAAATGGTTTTTGTAAAAGCTGTATTTTTCATTGCATTTTTAGTAAAATTAGCAATTACTTGAACAGTTAGGTCTTTAAATTGTTATAACGACGTCGTTTTAAATAAATACCATAATGTATAATCTTATTTGTTGTTTAATTTTAAATCAACCAAGATACCTGGTTTTTAGAGTCTATTTTTATTGGTGTGTTTCGACTTGTCTGTAATGTAACGTTACAGATTTTACAACCTCGCACACTCACCCGCATCGCAGTAGCCGCAGAAAGAAGCGGTAAGAAAACGATGACTGCGGGGACTGCGGAGACTGCGGTGCGGCTAGGTCTGCGTTCACCTTAAATGTGTCCGGCGGTGGGCCGCATACGTTACATTACACGCGAATGCTCGTGTCTCTGGAACGCAAAGGGTAATTGAAGAAACAGGCTGGGTTTTAGTCAGTAAGAATTTGAAGAGCGGTAGGAGTAATTTGATGATTTTCCCCCAAAAGGTTGTAGAACGCTCAAACGACAGACAAAAATAAACAGAAAGTGAAGAGTACCATTTTTTTCTTCTCTTAAGGTTAAAAGGCTATTGAACGACACTGCTGTGGATATAGTAAGTGCGAGTCTGACAGTCCCTCTCGTCGCGCCCTGGGTAGGAGGACTCATTGATTTTATCACGACAAAAAAAAACGTGCATTAGGTATAGGTATTCTGGAAAAACATTGGTGAGCTGAGCGTTGTCAAATACTATATAGGTGCGAAGTGGACCGGGCTGACATGGAGCTGGAGCCCTGAAAAAAATAAAAAGTTTTTGTTTTTGTTAAATCTACATTGCAGGAGTGAAAGTGGTGAATACCTATTTATGCAAGTTGTGTTAGGTGGACTCGCTCAATCTCAGGCCTCATCTTTGCTTCTGGGCTGGATTAAGATCAAGTGCAAAGATCCCGAGATTTCTCCGTAAGCCACGTGACATTTTCGGCCCGTTTCTAGTCTACGTTACACGCAAAGCTTTTGAGAAAAAATCCCTTCCATAAGTAACGTACCCTAGCGTGGTCTGTTCCTAATAATGTCCTACATCTTGTGATCTTTGGGCATGTGGGCGGCGAGTAATGGGCGACTCGCTGTCCGACCATGGACCATGCATAGCATTGCATGGGTCGACGGCGCGTTGTGTTCAGTGTCAGCATAACGACGGGGCGGGCCTTTAGAGGGCCAAAGGCTGCCGGGGTCGCGGGACTCACGAATTACCGTGACCCCGGAACTATTGAAGGGCACCGTGGATTTTAGTCAGTATACGAGTCTGGCAGTCCGTCCCGCTCTGCCCTGGGTTCAGCACTCATTTGATGACTATACCCCGCTAAAAATATATCTTGTGATCTCTGCATACCTTATTTTTCATCACGGTCCATGTCAATCCAAGTGCTAGGGAACCAAGTGGTAGCGTAACTAGGGTACCAAGTGGTAGGGAATGGAAACCGTTGCGCATACGCCGCGTAGAAGACTACGCACATCTGTTGGAAAATATACGATTAGGTAGTAGTCTATGACAAAATCTATAGAGCTAACTTGGTTCTCTAGGTAAGTAAATAGACTAAAATGGCAGGGGCTTTGAGTATAAATCTGATCTACGACTCTGATATCTAAAAAACTAAAAGCCCTCTCTCGCTCTGGTAAAATGATTGTTTTTTTTTTCAGATTTTAATTTGCAAGCAACCAATCATAAAATATTCATTATTTTTAACTCCCAGAATCTGGTGCACGGGGCGCGTGCTCCGCCGCCTGCCCCCTTCCTAGATCTGGCACTGAGTATAGGCCATACTGTTTAGGCCAACCTCCGCACTGAGCTGCCAAGCAGATGGCAGCATACAGCGAAGACGAGAAAAACGTGAATGACTTGCGACCATCCACCACAAATGGCAGACCGTACTTCGTGTGCCGCCTTAAACTGCGCGTGAGTATTCTGAACAAACATCTCGGTTCCGGTCTTGCAGCTTCGGTGAGTACACCCTAGCTCCCAAACATCTCCTCTTCTCTCCGCTTCACACATATCAAGAGTGTGGATTTTAAAAAAAATGGCATAAAGCGCTTTTAAGCCATTTTTTATAACAGATTTTTTTAACGGTTTACTTAAATATAATAAGACTGTCAGAACTTACCACAACAACGAATACGTTGAACTTAGACATGTTTAAGCTTCAAGTAGTTAACTTCACACTTCCACAAAACGACTGTTTGTCTTCTATTTTATAGGTGATGAGCAGTAAATACCGAGCGTTTAATTATGCAAATGGTAGCGGTAAAGGCAGCGGCATAATGTTCATATTTTTAGAGGCATATTACCTAATGTAAGTGCAGCTATGGTATTCTTTAAATAAAAGACAATATCTAGGCTGCACGCTACGAAGAGTTCGTCGTCGAGATATACCCTTAGGGCGGCAGCATACATCTGTTTTTTTTCCGTTCGGAATTCGAAATGATGAATGAAATTGAACAACACACACAAAACATGCACTCACATTTGTATGAATTCACTGTGTACGGATAGAAAACGGATCAGGATTCCTGATCAGGAAAACTGGTGTATGCGGCCAGGCTTAATGTAATGTTCGTTCTGAAACGTTTACTTTCTTACAGCTGTTGTTGTCGGGTTTTTAACCGACTTCAAAAAGAAGAAGGTTCTGAATTTGATCTCATTGAGAAATTCCATAAATCTGATCGACATTGATATTTAATTTATTTTTTAATTGGCGATATTCCCGCGTTTGAGCACTATCATGTCTGATGCCTGATGGCAAAAGTGTCATCGTCATCATTGTGGTCGACAGACTTTGTTACATAGAGCTTATTATGTTGCATGATGCATCATGTTGCACTAGGTGTTCCCCGCAAATATCACCCGCTCCTCGGGTTCCTTCCTCGTAGCCTGATGTGGTACTTAATAGTCTATAGATCGAATGAAAAAATCAAAGCATTTATTTCAAGTATACATAAGCCAGTTACGCCATTTTTTTTTGAATTGTCATAGACAAATAAAAATGTAATTAAACACTAAAAGGTTATGGTGCTATAATCCCAGTCACAAAACATAAAAACTGTGAAAGTACCGTAGATAACCATTCCAAGAAGTAGATCTCTATGAAGAAGAACGGGCAAGAAACTCCATGGACACTCTTTTTAGATCGCCAGAATTATTACAGAACCTTTGATACATCATTCATTTTGAGGTGGTACATTATGTGAGAATGATGTGGCAAGTTTTTTAGCTTTCTTCGATAAATGGACTATCCAGGACAATTATAATTTTTCAATTCGAACCAGCAGTTCTTGCGAAAATCGCGTTCTACCACACACAATCTTCAGCTTTACAATCCATATTTTAGACTTTACTTCATCAATTTTTGTGTGTGTATGTGAACAAGGTGTTTATGAGTTCAGATAATTGTAGCATGGTCCCCCTCATTTTCGCTACTTGCGATAAAGATGCGTGTTAACTGATAATGTTGACTGGCCTGTTGGTCTAGTGGTTAGTGACCCTGACTGCTATGCCGGAGGTCGTGGGTTCGATTCCCACCCAGGACAAATGTTTGTGTGATGAGCACGATCATTTGTTCTGTGTCTGGGTGTAATTTATCTATAATATGTATGTATTTAGAAATATTTAAGTATGTTTATCAGTTGTCTAGTACCCATAACACAAGCTCTGCTTAGCTTGGGACTAGATGGCGTTGTGTGATAGTTGTGGAATATTATTATTATTATTATTATTATAATGTGCCAACTACCACTATATCATCGGCAAAAAAAAACTACCATCTTTAAATTATGTTGTAAATTGTACTAGCTAGCTATTGGCCTTAGCGTGATGTTATACAACTAAACTCTTCAGCTTTATAATCATCATTATCATCTGCTAATTAATTTACCCACTGCTGAGACACAGGCCTCCTCTCTTTGAGAGAGAGTGGGCGTTAATACACCATCACGCGGGCCCAGTGCAGGTTGGTGATGTCACGTGTCTTCGAATTTTTGGTTCTAGGACATGCCGCCGGTTTCCTCACGATGTTTTCCTTCACCGTTTTTGAGAGCAGTGGTGATGAAATAAATTACACAAAGTACTGAGCCTGGCTGGGTTCGAACCCAGGACCTGCTACTCGTAAGTCGGGGCCGATACCACTTGGCCACCACTGCTCTACTACTTCAGCTTTGTATTATTAAGTAAGTATCCTTTTTTTTATATTATCTTATTTATTTAAGGGATTTTTGTACACATATGTGACGATGTCAATCCCATCGTGCTTATAAAGGAGTAAACTTACTTAATCAAAGTAGTACAAAACTTACATTAACTTAATCTAATTTCTTATCCAATAAAAAGGTATATAATATTTTTGCTGCGTCAGAGGTTGGTTTAGCTAGTATACCATGGAACAATCCAACATCCAAGTAATATCCTAATTTATGTACCTACTGAGATTCTTCTTTCTAATTTTCGTTGGGACTGTTTAACTGTTCGTTAGTTACAACTAGTTTGGTAGTACCTAAATGGTTAGTTAGAAAGTGAAATGTTGATGGAAAGAAATGATTTTATTTTTTTGCAAATAGGATAATATCAACACTTTAACATGTCGTCTTTTTACAAACTAGATGAGACCGGGTGTTTCGTACCCGACTACTCTGAGAAGAAACAGCCGAAACAAACTCGAAGGTCACTGTCTCTTTTAAAGTCCAGACAATATGTTGGTAGTCAAACGAGGGCCATGTAGGTTAATGTCTGAGATGGTCTTTTAAAGAAAGAACCACACAGATTTGAGTGGATCTGTCCAGTCAGTGCAAGCATTTGTCAGTTATTCTCGAGCTCGACTCATAACTCAAGAACCTCAACGTCACGACGAATAATACCAAAGAAAAGACATTTAATTGTGTTGGCCGCATATATTACCTACTCAAATTGTCAGACAATGAAGGAATATAAAAAGATAGGAGACTAGATATTTTTACTCTGTAAAAATAACTTACTATATAACTTACTATAAGTATAACTCTAAATGTACAATTGACAAAGCTGAATCATGACCCATTTTGACAGCAAATCGTTTGAATTCGTCAAATTGACAAAGTTCAAAGTCGTTACCATGGTTAAGTATATTTACGCGAATGTGAACCTGTATTTGAATGTCTGTAAGAATATAAAAATTTTACCTTCGAATAAAATTTGTATTATGTTTCCTAAGACGTCCGAAGTCCATTATGAGAGTACACCGTTTCGTTCCGCGAACAGCCGCTAGATGTCGTCACTTTCCGCCTCGTAATCGCGCCACTAGCGACCCCAAACGTCAAACCTGTGAACTACCTTCAAAAACCGCATACAAGCCGCCATGATGAAGTTTTAGATCATTGTTCGGCTCATAATGATGCAAAGGTAGGTATGCACCAGGAAGACCTTACCTGGACTTCGGACGTCTTAGGAAACATAATACAAATTTTATTCGAAGGTAAAATTATGTGTTCCGTTTGACGTCCGAAGTCCATTATGAGAGACGTGTTTGTTATCTCCTGGTGGATTGTATGAATGAAAAGCAACAATGTGAATTATAACCCAATATTAATTTTAATAATATTCATATAAACAGGTTTTATATGAAACAAATTCTAGCTATCAAATTGTTGGCAGTATATAGAATTATTAAATAAAAACATAAGGATACTTGCAATCTGTGCAATATCTTTAATAGTAATTTGAATCATGTCATGAAAACATTGGTTGGTTAATCAATTGGGGACTTGAAATAAAGATAACGAAAGCACCGAGGACATTTCGTTACTTGATCTGATTTCTTTATGATATCATTTTCTGAAAGTTGATTTATGCCTCCAGTTTACTTTAGATAAAATATCATTTAAAGGATAATTTTCTAATCAATTTAATGAGACAGCCGGTCTAAACTACCTGGAGGGGCCTGTATTTCAACACCAGATAGAATATACGTTTTATGCAACCACCGATTATAGTTTGAGTTGCTGCTCTAACAGGAACTCTAAGAATAGTTATTATGAACAAATTTATTAATGAGCCCCGCCTGTCCATTGATAGATTTTTAACCGTGCGGAGCCAAAATAATAAAATAGTCACCGTTCGCTTAGACACTTCATTATAAACTATTAATGCAAGGGGTATTATCCTGTAAACAAGTTATCAATACCCTGGCGTACCATGTGGGTACCTTAGGCAAAGGCTTGGCAATTGAAATTGCTTTCAAAATGTGATTTACAGTGTGACTAGAAGAAATTCTAAGGATGGCGTCTCATTTTGAGGCGCATTATGGCAGCACGGTCGATGTCTCGCTGCAACATGCTGACCACGACCACTCTGTCAAGAGTGAACCGTCGAAGAAGAAGAAATTTTAATATTTGAAGTAGTTTCACAAATAGATGCAATAACGGACTCATGCACGAGAATGGTTCTGTAAGCTAACTTTTGATCTAGATCTATATAGATATGCTAGATCTTTTGCAATATCTGCTGGATTTGGCGTACGAAAATGTACATTAATTTTGCTACACCACAAAGACCACTTACCCCAAATAGGCGTGTAAGTTTAAGGGTCAAAGTTCGCCAGTAAGATAAAAGATCTTTCTCTTGTGGAGACCCATTTATAGTCATGGCGTCCCAGCCGAAATGAGCCAGGCTTCCAATTTCAGATCGTTGACATGAGCTTGTGGTAAGCCGGTCACCGTGGCTATCAAGGTCTTTAGGTCTCTGATCTTCTAGGGCCGTGGCATGGTTCGACTCCTCAGGTCTGGTCACCAAAACGGTTTATTCCACTTGGGTGCTACTATAATGTACCACCCTAATACTGATTTTAAGTGGTACAGAACTCGTGGAAGCAGCGCCGGTGGTGGGAACACCCATGCTAGGTCGTATTGCCAGTATCTGCTAAACGCGTCGTGATAGCAGGCGTTGGAGTCTGAGGAATCTAGATAAACGTTAGTTGTCACCACGTGTGTGGTTTGGGATGCCAACAAATCTATGTCCAGTTTTCCCCAAGTCTGAAATATTTTCGAAGTTGCTGCCACCCGTAGGTGCCACTCGCTGCCGACGCGATTTCGCGACAGGTGGTCGAGTTCGATGTTGTACACCCCTGGTAGGTGGTGCGGGATCAGTACAACACCAAGTTCGTCCTTCAGAATCAGCAATTCCGTGTCAACTCCATCAATCGGCGTGATCTTGTGCCGCCTTTCTTGTACGAGAATGTACGAGACCACTGTTTTGTTGTCGGTCTGGCGAGTTATGCTGGAGTCTCGGAGGGCTCTGGATTTCTGGGACAACAGAGCAATCACATCATACATCTCCTTGAGATTGCAATGCCATTTTTTCTGGTGGGCACCTTGTATCTTGTTGTTGTTGACTAGTGCACCCTATGAAACGTCGGAAGCGTCCGTGATGACAAAGTGTGTATAGCACATTTGTGTGCATCGCTGTCTTTTGACTTACATTTTCCATCCACCACTCTAATTCCTTGCGAATGTCTTGTGTCAATTGTACTGCTCCGAGAGGATTTTGACGCAGTACTTTTATGTGACACTGCAGCGCACGGCAATGCATCCTTCCCCGGTGGGTGATGAAGGACACAAGGTTGAGAAGCCCTAAGAGGCGTTGCGCCTGCTTCAGGGTCCAACTGCCCGCTGCGAGTCTGGTCGAGAGGTTCTGTTGAATTTTCCTCACCTTGTCTGGTTGCAGGGACTTGCGGTTTGTTGTGTGTCCCAATCGATACCGAGATATTCGATCGACCTCGTTGGTCTGTTGATCGAATTCTCGTAATTTACACACCAGCCCAGACTCGACAGGAAGCGTACAGCTATGTTTAGATGCGTGCTGAGTACTTCCTTGTTCTGATGGACTAGTAATAATAATAATATTCCACAACTATCACACAACGCCATCTAGTCCCAAGCTAAGCAGAGCTTGTGTTATGGATACTAGACAACTGACAACTAGTAAATAAACGTCGAGAAAAACGCCAAAGCGCAGACCTTTCTTGCGAAGGTATTCTGCCGTCCAGTTTGTTATAGTCGCAAGCATTCTGGGAGCGGCAGCCCAGCCAAATGGTAGACATGTCATCTGCAGAAGTTGACCCCCGTAACTGATACGCAAGAAGCGTCTGTGTTCTGTGCGTACTATGAGGTGATTATAGGCCTGGCTGAGGTCTAACTTCACCATCCAATCACCTTGTGGAAGAAACGAAGGCATTTGTTGATGGTGGAAAAAGATGGAAATGTTTTGGCTCGATGTACAAATTTAGTGCAATTAAGTTGAAAATTACTCAATTTTTGCTATTGCTCCATTGCTCTTTGTAATTATAAAAAGAGGGCAAATGAAATATGTGGTCAAAGGAGCAGGCTCTACCACTCGTTCTTGAACCATTTTCCGAATTCCTAATGTCATTTCTTCCGAAACAAGGGTTTGAAATTTTGGCAGGTTGCCTAAAGGTAGAATTAAGGGCGGTGCCTGATTGAAGGGGATACGAGCTCCCGATATCATTTTTACAATAGTCTTTGTAGGGTTGAAACTATTCCAAATTTCTATGTTATGCTGAAAACAGCCGCCCCAAAAACTGGGTCGCCTACTGATGTTATCTTTTCTCCCCTCTCCCCTCTTTTTTGAAGAGAAATCGTCAATTTGTTTGTCTTTTTTATTATTAGGTACGCTTCGATTTGTTTTGTCGCGAACGAAGTGTTCTCTTGAAAAGAGGTCGAAGGATCTAAGATATCGGGCGACTTGGTCCCGCACTATTAATTTGTTTTTCTAATTTATCTACAGAATCTACACCCCCAATTTTTAGTAGGTAGTTGGATAAATTTTGAGGATTGAATATTATTCGATCGAGAGCGGAATTTTTTTTTTTTTTTTTTTTTTTTTATGTTCGCGTATGTATTTGCTTTCTACGTTTTTTAATAACGATCGGCGGCGTGTCTCTATAACTTCAGCTCGTATACCGCCATTTGAAGAATGTCATGTGATATCGTTCTATGAATCAGCACCAAACAATTCTTTGAGTTTATTAAAGAGGGTAGTTATTTTATACACCCCCAATCTTGTGTCAGTTGTACTGCTCCGGGAGGAATTTGACGCTATACTTTTATGTGACACTGCAGCGCACGGCAATGCATCCTTCCCCGGTGGGTGATGAAGGACACAAGGTTGAGAAGCCCTAAGAGGCATTGCGCCTGCTTTAGGGTCCAACTGCCCGCTGCGAGTAAGATAATTGAGCGTTGGAACTAGCAGACCAATCAACAAGGTTTTGTAATGCCGAGTTCACATCCTCATTTTGCGCTAAAAATGCATTTGGGTAGCTGTCGATGTTGAGGGTAGCGCGGTGCCAAAATAATTTGCGTGGCGGGTAGGTTTTGTGCTAATGGAGCACTATTTGCCATGATGCAATTCGATAAAACATTATTGACATGACTCACCAATTGTTGATCAAACCTGCGATCCAGTTCGGAGTCTAGCGAGAAGGGGCGCCCGCGTGACCGTGGGGGCTGTTTGCGCGGTGCTGAACCACCCCCCTCGCTCTCCGATGACACCGTGTCACTTCCTTTTGATGACGATGAAGAACTCGAACTCCGCGTCCTTTTCCTCGAAGTTTCCTCCGGCACGATAGTTTCACCGTCCATTTTGTTTTAAAAATAAACTCAACTCACGAGACGGAACGTTAATTTTAAATTTTATTAAAATCTAAAACACTAATATAATGAACTTTTTACTTTAATCTCAAAAGTTCTAAAACTAAAAAATATCGTTAATTTTATTCGAAACGATTTAACAATCTAGCGGAGCTGCGCACAGTTCGAAAAACGACGCAACAATGATCTAAAACTTCATCATGGCGGCTTGTATGCGGTTTTTGAAGGTAGTTCACAGGTTTGACGTTTGGGGTCGCTAGTGGCGCGATTACGAGGCGGAAAGTGACGACATCTAGCGGCTGTTCGCGGAACGAAACGGTGTACTCTCATAATGGACTTCGGACGTCAAACGGAACACATAATAATTATTATGGTGGGTCATGAATTCATGATTCAACTTTTTCGATTGTACAACGCACTTATTATTTTGTTTGACAGATACCTACGTAGATTCGAACGAAACACGGTACTTAATTATGTAGGTAGTATAAAAACGAAAAACAATATTTGCAAATAATTTATTTTTTTACAAAATGAATAGTTAGATAAGTACAAAATATTTACATAGCTTTGTTATTTTAATATCAACTAACTAAAAAACATTAAAATATGACTAAACAGCTTTCTTAAGACTATCGTCTACCGAGCGCTCGTCCATACTAAAAGAGAAAACGTTTTCCTACCCCTAAATGTTATCCTATCTCAATGATTTTTTAGAATGCTTCTGACACTGTAAAAAACTAGGTTTATAGGTTTTCTTTTTTTCAAAATTTATAATAGTTTGAAAGTAACAGGCGCCTAAAAGTTACTATTTTTATGACAAAATCTTCATTGAAGTAAAACCTTTGTATTTTAAAAACAAAGAAGTTTTAGAAAAAAAGCAAAACCTACAAACCTAGAATATAATATGCTGAAACGGTTGACACTAGAATCTAAGAGATTGGACGTGATTTAGTATGTGAAAAACGTTTTCTCCCGAGAGACAAATTTCATATAAAAAATACTCACAGTCAGTCGCGAGCTGCAACGCTCTCTATCGCACGATCGGGGGTTTTTCAACGAGGGAGTGGGACAGCACGAGTTTTTCTAAATACCTATTTTTTGAAAAGGCAGCAGCTATACAACCCTCTTAATCGACTAAAATAAGGGTCGTTTACAGTTTTGAAGATTAGGTAAATGAAATTTTATGCGATGAATTAAGTAATTTTGCCTGAGGAAATGCGGAGATGCCAACTCCAACTACCATTTAGTAATTGGTCTGTTTTTTCACAGCTTTTTGTTTTACAGATTAAGTTAAGGTATTGAATCGCAGGTTTGACTATTTAGCTAATAGACGATTCTAAAGTAGGTGCCTATTATGTACGTTCATGTTTGAAACGTAATTCAGAACTTCGAGAGGCCTAGAAAAGCTACTTTAGTAGAATCGTAAAATGAATCACATGACAATTTTTAAAATGACCACGATTTCGCAATCATCAGTGTTTGCGGTCATTTCGAAAATTGTAAGATGACTTAAGATTTTGCTAAAGAGGCTTCTTGCCCGGGGTTGGAGGACTCATTTGATGATTTTGCCACGTAAAAAAAAAAAAAGGTACAGCCCACGGTGGCGCTGAAGCTGCAGTTTAACTTTAGTGGATTTTCAACTTATGCTCTTTCAAATCGGGGAATATCTTAATTATGTAAAATTGACGTTCAAAAAGTGCTGATAAATCAGTCTAATTTGAATAAATGACTTTTGATCTTAATAATATAAAGTTAAAAATCTATTAGAAAACTGCAGCTTTATCACTGTGGCAGCGCTGAGTCTTAAGAATAGTCTCTTTACTGAATGTCTCATTGTATTACTCCAACTTAGAACCAGACGGTTGAAGAGTACTAGAGTAGGTATTAAGTTGAAAGTTGAGCAGTAGGTTAAAACTAAGTAACTTAATACGCTATTTGACGAGACGCTCTGTCATCTAGCACTCGAACTTTCTTGTGGCTGACGATGACGTCTTAAACGTGATAGTAGTTCCACTGGTGGGAACGAGATGGCGCTAGGCGACTTGTATAGCTCTCTCTTTCCCACAGTGAAACAACTCATGCTCTAAGACGTCATGGTTGGCCACCTGCTCGGAACCACACGCGGGGTGGCCGCTGTTAGAGTACCTACATAATGGCCCTCAAAAAAACCAAATGTAAAGCCTGCTCTACACTACTCGCGAAGTTGCCTCGATGAAATGCTCGTCGAAGTTGATCGAAGTCCGAAGTATGTGACTACACACTCGTTCAACTTCGGGATGAGCTCATTGAGCCCTTCGACTCGGCTGCAAAAACCGACAACAAATGGAAGTCGCCCGAAACGAGCCGAAGTTGCACGAAGCGAAGCGAAGTGACCTTTTACACTATCGTATTTGCTCAACTTCGACCAACTTCGCGAGTAGTTTGATTGCTAGAATGATGGGGCGTTTACAGGGGTATTACCTTATTTTCCCCTAAGGGAGCATCCCCATGACGCGATGCGACGTAAATCGAACGATTCCAATTACAATTGAAAATCATCCTTACCACTACTACATATGACATAAAACGTGCGGTTGTCTACGGGTAGATGAAAAACAAAACACGCTCGCCACGACGACGTCAAGTCAATCGAATTGCATCATTATGTCGTAGTAGCAAGGACGATTAGTTACCTAGTATAAATTGCAAAGTGCACGTATCGCATCATGGGTAAGTTCCCTAACAGTTACACAGGGTTGTGAACATCACAGTAGTCTGCAAGAGTTTCTGAGGACGTTCTTCTTCTTGCCGCCTGGTCGGTGCTTCGTTGGTCGCAGCAGGATCGTACCGTTGCTGTTGTGATTTGTAAATGTTCCTGAAAACAGTTTTGGGTTGATTTTAAAGACTAATCACAATTTTCGAAGAAGACTTGTGTTTAAGCACCTACCAGAAAAGTATCTACCTATTTTAAAACAACAAAAAATCGAAATAAATACCTGCCAGAATGTATAAATGCTCATTAAATTGTGTATCATAAAGTATTATAGAAATTAACCCATTTTCTGTAGAAAAAATTACGGCTTAAGCAGGGTCGACGAGGCCCCGCTGCACGGGGTTTTTATTTCTGTTTGCAGGGTTTAAAGTAACCTAACCAAACCGAACTTCGGGGTGTCCCTGAAATCTTGCTAAAGCGAGTTTTAGATTTGGTGAACAATTAAATCCATTTTGGTATGCAAAAAAAATCATTGATGAGCATTTGGTGAGTCCTTTAAGGAGGCATTGGAGCCGCTTACATACAGGATAATTTTAATATTATTTTAGTTTGCTTTAGTATTTTTGTGTGTTACTAACTTAGTTCTTAAGGCTGCATATTCTGAAAGTTGGCAACGTCGCAAAAAGCTGTCAAATATTTACAAGTTTTAATTAATTTGGCAAATTTTCTGTATGAAAACAAGAAATATCGCTCTGTAGTGCACTAAAAAAATGATATAGGAATGCAATTAAAACACTGAATTTGATGTTGTAACCCTTTCCGGTGTATAAAAGGCATTTGGAAAGCTTCCAAATGCTTTTTTTACTTCTAAAACTATATATTAGGTGTTACGATATTAATTATTGCATTCCCTTATCAATGTTTTAGTGCACTACAGAGCCATATTTCTTATTTTCATACAGTAACAATGCTAAATTAATTAAAACTTGTTAATATTTGACAACCATTTGCGACGTTGCCAACTTTTGGAATATACGCTCTTAAGTGCCTGTGTATACTAACACTCTATGAACTGTCTTGGTCTGAAATAAAGGGGTAAGTAATATATGATATAACTACAAAATCTCTAAAATTTACAAGAGATAACAACTGAATATATAATTTTATTTGATATAACGATCTGTTTATATATTAAACGATTGACATAATTTTATAATGACTAATTTCTATAAGCATAACAATCAATGAATATAAATTCGTTTTGTATACCACTCAAAAGACATAAAACTTATTTCGTCTATTTTTTTTTCTTCCTGGCTAGTAATCTAACACTGATGTACCTAGTAATAGTACCACCTGCCATGAATGTACGACGGAGCCCCGCTTCGCGGGGCTCCTATTTCTGCGTACAGGGTTTAAAGTAACCTAAAACGAAGGGGATGGCGGGGTCTTTCAGACCCCGCCATCCTTTTCGAACCTAACCTGTCCGTGTCGGGGTGCCCCAAGTCCCGAGCTCGCTTCGCTCGCTCTTGCATCCTAGGTCAAATAACTGATTACTACCTGTCATGCTGGCTCGACGGAGCCCCGCTTCGCGGGGCTCCTATTTCTGGGTGCAAGGTTTAAAGTAACCTAACACGAAGGGGATGGCGGGGTCTTTCAGACCCCGCCATCCCCTTCGAACCTAACCTGTCCGTGTCGGGGTGTCCCAGGTCCCGAGCTCGCTTCGCTCGCTCTTGGATACTAAATTTTTCTAATAACAATAGCAATAGTGAAGGCAAACCATCAAAGCTCAAAGGATAAGCCGAAGTCATCAAAGAAAATAGTTTAAACGTTAAATGATATGTTTCAAACGTTAAATGTAGTGATTTTCGCTTAAATAAACGTTATATCAAATAAAATTATGTGAAATGAGTTTTAGAGTAACACAAACATTATGTGTAAAGAAATTATATCAACTGTTGGTATATCTCACGTTGATTATATCATGTGAACGTTATTGAAATGAAAATATATCAAATAACTTTATATGAAATGAGACGCACCCGAAATAAAGTATTATTATTATTATTTAAATTGTAGCCTTTCAGAAACAGCGCTCGCCGATAAATCGTTTGCGCGACATTTCAATAAAGCGACTCAAAATCAAACTTTACTCACTACAAGAAAATATATCTATCTACCCATTTTCAGTATCGTCGATCGTCGCGTCTCTTTGTGAACTGACCTTTAGGCAGTTTGATAGGCTTATAAAAAGTAGGTACACAACGTTTGGTACAATGAATGATTAATTTAGGTATTATTTAAATTTTTGTTATCTTAGGATTGACTGCGTATACGCAGCCCACACTATATCCGCGTGGTTGATTAAAGCTCAATTCCTCTTACAGAAGTGTGTGTTCCAGATAAAAGGCTTGTGTTACAAAAACGTATAAATTAGTCCATCATTTATGGGTGCACAGATTGCCAAAAATATTAGACCCATTTTTTTTTGTTGCGTGGAACAAAATTGACGAGGAGCTGATAGCAGGCTTTTAAATACTTATCACAATACGCCATGCCATGCTTAGATTTTTAGTGCATCCTGACGTCACGAATGACTCTCTAATTTTGATACGTTTTACTTTTGTAAAGATACACAGATTGACAAAAAAAAATCGTCCATTATTTTTTTCAAAACACTAACGGACTAAACAGATTTCTCAAATTTATTTGGGCTCATGATGTCAGAAGCAAGAAAAAACTGTACCTACTTGCTTGTGACGCATTGGCAATTTTTAAAGAGTTAATCTTCGTCAATATTGGTTTTCGTAACAAAAGGAAAAAACATGTCTAGAAAAAACATGTTACATTTTTCAGTTAAATACTCTATTGGTCATCATTATCATCATTTCAGCCTATTGCAGTCCACTGCTGGACAAAGGCGTCTCCCAGGGAGCGCCACAGCGCACGATTGGTCACTAATTAAAATGAAAAAGAAATAAAATCTCACCTATAACGGGTGCTTGGCACGGCGGCATCGAATCAGCATCATCCCGTCTCATGTCGGACAGACAGCGCGCTGCCAACGCCCTGAAGACTGCCCCCACGTTGACATCCTCCTTGACTGACGCCCTCATCAGTCTACAGCCCAGTGCCCGCGCTACCAGCTCTGCTTCGTCTCTGGAGAATAAGCGATAAAGACAGGTTTATTCTCCATTGGAAATAAACGTTAATAAATGGTTCACAACATATTAGTGGCCAAGTGGTATCGGCCTCAACTTATGAGTTGTAGGTCGTGGGTTCGAAACCAGCCAGGGTGCAATATTTTATCAGCATTGCTCTTAAAACGGTGGAGGAAAACATCGTGAGGAAACCGGCATACTGTCCTAGAACCAAATATTTGAAAATGTGACATCCACCAACCCACACTGGGCCCGCTTGATGGATTATGGCCCGCTCCGCTTGATGGATTATGGCCCGCTTGATGGATTATGGCCCGCTTGATGGATTATGGCCCGCTCTCTCTCACAGAGAGGAGGCCTGAGCCCTGAGTCTCAGAAGTTGGAACATTTATAGGCTGATGAAAGGGTAAACACACATTCATTTTCATTCAGCACTTGTTTAGTCTCTGCGAATAATGTTTGTAGAAACCAATATAACTCAGGCCAAAACTCAATGATTTATGCAAGGGATTTTTAAATACGCTGCACTATTCTCAAACCATTTCAACTTCCAAAAGTGAGAAATAACAGTGGCGAGCATCAGAAAAGCGCCGAGACAATGACATTGAAGCTCGACGTGTCCCGGAGAATAAACTTAAATTAATCGAATCAGAAAAGAATAATGGAGGAGTATAAATACCGGCTGAATTGAGAACCTCCTCCTTTTTGATTACAGAATTAAAAATTTGTATGCCTCAGGACTGCGTGTCCGGTCCATTTTTATTCTTTACGTAGGTAAATAATTATTTCGGACAATAACTCTTTTAATTGCAACTGTTATTGTTACAGAGATAAATAATCACACACTCTTTTCCCCGAAAATAATAAATTAACATTTTGGAATAATCAAAAATACTTACGGTCCGACGACGCACTGGTCCATTAAATCAATTTTATTTTGAACTATGATTGTGGGTATCTCCCCGCACTCATTCTCCACCTGAAAATAAACAGAAACTTATGTACTTTCAGCACTTCACCAGAATAACTTATTAATTGATCACATTGTATTACCTATTATAGTCCTTGAAGTTAACATGGATTAATTAATAACAACCCCTTATAATGATTACGTCAGTTTAATAAGTAAAGTATTAGTTAATAAACATAAAATATTAGTAAGATTATCTTCTAAGACTACAGTCAGGGCTCCCTTCACGTCCAGCCATTATGTCTATGTTGTCCACGACGGTTTGCACTTCCGAAAAGGTTGGCAGAGTAGTGGAGTACAGTATTCCTCGACCCGAAGCCGAACAATTGATCCCCAAAATATAATTGGCATTCACTTTCTTGAATATATACTTTGCTATATTCTTCTCACAGCCACGATACATGTTCTTCACTTCAGCATCTCCGTAGTAAAGTAAATGGACCACTTTCCCTGTACTATTGACGTACGTTGCTTCCACTACTGTTTCGGACGCCGGAAAGCTAAGTTTGCTACAGTCATAGCTTTTAGCTGTCTTTTCTTCTTGATTCAACTTATTGAATACGATACTCTCGCAACTGTCCCGCTCCCTCGATCTCGGAGGCCAGAAGTATACTCCATACATTTGTCTTGGCAACTCGTTCAGATCATAGTTTTCTCCTGAAGCGTAGTATTGTGTACATATCAACTCCCTGCTGCTCGTGGATATTACTGAATTCACTCCACATAGTAAGACTAGGGTAAGGACGACCGCGTGGTACCCGTGCATCTTCGCTAATGATCACTGATTCTGAGATGTATGTGCCCGGTCCAAATATAGTAGAGGGAATGTAAACAGTCGATGTGCGTTACTTGATAGCTGTGTTAGATAGTGTAGCCGTGTCGGAACACGGTCGGCTGTGTGAGCGAGTCACGACCTCACTTATCTTAATGTGCTGCTTCAATTAACAAAATACCTAGGAACATGGAACTGAATTTTAAGAGCTAGGCATTAAAATGTATGTTTTGGAGATCTATGTTCCGATAGACCGCCTTTTAAGTAGATAAACACTGTTTCTAATAAAAACCCAACGTTACTTGTGTTTTAAAGCCATGTTCTCAGCTGCTCGTGACTTGTTCTCAATAAAAAGACGCAAAAAGTGATCTGTATAATAACCAGAACGAGAAACATTAACATGTTAACGTACAACTTACAAGTTAGTTCTATCGTAACAGGGTCAAATGCGGCCAATGACCAATGTACAAGTATTAAGGCACAAGTAGTAAGCACATAGTATAAATAAAATACCATACCATATCTACACTTGCCAAACGCTATCAGTAACATCGTAACATAGTAATACGGTCCTATTTACATGTTTATTAGTTGCGAAATCAAATCTCTTCGAACTGTACGACGATGCTGCGATTCGATTATCGACATTATCGATAAGATGCTGTCCTAAGCGGTTTTACTGCAGAACTTTATAGAGGGTCTGCTGCGTTTAAATTAAAACTTATTGAATGTATTACGAACCACGTATTTGTAGAAAAGATTCATGGTTATTTTTGCAAACATGTTATAACCTGTTGCAATGATTATAATTATGATTCATTTCTTCTTGATTGTTTTTTCATTGGCCTCTACGAAAAAAATTATGAAAAATTATCTTAACCCTTAATTTGGTACAGTTAAGTATACTCAACATAACATTTGAAAAAATCTAGATGTCAAATTTTCTTCCGCGGTTTCAAATTTTATAGGCTAGGAATACTTCAATGATAGTTAATTATAGTAGGAAAAAGTTTCTACCGGCCTGTCAATATTTTACTTGACAATAGAGAACCAGAAAAGACAACGAGACAACGTCATCTGTGACCCATAAAGGTAAATATTTATTTTTGTTGGGTTTTGGTCTAGTTTTGGTACATATATTGCTTATTTCTATTTATTTATTGTGTAATCAATACATTAAAAATATTAGAAATCCATTTTTCACCTGAATAAGAACACGAGGAGTCAGTGAACTTGATTGTTAAGTATACTCAACAAAATTCGATGGTGAGTAATCTTGTTATGTAGAGTATACTCAACAAGTCTGCATGGTGAGACTTATTGAAATGACAGTTCTAGCATTTTTTCAAATGAAATGATGCATTCTCAGTCAGGTAAGTGATTCTCCTCTACAATTTACACAAATCTTGGCTTTTGCGCCACTACCAACATGTACTACAGCTACTAGCAAATCGTCGGAGACAGAAGGCTGTGTTCTGTCTCCACTCCACTCCACTTAACCTGATCCAGATAACCCCTGTACCCAAGAAAAAAATGTGATTAAGTTTAAATGGTCTCATGGAAGTTTCCTTCATTGTGCTGAAGTAGATCCAAAAGCGTTCGAAAGCTCTAGGGTCCCAAAAGAAAGAACTAACCCACCAAAAACATTACATGTAAAAAAATGCCAAGTCTCTTGATGCAGTCTTTCCATCGTAAAAAGTTTTGAGATCTCATAGAAGCCAAGTCCTATTCAAATTATTTTGTAGTTATAAATCAACATTTAGTAATTATATCAATAGTTTTCTTTATATTATAATTATAGTGACTTGGCAATGAGCACAAATTAAAAGCTGCTTGCTGCCTGGAATTAATGTGCAAATATTACTGACGAGACCTGTGGTCAGATTATTTGTTATGTGTGAATCATGATGGTCACTACCGACTACATGTTCTAATATAATTAATAATTAAGATTACTTAACTTTCAACTCCTCCAAATATGCCGTTTTATTTGTTTCTTCTTGTGCTCATTGCCAAGTCACTATAATTATAATATAAAGAAAACTATTGATATAATTACTAAATGTTGATTTATAACTACAAAATAATTTGAATAGGACTTGGCTTCTATGAGATCTCAAAACTTTTTACGATGGAAAGACTGCATCAAGAGACTTGGCATTTTTTTACATGTAATGTTTTTGGTGGGATCTCATTTATTTTTTGTAAGTGTATTTCTTTCTTTTTTTTAGGTGTCCTCATAATTTCTTGGACTTCAGCTACTTTTTTGCTTAGGACCCATTCTCTATCTAACAAACTAAATAGAACTAAACTAACTAACAAATAACTAAATAAATATATATCTGCTGACTTACAAACTAAATATAACTAAACTAAATAACACGTAAACAACTAGATATGTAACTATGTCTATGTTATATTAATAAACTATTTTCCTAAATAACTATTTCAGTAACAATAATAAATCTACTCCGAATATCACTACAATATTTTTTTAGTTTCGAAATGGTTGTTCATAGATAGATGGCGCTATCAAATGAAAGGTCAACGGGCGAATTGTATGGGAAAAAAACCCACGGCGGACATAAATCAAACCTTGAGGATATATAGCTAAATGTCTCTTGGTTACCATAGTAAGGGTCGCATTCTTGTGGGTTGTGGGAATTAAATTTTTTTTTTAATAGTTTACATTATTTTTTCGGCATAATTAATGCAGTTTCATCTAAAAATATGGCAGGGGTCGATTTCCTGCCTCTGCCAGCCGGATCGCCCGGAGGATACGGCGGAGCATATGGTGCAGGTCTGCTCCGCTTGGCCAGAGCACCGCACTGAGGCGATAGGCGCGACCTCTCCCACCCGGCATTGTTTGAGGTCATGCTGCGGGGTGAGACGGAATGGGAAGTGGTCGCCTCCTTCTGCGAAGCAGTCATGCTAGCGAAAGAGCAGGCGGGATGCGTGAGGGAGCGGATAGCGTCCACCTCACGACCCAGCCGCCTCAGGAGACGCCCACGGCAACGGACGTCGCGAGACGATTTTCGGGTATGCCCGGGTTTTAAAGAGCTGTCAGCAATATGACGGGGCCCCCCTCTTTGAAGGCCAAAGCCTGCCGGGGTCGTGGGTCTATTGGGTCAACGTGGCCCCGGAACGTAAAGGGCTATTGAAGGACACCATGGATTTTGTTCAGTACAAGTCTGAAAGGACACGGTCACGGTGAGGAAATAAAATCCCGCGACCCCGGCAAGCTTTGGCCCTCTGAGAGGCGGCCCCGTCAGTTTTGCTGACGCTCTTTGAGGCGCGCGTTGAACACGACGCGCCGTCGACCCGGGCATGGTTCATGGTCGGACAGCGAGTTGCCCTTTACTCGCTGTCCGCATGCCCGCGCCTACGGTTGCCGGAGATCGTCTTCCGACGTCCGTTGCCTTGGGCGTCTCCCGCGGCGGCTGGGTCGTGAGGTGGACGCTGTCCTCTCCCTCACGCGTTCCGCCTTCTCCTTTGCTAGCATTACTGCTTCGCAGAAGGAGGCGACCGCTTCCCATTCCGTCTCGCCCCGCAGCATGGCCTCGACCAGTGCCGGGCGCGAGAGGTCGCCGCCTATCTCTGCTGTGAGGACACGGCGGTGCTCTGCCCAAGCGGGGCAGTCCTGCACCGTATGCTCCACCGTGTCCTCTGGGCGATCCTCGCAGTGGTGACACCCAGGCGTTTCTTCCTTCCCCATACGACACAGGAACCTCCCGAAACATCCGTGCCCGGTGAGGACCTGCGTCAGACGGAAGGTGAGGACGCCGTGACGCCTCTCCAGCCACTCCTCCAAGAGGGGTCTTACCGCCGCGATTGCGGCGTGCCCGAACCTTGGTTGCGACATGCAGTCCCCTCCAAAGTCTGAAAGTCCCTGCCCTATTTTTCCCACGTTCTTATAAACTCACTTTTCTTGTTTGTTTTTATGCCATAAAGCTTCTTCAGTGAACCGACAAGACAATATTGTCTTGACAGTTTAAATGTTCGATTCAGTCTCACGCGATTTAATAAATAAATGAATTACTGCATTTGGGATACACAAAACGATATCGAAAGCATGTTAATATAAAGCTTAGTGCGTGTGGTATTATTTATTGTATTACACGAGGTAAGTTAACTAGTGAATAACACTAGGTGATTCCAATGTCATTATAAAAACAGTTCTGAAAGCATGTACATGTAACATGGATTAAATACGTTAATCATAAAGCAGGTCGCAGAAGGCATTTTGTTTGCAAAATATGAGGACCGCAATCTGTTTTATGAAGTGTGCAATGCAATGGATTCTAGGACTATTTAAAAACATGTTGCCACGTGCTGGAGTGGTCTAGTCCCCTGCCACACCTCATCCCTCGGACGCCGTATGATATGAACCCAATCAATATGTACGGCAAGTCTATTCTTTGAGAAAAGCAAGCCAAATACTTAGGTGTTGACCCTCTACAGTCTCTTTACCTTCCGTGCCCATGTAAAGGCAGTTCGCGTTCGGCTGCCTTTACCGGAGGTAGGCTTCATTTCTTGCTTACAGCAAGAAGCAAATTGTCACTCAAGTGCACATTGCGTCTTTATAAAGCTGTCATCCGTCCTATTACAGTACATTTTTTTAGAACACGATAATTGCTGACAACATCAAAAATATACATCTTTACAATCCTAAAACTAAATGAGAAAAGGCAAAACTTGGTCCTCATATTTTGCATACAGATGTCTTATGGCGGCCCGGCCTATTACAGAAATTCCAAAAAAACAGTAAAAACTAAAAAAAAGGAACCGATTACAAATCCAAACACAAAAAAGTGTGACTTCTCTTTCGGAAGTCGGTGAAATAAAAAACAAAGCCACCGACTAGACTGGATATTGTTTTTTTTTAATTTACCCTTTTTTGATCGAATATGGCCACCGACTTCGAAAGAAAAAATATTTTATCCTTTTTGTGTGTTTGGTTTTGAAGTAGGTAGGTTCTTTTTTTTAAGTTTTTATTGTTTTACTGTTTTTAGTTTGGATGTTCAACAAAAATCTTCGTATATTCGACGTCTTTGAAAATCTACAATCCAAGTAAGCAACAAAAAAGGGCGGAAAAATCTATGCGGGCAATAAGATATCCATGATTGTTATTGAATTGAATTTTAGGAACACTTTTCTGAAAACAGCAACAAAATCGGCACAGTCTATAACCGCGGACAAACATACATACTTCATACGTACAGGTCGAACTGAGTACCTATTTTTTTTAAGTCGGTTAAAAATCAGGTTTAGTGGCTTGTAAACTATTGTATCTAGTACATCAAAACAAAAGAGAATCTGAAACGTACAGATCAAGAGGAAAGACAATGAACGGAGATTTTTCGAATAAATACATTTTTGGTTAAAACTTTGTTCTCCAATGGATTACAACAAAAATAATTGAGTGTATTATTATGTGAATTATGCTCTTTCATTCTAGACCATTTTCATTCATGTCCGCGACCGGGTCGGATTGCGCCCGATGACCTTTGTTGAATTATTTTAAAGTACTACTTAGACTGCGCTCTGTAACGAAACCATAGCGCGATTCAGACAGGTACAACGCCATCTATCGAGCGCGCATACAATATTTATCGCAATACAATGGAGTTTTAGCTTTATTAATTTAATGAATTATGAACTTTAATTGTATTAATTTATATTAATTATAGTCTATGTATTACATTTATATTATTCCTTTCTATTCTATGTATGTATTCATCCAATTGAATACTAACTTAAACAACGAACAAAGTTAACAATGCAGTCAAAATCCATACACAATGTTCTTGCCAAACCGCAAATATAAAATTGTTTTCTATGGTATATTATTTTTTAATGTTTTTACAATTTTTCCTTTATATGTGGCTAATGACCTATCTTGGTGCAAAATTTGAAGTTTCTAAGTCTGCTAGAAGTACCTTAGATTTTTGATGATCGGTCAGTGAGTGAGTGACAAAATGGTGTAACTTTGATCGACCGTAACTCCTAAACTATTCATTCAATTGGCATGTAATTTCGAACTTAAGCTTGTTCTAATGCCTACTATTATTCACCGAAAACATAAACTCCTAGCTTTGTCCACGTCGAAGTTATAGGGGGGGCGAAACAGCCGCGAATCGCTTCGAGAAAAGATGGTACGGCCGTGCCCGTTTTGCTCGAGACTTGGCGGGGCACTGCCGTGCCCCCAGATTCAATTATTTCATCAATTTCATTTCTGACAATCCGTTTCACGAAATTTGTGCCAAAACTAATGGTTAATTTTAATGTTAACGAAGTGAAAATTTCTAACTACATAAAAATACTGCATGTGAACCTTTTTTTATTTATATATTATATAATATTATATACACAGTAATTTTTTAGCCATAGGATTTTGTTGAGTATACTTAACGTTGTGTTTTCAGGAAACCCTTCATGTAATATTTTTTTTATTATTTTTCCCGTAAGGTGTGAATGCATATTAACACAATATATTAACGCCAACTTTCTACTACAACTTTTTTGGTCTTGCCAAATTAAGGGTTAACTTAATGCGCATTTATCAACCTATTTATAGATACAGTTTATAAAAACATATCTCAGTTTTAATGAACTTAAACATAAATGATAACGTATCTTTTAACAGGAAATACCTAGAATTCAGAACAAAATAAAATTAATGCAATAACTTTTTCATCGTCATTTGTTTTTGGATTGTGCAATCCATAGAGTTTTTACGTGGTAAAATCATCAAATGAGACCTCCCACCCAGGGCGGAACGGCAGGGACTGTCAAGACTCGTATAGCCCTTAATGTTCCGGGATCATGGTTACCTGATAAGACAGTCCCGCCACCCCGGCAGACTTTGGCACTCTTAAGAGCCCATACTACCTCAAATGGCTTAGCATAATCCTGTGATACGTCGAAAATACTGCAGTATTAATTTTGAAATAAATATATGGTAAAGTTGAGGATTAATATTAGGTCTTATGTTTGGCGAAAACAAGATTCCAAAAAAATTTCTCGATAGAAAAAAATCCCAAAGTTACCTCTAAATTGAACAATAAACCGCTGGCAATCATAAAATACTTTAAATTAGATCATGAAACTTTTTATACTAACTGAACTAACTATAAAGCAGGTCTTATGTTATTTATATTTTTGAATTTCCTTTTTTTTCGCCGTAAAATAAATAGATTTGCGTATAGACAGCTAAAAGAAAGAGCAAGCAATAGTGCGTGGTACGTGCAAGTGCGAGCGAGTAAGATTATATTGAAGAACTATGGAGCCTTAAGGGGGGGCGCGTCAGATTGCTGACAGATCTTTGGGGCGCGCGTGGAACACGACGCACCCACCCTCGCCGTCCGCCCGCGTCTACGGCTCCCGCGGCGACTGGGTCGTGAGGTGGACACTGTCCTGTCCCTCACGGCGCCCGCCTCCTTCTTCGCTAGCATGACTGCTTCACAGAAGGAGGCGACCGCTTCCCATTCCGTCTTGCCCCGCAGCATGGCCTCGACCAATGCCTGTCTGAATATGAAGATGCTTAACTTTAAGTTAAGATATTCACCTTAAGTTTCCACGAGTGTAGCGACAGGAAGGAGTCGCGGTCTGTGGTGCTGAACGCAAGAACGCAGGCGTGTGCGCCGCGGTAGTACGCCTTCGTGATGGCGTCGAACTCCTCTTGCCCCGCCGTGTCCCATAGCATCAGCCGGACTTCCTCGCCGTCGATCCTGCGGATGGTGAAAATGCCATATTGTTAGAGATTGATTACAATGCAGTAATTGAAATAAATGTTTTGTACCCAATCCGTCATAAGTTTTGAAAAATAAAGGACACGTATTTTTTCTTTTTTTTTGAATCAATTAATATTTACCAAGATACAACGCATCAAAACTCGAGAGTGGGGGCGGGTGACGTCAGCATTCAATAGAAATTGTACTAAATTGTGACGTATTGCCAGAGAGCGTCGTATCTTCGTCAATTTCAGTTGTCGTGTCAAAAGAAAAAATACAGGTCGAATCTTTTTTGATTTATCTAACTGAAATATGTAATAGTTAGATTTTTTTTACTCAAATATCAATAGGCGATACGAGTATTACGACTTTGAAACATAGGTATCTTGGGAAATATGGGTGTACTGACAAATCTATGAAGCTACGCCATCAAGCTTTGTTTTCAGGTCAGGACATCTTTTAATCTCATGTACCAATAGATTTTTTATGGTCCACGTCCAAATAATCGACCTCGATCCGTGCACACTTTTGTTTACTTTCGATTAGATTCGAAGTTCATAAGATCAGAGCACAAGTCTGCTATTTTTATAAATTCGTCATCTCAACACGATCCCATATTGTCATTTTGTTTGAAGTTCGTAATCTGCTAAATTCATTAGCCTATTCATTGGTCGACTAATGAATTTAGCAAAATGACAATAGGGTCGTGTTGTAATGATCTTATATCTATAAAATTCTCGTGTCACAGTTTTCGTTGCCATACTCCTCCGAAACGGCTTGACCGATTGTGATGAAATTTTTTGTGCTTATCCGGTATCTATGAGAATCGGCCAACATCTATTTTTCGAACTTTTTTTTTCTAATTTATATGGCAAAACAACGTTTGCGGGGTCAGCTAGTGTTTTTATAAAAATAGCTTTTCACTTATACAGATTTCGTAACACCGATATAACGAAAGTAGCATCATTATAACACGGCCGTGATCATTCTATACCTATATATAGTATAGCTAAACACAAGATAGGTGTCATTTAATGAAACTATTTCTGATTACATAAGACATGGTCAGGTAATTCAATTGTACCATCATTTCCTCTAGCCAGTTGCCTTCATTCGATGACTTCTTAGGATGCTATCAATTCTGCATCAGACCACACCTGCGGTGCTCGGTTGATTACCCTAATTAGAGAACATAATATTCTGCATCTACGACACGACATCTCAGCATGACTTCATTTAATTAAAATCCGTCATTATCTAGACATTTAAATCCTAGCTCTTTGGTGATTACTCACTTATTTTTTATTTTAATCTTAGTTCGATTTGGGTGGCTACCTCCAGAGATTATGTCGGTCTTAAATTAAGACCGACATAATCTCTGGAGGTAGCCACCTCTTAATGATCTAGGCGTCCATTCTTATTTTAGTAATCTAGATGTCATGAGGGTTATCTTTTGATGCCAAATAGCTGCATAATATTTTTTGTTATTTTATTCCTTTGTCCATTAAAATGCCTTGAACTTTTTTGGGGTCAAGAAATCAGTTGCATCAAAGATAATTATAGTTTTTAGGGTTCCGTAGTCAACAAGGAACCCTTATAGTTTCGCCATGTCCGTCCGTCCGTCCGTCCGTCCGTCCGTCCGTCCGTCCGTCCGTCCGTCCGTCCGTCTGTCCGCAGTTTAGCTCAGAGACGCACAGTACTAGAGAGCTGTAATTTGGTGTAAATATACGGATTTGTTGTGCCGAAAAAGTGGTAAAATAAAATCTCGTAAAATATTTTTTTTAGGGTACCTCCTGTACACGTAAAGTGGGGATGTTTTTTTTTTTTCTCGCGTACCCCTTAGTGTGGGGTATCATTAAATAGGTCTTTAAAAAATATTGATAGTTTCCATGAACAATTTTTTGATAAAAAAATTCGTTTGTGAAATATTAAGCTTTAAAGTGCTAAATTTTGCTCGACTCGAGTGTCCCCCCCCTCTACCAGCTAAACGGTTATGTTTGGGGGTGTGAAAAAATTCACAATAGTAGTATATATAACGAAGTTTAAAAGAAAATTATCACGACTAAGTTGGCTTTACAACTTTACGAGTAATAGTCGACCAACTTATAAAATGTACTTGGATAACATATTTTCTTAAACAAAATGTATCGGAGAACATGTTCATCAACTGCAAATGTAAGTTTGTCAACTTTATTTTTACAGCTTTAATAGGTATGTTTTTTGGGGATAGGTAGGTTTTTATCGTCAACTATTTTTAACAAAAAAAGGAGGAGGTTCTAAATTCGTCGTAATCTTTTTTTATATATTTTCCCCGATTTCTCAAAGACGCCTGGACCGATTTTGAAAATTCTTCTTTTTAAAATTAAATTCAGCGAATCATTTAGTTAGTTCGCATAAGTATTTTGATGGGCAACTACGGAACCCTACACTGTGCGTGGCCCGACACGCACTTGGCCGGTTTTTTGTTCCTTAATTTAATATTTTTCAGAGCACTCAGAGCACGTGTAAGTTTTGATGAGTATTTTGAAGTACATAAATGAAAGAAGCTTTCCGTAATCCTATTCTGATCCTCTAACAGCTAACTGATTAATTGACCGACCCTATGTTCATAGGAAAGGCAAGTGAAAAGTGAACACTCACATCGGTTCTCACATATCACATCGTTCTCATTGAGGTTCTCACATATGTAATGAACCTTTGTTACATCATTCAACCTGAGATGGTACCATCTCAGGTTGATTGATGTAACAAAGGTTCTGTTATAATTTTGGCGGTTGAAAAAGAGTGTCCATGGAGTTTCTTGCCCATTCTTCTCCATAGAGATCTACGCTTTGGAATGGGCTCCTACGGCTTTCATAGTTTTTATGTCCTGTAACTGGGACTGTAGCACCGTAACTATTTTCAAACTATTTAATTTTACTTTTCATCATCATCATTATCATCCTATAAATGTTCCCACTGCTGGGACACAGGCCTCCTCTCTGTGTGAGAGAGTGGTTTTACTTTTGACTTATGACAATTCAAAAGTGCCTGTAACTGGCCTACTTGAAATAAATGATTTGATTTGTTCACATCTTCGCTTACCATCAGCCGAGTTAGTGGTAAAAAAATGGATCATAGATGAGATCAACCAAAAGATTTGTCTTACTCAATCTGTCGTTCTAGAAAGTCCACTCCAATGGTCTTCTTGTAGTCCCTGGTGAAGGTGCCGCGGCAGTAGCGCTGGATCATGCTAGACTTGCCCACGCCGCCGTCGCCCACGATCACCACCTTGAGTGCCACCTCCAGATCCTCCTCGCGCATCGCGCCACCGCCGACCCAAACATTAGTGGTCAGTGCGTTGGTACTGGAAAAAAGAAAAAAAAGTATAAGGGTGGATCCAGAAAACGCCAGAGAATTTTATTTTTGGACACACTAGGAATTTTTCCTGTGTCATGGGTGCGTTTTACAAACATTGAATTCAGTTGATCAAACAAATACCGCAATTTAATCTAAAATGAAGTTCTTGCAGTGTGTAAATGGGCCTTTAAGTTCTAAAGGCTCGCTTAGTAGTCCATCTAGTGAAGATTTGGGTACACCGTTTGATAAAATCAATTCTTAGAATACAGTTCGCAACAGAACTAAATAAAAATGTTCTTATTTTTCAGATTTAGTAGGACTCACTTCCTAATAAAAAAAAACAAATAGTTCTAAGAAAAAATAAAGAGCCACGCATGCGCAGAAGATATTTTGCTACGACTACTCTGTTAGGCGCTAAATATTTTAACAATTTCGTGATCCTATTCATAGTTTTTCTTAGAGAACTTTCTATTTTTAAGTGCTCAAAACATACTCGAATTAATAGGTACGACTAAAATCAAGTCTTTTTTTTTTTCAAGTTAAAAATAAGCACCAACCAGTCAACTCCACAGAAATATAAAAAATCTATGGTCAACTCTTAGGAAAACTGTAAAAAACAGTGCGCAAACGCAATATTATGGAACGCTGTTATACTAGACTAGCCGATAATTTGTTGCAAGCGGCAGCAGTTTTATATCAAACTTGTTTTTCAATACAAAAATAAGGTCGTAATTGGTCCGTGGCCATAAGCGCCATACTCGTACTCCATGACTCACAGGCGCCTTTCAGGTTATGACCAACATACAATGACCCATGCAGCCGAACACCAAGCAAGGAGTGACAGGTCTTAAATCATTAGCAGTTCTTTTAGCGTACTTTGATATTACCCAATACAAAATGACCTCTGGTAAGAAGCAATAAGCAAGAACAGTGCCGGATAAAGCCGGTGCGGGGCCCGTAGCAAATGTAACCATGGGGCCCTAGAGTTACATTGCCTTTTTTTAGCGGTAAATCCACGGTGATCTTCAATAGCCCTTTACATTCCGGGGTCACGGTAATGAGATAAGTCTCGCGACCCCCGCAGGCTTTGGCCCTCTAGAAGGGGGCCCTGTCGTCATGCTGACACTCTCTGAGGCGCGCGTGGAACACAACACGCCGTAGACCCCTGGTCTATAGTCGGACAGCGAGTCGCCCAGTACTCGCCACCCACGTGCCCGCGCTTACGGTGGCCGGAGATCGTCTGCCGACGTCCGTCACTGCAGCTGGGGTGAAGGGAGGATGCTGTCCTCTCCCTCATGCGGCCCGCCTCCTACTTCGCGAGCATGACTGCTTCGCAGAAGGAGGCTGCCGCTTCCCACTGCGTCTCGCCCCAAAGCATGGCCTTGACCAATGCAGGGCGCGAGAGGTCTCCGCCTACACCACCGTGAGGACACGGCGGCGCTTTCCAAGCGGGGCAGTCCTGCACTGTATGCTCCAACATGTCCTCTGGCTGGGCGATCCTCGCAGTGGTGACACCCAGGCGGTTTCCTCCCCCTTATCAGACACAGGTACCTCCCGAAACTTCATGCGGTAGGTAAGGACGCCCCGTGACGCCTATCCAATCACTCCTCAAAAAGGGGTCTTACCGCCGCGATTATGGCGTGCCCGGACCTGGGTTGTGACAGTCGTTCCCTTCATACTGTCCTGAGATCGCCCTTGAGCTCTTCCCGGCGTGTCTTCACTTCTCGAAGAAGCGGGGATACACCCCGGCGCTGCGCCTCCACGCGCCATTCATAGACGCGCTGGAGGGCAGTCGCCTCCAGATCCTAGGGCAGCAATCCGGCAAGGAAGTTGGCCGATTCGCTGGCGATCGTGCGGTATCCCCGGATCATCCGGATAGCCATGACCCCCTGGCATGCGACCAGCTTTAGTGGTCGCGTCCGGATGCTAATCAGGGCTCACACGGGGGCCCCGTAGAGGGCCATGGACCGCACGACGCCGGCGCATAGCCTCCTTGCATGAGGCGTTTGGCCGCTGGAGGCTTTGGGGCAAAACTCTCAATACGAAATCCCTCAATGTGGATTGCATTGCTTCGATAAGCCATGTAATGATTTATACAGAGCGTATCCTGTATTGAGGTCTTGAGGAGACGACTGTAACGAGGCGTTAGTAGTGACAGTGTGGCCAATCGCAAACTTTAAGAATAGCCAAGGTGTATTACATATTTGTGATTTTTTTTTTGGGCACAGGCGCGGGGCCCCCCAAGGCGCGGGGCCCGTAGCATTTGCTGCCTCCTGCTATATGGCTAATCCGGCACTGAGCAAGAAGTGATAGGTCTCATCTAATTAGCAGTCTTTTTAATGGAGTTTGTAATTTATGGCAGGTTATTTATAAGGGTAACACTTTACTTGATTGTTTTTTTTGGATTTAAGATAAGGAATGAGATATTATGAAGGTTTTAAGTTGGTGTTTCTGTCTTTGTAATAATGTAAAATTAACGAAAGGAGGAGATTTTTTGAAAATTTAAAAGAGATATTATTATTTTGTCCTATATAAGTGTGAGTGAGATGATCATGTCGTCATCAAATTATTTCTCCCGCCATTGATTGAGCGGAAGAAACTGTTACCTCTTTACAATTTTATTTAGATTTCTATCGGGACTTTCTGCCTAAATGGAAACCAAAACAATTTCAACTTATTTGGGCCCGCCACAATCGCTGCGGTAAGACCACTCTTCGCCTTCCACCTGACGCAAACCTCACCGGACACGAACTTTTCGGGAGGTTCCTGTGTCGGATTGAGTAGGAAGAAACGGCTGGGTGTCACCACAGTGAGGATCACCCGGAGGACGCGAAGCATGGAGCATACGGTGGAGTTCTGCCCATTTTGGTCAGACCACCCACCACGTCCTCACCGAGGCGACAGGCGTCTTCCGCTCCATCCAGGTTGGGGACTCATTTGATGATTTAACAACGCAAAAAAAAACAAAAGGATTTCAACTAACTAGTTTAGAAACTACAGAAATTCATCCAAATGATAGTTACAAACAAAAACCAAAATCATCGGAAATATAATCCTCATTAGCACTAGAATTGAAAGTGTCGGAATAATTTCTTCAATCATCCAATCAGCTAACACCGGAAACGACAAATAAATCCGGTCTTCCAATACTTCTAAAACTCGTTCATTTGTTCGCTTGCTAAGCATGACGGACGATTCACAATTTGCTAAATCATTGACTATTACATTCACGATTTTGTTTTTAAACTTGTAAACAAGGAAGAGTTTTAGAAAAAAGAACTTTAACATCGACTAGTAAAGTTCAAATTAAGCTGCAGCTCAACGATTTTTTTTGCCAATTTACAAGAACCACTTATTCGGAAATCAACTCAATTTACTTCAACATTCAGTTGATAGTTGTTTGGCTAGAAATAACTTCACTAGGATTTGAATAGACTTTAATTTTACTTTCGACGAATTCCTCGTTTCTCCCGTGGCGCGTCGGCGGCAGATTCCATCAAGTCATGCAAGCAGATGAGCTCTCCGATTATGTCAACATTCGCAGAATGTTCGTTTTTCTCCGCAAGACTTTGGACTTCGGAATAACGTGGAAGTAGGGATACCATTTCAAAACGAATAAAAAAAAATCTTTGTCTATTCTCCGGCATTTTACCAAAGCCAAGGGTAATCATGTCTAAAAAAGTACGATTATTAATTCGAGTCAGTAAAATGACATTTTTACATGAATGAAATGTACTAAAACATGAATGAAATGTACTAAATTTATTTGTATCAGTGACAGTTGCACTGTCATTTTACTGACTCGAATTAATAATCGTACTTTACATTGATTAGTAGCTGGCACCAATAGAAACAAGTTTTGTGAAAGACTAAAAGCACAGCTAGATGACTAAAACTAGTAATATATTCTACCAAAGCTGTAAATGTTAAACAGATTAGATTTGGTATCTTAATATAAATCTAAGCTGGGTGTTTGGGGGTGCTATGACAGGAAACCTCCACGTGCGCCCGTGGACTGGAGTTCCCTCTCGGATACGTCCGGGGGGAAGACCAGTTTTTCGGGCCGGTGCACCCTGGGATGCGGGCAAAAACTCTTCCTTAGGCACTGTGTGCCTAAGGGGTCTCTTTGCCCGTATGCGAATAGCCTGTCGTGTGGACGCTCCAACGCGTGTCCCTCTGATTAGCAGAGGGCACAGCGGTGGAGCGGGCTTGCGGACGGTGAGTTATGGGTAGCTCGCCGTCCGACCAAGGACCAAGCCCGGGTCGGTGGCGCGTCGTGTTTCGCGCCAAATGCCTGCTGGGGTCGCGGGTTTTTTCTTAACCCAGGTTACCGTGGCCCCGGAACGTAAAGGGTATAGGAAGGAACACGGGTGGATTTTAGTCAGTAAGAGTCTGACAGTCCCTTCCGCCCCACCCAGGGCGGGAGAACTCATTTGATGATTTTACCACCTAAAAAAAAAAAAAAAAGCTGGGTGTTTGTGAAAAGGACATTTAAATTTATTCTTTTCAATCATTTTTATTAATATTATTTTCCTAAATCAAATTCGCGAATGATAAGGCCCGTCCAAAATATACCTAGACGGCGCAAAATGTCGGATGAGTCCTGACAAATATTACCATAATATGGTAACCCTAAGCGGAAGATTTACGTTATGCGCGGATAAATCAATATTTAAACAACGGCAGCGGTTTAAGTAAATAAATCATATTAAGTAGTTTCTTCGGATAGATTTTTCTCAACGTTTGGCACTAGCACGTAAAATGGCACTTTCTAAATTATTATTTATATTCTAAAAATATCGAAAGATTTGATAATTACTATCACTTCATAGGTGATATTGAGATAACTGGAAGCTGAAAACAATAGTACTATAATGGTGTTGTAAACGTTTACAAAACCCCAAATAGGCCGGAGTTTTATCACTAAATTATTCTATAGACATTACATAAAGGCTCTCACGGTGATAAATCAGCTCGATAGTTGAGATGTAAAAGTGTAGTGAAACGCTTTTTAGTACTAAAATAGTGCCACAAGTGCAATAATGTCACGAATTTGCACTATAAAAGTAACCAAAACATGTTTAAAGTGCTATTTTGCACTGTTAACGATTTGAGAGATCTTTCTTGACACTTATATTATTCATAATTTTTTGTTTGTGTTGTGTCAGTCGTGTTCTTCAAGATAAGTTTTAAGACTCATGTCATTTGCCATGTTGCCTAACGTATCATTGTAATAAAAAAGACATGCAACTCTGCCATAACTGCCATAACTTGCACTTGCGAAAATAATTGTATCGTTAAAATCAATATGCTGATTTCGAATTTGACAATGCGCCCTCATTATTTTCGTGTTTTAATTAAATTTTAATTAATAAAATAAGGACTTGTCCCGAATACGGATCCTATAGTACACATTGGCTCCAGCTGTGCTACTAATGTGCTATCGCGGCAGAAAACAGCGGCCATATTTTCCAATTAGGGGTCCTTGTCCAAATATAAAACAGTGTAGTCAAAATAAATTTCTTTGCATGGAGTTGCATTAAATACACACTAGGGCATAATTTGGGATTGCAGTTGGTATACTGTAAGTGACGCACCATCTTCTTAGGTCACTGTATAATTGGTCATTGCTCTCCTCCTCTGAACATTCCGATGTTTGGGAACTTTGAAGACAGGTGCTCTCACTGTATTCTTCATCCTTATTACAACCTTGAGCAAAAGGAACATTAATACTACAGCCCTGTTGTGATTTAAAACAAATATTTTGTGCAGAACCATGTGCTATATTTTCTGGACCCGCTTGACCAGTATTTACATTTTGAGCATGAGCCTGTTGTATTGATGATAATGCTTGTGTATATCGATTCTTTACCTTTTTTTTATAACTACCACTCTCATTATACTGACGCAGCGATCTTAAATCCATTATCAAACCTTTACTTAAGACTTTACCAGAACACAATCGACATTAAGAAATACTAGTGATGTAATTGTTACTGAAAAGCCATTAAAGGTCCAATTAGTCCATTAATGATGAATTTTAGTGTTTTTTTGTCACGCTTTAATCTCGTTTCAGTAACACCAACTCACTTTAAGAGCTATTTGAATTTGAGTATTTAGCAATTGCGCCAGGAGTCGCTATGGTACTATTTAGTACTATAGAAGAGTTTTCATGATTTTTACAGAACTAGCCCCTTAGCGATGTTGAGGGAGCTTTTATGAAGCTAAACGGTTACGTAATGGTTGTGTAAGTTACTTTTATAGTGCAAATTGAGCCTGTAATACGTAATGGTTGTGTATGGTACTTTTATAGTGCAAATTGATCCTGTAATAGTGTTTTCGATACTGCTACAGTCCTAGTACTGTAAAAATTATTTTGACGCATTATTAGAGCAAAATAGATACATAAAAGTGTCAGTAAGGTTGTCTATAGTACTAAATAGTACCAAAATCGTTTTTCTCATTTCTATTACAGTGCAACACTTTAAAGATTCTTTTGAATGGCCCTGTAAGCGTTCTAAGAGCTAAATAATAGAACTTAAATGCTCTTTAATCTTATAGAACCAAAATGCTTTGTTATAAACCTTTATAGTACATGCAGTCACAATGGTTACTGTTAAAGGCCTACTATATCACTCTTTGGTGATAAAACGCCTAGGTTATAGAACCTATTGTTACTTGGGGTCTTCCATAAAATTTACAGCCCTATCGCCATCCTGGGTCGCGGGATTATTCCCTTACCGTGACCCCGGAACATAACAGGCTATTGAAGGACACCGTGGATTTTAGTCAGTAGAAGTCTGACAGTCCCTCCCGCCCTGCCCGGGGTTGGAGGACTCATTTGATGAATTTACCACGCTAAAAAAAAAAAAAAGCCCTATCGCCAGACTCGCAAATCCAAAGTAAACGAAAATAAAATGTTAGTTCAATCAATACACCACGTATATATATTTTATTTTTCAGATGGTAGGCAAAGGATTATTGATAAGTATAATATTGAAGTAGTTATAAGTGGTGGATTATCCACCCACAGAGAGGAAACTTGTGTCCCAGCAGTGGGAACAGTTTAGGCTGGTTAAGATTACTTACATGTGAGATTTTCAGTACTGGAAGTGCGTACTAAGCCGTGCCTGACGAGTTTCATAACATTCGTATGAGTTTCCCATGAGAAAGAAGTTCTTACGAGGTCTACTTTTACTTAACGTAACAATTGGGTTTACAATACGTACTTTTTGGGAGTATCCCAAAATCAACATTGACGATCACCACATGACATCACAAAAGAGGCGAGGCAATGAAGTTCTATGCGAAGCCAATGACCATAAAGCAAATACGTTCTTGTGTACCTAAGTACATTAAGTATAATGAGTTGAATTCACGATCGTGCAAATGAGTTGTCTACATTCTCGTCTACCACCACTTTAATTCCCCGAGTAATTCTATTAGCTGGACATTTAGATATAAATATAAAATCATCATTATAATGCAACACAGGTTGACATTGTGCTTACGTATCCTTTCTTACATAAATATTTATGACTAGAACCAGTAATTTCGCGAAAGTAAAACATTTCCGTCCACAATATCTTTCATTTTGATTGAACTGGTCGCATATATTAACGTTTTATTACCAAAAAGCTGTAAATTATCAAATTAGAATGCGAAATTGAGATGTTTGTTGAGACGTGGAAAGTTGCTTTTTATGTTCTTTTTTTATTAACGTTAGTTACCTATTCCTTTTAATAAATAATATGTTTGATCCCCTTATGTCTTCTTTCGCTTTCTCTTATCTAAGTAATCTTCTGTAGCAATGTTTCAATGCAGAATTGATTCTAGTATTATTTATCCCTTTATCCAACATTTTTGTATTGGCGCCCGATATAGTCAACACTAGGTGATACGAGTATCAACCTGGTTGAAAACTCTATCAAATCTGGAAATGTGCATCTAGTTCAATAAGACCCTTGTCTTCTTTCTCGAGGATATTGTTCACAGAAAGCCAAGAAAGAAGTTCAAGAAAGTAATTTTATACAAGCAGAACCGCATACAAAAATCTAACAGATAAAACTAGTTATAGTTAATCCACGCCATTATTTCTAATTTTGCGGGTCATCAGATCTAATGAGCTGTTAAAAAACATGTATAGCCAAATACCGTGTCGAACAGTTCCTAATAACGCGGCGTTGAAATGAAAAACTATATTGCTAATGAATTTCCCATGCATCGTCCACGTTCATCAGAGCGTGTAAAGAGGCTGATTGTATGATGATTATAATCCGTGTTTGCACTTGTGTTGGAAAAGTAGCGTTCTAGCGTGTTTGTATGTTTTGCATGCTCTCTTGTTTTGTTATTGGCAGTCTTGTCAATTTGGTCTACTTCTGGTACTTTGTAATTCATTTAAAAGATGAGAATATGATAACTCTGCGCTAGCAGGTTCCGATTTTGTGTCACGAAAGTGCTTGCATCACATAATACATGTTGTATGTTTTGCATGCTCTCTTGTTTTGTTATTGGCAGTCTTGTCAATTTGGTCTACTTCTGGTACTTTGTAATTCATTTAAAAGATGAGAATATGATAACTCTGCGCTAGCAGGTTCCGATTTTGTGTCACGAAAGTGCTTGCATCACATAATACATGTTCCCAAAAGCATCGTGATCCCCTAAACTGGGTAGTGGAGATCAGGAGTGCTATTCCCTAATGATACAGTGTTATTCCAGCGCTGCCCCAGTGTTTATAATACTGCTCTAGCTAGAGCGTTAGGACGACGACTTCAAAAAATGGCATAGCAGATAGGCAGATACTCCATGACTTTTTAATATTGGATAAGACTTTTGCTAAATCCGGTTAGATTGGAAGCTAACATTAACATTTGAAGTACTTGAAAGAAGAGTTTAGACAAAGGAAACCTTATTCTACACTCGCGAGCAAATGTACGGAATCACTCACTTGGAGTTGATCTGGGACAGCTCCTAAAAATAATGGAGTGATTTGAATGAATTTTGTATCAATTTTGCCTCTACAGAGATATCGCTAAAAGACTTGTTGACGCTTCCCGTGACCCAAGAGCTGGCTTTTACTTTGGCCAGAGGCTAAGTATTGCCATTCAAAGAGGCAACGCCGCCAGTCTCTTGGGCACATTGCCAGCTGACAGCGTTGAGGATGAATTTTTCGATGCTCTATAATAGTTTAGTTTAGTTTTATTTTAATTTAGTATTTTTATATTTCTATAGTTTAATTGATAATACTCTGTATCTAATCTAAATCATTAATGAATAAAATGTAGTAGTTAATACCTATTTAAAGTTAATAGTGTAACCTTTAAAATGGTATCATTTTTATTATTCATAATTAGCTAGTTTAGTAATACTAAAGATTGCGCGAAATCGGAGTTAGTGATTCCATAGTTGTTCGCGAGTGGATTAGAATATAAAATTAACTATCAAAGTATGTAGTTGCCAACGATGTACCTACTCGTACATAAAGAGCTATGTCGTAAAAATAATGACCATTCTCGTCGTAATAATTTTATAATCTTCACTAAAATTATACTCATGACATTGTTTTACGAGACTGGAAGCTATTTCAGAAACTTGTTTTAATCTACTTTGTTATGAACTTGTTTTCATTTATATTAACTACACGGTAACTTGGTCATGACATTTTTTCCAGTTTGTAAACTGTCAGAGCGAAATAAAAAGACAACGTTTCAAATTGTATCAAGATTTAACAAATATGTTGACTTTAAATTTTTCTTCTTACGAATCAAAGAAATTAGGACTTAGAAGATTTCGTTTTTCTACGTGGTAAAATCATCAAATGAGTCCTCCCACCCAGGGCTGGACGGAAGGAGGAATTTAAGATAAAATCATGCTACTACTGAAGGAGATATAGAATTAGTGCAATGAAAAGAGAATACTTGGAGTTTCTTAACGTAAATAAAATCTGAAACGAGGATATACGCTGAAAAAGCCAGGAGTCACCGGCACAGCTCTTAGCATATTGAAGTGGCAATGGGCAGACCACAACCCTCGTAGACCTTAAAATTGATGGGTATGTACATAGCGTAGGCAGGCCTCCCACTAGATGGACCGACGACATCGTGGGAGTACGAGAGCAACCGATGGATGCAACATTAGGCTTATGATGATGAAGGAGAAGACTTCAATAGTTACCTATGTCTACATCGAAGACAAGTTACTCGTATATAGTCTACCGAAGTCTCGTTCTAATATTTGAACTTAGAACAGGAAATTAGGATATGATGAAGAACAAATAAATCATAGGTTACGACGGCAGTACCTCCAGTTTGGTCAGGAATGCGGCAGCCCTCCGCTTGCCTATGATTTACTTAAGATTTATGCACTATTGTAACTTCATTTCGACGGTTATTACCTACGGTAAAATGAAAACGCCATGCATTTACATTTATAAAAGCCCGGTACAAATCGTTTTGCTTACAATCGTTTTACCAAAACGGTTTTTAGATTCATTTAGATTTCTTGGCCGAAGAAAAGATAGTTTAGAAAAGGCTAGACATAGTAGTGACTGTTTTATTTCAGTGTGACTAGAGGCTACACTTACCCATTAATATTTCATTTCAAGTAAATAGATTTCAGAATCAGCAAACTACAATTAAACCAACTATGCATTGTCATCTTGTCGAGATAACTCACAATAACAAGTCTCATACGATGAAAACGTTGTCATAATTAGTTACTACGTCTCATTTTAAGATAACTTATTATAATTATATGTGTAAAAGTATTGGAACAAGCGTCAAAGTGCGAGTAAAGTGAAGCTCTGGGAAAGTGCTCGACCCACTTCGAATCTCGAAGACAAGTGGTCTTGCACGCAAGTAGGTAGATACCTACGCAAGAGTGGATCACAATTCACATATTGTGAGCAACGATCCGATCGTTGATAAATTGATAGTTTCGATGATAAGAAATGATGTAAGTAAAAGTAGGAAGCGTAAGAAGGAAGATAAAGCTGTCGTCACATCTTTGCGTGAGAGTTATGACTACGATAATGTTACGTTGGGAAAGGTAAAGTTAGGTAATATAGATGAGACCGTAAATAACCTTAATGAGGAATATAAAATCTCTAGAGACGATATATTGATTAATTAGAAATGATTAATAGTTAATTCTAGACAGGGAAACAAATATAGAGAAAACTAAATAAAAGCAACAATAAAATAACAAGTCTATAGAAAATACAGAAGTGATATAGGTAAACAAGACGGGATTAGTTATTGTGAAAGCAGAAAACATAAGATGCAAGACAGCGCAACTTCCGTAATAAGGAAAGATTTAAGCTCACTAAACTGTAATGGAAGAAAACAAGCCAGAGGTTTATTTATTGGTCACAAGATACATGAAAGTGTAAGAAATCAATTCTAACAGAGCCAGACATTTCACAATAGCCCATCGTATTTCTAGCAATTTCCTTACAAACCTTTAGAACCTTTACCAAATAAGGTAATATCACAAAGGCCTGAATGGAATATGCAAATTTAATTGGCGATAAATTTGCGTCTGCGCTGATCCATCGACAGATTGCCAAACGTTTTATCTCTCTCATTTATCTATTGCAATTAGCTGCTTCCACGGCTCTACGGATTTATGATCGCCGTTGCGAATTGCTATTAATTTGTTGCTTTTTTACTTGAATTCAGAGTTTTAAATGCTGCTTTTTGTTCATTTGTATTTTGTATTAATGACTGCAGGCGTTTCGATGTTTGCTTTTTTAATTCGACCTAAAGCAACTACTTGATTAGCTACCGTTTTATCTGTAGGTATATTTGTATCATTAGTTTTGAATTCATTAAGCACAATGATTGTTACTTCTGCGGTCTGTCTGGCTTTAGCAGTTAAACATACTACTTACTAAATGATCATTTATTTTATAAATACACCTTCTTTGACCACAGCAGCGACCATACATGTAGCCAGACCATACTTGTTAAGGAACTTGACGGCTCCAAGGAGGTCAATACTTTTTACACCAAGAGGCGCCCTAAGCGATACTTTCCACATTAATAAACCCATCATTCAAGGTTTTGCCTCTGGCTATTTGTGAAGCCTGCATTTGCTTTCCATCTCAACAGAACATGTACTTATATTTACCATTTATGTAGAAAGTATGCCATTGACGAGAAAATGTCGTCTCAATGAGTTGTGGACTAAGTAACTGTCATTTGCTTTGGAAACAATGATAGTTAATTACTGATTCTTTAAGCTATTACTTCTTTAGTTCTTCTTCTTTACCGGGAGTTTGTAACGGGCTGGAATGTGTCTTTAGATATCTTGTATATACTTAACACTATTAGGACAAGAGAGATACCATTTCTTGGAATCCATCAATTTGATTGTGGTCTACTTGTTGGTATCTTACAAAATACTTCTGCCATTTGTTCATTTTTGGCTACCTGGACGGAACACGCTTTATAACTGGGTAATCATGTCAGTCCGTTTAGCTAAAAGAAGTCCCAGACTACGCTAGCCAATTCTGCTTTTGACAATGGCAGAATTGTGGGATGATTTTGATAATGCTCATGCTTATGTCATTGCAACTTTGTTCTTACTTTCTGAGTGTTTCCTATGAATGTTTCGTTAGGTGAATATAATGTTAATTTAAAGTCTACAGTTTCAATACCGATTTTACGAGCTAATTAAGAGGCGTGACAGATCTCTAGTAGAAAACAGCTAATCCATAATGAAAGATTTCATATCGCATTCAATACTTGTGTGATTAACGACGCAACAACACAATAGGTGTAAAAATTCCACTCCTTTCATCACTACATTCTTTGCATTCTAGATTTTTCCAATACTTTCAGCATTTTTAAAATGTTCTAGTTTTATGCTCGACTTTCTACTTTCATCGATCATTTTTGTTTAGTTTTCGATTGGTAACTCTTTAAAACTAATTTAATTTGAGAAGCAGCGGTCGTTTGTGTAAATAACAACATTAATAATGAGAATTGGTCATTACAGTCATAGGAAGTAGTGGTTGCAATGGCTAGTTTAAATTTCAAAGATATAGGCAGTAAGTAGACTACAACTTTATTCATTTATTATCTTTTAATTGATCGATCGTTCAGTAATTTTCTCTAGCTTGCAATCGAAGATAGTCGTTGCGAATGCAAATAAACTATATAATGTTCTTTATTTTTATTGATCAATCGGATTACGATTTTATTAATACTTATAGAAAAAAAATATTACAACAAAAATTTTCTATGGAAAGAAAAATTCGAACCGCGAGCAGGATTTGAAACTGCAACCTCCAGATTCCAACCGACGCTCTTACCAAATGACCCATCGAGGTCCTACCTATATAGCGTCAAATTCTTCAATATATTTGTAAAAAGTATTTAATTTCTCTAAATAAAATCTGTGTTAAGTATGCCTGTAGTTGTGTTAAACTGTTTTGCATGCCTTAGTTAAGGTAAAAAAGTAATAAGCAATCGATGTCTATTTGCAACTGTGACAGAAACTAGAAAACGAAATACAGCTATGAGATCTCAATACCAGAATCTAATATGCACTGGCGTTTTTAAAACTAGCTTATTAAAAAGAAATGTGATTTGTATGGTCCCTGTAATCTTTAATAAAATACCTGACCAAATTAAAAACTTGCCATTACAAAAATTAAAAAAATGTTTAACAGAATTACTTGTAGACAAATGTTACTAATGTGCAGGATTTCTTAAATGCCAGTTTTTTGTGACATCTTAATAATCCTGTAATTGTATTAAATTTGCATGCTATGTTTTGGCAGAATGTACATGGAACCTATTTATAATTCAACATCTTATTTTTACGTACATAATTCTAAGCAAATAAAGACTTATGCTTATTCTATTCTATTTATTATTGTTAAGTAGTCTGATTAATTTTCTGATAAATCCATTGTAAGCACCTTTCTTTGAGAATTTCCTGCTTCCTATCCTACCATTAGCTTATGATCAAAGAGACGAGGTACTTGACGTAATAAGCTGTCTAAGAAACCTAATAACTGCTGCATCAAGAAATCGTGTTCTCGTATATCGGGTACCCTTCTTCATTAGTCATTATTGGATACCTAGTGACGTACTTACAGTAGCTATTTGCACAAGGTGGTGTGTTAAGGAAATTCGCGAAGAACAGTTTTTTGAAGTGAAAACTTCTTTAGCGGCGTTGTACACTTTTTCTGTAATGGGTAAAAAATTTAAAACTCGCGTCAGGGTCACGTGACCCTGATCGAAAATGAGTAAGACGTCATTCAAATTAGTTAATTTCATATCTGTACTACTCCAGTTTTAAAATAAAACATAGTAACAAAAAAGTTTTCACTTCTACCGGCACTCCTGGAGTGCAACCTTTTTTTTTTTTTTTTAAGAGATTTAGTTGGATTATCTTGTAAATTGAAGAGTTTTGAAGAAGTATCAAAGAAGGTGTGATGGTGAATACTAAGACTAACGACTTATATCCTGAAAATATTCTATAACGTTGTATTTTTTTAAAATTTTAAAAAGCTTGTAGGTCTTACTACTCTTACTAGAAATACCTGGGCACTGTGTGAGTATTTTAAGGCTGCATATTCTGAAAGTTGGCAACGTCGCAAACAGCTGTCAAATATTAACAAGTTTTAATTAATTTGGCAAATTTTCTGTATGAAAACAAGAAATATCGCTCTGTAGTGCACTAAAAAAATGATATAGGAATGCAATTAAAACACTGAATTTGATGTTGTAACCGTTTCAGGTGTTTAAAAGGCATTTGGAAAGCTTCCAAGTGCTTTTTTTACATCTAAAACTATATATTCGGTGTTACGATATTAATTATTGCATTCCCTTATCAATTTTGTAGTGCACTACAGAGCCATATTTCTTATTTTCATACAGTAACAATGCTAAATTAATTAAAACTTGTTAATATTTGACAACCATTTGCGACGTTGCCAGCTTTCGGAATATACGCTCTTTACCAATTTCATAAAAAAAAATACAAATACCTTTTATTACCTCATCTATTGTTTTACGTACTCTCCTATATGGCGGCCAAGAATTCCGACCACGAGAGCCCTGTCACGCGAAATTGAAATGACAATATTTACTTTAGTTAAAAGTAAATATTTCTTGTTCATTTACGTCGTCACACGTGAATAATAATGAATGATCGGTTGGCTGGACTGAACTCAAAACCTCTCGAGTGACCCAGTCATTTCAATTAGATATTTTTGAAAGCGATGACTCGGTAAAACCTAGATTTATTTTTGAAAATAAAAAGTTTGAAGCTTTCGTCTGCATCATATATCTATCATACTACCTACCATACTAGAAAGTATGGGTACTTGGATGAAATAGTATCTATTAGATGGTATCCATATATTTTTACTAATATGTTTTAGCGGGTATTTTAGTCTGACAAATCGAACGGCCTTTCGAAAGACCTTTCGACCATAAACAAAAATTGTCTACGCACTAAAGACCAGCTATATTTTAGGTGTGGAATTAATTAGTACCGTCAGTTGTTTTAGTCGTTTTTGTTTTTTTAATACAATTTCTACAAAATAAGCCTGTACTCATTTTTTATCAGAAGCAACCAACTAAACTTAACTATGACAGGTATTTATAAAACAGACTCTAAAATGCTTTTGTATAACACGTCTATACAAAATGTATTGACAGTCATCCAACAAAAAATTGAATGATAGATTTATCGCTACTGTACCTAGGTATTATTTAGGGTTACCATTTCAAATAAACTAGACATTTGTTTAATAGTTTTGCCGTTTTACTTTTTGTTTATAATATTCGACATTTTATTTCATTACTTCGTCCCATGACAAATTTTAGATTCCTCTGTACTAAGATTATTTGCGTTAAGCTGCGGATAGACAGACAGACGATCATAATCATGATCGTCTGTCTATCTATCCGCAGCAGAATCCGACGAAACTTTAGATAGATGTACCTAGTTGACTCACAGTCCTAAAAAAGTCTGGCCATAGATAAACATCTGTTGAACGCTTGTCTAAAAAAAGTGTAACTGCAAAAACTGCCTTATGGTACTGATACACATGCTTTAAACTAGCATGCTAAAAGAGCATGCTTATGAGCATGCTTATAGTTTACATTTAAATTAGCATGCTCATTATTAGCAAATGGTTTCGATACACATGCTACTAAGTAGCTTTTGCTTAAAAGTAGCATGCTCTCGTGCTTTAGCATGCTAGTTTAAAGCATGTGTATCTGTACCTTTATATCAACGTGAAATGTCGTTTTGACATTGACAGTTTTTTTAGGCAAGCGTTCAACAGATGTTAACTTTTTGTGGTAAGGCGGTTTAAGGCCTATTCAGACCTAAGCGGTATTCGCTACCGTCTGCGGCAGAGAAAACCCAGTGGGTATGCGGTAATATTACTGTTCACACCAAAACGGATTTCGCTATCCTTGTGGGTAGAATAACGCGCGGTATGTACTACCTCTATGTATGTAATACCCACAGCGGCAGCGAATGTCGCTCAGGTCGCTCTAGCCGCGGTACTTAATACTAAATACCTGAGCGAAACCCGCGCGGAGCGAATATCGCTTAGGTCTGAATAGGCCTTAATGTTCAAACTGCGGACTCCAGTGAACGCGGTAGCCGATTACCGATACCCGATCGATACAGTTACGTATTCAGAGTCGAATGTCTAGACGAAGCTTAGCATTTGACGAATCGTGTGCACTGCGGTTAGGGCAACGGTATCCTCTTCCTCCGTATGTAGTTTTACAGTTTTTATTACAAGATTATTGTCTATGGTTTTCCAGTCGTAATACCTATTTTGGCGGTGATTGCACTCACGAGATAACGGTGGTGGTTGTGTTCTAAAGCATTACTAACAGTTATACTTATTTAAGACCCTTGCTATTGCCATCTACCAGGTATAAATCCGGACTCCGTCGTTGCTACTGGAATAATCCATACAGAAAAACCCAAAAACATTGTGCAATCTGGAAATAAAACCGTACAGTAGCAAAAAATTACGCCATTCAAGTCAGTAATAAGATCTTGATTTTGGACTTGAAATCTTTGCTGAGCTTAGCCTGTTCAAAAATAAATCATTCTCAATTTGAACATCATTTTGATCACCTTCACTTGTTGCCGCTTAGCTTGTTTTGTTTTTGTTTGAAAATGGAAAAATAGAATCTTTTCCTCCTATGAGACAGCAACTTTGACAAGTTTTTCAGTGTATCGAGTTCAAATTCTAGGTTTTATTTGTTTTGCTGTTGCTATTTGTGGATTTTAGGTTTTTTGGTGAGTACTAAATAAAAGATAGTAGGAAATTATTAGATTCGTTTTCAAGTCCAATTTCAAAATCAATTTACTGTTTTACAACACCGCTTGGCAAGCTTACTCTGGTCTAGCAAGCTTATTCTAGTGAAGTCGAAGTTGATACTAAACACCTGACCGAAAACCGCGCAGCAGCGTATACCTGCGGTATCATTATCATCAGCCTGTAAATCCTAATACTGGGGCACATCACACAGGCCTTCTCCATGTGCGAGGGAGCCCCATGCGGGTTGGTAGATGTCACATGTCTTCGAATTTTTGATTCCTTCACCGTTTTGAGAGCAGTGGCGATCAAATAAATTGCATAAGGTAATGTGCTGTCTGTCTGGGTTAGAAATTACGATCTACAAATCGGGGCCGATAACACATGAAATAAATTCCACGGTTCTTCCTTAATCCATGTTCTAAACGGTTTTTTCCAGAGTAATCGTTCTTTAATACCTTTCCTATTAACCACATGACCTGAAGAGCACAATGTCACCATCTTTGATTGTAACATAAAATTGACAACAAGTTGCCACATAAAATTAGCAACCATATAATGAATGGCAGAAAGCGTAAACTTTAATAAATGACTGGAGTTTTCGCCGTATTTGGCATAGCAATTATTTTTTACTGTGTTGTGTACTTGTGTGCAGGTAATCTGTCTTTTATATCAAGAAATACTGAGCTAAGAAGTTTGTATGTATAAATGTTCTTTTCGAAAGGTGTTGTAACCTATTTATGTATTGTTTCTTTGTTAAAAATAAGACATTGGACAAAATAATCTAGGGGATCTATATCACTGTCAATTCAATCAGTGGGTTTGACGAGTAGGTAAAATTCAAACATAGCCGCGACTGAGATTTTTATATCAGCTTTGTAATAGTAGGTTCAGGCTAGATTAGAATGGATACATTAAGTACAATTCTGTCTTACGACACGTATTTGAAAAAAAAAGTCATTGCTCTCTAATAGAAATGACAATACCAGATCCTGCCCCACCTTTCAGCCCAAGATACAGGAAATATAAACTAATGAAAAATATTAAATGAAAATAAGACCCCTGATTACATAATTGTTATTCTGCAAAAGATGCTTTTAAAAAGTTAGTGATAAAAGGATTTCGAAAACCCAAAAACCATTTCCTGTTTTCATCGCGGCCATGTGCGTTACGCATTAAGCATACCTACACGCAGAGAAAATGACAAATGACACCTTTTAATGTGTTATTGTTCGGATTTAAATATGCAATATTCAGTTTTAATAAAACGTTATTTTCAATAAGTGTGTTTAACGAAAATAATGTTTTTTTTTATATATATAAATCACATTATGAATATAAACTCTTAAAAATATTTCACATTTGAGCATGAATGATTAGGTACAACGAAACGTCATTGACGCGGAAATACCTAATCAAAACATAGCCCTATCATAAAATCTGGACTGAGCACTTCAAGTTACCTAGTACCCAAAAATGAACCGTAATCGCCACCGTTAAGGTTTTTATTGATTTGCTATAATTAGCATGACGAAAGAGAAGAGCAACTTGGATGGCGCTTGTCCCTTTCCTCCTATTCCCAGAAAGTAGTATGGATAGAAACAGTAAAATATAACTCTTACTTGCTAACCTTATTTACTTTTTCGGCTTTAAAATTGCTTTCAGGTTTATTTTTCAATATTCTTTTTTTATTTTTATTCGGGCTATTGACGCCAATGTCCCTAATATTGTTGTGACAGACAGATCGGTGCGCCGCGTAATGATAAATAATCGATGATACCATCTCCCATGACGAGAACCTTCTGAACTGAAAGCTGAGAAATATAAATAAATGAAATATCTCAACTTAGCACGCGCGGTTGTCGGAGTGGGAATGTGAGCTCGGCTATCATTGTGCCGATTTATCGTTACAGCCAATGGCCTGATGGCAAAGGGCCTCGACGAATACCTTTCGAGGCTCTAGGTAGTTGGATCAAGGGCCTGATTTTGAAGGCAGTGTTCCTAAATACGGCCCACATTGTGAGGAGGTTCCTGTTTCTGTAGCCCTAACCACCGGTAGTTTGGACCCCGCTCCCACACCGGCGGCGGACTACTGTTTTTATGTTTATAAATGTTTTTTTATTGTTTTTTTTTTAAGAAATATTTAAAAACGTAATAACATGTATTTTGGTTACCTACCCTATTCATCATCATCATCATATCAGCCGTAAGACGTCCACTGCTGAAAATAGGCCTCCTTTGGACTTGTAGTAGGACCGGTTGTAAGCGGCCTGCATCCAGCGTGATCCTGTGGCCTTCATAAGATCGTCTGCCCACCTAGTGGGTGGACGTCCTACGCTGCGCTTGCCGGTGCGTGGTCTCCATTCGAGAACCTTACGGCCCCATCGGCCATCAGTTCTGCGAGCTATATGGCCTGCCCACTGCCATTTCAACTTGCTAATTCGTTGGGCTATGTCGGTTACTTTGGTTTGTCTACGAATCTCCTCATTTCTGAGTCGATCGCGCAAAGAGACTCCGAGCATAGCCCTCTCCATAGCTCGTTGGACTTACTGAGCTTACTAATGAGGCCCATAGTAAAGGACCACGTTTCGGCGCCATACGTCATCACTGGTAACACACATTGGTCGAAAACTTTCGACTTAAGGCACTGAGGTATTTTGGACGAGACCTACCCTATCAGAAAGAGACAACTGGCCCCATCGGAGCTGTCTCTCTCAGCACGTTTTTACGGCATGAGTGCTCAGTCCATTTCGTATATTGTTTGTGTATTTTATCCTTGTGTCAAAATGTTACAACTGGCATTATTGACAAAGTCATTTGATTTTTGGGTGGCTATTGTGTTTGTTTATTACAAATTATAAATGTGTTTGAATTATGTTACAGCTTCCACCAACATCTGTAATCCGTCAAGATTGTTAGTATTGTATTGTGTGTGCTTTGTGGCTAGACCAGCATTGTGAAAATAGGGACGTGACGTTAACGTATGCTCGACATAGGTATCTAACCTAAATGTGATATTTTATCCAATAAAACAGAAACTGCACTTTTAAAGACATTTAATCATAATTTTAGTTATCACTGATAAAGGACAAATAGAATGCTACATTTGGTATAGTTGGAAGCCAACTTTTATTTGGTGGGTCATAGCTCTAAGTAGCAACTGGCATTGTCTTTTCTTCTGTGCCGTAGGTTCGTTTACAAACACCCAGACCTGGAACAACGAGGTACTTGTAGGTTTTAGAAATATTTGTTCTCCACGCGGAGAACGAACCCGCAACAAGCTGCCCAGCAGTTGATCTCCTAGCCACTGCGCCAATCGTGCCGCCATGTTTTGTAGATGACAGCTTATACGAGTATCAATCTCCTTTCCCATTTCCACAAGTTCCAAACACAGATCTGTCAGAAACAAATTCATTAAAAATCGACTTTCTATAATATCCCTTACAAATAAACTGCTCGACTTTAATTCTTATTTTCCGGTAGTTAGCGTATGGTATGTCTGCAAACTGAGTGGCTTTCTAAACCAGTTCGGTAGTGGGCATCGATCTTAGTAATTGTGACTTCCTGAAGCGGTCAGCACGCCGCAAATACGCCATGAAATGATGTTATAAATCACTTCCAATATGGAGACGATGTAGGTCGTGACAGGTACCTAATGATGCGACGAAAATATGCGGTTTGAGTGGCGATGGAATGTCGGCGGCAACACGTGCAGTGGAAGTGTTGATTTTATGTGATGGCATGGTTATAATTCATTTGTTTGGTGCTGCTAATTCAAGTGATCTTGGTAACTTCTTTGGCAGATTTTTCTAAATCTTTTCACTTCTGAGGGTCGAAAACGGCCACGAAGCAATATTCCCAATGATTCACTTCGCAATGTTATTGGTTATTCTTCTATTATTCATTCATCATTACGAATATTGCTAAGTGGCCGTTTTAGGTCCTTTTTAAATCATTTTTAGGGTCTAAAAAATTTGATACTAGACTAGTCACAAATCTTACGATCTGGAGTATTTTGTCAAAAGCATATATCTCACTCACTGAATTAAAATTTTGGTGAAAATATTTTGGTACTAGCTTCTCTTGTAATTTCTTTCGTGTGTCAGTTTTGGGCAATAAGGCCATAAGATGTATATATGTTCTAAGATCACAAATTCAACGAATCAATCAAACAAACTCCACAAACATTCACAAGACTCATGCATTCTCTCACAAATAACGGGTAGGTGACGCTTAGGCATCACAATAATTATGTTGATACGATATGACGATACCCCCCGCGACTGCCATTGTCTCATACTCGGAACCGCGGCATGGGAGTGCTGGGTCATTACGATACGTCGAGCACCTTTGTCAATGATCTGCGGAAGTCGGGTGCAATGTCAGTATGTGTTGTTTGTTCAAATGAAGATGTAAAACGTAGATAGACCTTTTAGAATTTCCATAGAATCTAATTTATTGGACATGTACACAGTTCGACAAGAAATGGGTTGTGGCAGTCGCTCCATGTAAAGAATATTCCAGAAGCATATAGATAAGACATAAGATAGAGCGAGGTCATCCGGAAGGAATTACTTCTCTCGCTCGTTCACAAACTCCTGCACACCGACGGAACACAGTTGGTAAAAACCTCAAAAACTATTTGGCGCTAGACTCCGACTGGCTCTCGCTACACTCGTGCACGGCTCCTAAGCTTAGACCTACCTAAACTATAAAATTACAACAGCTTATTTGTCTATGAATTGAATTGTGCGACATCCCACAACTTTGATACAAGCCTCGAATCTGTAAGGAGCGAGTTGTAATCACGGAGAAAAATAACCATGTAATCCACCAGGACAGGTTGGTGGAAGTCTTGGAAAAAATGTTTGGTTTTAGAATGATTCGAACATAGGTACCTATCTACCTACCGTTCGATATTTCCATGATGTTTTCCTTCACTTGACCCCATAGACTTGCATGAATATTTTGCTTGATACAAATCGAATTCTATCCCATAAAACATAAGGAAGAAGTACGTTTTCTGCTTACACACGTATATTTACAAGCACGCAAAGTCGCAAACCGTTTAGCTATAGGTACGGTAATATCGCACGGCATGCAGTAAAGAGTATCGGCGGCATTGTGTGAGGTTGCACATAACAATAATGTTCTAGGTTTAACGAGCGCCATACTTTAGATCTAAACTGTACGCTGCGCCTACGCATCATGATATCTTAGTTCGCAAAACGTGTTTCTATGTTTAATTTGTTAGCTTTTACATCATAAATTCATAACAACTAATGCTATTCATGTAAAAGTAAGTTTGTTTGTTACAATTTCACGCCTAAATTTCTTAATACATTTTCATGAAGTTTGGTTCGGAGATAGATAGATGAGAACCTTCCTTTGAGGTGGTTATTTGCATAATTTGTATCATATATGTAGACTTGAAATTATGTGAAAATAGGTGAATCTAAAATCATAACAAAAAAATCGTAACTCGAACAGGATCCAAGCCACTGTCAGTCAGGCAGGGGGGGTATTACAACGTCTTAAAACCAGGCTTGCTCCAGTGAGTGAACGAGATGGCGCTAGACGACTTGTATAGCTCTGTCACTTTCCCACAGTGGACGCATTCTCGCTTTAAGATGCCAGTAGGCCAAGTGGTCGCTGAATCAACCCCAATGATTCAGCTGCCCAATGAGAGTCTTCCTCAGGTGCTAATTGTGCCATTGGTTCTCATGAATATTCTCATAATGGTCGCTAAGCCTAGCGACCAAAGTTTTGCGGGACATAAGTCATACTCGATTTACATATATTTCTCGTATAAATAAAGAATAATTTTCTAGGTTTTAAACGAGTGCCATACTTCAAATTAAACTGTGAGCTAGCTGCGTCTGAAGTAGTTTGCAAAAAGTGCTTCTATGTATAAGTATTTAATTTTTTATCTGTGGTAGAGATAGATATCCCATATTTGCGTTTGTCAATCTATAGACTCGGTAAAATAGATAGTAAAAAAATAGGTAGGTAATTATAAATATGGAAATACTTCATCATCATCATCATAATCAGCCATAAGACGTCCACTGTTGAACATAGGACTCCCTATAAACTTCCAATTGGAAGCCGGAAGCGGCTTTCATCCAGCATGATCCTGTGGTCTTCATAAGATCGTCTGTCCACCTTGTGGTAACACTTCATGGAACTATATTTTTTTAGGCATTTGATTAGGTTTGTTAGTATGTAACACAGCCTGTTAAAGATCATAAAAGTTTTGTAACTTTGTTTTCAACATTAGGACTACCCAAGTCCAAGTAAGAATGTGGTTACAATATGTATGGTACGTTTTATTATAAAAGAGACAAATCGCAAGCGCACACCATGAATGATTCAAAGAGGATCCATATTGAATGTAAATTCGAAAAAGAACAGGCTAAGGCAAGGGTTTCCAAAGTTTTTCAGCTCGCGGCACACATACATTTTTTAGAATTTATTGTCGGCGCTAGAATGTATTATGGTCACAGCTAGGGACCTGTGAATAATAAAGCAATAATACCTGGTTCCTAACTCCACGAAATAAAAGCACGTGAATCTGGGTTTGTTGCTGCAAAAGATATCAATGAGACTATCCTCTTATTTCTGGTGGATATTTTATACATAAAATATAGTATCTTAGTTATATATTCTTAGTTCCTGCAATAACAATCCGGAGAACGGTTGACCCTCGCTCTCTATGACGCACCAGGGCGTTGCGACGCATAGTTTGGGAACCCCTGGACTAAGACATGATCACATAATGCCTATGTATAATAATATAACGAACAATGGTTCGACCTCGACATGTAAACCGACATCCGCGAGTCTTCACATTTTGTTTTATTGTGAACCAATTTGAGTTGAATTTGATTGAGACATCTTCCATTGTTATTTTTTGTAAGATGAGATTTGAGATATTTTTTGAAAAGCACTTTTTATTGCGTCAATTTCCGTTAGGTAATTGTGTGGCGATAAGTTCATTTAAAATTGACGGCATGGTTGGTGCAGCAGTGACTGAGCAATTGGACTGCTGCGCTGCGTGTCGTGGTTCGATTCGCGCACGAAACACACATTTGTATGACCTACAAATAGTTGTTCCGGGTCAGGGTGTTTGAGTAAGTATGTGAGTTTCTATGTTTGTAAACGCATCCACGACACAGAAGAGCCATTCTTAGTGTGGGGCAACGTTTAAAGAAAAAAGAAAAGAAAAAAACAATTGATTCGAGCATGCACATACTATGGTCACGGGTACTATGTAATCACGAAATCCGTAGCTTCGGCCGACGCTTCGGGACATAACGTTAGTAATAATAATAATAATATCTATATATGATTGGGCAGTTGTTCCGACTCCCGATATGTTGTCAGAACTTATGAAAAAGGTACAGAATTAATAGGGACTAGGGTTCACTCAAAAGTTTCGAGTTACATTCGTATAGTGATGAATCATTTATAAATCGACCAATTTATAAATAAGCAAGAAATTAAAAGAAATTATTAAAATGAGACCACTTGGCTGTATTTGTTTAAGCATGGATGACGGAATAACTTAGTATTCTATGCTACCTAGTTATAACAACATCATCAATCATTGGAACAACTGGTCCATGAATTTAAAAGTAAAAGTTAAGAAGACCATACTGCCGTCCTTACGAAAAGTGCAATAACTCGAGTTTTGCACCAAATTGAGATAAGTACATATTCGGAATAAGCAGAACGAGATCTGTATTTTCTTTTTAGACACTTTTTACGTATCTATGACGTAGCCGGTTTTAATACTAAGCCTAACTGCAATATCTAGGTCGATGATTATGATTTACATGTCAAGACCGAAATAACTATAGATAGGAATAACTTACTTACGCTATTCAGTAATTTCACTAACTATATCTGCAATAAGTATAGTTACTATATTTATAATTAGCATAGTTCGTCATTTGTAATATTGATTGACTAGTTATAAGTGCAATACGTTTGAGTTATTGCAGATATGATACGGATCCTTATTTTTGGTATTATTTATAATGTGCTAATTATTTCTGCAATAAATAGAGTTATTGCATTTATAACTACCATATTTAGTTTTTTGTGATTCTCATTTACTAGTTATAAGTACAATAAGCTTGAGTTATTGCAGTTATCTTAAGGGACCTTACTAATAATTATGGGATGAATACTAAAATTTATTTAGTAAGTAGATATATTGCATTTATTTGTAGGAAGATTAAACGAATACAGTATACCTACGTGAAATAAATTGCAATAAATTCACTATTTATTGCGTATAAAACTAGCACCAGGAGGTGAGGGGGGAGTAAAATATTTCGTACATACGTCAGTCGCGGGCCGCGACTGACGTTTGTTGTGTTCGTCCGACTCGAAGTAAGCGAGCGCGAGTAGGACGAACACACGCACGTGCGACCAGTTTGGGCGGTAAGTACCTAACGTATTTAATATTACAATATGTTTACATATCACGGATATTAATACGCTATGATGTTATTAGCCAGTGTTACTTTATTTAGTTATTAATTTAATGTACTTAAAAGTTGATATAACTTTGAAGAGCGATGCCACACGGCCGTTGACCACGCTTCATCGTTTTATACACCATTTGATTGGCAATGCAAAACGCGCGCCGCGCGCCGGGCGCGGCTTAGTGTAGGTAGTTAGGTACGCACCACAGTATAATTATCTTACAGTAGTGGAACTCGGCCGCATGATAGAAATAAATGCCTACAGCCGCGCGGTACGTAAACATGCGTTAGGGCTGGCTGCCCGTCTCCAGCATTTTAATTACATTTGCCTACTTTCTGTTTCTATTTAGTTTTGTGGTCGTAAATAGGTATACTTTTTTTATTATATACTTTGTTTATTGGATAGGAAGTGTTCAATAAAAATGCGTGTTGTTTTTTACCCGACTGCGCTAGGGGGGTTATTGATTGGTAGATTTAATTTAAAAAAAAATGTTTTTGTTTGAAAAACAATTCGGGCTTATTTTGCGACCGAAAAATATTTGCACCTCGACTGAGTCGTACGAAATTCTTTATTATTAACTTTTAAAATATAATAAGGAACTTCATTCCAATAAATCCGCATTCTACTATAAAGCTTAATTAAAAATTAAGCAACCAATAACAGCATAATATTTACTACTCGTCATATTAAATAAATGTACTTGAACTGATTTGTAGTGACAGTCGTGACTGTCTGCGCCCCGAGCGCGCCCCAACATCGAGGCGCGTAGGCATAGCTCGCGTTTCGTCTGTTTCTATGAAGTCGGAGTATTGTATAATAATATTACCGTGTACGCACCGACCGACGATTACGACGCGCGACGTTTGCGTAGATAACTAGCTCGTGGCGCTTCTACCGGTTAATTGCATTTTGCTATTATTATGTTATCACTTCCTTTTTTATTTTAAGTGCAATACTGTGCAAGCTTTTGATAAATAGTATTTTGTAAGATAAATCATTTGTCCAACGGATTAAAACGATTAATATGTAAGCGTTTATATTATAATAGAACTTCGTAGCTTCACTGTCCAGTCGTCACAGCGCACCAGCAACGCTCGTGTGGCATCTCTCTTTAGACTTCCAAGTCACTCGGATTCAATCTCAGGTACTCATCACTAACTTTTCCAAAGTTTTTATTTTTGTTTTCATTGACACGATCTCTGACCGTGAAGGGAAAAGTAAGAAAACCTATAATATGACTGCAAGTTCTTGAATATAAGTATATAGTTTACTACTCCACACTCGGGTAGCGTAGTGGATGTTTTATCACGATGGTTAAGAGCCATTTGTAAAAGGTAGGTGGCAATCTTAAAAATTTCTCGATAGGAAAATCCAATAACACTTGCCCGGCACGAGAATTAGGCGCTTGTGACCGCTTGACCATTGAGACAATACCCAGTAGGTATTAGGAATGAGCGCTGAATCAACGAACTAGTTGAATCAACCGTTGATTTCCTGTCAACGTATTAACGTTAACTGTATGTGAATCAACTAGTTGAATTCTTCAACGACGTTTATGAGTTCAACTAGTTCGTCTCGTTGAATTAACGAGAATACAAACGCAACGAGCTGAGCAATTTACAAAACTTACGTTATTTACAACGTTGAGTTTTTTGCTTCGTTGTTTTTAACGTCATAGATTTCGAACGGTTGAAAGAGTTGATTTTCGAAATATTTATTTTAAGAATAGTACATTATTGGTGGAGTTTGTTTACTTACGTTTACCACGGATACAGATACCTAATCCCAATGTATTATTTGAAATGTACTATTTTTTGAGACGCAAAGGTTTAGCGAACAGCCCTCTATGAAAAATAGAAATAATAGTTTTGATTTCACACAATTTTAGATGTTAATTTACACATATTTGTACATAAAACGTTTTTCAATACATAAATTGAATCAATTTGTTTCTAAAATTCAACGCGCAATCGTTGGATAACAACCGTTTAATGATTCAACGGTTTACGTTGCAAGTTGACAGTTAAATTCGTCAACGAGATGAACACGTTAAATCGTTCAACTCGTTGACGAATTTAACTAGTTGATTAACTAGTTGACAAACGTGAATCAACGTTAACGTTTCGTTGACGGAAAAACCGTCAACGACCCATCGCTACCAAGTATTATTATGTTTGTTTATATTTATCAGTGTGTGTTTTATGCTTTCTTTACGCCTGTTGATTTTTTGTCCCTAAGCATAATATTTCTATTTTCAGGCAACACCATGTCCAGAAGAGACAAAATTCTTTCTTTGGCTATTTCGCAAAAACAAAACTCAAAACCACATGTTTTTCCATCTGAACCTACCAGCCATCAGCTGATTCCTTTTATGTTTTTTTTTACATTTTGAAAATATTTAAGAATTATACGTTTTTTAAATAGGGGAACGTTGTTTTTCTTGAAGTATCCCGCTAATTTCTTCATCCCATCCAATCCCAGAAACCCACAATTTTTGAATTAACATTTTCGCTACAATTATTACAGGAGCGACCCATCCCAAAGGGTCAAACAGTCTTGCTATATCTGATAACATCTTTCTTTTCGTTACAGGTTCCTGCAGCGGGAGCAACTGAACAGAATACTGAAAGGTGTCGCAGCTTCGGTTCCAGATAAGTCCCAACGTTTTGAATATTTCATCTTGTTTGATATGAATCTCTTTTTCTACTCCATCTTTGAACGAGTGTTTTTCTCCGATCATTTTTTCCAGTAATTCACTGCTGTTACTCGACCATTTTTGTAAAGTGAATCCTGCCTTTGCTAATAACTCGTTCATTTGATTAAAGATTTGCATGCCTTCTTCTATTGTGTCACAACCAGTCATAAGATCGTCCATGTAGTAATCTTTAAGTACCTTTTCAGCTGCAAGTGGATAATTGACTCCTTCATCGTGTGATACTTGCTGCATCGATCGAACTGCTAAGAAAGGCGCTGCAGAGGTACCAAAAGTCACGGTAAGTAACTTGTAATCCTTTATTTCAGATTGTTTGCTGTCCCTCCACACGATGCGTTGAAAATCGGTATGACGGTCGGCGACGCGCACCATTCGGTACATTTTAACAATGTCCGAAATGAGGCAAATGCGATGAGTTCTCCAACGAATCAATAAATGTCGCAAATCTGGTTGTAGTCCTGGACCAATCATCAGGTCATCGTTGAGCGATATTCCATTTTTTCCCTTGCAGGACGCATCAAAATTCCAAGGCCATCAATAATTAAACCGTCTGCTGTTCAAAAAGTCAAATCTTTTGAAACAACTGTTACCAGACATTCTCTAAAGTGCTATGAAACCCTACCATATACCAATTATAAATATAACCGATTTCACATTATTTTAAAAACACAACTGAACGCAGATATTATGAGTAGACTTGACTTTACCGAAAACAGTTTCATGCTAAATCGGTAAGAGGTAAAATAATGTTTTGCAAACTTCTGTTTATTCATAGGTATTTGACATAAAAGTGTAACATCTCTGTTTTTGTAATAGTAACAAGTTAAAACTTTGGCGTTTTAAACTTGTCTCTTACTAATGAAAACCGCAATAAATAAGAAACTTAATGCATATTTGGTTTAGGAAGCAGTTAAAAAAAAAATGAATTGCTAGTCAAAAATGCACCATGTTGGTTTCCTAACCATTAGTGCAATAAATAGGTTACTTGTTGCGGTTATGACTAGTAAACATTCTTCCTACATAGTAATAATACTTACCATTATTGTATTTATTGGTTTTTATATCGGGAATAAAAGCAGGAACAAACATTAAGTACCACATAATATTCTCTACATTGTTTTACATCGTGTAGTGAAAGTTTCAATCCGATACCATGTATAGTGATGGAGATACAATCAAAATAAAAATAAAATCTTTTCCCGCGTTTATCTCGAAATCAGGTTTGACCTAGTTATTGCACTTTTCGTAGGGACGGCAGCATAGACAAGGCAATAAATAAAAACTTTTTTTTTAAAAAGTACCGACTTCAAAAACAAATACAAAAAAGTTTATAATAAACTTTTTTCGGAAGTCGGTGGCTTTGATTTTTATTTCATTGACTATTGCCACCGACTTCCGAAAGAAAGTTTATTTTAAACTTTTTTGTATTTGTTTTTGTAGTATGTTTTTTAAGTCGGTACTTTTTTTTAAAAAGTTTTTATTTTACCCTTTTAGTATATTTATTAAATATTCAACCCAAATTCTTGTAAAATACAAAGTTTTCTTACATGATGTGCACTAATCTTGTAATCCGTCACAACATAAAAAATCCATATCTCTAAAACTACTGAACCGATTTTGATGAAACTTGCAGTGTACCCTAAGTTGAACAATACCTAGTACAACAAAAAAAGAATTACTTAAATCGGACTTGTAGTTCCGGAGATATGCGTGCACAAACATAAAAACATACATACATACATACACTTATGAAATTTGGTACATTTGTTCAGACGCTGATATAGACTAACATTATACGAAAACTGGGCAGTTCTGATAATATTACACGTATGTTATACGGGTCGAATTGATAACCTCCTTTTTTTGAAGTCGGTAAAAAAATACGATAAATTCAAATAGAGTTCTAAAAAGAACACTATTAAATCAATTGAAGTTTTAATCATATTCGGCTATTTTATATAAATGTTTAAAATTCATTCAATACAGTTTTTTTTTCGAGAAGATAGAAACTCTGATAACAAGCTGTTCTATCGGAGTGTTCCGAAAACATATTTTTGAAAAAAACTGTCATGCTGCCACTTATTACGTAAAAGTTGTCATAAATCTTTGACATAACCGTCGATTATCATAAGTAAGGATGTGATTACACGATGCGGTGGCGGGGTGTCGGCACGCGGATGATGGTCATTCAACCGGTAACGGAATGCCGGCGATTGTTCCCGACACCTGATCTGATCGCACATAATTGTCGTGATTTCATTATCACTGCAGCACTATTGTTAGCTGAGAAATTATGTGCACTGACTTGTGGTCGATTGTAATGATATTTTTGAATGTTTTATTGTTGTTTGCATAGAATGCTTTCTTAGCTCTATGTTATAATCAAAGCCCGGAATAGGTAGATTGATTTTATGTACAAACGCCAGCAGGTCAATCTACCCGAATCTGTCAGATTTTACCAGTCAAACATTTGTAAAAATTTACACCCTATTATAAGGGTGAGGATCGTGTTGGAGCACCATAAAATATTAGTTCCTGATTTCCCCATAACGTATGTGTGTCGCTTCAGTATTTACATAGGTTCTTTATCAGAAAAAATCACTAATGACCAATTTTATTTTTTTGATGGATTTTGCAATCCTTGGTCTGGCTTCTTTATATAGAGTTGCTTTTAATAAAATCATGAAATAATAACATAAAAATCTCACGGGTAAAATGGAACGCTTATGTCAAAATGAATGTCATGTAGTCTATGAAGTAAATCTATGGTCACTGAACTGTCAACAATAAAAAGTTAAACCACGTTTTACGACAAGTCTGTTATTTATTTTAAAATATCACGAAAATCCAGCACGATATTTTAAAAACATTAACCTTCTACTCTTGTGATAAGGTTGAAATTCTATTAAAGAAATCTGACAGATTGTGGTAGCTTGATGTGCTGGCGTCTGTACTTTTATCACGAACTGTCATATAATCGTAACTTGGATAAGCCAGTTTCCCGGGATTTCATTTCAGTACTTACGGGACTGCATGGGAAGCCGCGTGGAACAGTTGTCTCCATCCTACATGTTCCTATAACAATTTTGAAATTCCGGAAAAATCTCTTTAAAATACCGGAATACCGGATGACCTCAAATCAATCTACCTACTCCGGGTTTTGGTAATAATATTATCATCCATCTTCTTCCGTCTCGTCTTTCATATTGGCCCTGTCAGATAGACGTCACGTCAAGCATTTAGGTATACCTTTCTTTACTTTAATAATTCGTTTTATTATAATCTTTATTTGACTCGTTGCTCGTTGGTGGTGGCAAGCGCAACCGGTAGCTGTTGAGCGTGAGTTCTAGGGTTCGATTATCAGATCATGCAAAATGTTATTGAGTTTATGCCCGGTTGATAGGAAAAGAGTTGCCCTTTAACAAACTCAAACATAAACGGTAACGTGACGCTGATTTATTAGGTACCTCTGGTTAACGCTTTAGGGATAACTGGCGTGATTGGATAAAATGGCAATAATTCAAAGAAAAAATCGAAGAATAATACCCCAAAACATATTTGAGAAACGACCTTTCCAACACAAAAATAATTATTTTACTTCCTTATACAAAGATAGAAATAGTTGTCAAGGGCCACATCCTGCAATTAGCTATTGGAATGCTCATGGAATGCTGCAGCTCACTTCCAAAGGGAAAGTGCGTGATGATATGGGGCGGTGACTATCGTAGGCACCTTCTAATAAGGACATTTCCTTTTACAACAAGAAGCTTGGGTAACAACACTGTATTGAAAAAACAATTGATGGAAGTTACTGGCTTGAATGAGACATAAATAAGGAAGACTTGTTTTTTACTGTACCATCTATCTTGTTACTTTTTTCATTATGATCTTCACCTGTCTCAGAACCAACCAGATTTTTTAGAATGTTACTGAATTTGCTGTAACTCGGACCACAAAGATTGTGGGACCCTAGATGTGCCCAGTGCCTAAAGGGAAAGATGGTCCTGTCTAACTCAAATAACTACGACTCGAAGGACTACTAACTTCACAGTGAATTTCAATTTCAACTCGTACTTTGCGACCTGCTTAACCAGTTGTGTAACAAGATAATTATTTCATGGTAACATGCTAGGAATATTCTATATTTTATTCCAGATTTTAACCTATTTCTGAGCCTCATTAAGATTTGTTTTCACAAAACAGTAACTAACAGGGTGTTAGACTTATAGACCTGGGAATGAGCGTATAAAAACACACACAATATATTTACCATGTAATTAAGAGCATCGCTAGTTACCAATTAAATTATTGAATGCTAAAAAGCAAAACCAAGAACATTTTCTTCATTCAATCACACATTCTACACATTTCTGTAATAAACTGGCTATAATTAATTAATTGGTATAATATATCCGAGCTTAATGCATACAATTTGTGCCTCCTATATTAATGTTGTAACGAAAGTTATTTTATACGATAATAATGCAATGCATTTACATACTAATTGATGTAACAGTTTATATCAAGTGAGATTATGTAAGTTTGTGACAAATAGCATTAGCTATGCCAAAGATTAAGTAGCATTAAATATAATTATGGATTTATCTACAGTTCCTTCCTATTTCCTCAATTTTTATCGAGAATTTAATAAGTCGTCTTTCCAATTTAAACATAAATTACGGTTGGCATATATTTTAGTAGCGAAAGCTTTACATGTATCACTTTATTATTAAGATAACTAAGTATTAAAATAAATTAATCAAGCTTATTCATTTTACATAGCGACGGCTAAAATAATAATTAATCTTCTAAAATAAAAAATAATCTTGTCCAACTGCACTTTTTCTTTTAGTTGTTAGTCTTGACAACTTGTTGGGTTACTTCGGATAGGTACTTTTTCCAAAATGTGCATTTTTTACCACAGCGGTTGCACATAAATATTGGCTGTAAGTCAAAAGGTCAAAGTTTTCTAAATAAAAATAATAAACTGTTAAGTCAATACAACAATCTTCTTCTACTATATAAAAATAAGTCGGGTTTTCGGGTAAGTAGGGTTGAACCATATCTGGCAGCACGGAATCGCCTTTTTCCGTTGCCCTTTCTCTTTCTGTAGCTTAGAACTGCCATTTGCTAGACCGAGACAATGCGACAGCAGCCGGCCGCCTCACGCATTCCGCCGCGTGCTATCGCATTATGCATTCTGTCTCGGTCTAGCAAATGGCAGTTCTAAGCGACAGAAAGAGAAAGGGCGACGGAAAAAGGCGATTCCGTGCTGCCAGATGTGGTGTAGCCCTAACTCCAGAAAGCACGAACCGATTTCCACGGTTTTACATTCGTTGGAAAGGTCTCGGGCTCCGTGAAGTTTATAGCAAAGAAAATTCAGCAAAAATTTCAACAGAAAAGCGGGAAAATCGTTTTTCACATACAGCGCCATCTGGTGGCGAAATGGAGTTCGCCGGGTTTGCTAGTTATAATATATTCTTCAAACGGAAAAAAAAACAAAGTTCTCAATTCGACTCGAATGACTTTTTTTAACAATGTGGAACAGACCATGAAATGATGAAACTGAACAGGTTCTGAATTATTCCTGAAATCAAAAATCTAACGAAACTTCATCATTTCTACCCATGAGAAGATATATCAGGCGTCAGACCCAAGGTTTGTTCGTAAACAAAAAAATTAATGGAAATCTTGCACATTTCAAGGTCATTAAATTTAATTTTACGTGTCAGAAGTCCCAATATCTGATTCTGTAGGTAACGTTAAATGTTTAAATGGTTATTCACATAAAACGACGCAAGCGCAGCTTTTGTCTGCTAGCTAGCGGTTATTTGGTTTGGAGCTCTATTTGAACGGTACATGGCACGGCGAAGCTGTAGAGTAGCGAGTGTCCAAATAAATGGGTGGCTTGCGCCCGCGCATCCGTCAAATTTAGATTAAGGGGGATGCTCCAACCAGCCCGCGAATTTCAATTTTTTTTACGTTTTTTGCAATTTGCAGGCCAGTGACATGTTGTAGCTTTATATATATAAAGGTGCATCATGTTAAAATCTCCGAAATCTAACTACGATGCACCTTTTCTATGTGAGAGCTGATGGAGCGAATTTTTTGGTAATTTTTATATTTAAAATTATACTTGTTATTACCGCAACACATATATTTATAAAGTTACAACATGTCACTGGCCTGCAAATTGCAAAAAACGTAAAAAAAATTGAATTTCGCGGGCTACATCGAAGCAATCACCTTAAGCACGTATAGGCGAGTATTAGTCATTCAATTACGTTAGGAGCTTCAGTTTTTGCTTGTATTTTTTTTTTATTTTTTATTATAAATAGCGATCTTTAGTTATTTATTCCAAAATGTACACATTGCACATGATATATAATTATTTAGATAGAGTTCAATTGTAGTTGTGTTGTCTCTTGCCAATTTAAAATTCTTAGGTACTTGAAGGTGCTTGTTTTATGGTCGCGGGAATGTATAAATACAAATAGGCAACTGTAGCCCTGGAATGTAAAGGGGTCTTGAAGGAACACCGTGGATTTAAGTCAGTCTGACATTTCATCCCGCGCCACCCTTACACCAATTTTTAGTGTGGTAAAGTCCTCTCGGGACTCATGATGATTTTACCATGCTAAACAAAAGGTACCTGCTTCATGCACTGAATGTTTATGAACTTAGGAATAAAGCAAATAACAGTAAAATCCGTTTGGTGCTAAGTGTACATGACTAATATAATAATGTTTAAAAGAATAAATCTGCTGCACTAGGTAATTGACTTACAGGAGCAAATATAACGGAAAACACATCTTGACATCACAAGGATCATTCTTCGAAAAAGTCTGTGTATGCATTTGAAATGTAAAGCAAACAGTTGTTCAATAGTTCGAGTCAAAACCATTCGAGGACGGGTTTGACGACGAATGGGCACTTCGCAAAAGGTGCACTTCGCACACTGCACACTTCTCAAAATGAGCACTCCTCAAATTAATGTTATCAAAATGACTCACTGGATATCTTCTGTGATTGTAATTGACAGTGTAAGAAACTTAAAACAGTGTTTATAAGTCTCTAGGTTTTCTTTAATGTATAAAATCATCAAATGACTTCTGCTCTGGGTGGTGTGGTGCGGAAGGGTCTTTGAGACTCAAGCAGAAGAAAGAACACCTTGTTCTGTAAATTGCTCTGTACTTTCCTGGACCGCAGTAACATGTTAAGACATTCCGCAGCCTTGAGACAATCACTGAGAAGGAAAAAGGCTAAAATTAAGTTCGTGTTTGGTCGTAAAACCATCTGTAGCGAGTACAAAAGTTACATTGCCATTTCACATATCGCGTGGGGTATAAAAGACGAGTAACATAAACTTGTTTGCAGTAATCCTGACCCAGTAAAAACACAGTTATTTCTACCCGGTGCCTGTTACTGTATGAGCTGGATTCGCACATCGTTGGTGAAAACAACCTGAAGTTCGCTTGCCACGTGAATAAATATATGCGAATGTAAACGTTAGGTGTGAACGGCTGCTTAAAATGAACAGTTTATGATTTTGGAATAACTTTATTAGTTGTTTGACTTGTTCTAACTACCAAGGTGGATAGAAGACTAAAATAACAGTCTCTTTTGCAACCTTGAAAATATATACCTGCCAGTCGTACGATCTTATTTTTTTCCTCTTTAATATAGGTATTTCTGAGTTTTTAACTAGACTGAAATGGTAGCCCCATCGTATCTTTTCATAATTATTCGTAAATCGTTTTGTCCTAGTAGATAATAATGAAGTATGTCAAAGACCTATTTTAAGAATTGAGAGTTGCGCATTTAATGATATTGTTACAGATAAAAGCGCTCATTCATTTGTATGTCAACAAATAATAATGAAAACGTCTACACTGGCAGAAAATCTATCAATAACCTACATAAAACATAACCTAAAAAGACAACAAACGGGACACACCATAATGAACATTTTCATCGCAAACAACCAGAGACAAAAGACGAGGAATGCAAACAGTTAATAAAATGGCCAATAACTTAAAGTGATTAATGTTTTAGAACGCGCAATGAGCACGAAAGCAGTAACGGTTTAGCTTGTCTAATAGACTTACTGAGTCTGGCAACACATAAACTTGGACTCTCCATTCATTTGGAGTAAAGAAACTATTTTCTCAAAATTAAATGGCAAGGTTAAGATTCAATTTGTCTCTTTTCTTTCAAATGTTGTTTCTAGTTCCATTGACATAAGAAACTAAGGCCCACTTGCACGAACCCGAGTTATCTTTTAAACTCCGAGTTAGTTGCTAACACGAGGTTAAATTGACAATATTGTATGACAAATTGTCAATTAAATTGATTACCTTGTGTTAGCAACTAACTATTAGCTAAAAGATCGGGTTCGTGCAAGCGGGCCTTAAGGTATTAGCAAAACGGAATTTTTAAAAACTATTTCATTTAGAAGACATTTTAAGTAATATAATTGGTGACGGATCATGGCTCATTAAATTAATTTAGATTGTTCATTGCCATTGAAGTTCTGAGTACCTATTTGGCTTTAAAAATTGAATGCCAGTAAAAACTAATCCCGTGGGTAGAAAATAATTTTTTCTCTTAGCTATGTTTAACTTTAAATAATCATTCAAATATTTTTAAGAAAGTCATTTGTTTTCACATGTTACATTCGATTCCGTGAGAGATTCCAACAGCAGGCTGATGAACCACAAAAGTCTTGTCTACAATTGAGAGACTGCAGGCTTATTAAAAACAGTTAATTTGCTTCGCTATCTGGGCCAATCCTTTAGCAGAAAATATTATTCCACTAACTTAAGAATATACCATAATGGTATCCATAAACAACTAAATAATATTTCCAGATTGCCGGTAATTCAATACAACCTACGCTTGGTGTCGAAACCAACCCGTTTATGAATGGCGTGCGTCCTTGCGCGCGCGCAGGTGACTGCCCTTGCCGTAAACATGCGACTACAGACCCAATAACATGTGCATCTGTCATGTGATCTCTTGCTTTTGTTTTAATAGCTGTCCGCAGCTGCTTCGGCGTAAATTGTGGGAGCTGTTGCAGTTTTAAAAAGAGATCAGAGTTAATTTATATTTTGTAGAAGTCGATGATTCGACTTCTACAAAATATAAATTAACTTTTTGATAAAAGTGCGGTTAATTGGTCAAAAACTTTGATAATTTGTAACAGTAAAGTTTCCGGTGGATTAAGCACACGGTTTACATACTAAAAGTGTCTGCAAAATCGGGCAGTCTAGTTTTATCTTGCTCCAGCTTCGTGGGCGTGTCTAAGCATTTTAACGTGACTTTGGAACATAAGGGGCCATAACGGTGGATATATGTAGGTAAGTTAAAAGTCTGAAAGTCCCTTCCCTCCACCCAACATGGGAAGACTTATTTGATAATTTTAGCCACCTAAAAAGTATTCTCTCTAAATAATATGCATAGCGATATCATCAATGACAAGTTTCAAGCTTAACTAACCTCACAACAGTGGTGACCGCCAAAAGTGGCCGAGGCAATGAAGCTCGGCAATTCCCGGAGAAACGACTCGAAACTGAATTTTAAATCAAGTTTCTGTTGGCAAACATACCACAAAGAACTGTAAAGTTCTCCGATACATTACTGCAAAAACATTATTTCCATATCTTCTATTGTATCCACATTACCGCAAAGGCGATAAACAAGCATAATCATAACATTATCGTAGCGGACCTGCATAGATCATGAGATCATTTCCCATGGCCCATGTTAGACGTGACAAAGGAATTACCGCGGAACAAAATGTTAGATGAAATAGTTTATAATTAAATCTCAATTTTACTTAAGTAGGTAGAGGATGAACTAGCATTTTCACTAATGAATTAATGATCTTGTCTCTTTTCTTTCAAACTAAATAAATCAATCAACTCCAGACTCCTATTGCAGACTCGGTAGCTAATGACGGCGCGGTGTCGGCGCTGGGACAAACGTTTGCCATTCAGTAAGCTACTGACAGCAATACTATCCAACCCGTTGCACGATTGGACGTTCTCAAAGCTATCTCTTCGAAGAGCACATCGTAGAGTTCAGCGATGTAGCTGAAATATTCTGCAGAAATAAATAGATCATTCGTCGAACCGACCCACCACTGACAGAACAAGATTGGTAAGAAAATAGGTAAGACTGATAAGAAATAAGGTAAGACCGTCTGCTCATTTTGAACTACACTCTAATGGTGGGCATATTTGGGAGTTTGCTATTCCCAAACTGCACTACTCAATACTCAAGGGTATATTGATATTGCCAACTCAAGACCTACAATACTAAGTTTCTCGGTAGTCAATCCAGTCGACATCGACAATTAGAGTATCACACCTTCACAATCCTTAGATTTTCGAAATTATAATCTATCGGGAAAAGTCTTTGTTATTACTCCATACTACTCTTTCTCTCACTCTATATTTACTCTACTCCATACAACCTGATAGTTTGTGTAACTGGGAGAGGCCTTTTGCCCAGCAGTGGGACAGTACAAATTAAGGTATAAAACCTATCCAATTCTGTTCAGAGCGCGCACATTTTTTTCAAATAAAGAAGCGGCTTCGCCTCCTAGTTTCTAAACAGGAATCAAACTTTCCTGGTCGCGCGACAGGTGCGCGGGCGCGTCTGCTGTTCCGCACAACTTTTTGTATCGAACACGTTTATAAACCTGCGTGCTGCGTGTTAAACCGGGATTGTTGGCCTTTGTTCGAGTTTCGGTATGCCTGCAAGTATTCCTTTGATGATGGGAATCGTGCAGATGGCACATTTTTTATTTATTTTTCTCATTTTATTCTTAATCTTGATAATAACTGTTCAATGGAAAATTAATGTTGTCTACGTTATTGGACGGAAAGAATTATTCACACCTCATATTTTTTGATTTACCTACCTATATTTTCATACATGGTTACTGTACGTACATTAGGTACTTTTTTTTAGTTACATTTTATGGAAAATTCTGCAACGCTATTTAATTTCTAATTCACTACATGTCCTGAAACCCAGAATCATCATAGGCCAACAGGAAAACGTCTCGCCAATAGAGCTAGACGAAATGTTGGAGCATTAGATCCCAAAACGTGTAACAGAAATAAAGACCTTCTAGTTCCCTCCATGTTTTTAAAATTGTATTACAAATAGTATTGTATTTTCTTTTTTATTTGTTGTGCTATGTTCAAAATTCATTTTTTTGTCAATTGACCGATTTTATCGCAATTTGCTGGACGAAAGCGTTACTCCACAACATCCACTCATTTGGATACTCGTAACTGAGAAACAAAACCAGTCTTACAAGAAAAAAAATCTAAATCGATGTTCCTGTCATATCGTGTACATTTGCAAGCGTGACTGACTGACGTGTCAGAACTACCTGACAATAATAAATACAACAGACGAAGTAATTACACACTGTGTACTTTCTACTACTGATTACTAATTACAGTTATTAGTAAACATGCAGTTTAACAATGTAACATTGCCGAGATTTTGACAGCAGTTGCAGAAAGACTTGATACCGTTCCAAATCAGGTTCTATTCTCTATAAACACAGCGTTGTAACAGCGCGGTCGCAGCGCTCACGCCACTCTGGGATTATAGTTTGATATTCACTTAGCGTTCCACGATTCAAAGCCGCCTTGTCGAATAGCACTTCATAGAGTCCAGTGTTAAGATTTCTGTACGTAAACCAAAAGCTTTGATAATTTTTCCTTATTTTTTTTTAACATTATGCTTATGCTTGACTCTCAAAGGGAAGGAAGACGGAGACTCCGGCGCAGAACCTCCGGCATTCGGACAGCCATAGTTACTACTTGTAGAAAGTTTTCTAATTCAAAATTTAAATACATTTTTATTGTATTTCGTCCATTGAGCAAACTAGTTATGATAATTACCTAAGTATGCCAATATTCTGAATTCGTTTATCACTTCATCTCGGCTTATCCTTTCTATTAGATGTCTCGGAATTACCGGCTTCTGGATAATGAATAATTCAATATGAAAGCATGAAAGTTAATCCTATGCTAAGAGCAGATTAATATGCATCTTAAAATTGGTGCAATATGCAAGTAAATATTGCAATATAATTGCAACAAAATCGCCAAAAAAAAAGAACAGAAATTTGTAACAATACATTATTTTTTAACATTATTAATTTGCAACTTGTATAAAGTTACTTGTATACAAGTTTCAAATTGTATGCAAATTGATCAAATCTGCATACAAGTTACAAGCAAATAGTATGAATATATTATTGTTTTTCTATTTTAATCATTTATTCTATGTAGTTTAATGTGATTCGCAAAACAATGGTTTCATTCAATAAAGGTACGTATGAACTTGTACAGTCACGAGCAAAAACATGTAAACACTTAACAAAATTCAAATGCAATTTTCTCGTACAATACTGTTTTCCATTTTGAAATAAGACTTCTTTCGTAATAGTATGGCTTCCAAAATAGAAGTCTAATGAAAAGGCAAAAGTTTAATCAATATGGTAAGAGAAAATCGCTTTTGAATACTGCTTAGTGTATACATACTATTGCTCGTGACTGTACATTTTGTTTTTTTTTCCAATTCAAGCAACTTGTATACAAATGGGACATCATACTTGTATGCAAGACTGTCGGTGTCGCGGGACTGTCTCATCAGGAAACCGTGACCCTGAAACGTAAAGGGCCGTTGAAGGATCACCATGGATTTTAGTCAATACAAGTCTGATAGTATGCGTGGGATGCCTCATTTGATGATTACTACGATAAAAAAATGCAAGTCTTGCCTAATGGAAACGCGCCATACCATGTACCAGTCTAAATTGTTTATACTTTATTGTTCAGCCAATCATCCCTTATCTCTGATAGGATCAGCAAACGAGAACCTATCAAGCACGCAGAAGGATACAGCTTCAATAAAACATCCCAATCCAGTTGAACGACTTGCAACGGAAGCTGCGGGGTGGTCTTAGTATTCCTAGAACATTTATGATCTGTAACGATCGATTTCCAATCTTTTTATATTGATTATATACTTAAATACAAAGATTCAGGTGTAACTATTTAAAGAAAACATTATATCGCAGAAATATTTAAAACAGTATCTTTTGTTTTTACGTGGTAAATTAGTCTTCCCACCCCGGGCAGGATGGGACAGACTGTCAGACTTGTTCTGACTAAAATCCACGTTGTCCTTCAATAGCCCTGTATGTTCCGGGGTCACGGTTAACTGATAAGACAGTTCCGCGTCCCCGGCAGGCTAATACAGTATCTGCGTTTATTAAGTACGTAATTACATTTAGTTATAGGGCCAGGCGTCCCAAAACGGGTCAAACGACCACTTAGCAATATATCTATTGATTCAGACGATTCAGTTCGTGTATGAATAGAAGAATAGCTAATGACGTCGCTTGAAATGCACGATGTGATTCATTAGGAATATTGCTTAAAGTGGCTGTTTTAGACCCGCAGCACATACCACTGGCAGAACAAAGTTGAGTATAAGCCAGAATGTGAGTCTCGACTATTGCCCCGTCGACCATCATGCTCGTATATTTAGAATTTTGCATTTCATGTGCAAAGTTATATCTACAAAAAAATCTCCGTTCTCCGGTCTGTTCTAAACGTTTTGCGTTTAAATCAAAGTCTAAAAATACTTTTATTCTAACACTAAAGATGCTTAATCATCATTAAACCTTGTAACAAGTTGTAATAACGTAATCATTTTGACAGCAACACATGAGATTCTACACACAAGTGTTATAATGAAACTAGTTCATTAACAAGCTTCATTACCAGTTTCTGACTGACTTAAATTAATTACAAGTGCTTAATTAAGTTGAAAGCAAAAAAAGGAAAAAGTGGTTCTATAAAGATAACATAACACTCCTTTTTTGGGCAGTCGTGTAAGAATTAAAACTTTTTTGTTTGTCGTGAAATGAAGAACTACATTGCGTTATCCGAGTTCTTTGCGAGTTTATAACATACAGAAAATCCGAAAGCAACTTTGAGGAAACTCTTCACACACCAGTCTGGGGTCAGAGTCTCTTTTCAACGGAATTACAAGGAACTTTACACCCTATTCCTGGACACACTACACCCAGTCCTAGAGGTACGTCTTTATGAGCTATTATAAGAAGTAGGTATAATTACAGTAGTAACCAAATACTTGAATCAAAAACTGGGTGTAAACCGCACGATTCCCATTAGATCAATTTTAATTGAACATCAATCAATCATAACGCCTCAAGCAAAATAACTACATTAAGTACCAAATCGAAAGTTTACTCTCATTAAATTAACCCACGGCACTTAAGTGCCATAACTTATAGAATTTAATCATCGCAACCTACTTTTACTTTAACTATACTCGTTCATAAACCAGACCATAAATAAGTAAATTGGCGTCTATAGAAGCAGCTTCCGTGCTCTGTTTCCGTATTTTACATAATATTACATCATGTTTTATAATTTTTGACAGTGAGATGGTATCGAGTGTTGCCATTGTGAAATTATGTAATATTTTTGATGAATAGGTACGTTTTATGCATGTTTTATGTAACTAAAATGTCACATAAATGAAGTAAATGGCGCGTGAGCACGTAGCTTGATTACGTTTGCATGTCATTTGTCTTGTTTATGTCACAGAATGTGATAAAACTTGGACCTCTCATATTATGACCTATTCATCATAAAGTTGCCGACGTTGTCATATCATGTAATTAGTATGCATAATGTCGTCTCAGAACTGTTTATGAGACGACGAAATAAGAGCTATTAGGAAGTTTATTTATATGGATATCATGTTTCATTACTTTGACTTTAAGGTTTTATTACTTGAAAACAAAAAAGTTCACAGTTCTGTCTACGAGTTAACAATATAAGAACTATTGTTATTGTATGTCTGTAATAGTATATGTATATCTAGTTTCATTACCAAGATTATAACGACTAAAGAAAAAAAAGGTAACAATTCAGTTACTTTCAGCTTTTCTTAGCGCTGCGAGCGCGTTGATGTCTTTTGTTCTACAGATTGAATTCGTTACAAAAAATCCTTAATTTTCTGTTTCGAGTAACAGTACTAGTATAAACATAGGTAACGAATATGATATAGTTAGCTAAGGAATCGGAGCCACGGAGCGTGAACCGTGACGCCTCTGGACGACGACCCAGTAGCTGCCACCGAATTTATATCATTCTCTTATCTTGACTTACATGAGTTTTTTGGGGGAATTTGTTTCGGTGGTTTTAGTTTTTTTTTTTTACAGTAGTTTCAAGGGAATGCTTTTAGGGGTATTATAAGTATCATACTATGTATTACATGATTGTTAGTAATTTACAAACTACACTCGCTGCGGGAGTTTGACGAATTAACGATACCTACAACTATCTGTTATTTATTTTCAGTGTAAATAACTAAGAAAATGCGAAAAAAACCTACAACAACCTAACAGATATGTCAATAACTTATTTACCACTCTTTAAACAAAAATTGATTCACAGTTACGTGGCCGTACTTTGCATAATTATGAATTGTTCAAACCTTTCTTATTTCATTGTTATTTTGTCAGTTATCTGTTTGAATATCACCAATAATAAAATAAAACTTTAACTTATAATAAGAAATCTCTCACACGATCTTACTTTTCATAGAAACACTTAGTTTTTATTCAACAACGCTCTGCTATGCCTGAGCAATATTTTATTCAAGCAATCTAGGTAAAAGATAGTCATGATACCAAATCTATTAATTATCTAGACTTGCAATTAAAAATTCTCCTAAGAAATATTAATGGCACCTCGAAGGTCAACCTAGAGGAGGCTGTCTGTGATGTGTACCTTGATTCTACGGCCTCCAGCCAGAGACTTTAAATTAAAAACCAAGCCACCACACGCTAAGGGCGTCAGGGCGTCACTGGGTAAGGGTGGGTAGCCTAGATCTGAATGACTAGTAAGTTGTATGTACGAAATTCTATGCTTGGGTTATCTAAACCCACCAGGACAGGCCTGTTGGTTTAATGGTTAGTGACCCCGACTGCTATGCCGGAGGTCGTGGGTTCGATTCCCAACCAGGACAAATGTTTGTGTAATGAGCACGATCATTTGTTCTGTATCTGGGTGTAATTTATCTATAATATTTATGTATTTAGAAATATATAAGTGTGTTTATCAGTTGTCTAGTACCATAACACAAGCTCTGCTTAGCTTTTTTTTTTTTTTTTTATACGTGGCAAAATCATCAAATGAGTCCTCCAGCCCCGGGCAGGGCGGGAGGGACTGTCAGACTTCTACTGACTAAAATCCACGGTGTCCTTCAGAAGCCTGTTATGTTCCGGGGTCACGGTAAGGAAATAATCCCGCGACCCCGGCAGGCTTTGGCCCTCTGAGAGGGGGGCCCCGTCATTATGCTGACGCTCTTTGAGGCGCGCGTGGGACACAACGCGCCGTCGACCCGGGCATGGTCCATGGTCGGGCAGCGAGTTGCCCTTTACTCGCTGCCCGCATGCCCGCGCCTCAACGACGATATAATACTAGACTACTCATTGCACGATCTAACGAACAAAACTATTCTGCCAACTCGCTGAGGTAATATGTAAGCGAGGGGGGCGGGGTACTGCGTTGTGATTGGCTAACTCAAGGTCTGTTCTGTCTCAACGTATGTTTACGGCTCACAGGATTGGTCGAAATGAGACGGTTATAAGACTTTTTTGCCTAATGTGTTGGCAGACATCGGTCGCCTGTTATTACGAGTCTAGTATTATATCGTCGTTGCCGCGCCTACGGTGGCCGGAGATCGTCTTGCGACGTCCGTCGCCGCGGGCGTGCACCACCGCGGGTGGGGCGGAGGGAGGACACTGTCCTCTCTCGCGCGCGGCCCGCCTCCTCCTTCGCGAGCATTACTGCTTCGCAGAAGGAGGCGACCGCTTCCCACTCCGAAGCTCTGCTTAGCTTGGGACTAGATAGCGTTGTGTGATAGTTGTGGAACATTAAAAAATCCTTTGACGACACGGTTGGCGCAGTGGTTGAGCGATTGACTGTCGCGGTTCGATTCCCGCTAATTTATTGCTTGCTCTATGTTCATCACAGAAGTGCAAGTCTGAACTCAGAATTCTCTCAGTGATTAATTTGAAAATGTCCATTGTCCATCCAGCAAAACAGAACACTTTTTGGATAGTTGAACATTTTTAAAATAATTATTTTGATATTTTTCACCATTTTCGTTCCCCCAATTTGTTTCAAACTTTACACAGGTTTAAATTAGCGTGATCAGACAAACACATAATGCGATATGAATTTATATTTATATTTATTCATAAAGTATCAATAACCTGCTTAAGTATTACATAAATTTAAAACCGAAGAGGTAACATCTTCATTTAGAAATATGATGACATTTATTATTTAATCCTATCATATAATGGCTGTATATAATCTTGCATAGATTATGATCTCCGCTTGGCCGATACTCTATCATTATTACATGATATTTTCCACACGTATTGTGATAAATCAAGCATACTCATAGGTTACTAGTGAAAGTATTGGCAGTATTGTAATTAACAATAGAAATATTACTGCTGAGACATGTTCTCTCAAATAGGAAGCTGTATACAGGTTGATACAGTGTAACACAGAGAGCCATGCTTGGTTTAGAACTCGAAGTTATAATTGTTGAAATGCGATTCCGGAAGAAGGCTTTCGAAATTAACAGCGTCGTTGGTGTCGTGGTCGCAAGACTGACTGCTAAGCGTAGGGTACTAGGGACTATTGGGGCCATTGGGGTTTGTCTAGTAGAAAATCTTAGTAACTGACATCCCGAAGTTTGGAAGTTGGCGGTATGATACCCCCATGCTTCGGAAAGCACGTTTAAGACGTTGCGTTGGTCCTGCACCTCATTTCTATTCTCTATAAGAAACCTCATCGCTGGAGTCTACGATGTGCTCTACGACGAGACGGCATTAAAAGGGTACATATTTGAATATCGAAGATTAAAATATCTACGCTTAAAATATCGATGTTCAAAATATCGAAAATGACAATATCGAATGACCATAAAATCGAAAATTAAAATATCGAAATTTTAAAATATCGAATGATTAAATGATCTACGTCCAATATATCTCAAATCTAAATATCTACAAAAGTTACATCGAAAGATCTAAATATCGAAATACAGATTATCTAATGTCCTAAATATCGAAGTACAGATTATCGAATGTCCGAAATATCGAACCTAACAAGGTAAGTCGACGGAGCCCCGCTTCGCGGGGCTCCTATTTCTGTTTGCAAGGTTTAAGGTAACCTAACACGAAGAGGATGGCGGGGTCTTTCAGACCCCGCCATCCTCTTCGAACCTAACCTCTCCGAGTCGGGGTGCCCCAAGTTTCGAGCTCGCTTCGCTCGCTCTTGCGTCCGCTTAAAACGTCGAAAATATCAACGTTTAATACATCGCAGTTCATAATATCTACGTTAAAAATACCTACTAGTTGAAATATCGAAAAAATAACCACCTACCAAGGTAAGTCGACGGAGCCCCGCTTCGCGGGGCTCCTATTTCTGTTTGCAAGGTTTAAAGTAACCTAACACAAAGAGGATGGCGGGGTCTTTCAGACCCCGCCACCCTCTTCGAACCTAACCTGTCCGAGTCGGGGTGCCCCAAGTCCCGAGCTCGCTTCGCTCGCTGTTGCGTCCTTAGTCAAATTACTGATTACTTACTACCCAACAAGGTAGCTGGATGGACTTCGGATGCAAGAGCGAGCGAAGCGAGCTCGGAACTTGGGGCACCCTGACTCGGACAGGTTAGGTTCGAAGAGGATGGCGGGGTCTGAAAGACCCCGCCATCCTCTTCGTGTTAGGTTACTTTAAACCTTGCAAACAGAAATAGGAGCCCCGCGAAGCGGGGCTCCGTTGACTTACCTTGTTAGGTTCGATATTCGATAATCTGTACTTCGATATTTAGGACATTAGATAATCTGTATTTCGATATTTAGATCTTTCGATGTAACTTTTGTAGATATTTAGATTTTAGATATATTGGACGTAGATCATTTAATCATTCGATATTTTAAACTTTCGATATTTTAATTTTCGATTTTATGGTCATTCGATAATTTAATTTTCGATATTTTAAACATCGATATTTTAAGCGTAGATATTTTAATCTTCGATATTCAAATATGTACCCTCGTCAGCCTATAATGTTCCCACTGCTGGGACACAGGCCTCCTCTCTGTGAGAGGGAGTGGGCCATAATCCACCACGCGGGCCCAGTGCGGGTTGGTGAATGTCACATATTTTTAAAATTTTTGGTTCTAGGACATGCCGGTTTCCTCACGATGTTTTCCTTCACCGTTTTGAGAGCAGTGGTGATGAAATAAATTACATAAAGTAATGCGCCTGGCGGGGTTCGAACTCACGACCTACAACTCGTAAGTTGGAACCGATATCACTGGGCCACCACTGCTCTCCTTGTAGGAAATATAGCACTCCGGATCTCTCTCTGGTTGTGTCGGATTGCCGTCTCATCGGACTATTAGTGTAAAGGGAAGAGACACAGAGGGTGCATCTGTGACTGTGTACACACTTGTTTACTTTCAAATTCCTTGCGAGAACTGTAAGGCCGAGACTCCACCAAAGCTGTGCAAGTTGAGACATGTTTTGAACAACCAATAGAATTGCGTTGCGGAGTGGAGCTGTGTCAATAACGCAATTCTATTGGTTGTTCAAAACACGTCTCGACTCCGCACAGCTCGACACAGCTTTGGTGGAGTCTCGGCCTAACACAGCACGACTTTTTTAACCCAAGACGCTTTACATGGTTTTGTTTCGAAAGCGCTAGCGTTCGGCACAAAACAATTAGGACTGAATGTCTTTTTTTTAACACAGCAATTAATTTCATTCTAGAGCAGGATAAAGCTACCAAAAACATCTAACTGTACCTATCACTTTCTTTAAAGATATAGTGTTAAAGATAAAGTCTTAAACCGCTAGAGAAACTTGCGAGTATCCACAAACTCTTCACATTTTATCGGTTTTCCCCGCTTTCAAAATAATAGTGACACATAAAACACGCTAGTGGTGAATACTGGAAATAATTTACCGACCGCTTATTTACGTCAAACGCATCGTATCTAACACATATTTTACTGTTTATTTCTAAAGACTGCAATTCTGTGCCGTGGTTTCTTAGTTTTATAATTGAGCAAACACATGAGGCGGGGTTATCAAATCTATACTTTATTACTTTGCGATTATAAGGCTGAAGAGTTTGTTTATGTTTGTTTGAACGCGCCAATCTCAGGAAGTCTTCCTGTTTTGAAATTTCCAAATTGAAAAATCCATCTATCCATCCATCATTATATGTCGAATAGTCTATTATTGAGGAAGGCTTATTAGAACATCAAGCTGCGGCCAAAAGGAGCCCAGGTAGCCTACCATGAACTCTTAATACGATCCAGTTTAGGCTGTAGGAAAGAGATGGCGCTAGAAGACTTGTATAGCTCTGTCTCTTTCCCACAGCCTAAACTGGATCGCGTTAAGAGCTCGTGGTATAACCCCTGGCCCCTGCTCGGCTACTTTTGGTGTAAACGCGGGGAACAGCTAGTCCTTAAGGTACGCTACATCACACCTGCAGTTTAGAACGGATTGATTTGAACGGTATTATAACGGTTTTGAGATCTATCTGTAAGCATGCTAACGTTTTGCTAGTTATACAGAAAATCTGGTGAAGCAAAGGGTTCTTTGCCATAGATCAGGCACAGACATATTGAGATACTGCCTAGTAGTAATTTTCTCGATTCAATAAAAATCAATCTAGCATAAAAATATGGAATCTACAGACAAAAGATAATGAGTTTCTTAATTAACAATCAACCCTCTTATTAGAACTGAGTCATTATGCCAAAGAAAATAAAAACAGCTCGAGAAAGCCCGCGTGTCACTGAGTGTTACTAAGAATATCATATAAAAACTGTGATTAATAGTTTCTCTGACTATTAAAATATGATTAGAGCCGTGAGACGTAAAAATTAGCGATTGGCAATAAAAAGTTAAAAGCTTTGCGTATTTGACCTTCTTTTTAGCGACAATAAGTGAAATGAGAACAAAAGTACAGCGCTGCTCTATGGATCTTTTGGCGCCAAAAATGTTGACAGATGATATTTTTCCAAATTACTGCATGATGGGCTTTTCTTGATAAAAATGTCTCTGATCTACTACTACACATTGAATTTTAAGTCTTTTACATTTAAATTTAATCCTTTTAATCACGTAACGTCGTGTCATACCGCAGGTTTAGCGAGCTTGAAATACAATTAATTCAGAGAGGTCTCTTCTCACTTATTAAATGTGTAGGTATTTTTATTGAAATGAGTCTAAGCTATATTAGGTAGGTACTTATAATGTTATTCAACCAAACATACACGTACCTATATCACAGATATTTATAGAATAAATAGCTTTTAATTGTTTTAATTTGCATATAAGAAATTAGGTGCAACGTTGCCACTTTACGTAATATTGGTTAATTAATTAATCATCTGTAATTATAGTGTGTTGTGGCTATAATAGCGCTATTCTTTATAAGACTCACCGCCGAGGCAGCGATAAATCTAGCTACGAATTATTTTTGGTAGATTTTGAACTTTGTGCTCACTCTGAGGTATAAAGGCAACAGCTACACTTAGGGTTGCCAGATTGTTTCTTCCTGTTATCGGGATCAATAACCGATTTTTCGGGATTTTAGGACTTTGGTCGGGAGAAATAAAAAAATAAGTTAATAATATTAACTTGGTTCACTGAACTTAGATTTAGATGACGACGTAACGCTACACAGATACGACTCAACTCAGACGGAGTGCATTGCAATGTTTTTTCTAGTGTCCGACCGAAACTGATTTTTCAGTCGAAACCGAAACCGAACTTTCGGCCTTGCTCTCAGTTTCGTCCGAAACCGAAACCGTAACATTTACAATTTTTTTTCTCAAATTTATTGTTTTTTTTTTTACATTTGTTAACACGTAAGAAAAAGTATCAATGTACAGGGCGAATTTTTCCGAAAACTAAAACTGCGTCATTGGATTTTAGAAAAATCAATATTCGTAGCCAGGAATCGAACCCGCTAATTTTGGAAAAAAAATCACAACTTGTATTATTTCACCATTCGATAGTTTCTAATAAGGATCAAATTCAGGGAAGTAATGAAATACGGCAAACTTATGAATAGATGATTTTTAAAAATTGCTGTTTTTCTATGTTATAAATTTAACTTTTACTAAGCCATAAAAGTTTCGGCTATATGTTGGCTGAAACCGAAACTAAGGCCGAAACCGAAACCGAAACTGAAATTTGGGTCGGTCACTAGTTTTTTCGCTCTGCGCCAAGCGCCCAAGTGGTTTGCAAGTTTCGTTTGACGAAAATGTGAACTTAAAAATTGTCGAACTTGTTTTTCGGGAGATTATTTGCTTTGTCGGGAGTCGGGAGGACATACAAAAAATCGGGAGAATCCCGCCAATTCCCGACCGTCTGGCAACCCTAGCTACACTTTCCAGGATTTAAACAAAAAGTGCCTTAAATCGGTGGCTGGTAGACCCAGCATCGGAAAGAATAAGAACAGCAAATAATTGATATCCTCGCTGCAAAAGTTCGTCTGTGTTGAAGTTTTTTTCAATTGTATAGGAGAGAATTATGGAAAATGAGATCATTGAATTCTCGGGTTGTTAAGAAGAGAACAGATCTGTTTATTTTTTCATTCAAAATTTATGAATGAACAATAATTCCTTAATTCTAATCTGAAAATACCCATTATCTAGGAATCTGACGACAGTCAAGATATCTTTAAATCACAGGGGATAATTTAATATTACCTTATATGTATTATGTAATTTCCCGCCGCGAATGATGATAAACTCTCCATAATAGTACCTACGATAAATAAAAACCAAGTATTAATTGGCTATACTACAAGTAAATTGGCAACATTAGTAAATAAGTTAAAGTAGGCGAGAAAGTATTGCCATTATTGGACATTTATTCTGCTTAATTAGCGTTTCAAGTCGTTTTAAAACTAGTTTAATTCTGGGACTGGTTGCAGAGGAAACAATTGCTGGCCGACTAGTAGTGTGTCCTTCAAGACGAGCTTTTTATCGACATTTGGCAAAAACACGCCCCACTGCAAATGTTAGGTTTTAAAAATGATGTTTCTCCATATTTTAGATGTGCCTTACATACTCTTCGGTCCTCTTAATATGTACCTATTCGTAAACGGGAGTACCCACAAAGTTTTTGCTTTACGTTAGATGGATATCTTAGGTTTGTTCTATCTATTATGCACATCGTTTTCAACTGTAGCTTATTGGAAGATTTTGTGACTATAATTAAATGAAACATATATCCTTATCGAAACTGCAGGTTCCTTGATGCGATTATCTAATCGGTCAAAGTTTTATTATATTGTATGTCAGTTATTCGTAGAGTGCTGTTTGTGGAACCTAACAAATACAATCTAAACAAACTGGACCAGTCTGGACTAACTGCGCCTACTAGTTTTAATTGTTTGTCACAATCAGCTCTGAATTTGGATCTGGGTTTGATCAAAGCTAGAATTTATTGCTATAGAACCAGGGGGGCCTGTTATTATTACTCAATTTACCCAGATTTTTTTCATAACGAGAGTATCTTCATTGCTACTAAACCTAGTAAGTATCTACAACCAGGGGTAATAAAATAAATATTTAAAAAAACAAAAAACCCGACTGCGTAACAAAAACTAAAAAGAAAGAAACAAGCCCAGTAGTTTAGAATTCACTCATTCACACTCACAGTCGGGGCCCCTTGGGAAGATTTGATTGGTATAATTTGAATGGGCCCCGACTGTGTATATATACATACATACACTCGAAAAACATAACCCTCCTGGCGCAGTCGGGTAAAAATATAAATATGTATTAGCTCCTACCGGCTACCTGTTCGCTTTTTTAACGACATAATATGTCTTCGATTTCTTAACGGCAGATTGACTTCGAAAAATTTTATAAGTTGTTTACTGAGTTGGTGCATAAAATCACAGTATATAAAATTAATTGTTGCAAAAACCGAACCTGATTCGGTTAAAAAAATGATTTAATTTCCTATCGACGTATAGAACAAAATTGTGTTTTTAGAGACATTTTTTGTTCTGAAACTGTTTAAATTGCTTCAAAAAAGTTTGACAAACCCATAAACGATTAAACATCTAATAAAAACGCAATAGTGAAAGTGCGTAAATGTTACGAAAAACTACGTCTTGTCCGCTTGGCACGTAATTAATCATTCTTAGGCTTTTTACGTCCAAATATTTTCAACGCATTCTTCTCGCGCGGCGCGGCGGCTCATTCATCAGCAATGATTTATTTACTAACAAAAATGGTGAGAATCAGTTCATTATTATGAGATGTTGAGTCAGGGTTAGGTCTCGGATTTCAATGGTTTTGTGAAGTGTTTAGAACTCTGACTCATGAGTAGGTGGTGGTAGTAATCAGAATGCAATCAAAGTAACATTGACTTTGATTGATTTGGTTTTGAATTCTATTTGGTCCTTGAATCCTAAACGGAAGAAAAAATACGGTACCTACCTGTCACAAATTTCACGTATGCAGATAAATGGTGTAATGACGTCAAATATACTTCAGAAAGCCTGAATTTTTCTGTTCATCAACCTCGAAGTACTAGGAAAACATAAGTACAGAGGAGCTGAACACGACAAGAACAAGTAAGTAGTAAAGCAAAATGTTATCATTATGGCATCTGCGTCCGCGCGGACGGCGGCCGGGCTATTAGCGTCAGGTAAATGAAACGTAAAGTCCTGGGCACCGCATTATAAATTCCTCACGCCAGCAAGGCAAAAACGTCACGAGGAATCCGCTCGCGATTGCCCAAAGCTTTTTTGTATTCTAAGCAGTGTTCATGTTAATGCGAAGGTTCTAAGCTGGATTCTGGCATGTTTGAATTGGACAATGCTTTTATGGTAATAATATCCTTGTCCGAATATTTAAGGCGTTGTTGGGTTTTATACGAGACATTTTTTTAATGCTCTTTCTTGTAGATTCAAAAAGATAAAGGTCATTCATTACTTTATCTTCTGATTTGTTTTATTTTCGTCATGTATCATTCGATCCATTTTCAATAACTAGGTATTGTGAAAAACCGGTTAAAATTGGGGCATTTTGGGATGTGTTGTGTACGTATAGAGCCTCGTATTATTATTTTGATATTTCCGGTTTGAGGCACGATTTGATTGTATTGGTGTGGTTTTATATTCCCTCGCTTTTTGTCTATGGATTTAATTTTTTGAAAAGACGCCGCCGCCCTAAGGAAGAATAGAAGGGTGTTAAATTTTGCGCAAAAACAAACGGTTGTTTTTTTTTTCTAGATGGTAATTATGCACCTACGCACAGCACAATGCTTTGTTATTTTAAGCGAACGTTTCTAAGCGTAAAGCGGTTAACACCAACTTAGGTACATATTTAAACCTTGATAGCCACCGGCAATAAACTTATTGCTCTTAAATCTAACCACAAAAGCTTGCAAACTTACAGTAGGCTTCGGCAGTCGATGTTCCTTTACAAGTCCGATTACCATCCCGTATTCAAATTTTATAGCATGGAATAATAATATCCACTGGACAATAAGCACTTTTTTATCACTTCACATAAAGGTAGCACTAGTACAAGTGAGAGCATCAACTAATGTCGTGTGAAAATCGCGGAATCACGACTGAATATTGTAGCAACGTCTAACACGCGAAGAATATGTATTGAGACTGGCGTGCGCATGTCGCGCCTGGAAGCGTTTGCGCAGCCTTCGCCGGTGGAAAGTTCATCGAACGAGTAGCTCCCGCGCGAAGTGAGACGTGCGATCACATGAGAAAAAGCCTCCGAGAAAATTGTACTCACCTGTCTATACAATCAAATGGGATTTTATAGGTTTGTGTGCTGCATGCGTGCATGCGCGAATGCAATGAATGTGTACTAGGTTGCATACATGTTGCATACAAAATGATTGAGATGTAGTAGTAAGTGTGTATGGTTCATCAGTGGTTAAATTAAAAGCCTTTATAGGTTAATTCAGAGTTTTTCGATGAAAATGTGCACAGACGCCAGCACATAAACCTTCTCCAATCTGCCAATTTTTGTCAATCGAAAATAACCCTGAAAATATCTAAAACGCAGGCGCGCAGACGCGCCAATTGCTGCGTTGAACAGAACGTTATTTTATCTACGAATAACCAGCTGTCATTCTATCTGTCAAATTTGTCATCAGTCCGGATGCGAATCGTGACGATCGTGACTTTCAATTTCTTGCAAGTTTAAGTGAATATCTATTTGTTTTCTATACCTAAGTGTTGCGTGGACATAATCCATAATGCCTAAGGTTTCAGGTAAATACTAAAGTTATATGCTTGGTACTTTCAGAAAATGCTACATCATTATTTTAACGTTGAGGTTATAGCTTTTCTTAACTGTCAATTTAAACTTTGATATTTTTATTTATTTTACTCTTGATAATCGAGTAATAAGCTTCAAAATCTTGGTTATTACACTCGTAACAACAATATAATAAAACTAGGATTGGGTATGAAAAATGCATCGTCATCACCACGGCCTCTATTTGCCCGTAAATCATACCCGGCTTTTATGATGTTTTCTTGCATATAAAACCTCATTTTACTTTTAGCATCGTAAAATGTTTGCAGAATGGTTTTTTAAACTGCATGCAATCTTTATAACGCGAAAGTTATAGAATATTTTATTAAAATCTTTGTATACCATGTTCATGTTTTTATACAAAAACAAAAGAACCTAATAATCTCACTGAAAAACTTCACATTTAGGTAATAATACTATTACTCTTATAGTCCACACATGCTTCAACAAACTGTAAAAATGATAAAATGCAACTAATTAAAATCATTCTACATTCCTAGTTTGTTTTATAAAAGCAATTGCAAGGTCTCAAATCTTAAAAGGATAAAAATGCCTAACAATGCCATTTAAGTCAAAAAACATGCTCGCCAATACCAGTATAGTAATTAATCATCATAGCGATTACAGTAAAGGTAAAATGGGGCAAGGAGTTGTACCCTGGAGTGGAGGTGAACACGGATGATGATCCTGTGGTGTTCAAGGCACAGATCTTCGCTCTCACCGGTGTGCAGCCCGAGAGACAGAAGGTGGTCTGCAAGGGAGTCACGCTGAGGGATGACTCTTGGTCCAACTTTAAACTAACTAATGTAAGTTGAAGTGAATCTATTTTTATTTTCTTTTAATCACCACTTCTTTTTGCCGTGGAGTCAAACAAAAGCTAAAGATCACCACCTGCAAGGATCCTTACATACTCCACTGGACTCATCCATGTCTATGGTTGTGGGACTGTCAAACAGGATACTGTGGCCCTGGAACACAAAGGGCAATTGAAAGAATAGGGTGTATTATTAGTCAGTAAGAGTGTCATTCCTGCCCCACCCAAGGCAGAAAGACTCATTTAATGATTATTGTCCATACAACTGGCAAAACAAGTGTGTCAGTTGTGAGTTCTATGAACAGACCTTTTTAAAGAATCTCACCTCTTTATCTTTTATTAGAATCATCACTTTATAAATTATAAAAGGGTATTTGACACAACCAATCAATTGAAATACTTTATGGGAGCTATCAAAACTCAATCCTCCCATACTTAGGTCCGTATTACAAAACGTCACTCAATACGCAAGCATTACTTAAAACTAGATTCAAGCCATTTGATTGGTTGAAACTAGTTTTAAAGTTACACTTGAGTTTTGAGGTGCGTTCTGTAATACGGGTCTAAGTATTGTAATAGCAAACTGTGACATTACCAATGGAAATGTATAGCTTCTCGTGAAATACTAAAGTTAGATTTTAAGCTACTCTATTGAATTGTGCATGCGGAGTCGTGTCACAGTGTGTATTGACCCTAACAGTCTTTTGAACGTAAATTGAGTTTTTGAACATTATGTAATTAAAAAACATTAATTATGTTTTAGAATTATTGGTTAATTTAATAGTGTCAAATACCTAATTATTCTTCTTTTTTGTGCGAGTGTAGGTATAAACTAAACCTACCTTATTTTCAAACAAACTTAATCTAGCACAATAGACAGGTAGGTACTGAAACCATAGATTAATTGGCAAGAAACAAGTTTGAGTATTCATTTATTTGCAAATTAAATGAGTGTAAAGAAAAAACTTAAGAAGTATTTCTCAAAAAGAAACTTGTAGCAGTAATTTATGCTTATTCAAAAGTTGTTTGTTGTGAACAATAAATCACATCAGATATTAATAAAATACACATCTGCATTCCAATTAACATTATGGTAACTTGTTTATGTTGCAAATTTCCAAAATCTTATTTTTATACATCTAAACTTACTTCAATACTCTCCAAAAATAATGCGCAAAATCTATAAAACAAAATTTCTGAAAACTATATATTCCTGAATGCTTAAAAAAAAACTAAGAAAGGATTCTTAAAATTAATGTAATCAATTAAGACTGTTGTCTACCGAGCGCTCGTCCATACTAAAAGAGAAAACGTTTTCCTACCCCTAAATGTTATCCTATCTCAATGATTTTTTAGAATGCTTGTGACACTGTAAAAAACTAGGTTTGTAGGTTTTCTTTTTTTCAAAATTTATAATAGTTTGAAAGTAACAGGCGCCTAAAAGTTACTATTTTTATGACAAAATCTTCATTAAAGTAAAACCTTTGTATTTTAAAAACAAAGAAGTTTTAGAATAAAAGCAAATCCTACAAACCTAGAATATAATATGCTGAAACGATTGACACTAGAATTTAGAGATTGGACGTGATTTAGTATGTGAAAAACGTTTTCTCCCGAGAGACAAATTTCATATAAAAAATACTCACAGTCAGCCGCGAGCTGCAACGCTCTCTATCGCACGATCGGGGGTTTTTCAACGAGCGAGAGGGACAGCACGAGTTTTTCTAAATACCATTTTTTTAAAAAGGCAGCCGCTATACAATCCTCTTAATCATGCAGCCGAGCTATCAACATTTTTGTCTAGGGAGTCGGAAAAATAAAAGCGTGGTGGCCAAATCTGACTAAGAAAGACATTAGTGAGTGAAGTTGCGGGTAGAAGCTAGTAAACAATATATATGTGGCTAAACGTAAAAAATGAGCACTACTGTTGATGACCTGTGTAACCTTGATATTCAATGTAAACAAGGGTAATGACACATTTCGTTATTTAAATACCACATTATGTAGTTTTAAATAAACAATAGCTTAAGGATTATCATAAAACCGCAAAACCATTTATGTATACAAAAAAAATGAATAAAGGAGATGTTTCATTTTTGTATCGGACTCTGCCCATAACTAGTACCTTTAAGGAAAGCTGAGAAACTATATAACCCCAAAGTAGAATTTAGTAACATTTTAAGGGTTTTGTACTCAAATGGTAAAACGGCACCCTGCTACTACTGAGACTGCTGTCTCATCTGACTGTCTGTCTGTCACCAGGCTGTATCTCATGAATTGTGATAGTTAGGTAGTTGAAATTTTCACAGATGTTGTATTTCTATTGCTGCTATAACAACAAATACTAAAAAACATTAAATTAAATATTTAAGGGGCTCTCTCACAGATAATGACTTTTCTTGCCATTTTTATAGATAATGGTAAACAACCCTTTATGCGCGAGTCCGAGTTGAACTTGCCTGGATTTAAAACAACAAAGTACTGTTCTAGAATGCTCTGGTGCTGGTGATGGGCAGCAAGGAGGAGGATGTGCCAGCCGCTCCTGTGGAACAGACGCGCTTCGTTGAGGACATGAACGAGGCGGAGCTAGCTACTGCTGTGAGTATTACCGGAGAACATTTTGCCAACGGCACTTATTTCCAAAATGAAAGGAACTTCTTCTACATCCTTGGTGTGAGGGAAACAGAGAGTGCAACGGTGTTTACACACGTACATACACCCATATATAAGAACACACATACACACACCCATACATAAGATCACACATACACACACCCACAAATAAGAACCAACACTCACACACACACTTATACACTGATTGACCTGACAGGATGGTGGTCTAGCTTGCAGTCAGCCTTAGAGAGGCCTACTAAGGCCACCCATCAGATCCAGAACCATCAGCACCAGTTACAAGTAACCTGTGGTGGTGTTGCTCAAGCTCAAATACAAAAGTATAAATAATATTTTGGTTTTGTTGCTTCAGATGGACTTGCCCGAGGGTCTGATCAACTTGGGTAACACATGCTACATGAACGCCACAGTACAGTGCCTGAAGACAGTTCCTGAACTTAAGAATGCCTTACTTAGTTATGATAAGTGTAAGTAATAATTTTTCACTGATCACAAGAGCAAAATATAGCAGAGCTGATGAAAATGCTCTTGTTATCTCTAATTTGCATTTCAGACTTATTTGTAGAAATTGTAGATGGTAAGGAAGTAACTACTGATCATATGTCTTCCTCTGAACCAAATCAAGGCGAATGATGTATTTTTTTGCACTGACAGAAAAAGAGCTTTCAGCTATTTCTAAGGGACTCAAACTCCGCGGGCATGCGGGCAGCGAGTAAAGGGCAACTCGCTGTCCGACTATGGACCATGCCCGGGTCGACGGCGCGTTGTATTCCACGCGCGCCTAAAAAGACCGTCAGCAAGATGACGGGGCCCCCTCTAGAGGGCCAAAGCCTGCCGGGGTCGCGGGACTTATCTGATTACCGTGACCCCGGAACATAAAGGGCTATTGAAGGACACCGTGGATTTTAGTCGGTACTAGTCTGACAGTCCCTCTCGCCCTGCCCGGGGTTCCAGGACTCGTTTGATGATTTTACCATGATAAAAAAAAAGGACTCAAACTCATTTTGTGTGACTTCAGAAGTATTCCTTAGGTATTAACTAACGTCAATTATGTCAACAGCATCGGGCGGCGGTACAGCCGGAGAACTAACCTCAGCTCTGAGCGACACCATGTCGGCACTAGAGGGTGGCGGGGCGGGGGCGTGCGCCGGCGCCGCGGCCAAGCTGCTGCGCGCGCTGCACGCCACCGCCCCGCGGTTCGCAGAGCGCGGCGCGGGCGGCGGCCTGGCGCAGCAGGACGCCTCCGAGTGCTGGACTGAGATCATACGAGCGCTGCAGGCGAGGCTCCCGGCTGCACCTAACACGCCACCAGAGAGGTAGAAAGACTATACAAGTGGCCTACCATGACGTCTGACTTAAAGCCACAGTAGTTCCAGGGAGGGTATGAGACAGAGCTATACAAGTCGTCTTGGCGCCATGTCACTGGAACTACTCTAGCTTTAAGACTACCAGAATAGATAAACTTCTGATTGGATTCTAACTTTTATATCTTAAATATAAGCTATAGAAATCTAACTGAGATTTTGTTTATACCAAGCTTTTGTATCCTCTATTTAGAAAAAAACAGTCTTTTATGATACTCAAAATTAAATTTTTTAAATATTTCTCCGAATGTATAATTAAAATGTGAAATATTAATATGTATTGACGAATATTGTACAATATTGTGGATGTATTATTTGTCAGACATGAAGATATGATATTTATGTCTAACAAATAATGAAATGAAATATAGTAATATTAAACAAAAAAAAAACTTGAGTGGTGTCAAGGGACACCCGGATGGAACGAAGTTACTGTATACACTCAACAAAAAAAAATCGTCGCGACTCCACTCCGCTCCGCTCCAATCCACTCCAATCCGCTCCGCTCCAATCCGCTCCTCTCCGCTCCGCTGCGCTCCAATCCGCTCCAATCCGCTCCACTCCACTCCACTCCACTCTTTGAGCTCTAGCACCCTTTCGCAACGCGCGATAAGGAACTTCGTTCCAAAAAGTGTCGTGACAACTTTTCGTAAGAATTTTTTCCGTCTAGCCCCCTTTCACAACGCGCGATAAGGAACTTCGTTCCAAAAAACTTATCTTAACGGAAGTATATTTGACAGCTATTTATGACTCTGCCAATATCCAAAAACCTCACAGCTCAAATCAATCAAATCTAATAAAGCCAATGGGGGAGTTTTCATTGGCTATATTATAAAGTTTTTAACAATTTTGAAATAGACAACCAATTCAAGTAACATTCTTTCATCAGATCATCAGTAATCGAGCAGTACTTCGGTGGTACTCTAGACGTGGAGCTGGTCTGTTCTGAGGCTGATGAGGCTCCCTCTCGCACCAAGGAGACATTCTTGCAGCTGTCCTGCTTCATCTCGCAGGACGTCAAATACCTGCAATCGGGATTAAGATCTGTGAGTTTTGAGCATCAGAAATCACAATTCAAAAGTAGCAAGTGGCAAAAAATATTGCAAAGTGAAAAATAAAAAGCTTTGATTTAAGTTTTATATGTATATTTACACGCAATCATGCCTGCGTCGCGCTTTCGTACAGATTTCTGAGGAAAGAAAAATTCGGATGCGAGTGGGACTCGAACCCGCGTCTTCTGGAGCATCATCATCATCAGCCTATAATGTTCCCACTGCTGGGACACAAGCCTCCTCTCTGTGAGAGGGAGTGGGCCATAATCCACCACGCGGGCCCAGTGCAGATTGGTAGATGTCACATGTCTTCGAATTTTTGGTTCTAGGACATGCCGGTTTCCTCACGATGTTTTCCTTCACCGTTTTGAGAGCAGTGGTGATGAAATAAATTACACAAAGTAATGCGCCTGGCGGGGTTCGAACCCACGACCTACAACTCGTAAGTCGGGACCGATACCACTGGGCCACCACTGCTCCGGATCTTCTGGATAAGCCTCACCGATTAGACCATCGCGACCACACTTTTGAATCTAGTCTAGTCTGGTGCACTTATCCAGAAGACGAGGGTTCGAGTCCCACTCGCAGCTGAAGTTTCCTTTCCTCGGAAAGCTTTGATTAAAACTTATCCTAATTCAATATATATTTTTTTTTACAGAAAATGTCAGAGCAAATCACAAAAATGTCACAGACACTAGGAAGAGATGCGATCTACACGAAAACAGTAAGTGAAACCCATTATTACCTATACAACATGGATTTTGTACTACAATTCTGCCTCAGTCATTATCCTATCAAAAAACTTATTCTTCTATTCCCTAATCGCTTGCAGAGCAAAATCAGCCGTCTGCCAGCATACTTAACGGTGCAATTCGTGCGCTTCTACTACAAGGAGAAGGAATCCATCAACGCCAAGATCCTGAAAGACGTGAAGTTCCCTCTAGAGCTGGACGTGTACGACCTGTGCTCGCCCGAGCTGCAGGAGAGACTCATGCCCATGAGAAACAAGTTCAAGGTAAATAGGTAAAATAGGCAAGATAAATGAAACAAAAGAAAATCTTATTAGTCCATCAGATAGGCTATTAAAAATTATTTGACTCGTATTTTTTTTTTTTTGTTTTCAATTTCCACCGCGGCGCGAAACTGTGGGCACATTTCAATAGAATGTCTCAAAATCAATTTTTTATTACTTTGCAAGTTACACATTTCACCGAAGACTCGATAGAGGGCTTCTGGTACCTCCGTTCCGGTACCTTTTAAAAGCGACTCAAAATCATACTTTATTACACTACACGAAAAGATAAACATTTTTCATTATTGTCGCGTTGCATCTCGGTATGAACTGACCCTTATGGAATCTAGAATTGACGAAGTTAGGACGCTAAAATTCACAATACGCCACTTATATAAGGGCGATACTCTGTCAGATAGCCACTATGGTCACAAAGTGGGCCGAACTTGCTATTTTAAAGGTCCCTTTTTTGCTGTGATGCTATTAAATACTAGACGTATGCACACCTCACGTTAATTCTATTATAATTTACAATAGTTTTTCGAAATGAAATAGCGCGAAATTTGCTTCGCCTCCACAAACTCTTCATAAAGAAATAAATTAAAATACATTTTCTTTCATAGGAAATTGAAGATGCCAATGTGGAGTCATCGCTAAGTACAAAGAGTCACGGCGACAGTTCAAAGGAAATTAAGAAAAAGGACCCGACGAGGGCTGTACCCTACTGGTTCCCTGATGGTAGGATACTCCGCTATTTTTCACCTTTTTTGGCACACACACTTTTCCAATAGCAACTGAGTGTGGCAAACGATTGACATAAATAGATGCCCAATAGGGGTCCATATTGGCTCACCTAAAGTTGTTTACCCGAAATTGTTCTTCCTAACGATTTGTAATCCGAATGATCACTCTTCCTAAAATTTTTCATCCTAAAGTTTTTATTCATACTTTTTGTAGTGCTACCGGCGATGTTCATAACACTCATTTTTCCGAAAATTGTTATCAATAATATCGTTATTGTAAATATATTGAAACTCCTACTGTTTTTTATCATAACGTTTTTATCCCTAAACATTATTACAGTGATATTTTTATTTAGTCATTTTACTGGATTTAGTCAAACTAAATCCAGTAAAATGTCGACAATTTAGTCAAACTAAATAAAGTAAAATGTCGAGAAAATTCGACGGAGCACCGCTTCGCGGTGCTCCTACTTCTGGGTGGTTTAAAAAAAAATAACCACGAAGGGGATGGCGGGATCTTTCAGACCCCGCCATCCCCTTCTAACCTAACCTGTCCGAGTCGGGGTGCCCCCAGTCGTTTTTGGTCAGAGTGTCGTGTTGGGGTCACTATGAAAAAAATACTGGCGACAAATTTCCAGGTTGCGCTCGCCGGCCGCTGCCGCGGCACCGCTCGCTTTGCTCGCTCGAATCGCGAGTAGCTGGTCACAGTTCTAACCTAACCTAACGTATAGATATCTTTTCAGGTACACACCGCTTTAAATAAAATTAAGAAGACGCTTTAACTAATAAAAAAAAACAATTCAGATAATTAGTGAGTGCGAAGCAAGCACTTCCTCAAGTATACGTGCTAATATGCCAACAAAATAAAAATGAATCTAAACAAAAAAGATATGACTTTGAATAATAGTGTAAAAGAAGGTTATGTTGAGAAAATATAGGAAAACAAATAATAGTATAATAGATGTTTATTGCTACCGATATTATGAAGTCGAATGATTCGGAATTACGAATATTAGTGACAGTGCAATTAGGAGTTGTGATCATTAGGATTAAAAATGTTAGGAATACAATTTTCGGGTTTCCGATGATCGGAGTTTAAATTTTAGGTGAACTTTGGCGCGCCCGCCCAATAGCTGTATGTCTAAAGTGAAGATCAGGTACAGCAAGAGACGGAAGTTTATATGCGACTGGCTTTTTCGTGTCAAAATTCTTGAAGGGGTCAAGTTGAGTTTAATGTTAAGTCAAAATCATCATGCTTTGCAATGTTCCCACTGCTGGGACACAGGCCTCCGCTTTGTGAGAGGGACTGGCCCATAATCCATCACAAGTCAAAATATGTTTTAATTTTTCTGCACCACTCATTAATCACGTAGTTGTTCCATGAGTACATTCATAACAATCTTGAGTCCAATGTGTATCGGAGAGGCAACCGGATGAGCAAGTAATAATTTCGGCTTTGGAGTTTTTGGCCAGCTCCCATCTATAGAAGGTACATCTCTGTCGCTAGCAGACCGTACATTATAGGCTACGTTGGTGGGGACGATCAAATCGATCGCGGCGCGCCATGTGACAGAAATGTGAATCAATGACCCAAACCATGCAGTATTTGTCAAGCTTGATTGCACTACAACCTTCTCAAGTACTTTTTTAGGTTTTAATTAATTTTTAATTTAAAGCCGAAAATGTTGATAAATATCTAGTTGGCGAGAATAGGGGGTTTCACAGCGAATTTTAACCGTCAGAGGCGTTACAACCGCATAACGGTAACAACGTCAAGTGTAGCTTCGAGTATGTAATGTATGTCAAGTTAATCATACAGTAAATGACATCATGCGCTGGTAGCGCCATCTGAGTCGAGCTTCGCATGAAACCTCCCATTGGCAGATTTTATGGCCCCCAGTGATGTGGTTACTAGGCGAATCATAGCTCTTATGCGCCAGCCAGACTATGCTCCTCGCACTGCTCATCGCTCTGCTCCTCGCGCTGCCGTGATTTGCCGCGATGTTGCCCTCTCTGCCCACACACTGCTCTACTCGCGCAATTTAATCGCGACGCTCCTCACTTGTCATTTGCCTAGGTGAGACAATGGACGTTGAAACGGTGGCAGCGTGCGCGCTATGCTTTTTTAGTATAGCTAATTATATTAAAAAGAAATATACATCGTCGTCGTCGTCCGTGGACAACAAATCAATAAACATTAACACTTTTTCATTTGACCATTCCACGCTTGGCGACGACATAATTTCCAATTTTACAAACGCGTGCGTCTTGCGCGACCGCTCGATGCGGACTGCGGCCGCGCGATTATGTGGCCAGCCACTCGCACTCGTATTGCCGGTCCTTTGACTCGCGCGCAAAAACCGACAAAATAGGGAGCAGTGGGCAGGACGAGGAGCATGACGTGCGTCATGACGAGTAATGTTGCCACACTATGTCTCTGCCTCCTTTCCTCGTTACTTCCCATGCCACTCGTCGAGTGTGTGGCAGGCGTATTACAACGTATAGGCTACTTATGTATCCTTCTGTCCATCTCAGACGTAGGCAGCAACAACAGCGGCTACTACCGCCTGCAGGCCGTGCTGACTCACCGCGGGCGCTCGTCGTCGTCCGGTCACTACGTGGCGTGGGTGGCGCGCGGCGACGCCTGGCTGCGCTGTGACGACGACGCCGTCACGCCCGTCACCGAGGAGGAGGTGCTCAAGCTTAGCGGAGGAGGTCAGTACTGATATTGTTAACAGAGGGTGGTTTCTTACCAACTGTAGTGGAATACGGAAGTGGTTAAGAATTATACACTGGTTTTGTTTATATTGTCCAAATCTCTAGAGACGGTTTGTTTTTTAATCACTGGAACACTACACTGAGAGTTTATTGTATTTATAGTAGCACACGACATTTACTAATTCACAATTTTTAAACGAGTGACATAAAGGAAAAATAACGGTTGGTATCCTAGCAACACCCATAGAGATTTCTACTAGTGCCTAGTGCTATACAACCTTAATACTTTCCCTCACTAGTTAGAAAGGTCTTGCAGCCCCAAGTCAGCTCTAATCTTCACTAGTCTGGGTCTCGGAACTGCCTTAGTTAAAAGGTCAGCCAATTGGTCAGCAGAACTTGTTTTCTGTACATCCACTAGACCTTCTTGTACAGTCTCTCGAACAAAGAAGTGTCTCACTCGGATATGCTTGGTCCGCTTGTGAAATTCCGGATTATTTGCAAGGCGTATGGCCGCTTCGTTGTCTACTTTCAGTGTAGGTATGCCTCCCAAACTTGTAAGTTGGCTGAAGACTCTATAAAGCCACACTAGTTCACGCGCGCCTTCGCTCGCTGCAACAATCTCTGCTTCAGTCGTTGAAATTGCAACTGATGCTTGACGTTGGCTTAGCCAAGAAACCGCTCCTCCAGCAAATAAACAGGTTACTCCGGTAGTAGAGCGTCCAGTTTGATCATCTCCGCCATGATCTGCATCACTGTAGCCTTCTAGTATGGCTCTATCATAGCTTGACTTGTATCTAATGCCGTAGGATATTGTTCCTTTCAGATATCGAAATATCCGTTTGACTCTTTGCCAATCAGCTTCAGTTGGATTCTCCAACTTTCTAGATACAACCCCAACAGCATAGGCTATATCTGGACGCGTGCCTGTCATTAGGTACGCAAGAGCACCTACAGCCTCCCGATATGGAAATCTCTTCTCTTCAGATTCTCCGTCTTTGACTTTCCCTGATTCAGAAGTCGGATTCCTTTCGATGGGCGTCGAGACTGGATTGCATTTAGACATATGAAAACGTTCCAGAATCTTCATCGTGTACGATTCCTGACTGATATGTATGGAACAGTCCTTGGATCGCGCAATCTCCAGTCCTAGGTAATAAGATGCCTTTTTGGTCGTAATTTTTAAAGTTTGTCCTAACTCCTTGAGGAACTGGTTGGCTAGATCTTCGTCTGTCGTGGCCACAAGACCATCATCCACGTACAGAGTGATTAAGATCTTCTTGTCTCCAACATTTTTTGTGAACAGACAACAGTCAGCTGTATTCTGTACGAAACCTTTCTGTAGCAGGATCTCCTCAAAACACGAGTTCCAGCATCGAGGTGCTTGCTTCAAACCGTACAGACTTTTCTTTAGACGCCAGACCTTTGAAGTGCCATCGCTGAATCCGTCTGGCTGCTTCATATAGATCTCTTCTTTAAGCTTGCCATTCAGAAATGCAGTTGACACGTCAAATTGCGTCAGACGCAGCTTTTCTTTGGCGCTGACACTTAACAAGGCTCTTATAGTAGCCATCCGGGCAACCGGACTAAAGGTTTGTTCATAGTCAATCCCTTTTCGTTGCTTGAAACCCTTTACTACAAGCCTGGCCTTATATTTGTCAATCGTTCCATCTGGGTTACGCTTAATCCTAAAAACCCATTTACATGGAAGCGCCTTCCTGTTGGACGGTAACTCGCACAACGTCCAAACCTCGTTGTCTTTTAGGGACTTGAGTTCTCTTGCCATGGCCTTCTGCCACTCGGCACTGTCATCCCTCTCAAAAATTTCCTCGTAAGTTTCAGGAAAGTTCTCTGTGCCTACGTAGCACACGTAATCGTCGAACTTCTTAGGACGTGAGATGGTTGATCTGTCTCTTAGATTGTATCGAGGCTCCACTTCTCTCAGGGGCTCAACTACTTCTAAAGGCTCTCCATTAGCGTCGACAAAATCATCATCATCATCGATACATCGTTCATCGAAACTTCCGCTCTGGTGAACTTCATCTTCTTGAACTTGGTCTTCTCTAACCTCTGTTCTGTCTCCCTCTAGAACATGTTCAATATTGCTTTCATTTTCAGGCTCATGAATATGTCCGTTATCGTGGACTTCTATGTCTCCCTCTGAACAATTAGGGATTCTGGTGGAAATTCTAAATTCGACATCAGTTTCGAACGTTATGTCCCTAGACCTCAGCGTCTTATTTCCATCCCAGATACGATAACCGTCATCATTTTCATATCCTATTAATATGCCTTTAACCGCCTTTTTATTCATTTTCTTGCGATTCTGCTTTGGAACATGGGCGAAACATTCACTTCCTATAACTTTCAGGTGAGTTATCTTGGGCTTTTTACCATGCCATAGCTCGTAAGGCACTTTGCCATCCACTCTAGTGGGACCTGTCCTGTTGAGCACGTAAGCTGAAGTGTTAATTAATTCAGCCCAGAGCACTTGCGGCATATCTCCTCTCGCGTACATAATTGATCTAGCAGCTTCTACTAGAGTTCGGTTTTCACGCTCACTACAGCCGTTCTGCTCCGGCGTGTAAGGCATTGTCAGCCGATGCTGAATACCGTGATTTCGTAGTATCTTTCGGATAGCTTCGTTGTCAAATTCACCACCATTATCACTCAGTAATGTCTTCACAGTGTGCCCAGCGTTTTTAACTTCTTGCAGCATTTGTAAAAGTTTATCCTTTACTTCTGACTTCTCTTTGATGAAGTAGACCATGCGGTAACTTGAATAATCGTCCTTGAATAATACGAAATACTGATATTTCGAGATGCTCTTTGTTGCGAAAGGACCGCAAACATCAGTGTGAATAAGTTCTCCAGCTGTTGTTGCTCTTTCCCTTATTCCAAACGGCTTTCGATGTGACTTCCCATATATGCAGCCTTCACACTTTACTTTGTCTGGACTCAGATTAATGCCTAACTCACGCTTTACCACGCGAATGACGTGTCTCTTGTCCTGATGAGCAAAGCGCTCATGGTACAGCTGTAGCATATTGGAGCCAGTTACAGCATTGACCTCAATAGCTGTATGCTTAGTTGGAATGACCGTCTTCATGTCCAACTTATAAAGTCCACCATACGGGACCCTCCTGCCAACAACTCTAGTAGTGCCTCCAATATCTAATTTGCACTCTCTAGCTGTTGATGTGAAAATGCTATTTTGCATTCTATCTTGCGCTGCCAACGTCGAAAAAAGATTTTTTGTTAGGGATGGTACTAACCACACATCGTTGAGAGTAATGTGTTCCTTATTTCCACTAACATTCGATTCTACCACTACGGAGCCTTTTCCCAGTGCAGGTATAATAGTTCCGTCTGCCGTCGTTACGGTGTGATCCGAGTCGAACTCATAAAAATCATTGAAGACATTTCTCTTTACCGCAATGTGTGTTGTCGCTCCATTGTCAACAAACCAGTTTTCCCGGTCTTGGATTTGACTCAATGAGCATGCGTTTACCATTAGTGAAATCTGTTGCACTTGCTTGGACTTTGATCCTGTCTGAGCTGAGGTGCTTGATGTTGGTTTTGGTGGTCTCCCATCCTTAATCCACTTCTTACACTTACGAACTCTGTGTCCTTTCCCGGAACAGTAGTTACAAATCAGCTGCTTGTCCTTCAACTGCTTAATTTCTTTTTCAGCGGGCGTAGTCACTAGAGCCTCCTGTCGTGAGTTCTCTTGACTGCCTAAATCTCTTTCGAACGTGCAAAGGTGACTCGTTAAACTGTCTATAGTTCTTTCAGATTGTTTAAGCATTAGCCAGCTTGACTTAAAGTTGAAGTACCTATCGTCAAGTGTGTCTAAGACCTTACATATGAGGAACAACTCAGGGAGCTTGGCGTTTGCGTCAATTTTGGAAATCTCAGCTTTTAATTCATTCCATAGATTCTTCAACTTTGACATATGAGTAGGTATGTCATCCTCCTTATTATGTTTAAGTCCGAAGAACTCTAAGCATAAATTATACGCCCTGTCGTCTGTTTGTCCGTCAAATAGTCTGTGTAGCTCTTGCCAAACTTCATGTGCAGTTCTATACCTCATAACCTTCTTCAGTGTTTCTTCAGTCATGTTCGTAGTGAGCACAAGCAGAGCATTGCTTTCAGTCTTCCTATATTTGACCATTGCAGCGTTATAGGAGCTTATCGCAGCGTCACCTGCTTCTGCAGTAAGGGTTGGTTTTTGGAGCCTACCTTCGACTGCTTCTAGGGCACCTTCTGTACCTTCCAGCACAATAGAAATTTTATATTTCCAGGTAGTCCAGTTTACCTTCCCCTCAAGCTTACCTATCTCTATTTTCGTGGTAAAATCCATTGTAAATACTTGCCGAATCTTCCGGTGGGGCACAGAACCTGATATTGTTAACAGAGGGTGGTTTCTTACCAACTGTAGTGGAATACGGAAGTGGTTAAGAATTATACACTGGTTTTGTTTATATTGTCCAAATCTCTAGAGACGGTTTGTTTTTTAATCACTGGAACACTACACTGAGAGTTTATTGTATTTATAGTAGCACACGACATTTACTAATTCACAATTTTTAAACGAGTGACATAAAGGAAAAATAACGGTTGGTATCCTAGCAACACCCATAGAGATTTCTACTAGTGCCTAGTGCTATACAACCTTAATAAGTACTGGCTTTATAGGGTTCCTGTGGGAGCGGCAACTTGACAGACAAACACGGTGATGATGAGTAAAGGAGCTCCTCCCCATGACGTGATGCGACGCAATCCGACCGATTCCAACTACAAGTGCAAAATCATCCTTACCACTACGACATTGACATAAAACGTGCGGTTGACTACAGGCAGATGAAAAACAAAACACGATCGCCACGACTACGTCAAGTCAATCGAATGGGGAAAGGCAAGTCAAAGCTTGGCAACCTGTTGGTCTAGTGGTTAGTGACCCTGACTGCTATGCCGGGGGTCGTGGGTTCGATTCCCACCCAGGACAAATGTTTGTGTGATGAGCATGATCATTTGTTCTGTGTCTGGGTGTTATTTATCTATAATATGTATGTATTTAGAAATATATAAGTATGTTTATCAGTTGTCTAGTTCCCATAACACAAGCTCTGCTTAGCTTGGGACTAGATGGCGTTGTGTGATAGTTGTGGAAAAAAAAAAGCTAATTGTAGATGGCGCCACCATAGCTTAGTCCTAATCCGACCAATGACGTAGTACTATTTTGAAGTACCTTCAAGATTTGAACCAATTACGATGCTTGGAACAAGCTATACTAGCGCCATTAGTTCCCCAGTTGCCATCCCCATTGCATCATTATGCCTTAGTGGCAAGGGTGATTTTCATTTTTAGTAAATAGAAATTGCAAATCGTTCTAATCGCATCATGTGGAAACTCCCTTAGATGATATCGACGGGTTCGCAGCGCGTTTCATAAAATTAACAGACATTTTTATAAATCCCTTAGTTTCTGTTGACCCTGTTTACCTGCGATATGGACGATATACGTTAAAGTTTTCCAACACAGCGGGAAAACTAGTTCTATCTTACCTTGCGTACCCAAAAATCGGTCCACAACTGTTCAAGTCAGTAAACTGCGTGCGTTGCCACTAGCAATTTGCAGGTTCCATTATTCAACCTCCTTTTCATTTTTGTTACAGGAGACTGGCACTGCGCATACCTCCTTCTCTACGGGCCCAAGATCTTGGAACTACCCGAAGTGGCCGACAAGCCAGAGCCGATGATAACCGAACGTGACGACGAAGACCCGCCCGTCGCTCTCGCGTAACACCCTCCTTTCCCCTACATTACTACCTAGCTCCCTTTTGTTCCAACCCGCTTGACTTGAATGCGACTCGCACAACTTTCTTTAGCCGTAACAATTATTATTGTGACGAGGCATGTGTTATGGATTTAAACATTGGGTCACTTTTGTGATAATTATTTAATTTGAGGGTTTTGTGTCGCTTTGACGCAGAGTTATGATGCATTTGTTCCGAATTTGTGACAAATGTTCCGAATTTGTGACAATTGTTGCGGATTTGTGACAAATGTTGCGGATTTGTGACAAATGTTGTGGATTTGTGACAAATGTTGTGGATTTGTGACAAATGTTGTGGATTTGTGACAACTGTTGCGGATTTGTGAAATAAACTGCGAATTTGTGACACGCGTAGTGGATTTGTGTTATTTTGTCGCTGTTTTTTTTAAATTGTGTCACAGACAATGGGCTCTTTCACATAAGACGATAATGATATCGGTGGGGTGGGTAGTTTCATACATTTCTAAGGAAAATGAGCGAGTGCGGACGATATGACAATGTCATGTTACCATTATCGTCCAATGTGAATACGCTCCTTAAATCGCAGGTTCGAGACATATGTCTTGTCACAGTAGCGTGATTGCCTTATTTAAAGGGACTACACTTTGGGTTCACTCTACTTTATGTTATAATACTTGAGAAAATTTGTATTGAATTGACAAAAGCCCCAGAATACATTATAAATCTCATTAAATAGAATTTAGATGTTGTCCCATTCAAATTATAACTTTTTACAGTTTTCTAGATTATCCAAACTCGGATTTAAATAATGTCTAGTTTCTAGTTATTGGCGATCGATCTCTGTAACTTAGGAGCATAATATTATGTATAATTGTGCATTATTAGCTATGCATATTTGCTATGTAGGCTACACATAAAGTACCTGGCCGTAAATATGACTTGGCTGGCCACGCTCTCGCGTGTCTAGACTTTTGTAATTTGTCATACTTTGTTATTTGTCATACTTTGATTTTTGTCATAGCCTAGTATCGTTTTTGTTATATTTATGTGACTGTGTCTCATTCCAAAACCCAATGAGTCATATAAACGCCCAGGTACTGTACAGGCGCCCGCACAAACTATCCCAATCTGTAAAATTTTCCCAATAGAAAATAAATCTTCCGCTTTTAAAATAAAGTTGAAAATCCTTTAAATTTTGACAGTTTGGGGTAAGTTAATGTGCTGGCATCTATACATTGCTATGCATAGTCGCTCCTGCCTCGGCATTTGTAGCCTAAAATAATATCTATAGAGAGATTTGTAGTCTGTGAGCATGTAATCACGGTTGTTCCTTGACATTTCAGTTTGAATTAGTTTTTCCTTTTCTGTTTTAACTGTACGTTTAAAAGCGGGTCCAAATAAATACGCGCCTGAAATGTATGGACATTATAACTTGCAAACGAACTGCTCGACAGCCTAATACAATCGAATTACATCATTATGTCGTAGTGGTAAGGATGATTTTTACTTTTAGTTGATCGGCGTCGCAAATCAGAAGAATCACGCAGTGCTAAGCTCGCTGTCTCGCCATCCTTGGCGGCTATCGAACAAAGCGTTGACAATGGGCCAGTATAGACACTTTCGCGGCAAAACCCGCCGTTCGCAACGTCGTATGCATTGTGTATCATCGGCGTTTAGATGCACGGGGACTTTACTGTTCGTGCGCAAATGTGGACCCGCCTTTAGTTATCAAGGTTGTCTCGAATGTAATTGAAAGCAATATACTATGTTAACGTTAAACCTGAAGTGAACCCTTAATATGTTTATGTACGAAGTAGGTCATTTTATATTTACAGACATATTTAAGTAATAATACAGCAGCTTTAAGGTACAATTTCGAATGACACCGCAGCCGCATAGCATTCTCAATCGCGTTATTCTCTATAGCGACTGGGACAAGCGACAGTGGCGCCATCTATTGAGGCATATAGGGGTCGTACTACTGGCACTAACACTAGGGCTAAAATAACGGGAAATACCGTTAATTGTCGCGATAATGGACGTTTATAAGAACACTTAAGACTATTATCGCAAAATTTTGCGGCATTTACAGTTAGTGTGGCCCCCACATAAGCGAGAAGCGGTGGATACCTTCCACCGCTTTTCGCTTATATGTTGGCAACTCCGACTGAGACAGCAACTTAAGAGTAATAACTGGCGTTGTGTACATTCATTGATCAGCTTTAAACTATTGTCACATAATTATACGTGACATACCAAGATCTTTTACTGACTTTTTACCTCTATTGTACGTGTCTAAGCGAGAAAACAGACAATGGCTTTTCTCTCTCTCGTCGGCTTTAAGAGATCGCGACTGCCTTCGAAATTGCACCTTATTTACAGCAACATAAACAAAATAGCAAAATTTTGTTAAGTTGTGTTGAAGTTGAGACGTTAGTCGCGGGATTAGTGATTCGTTAATTTATTGTAAATTGGCATTTTGAATGCTGCTGTTAATTGCTTGAGGCATTTTCGTTTAAACTCATCTCAGTAAATGTCTAGGTTCTCTGTACAAGACGTATTGAATTTTATAAGACTAATTATACTAAACAATGATCGATAATAAAATTTGATTATACATTTTGTTGTTGTTTTTATTTATATCTTCTGGCGAAACGCACACCAAACCCGCCGACCCTTGTCGGCGTGCTAGTCGGCGGATTTACTCGTTGCAAGTCGGAAAACTTAGTTGGCGGCTTGACATGAGGAACTTGTTTTGCAGTTAGTGACTGCCGCGTGTCGAATGTCGGCGGCCTCTGCGTGCCGCCGACATACACGCCAAGGTGTTGGCGGGCAACACCCGCGGGCGCTTGTTGCCGACATGTTACTTTTTATATAGGCCACCGGCAATCAGTTTTTTTTTCACAATATTGCTTAATTTAATTAATTTGAAATGAGTTTCAATCTAGCCCAATAGCAAAAAAGAACTTAGAAGGAGCGAGCTCACCCAAAAGGAACAGTAACTCCTGCGCACCGACAGAACACAGTAAAAAACGGCGCCAAACTTCGACTGGAGTGTGGTCTGGCTCTGGTGCGACAATAATGGACAGTGGAGGGGCCTACCACCGCCAGATCGCTCAGTCATCACCGCAGGTTTGAGGTACAATGGTACATTTGTAGCTGCAGGTGCCATTGCCCGGAAAGGAGTATTTAAGAAAAAGGTTTTTTTTGCTTTTTTATGTTTTATGTACCTATGCAGGTATTTAAGAATATGTGAATTACTTATTTAAGTTTGTAATTGAAGGAAATGTACTATAAATGAGCGTGTCTCGCCTACTAACTGTAAAGTTTTGGAAGGTAAAACTGTAAAAATATATAACTTAAGTTTTTATATGAGAATATACCTATAAATTAAAAAAAACACATCTCAAAATAATTATAAAAGCCTCATCGGAAATAATTCAGCCGTTTCAAAGATGATTGACAAACAGGCAGAGAACCATTGACTAATTACAAAACTAATAATATCTCTTTTGAACATTCTTTCCATGGAAAAACTGACATGCAAAAAAAACAAACTTATCAGCAAGCACAGATAAAAATATGTATTATGTCAATAATCGTTGATACTGGTTGATACGACGTTTCACAACAATAATATTTACTCAACAAACATTTATAAATGTGCTTGTGTATTTACTACCTACGTGAATTCTTAGTCAAATGTTTGTGTGTCTTCTGTCCACCAGTATTGCGCTTCTTTTTCTCTGATTGTAATCGAAGTGGCAACTTGCGATGCACGAGTTTCTTTGCCGGATTTCTTCTGGGACAAGTCTATTATTATTATTTGTTGAAGAATATACCTTTCCCTTATAATTTAGGATTTTATTTGTCTTTAGTTTTAAGTGTATTGCTTGGTAAGTTATTGCTAATTGTACATTTCTAACAGTAAAAAGAACTGTACAAAAAATACTTATGGCCACTTACTATGGTACGTAGTACTATTAGGTGTTCTATGCTATGGTGTGGCCCGAAGTTGGTGATTTTTTTTTGAGTAGTGGTTCGCAGGTTCGTACAGCGAATATACGGGTCACCTGTTTGATTCCCGTACGCAAACATGTTTCTCTGACTGTTGACACAATTCAGAAGAAACTATAAAATTATAGACTCCTATTAATACGGCACCAAACTGTATCACTGCATTTTCATAATAACAGAGGATCTCTCTACATTATAACTTGTATTGTATTCGAGATACAAAATCATGAACAAAAGAGATAATTGAAGATCTTTGTTTGATACTAGATATAGTACCTAGGTATTTATCAAAGTCGCTTCCCGCCACCTGTATAATTAGATCTTTCAAAATCCTCAACGGATTCTATTACCTACGGTTTCCATCAATAGCCAGAGTTATTCAAGATTAACAGTGCCCAAAGTGGTTTATTGATCGGCTCCTTTTTCTCTTAGCGTGGTATTTTATTGCCAATACTCCAATAGCCTTCTCCAAAATCATTTTTTTTCAATTCGTACCAGTAGTTCCTGAGATTAACGCGTTCAAACTAACAAACTCTTCAGCTTTATAATGTTAGTATAGATAATGCATTCTATTAGGTCCAGTGCGAATCCGCAGCGCGTCGCTAGTTAATTACGACAAATTATACTCACCAATATAGTGCCAAACGCTTATTGGCACGTCTTGCAGGCAACATACACCTCAACTATGACCATCAATATTATTGCAGGTATAGGAAACGCTGTATCAATACAAGTAAGATGTATATGCCTGCTAATATTCCCCATGTATTGTGGCAAGGCTGGACGAGGAGTTTTGAAAGCAGTCATCTTGACTTATGTCGTTGCTGGTAAGAAAATATTCCTCCTTCATTGCTCTCACTTCTACGTAACATCACACCTGTAATTCCCGAAGGGTTAGGCAAAGGTTGCTGCATTTTGAGGGTTCGATTTCCGCAATGAACAAATTATTGTAAGATCAAGATGTTTTTCCACTTTTGGCTGTTTGTGTATAAGTTTTTAAATGCACCCACGATACAGGAGAAATTCTCAGCGGCGAACCACTTTTTTCGAAGTCCCACATGTCTCCACAAGGCAATAACCGTTGGAAGGAAGGGAGGGAGGCCCAATTTGCCCAGCGGTGGGAAAGTACAGGCTATTTATTATAATAATAATGACTCCACACTAGGGCCCATCACAAACATGGGTTTAAACGCAAGAGAAGTGGTTCGAGTATTCGCCTGCAGCACACAGCTGTCCTTCAACCTGTCCAAGGAAAGGTATAATGTGATGGTGGAACCTTTCAAGAAGACTGCCCTCAGTCTGCAGAGTGAACTGGACCAACTGAAAGATACGTTAAGGTTTGTAATCAGTATTATGCATGTATGTCTAATTTATAAACATAATATACCCCCTTATTAATAAACGTGGACTAAAGTTATAACCAGGATAATCTTCGGACTAACCATACATTTTGAAGGATTAACCTTGGCGTAACTTTACTTCTCGTTTTATTAATAAGGGGGTTAGATTATAAATAGATGCCAGATGGTATTCACTAATTTTACTTTCAGCGATGTTTGTCAGTAGCTTAGTGAGTGAATGTCTCGACGACGAGGCCGCAGTAACTACTCTACGATGACGCGTCGTCGTAGAGTAGTTACTACCTGCTGATGCTGCAAAAAAAGTAATCTCATAAAACTATGTATTTTCTCTTTTCTTTAAAGCGCTTTAGATAACATAATTTGACACACAGCTCTTCTTTATCATCATCACCAGGCCATCAGCATATAATATTCCCACTGCTGGTATACATGCCTCGTCACTGTGGGGAGGAAGAGGGAGTGGGCAATAAACCACCACGCGTGCCTGTTAGTAGATGTCACAAAATAATGTCTTCGAATTTTTGGTTCTGGAACATGACGGTTACCTCACGATGTTTTACTTGTTTTGAAAGCAAGTGGTGATTTGACTCAAAATAATGTGCCTGGCTGAGTTCGAACCCACGACCTTCAACTCATGAGTCGGGGCCGATACCACTGTACCACCACTGAGCTTTTGCGATGGCTTAATAGGTCGGTATTCAATTAGTATCTCCTACTTTCCATCGTAAATAGGCAAACATCGTACCCACGAGTACCTAGGTTACTGCAAGCTAGCCTTCGACTTGCCTACGTCACGGCACCCATATGACCACCCGTGCGTGTGATGTTCTCTTGGACAGCGCTGTACTTGACAGATGACAACCTCGGGTCAGCGATGAGTGCTTACATTACGTACTAGTTGTAGCTTATTTTTTTTAATGATGGCCAGTGAATAGTGGAACTAGATTTATGTTGTTACTCGAATATTATACCATGGGAGCATAAAATCAGGATAAAAACTGTACTTCCTATGTGTTAATCCAGGCTATAAGCTATCTCAGTACCAAATTTCATCCAAAACCGTTCAGCAGTTTTTGCGGGAAACTCTAACAAACATCCATCCATCCAAACTTTCACATTAATTTATAATATTAGTGGGATGGTTATTGAACATTTTAATGTTGATTTTATTTCAACTCGCAGCAGCAATAGAAGACATGGAATTCGTATTTTGGAGTGAGTTCAATAATTTAAATAAGAACAAAAACAAACTTATTTCATTTGTCGTCAAAAAGTCAGATAATTATAGTCAGTTGCTCTATGTAAAATACTGATGTTTAGCTGCTACTGGTTAGACTGGAAGCTACATAAACCGCTAAACCCAAGACAGAAAAGGCATCTACTTCTACAGGTAGATAGGTGAGGTGATAGTTAGCAGTGGTGGGTCGTCATTGGTAATAGTCCCGAAATTGCAACTTGTAGGTCGTTGATTCCAAGATACGAGTAGTCTAGCGCGTTGCTTTGTGTACCTACTTAATTTAGGTACCGTACCACTGCTCTCAGAACGAGGAAGCGAAACGTTTTGAAAAAACTGGCATGTTGTTGAACTTGAAGTCCATGAATTGTGACAACTACCAACCCATGTATGTACCTACACTGGGCGCACGCGGTGGAGTACCTACAGCCCACTTCCTCTCACTGAAAGGAGGCCTAAGTAACCCAGCAGTGGGAATATTATAGGCTGATTTTGCAGGTGATGATGATGAACTTCCTTCTAGATCAATCCGTGACGTAGTAGCTCCTATAGAACATGAGATAGAAGACACGGAAGAAGTAGAAGTTAAGAAAGAGCAGAACGACAACATGGACGGCTTGCTAAAACTGGGATCACGATCAAGATACATTATTAATAAGTATCAGTTAGTAGAAGTTATTTTTCTTTTAAAACATTCCTTAACTTTTATACGCGAGAACGTTGAGTGAGCTTATGTTTTCGCCGCGTGCACGCCGCTGAAAGGCCCGCTGGATGCTTTACTAACTCTGGTCGTACACTTAAGCTTCGTTGATGAAAAAGCGGGCGTCACGCGGGGCGAGTTGAGCGGTAAACCCTTCGTACGCAAGGCGACGCAAGTCCGATTACAAGTCCGATTATTATTACGACTTTGGCATCCATTGACGCGTACAAGTCTCCTACGTAAGATACCTTACGATTTTGGCATCCATTGACGTACCTGTGGTCGAACCTGTATAAATTTGTATTGTGATAGTCGCCTGGATACTAAAGTCGAAAGGTATCGGAGACTTGCGTTGCCTTGTGTACGAAAAGGTTATCAGTCTGATGTTCGTCAATTGTTGCCGCTTCTTCTTAAACGATCTATATATCGCTGTATGTTGGTTACCGCTTGTCCATGCACGAGGCCCTAAGTTGTTGTTTAAAAACCATTATGTACCAGGTATTTATCTTTTATTATTAATTTTAGAATAATACAAGCCACAAAAAGAGAAGATTACTATCTAAGGCTCTATGAAAAGAAGCTGGAGTATAGATGTCAATACCAGCTGACCCAAGCAGCAGCTTTGTGCATCAAAGCCTTTGCCTCAGCTCACGACAATTGTTTAAATTATATGTCTCAAGAAACTGCTCTCATCATGTGCTGGCCTTTAAAACTGGATCATATCTGCAATTTCATTGATCGCTTTCTGAAGACTGATACTTGTAATAGCAGGAAACATGTAAGGATGTCTTTTTTTTGGGGTTTTAAAATCATCTTGTTTTGGAACGGAAGGGACCGTCAGACTCTTACTGATTAAAGCGCATTTCACACAGAGAGCGGGCGCGAGTCGGGCGCGGGTCGGGCGCGTTTCGGTGTACGGGCACGACCCGCCCCGCGCCCGACCCGCGCACGCTTTCAGTGTGAAGTCTTCCATAAATACAAAGAACTAGACCCGCCGTACTCCCGCCCCGACCCGCGCCCGCTCTCTGTGTGAAATTTTTTTTTTTTTTTTTTTTTTTTTTTTTATATTATATTTTATTCCTGCGATCAGTCGTCTAGACTATAATCAGGAAGGTTGAGAGCGGTTGTCGTTTGGCGAGGTAGAGCCACTGCTCCATCTCCCCTTAGCGTGTCAGCACTTCGGCTCTCTTGAGTCTTCTAAATGGGTTTGGCTGTAGGAGCACACTGGATAACGGATTTGGGTGAGTTATCAGTCGGTCTTTATAGTTGGCTGAGTACCGCTTTATTTCGTCCAAGATGGTTGGAATTTCCAGGTACTCATGGATTTCCGAATTGCGAGCGTACCAAGGTGCCGATGAGAGTACCCTTAAGATGATGTTTTGAGCTCTCTGGAGGCACGTAATGTTTGATCGGCTGGCTGTCGACCACAATTGGATTCCATACGTCCAGATCGGTTTTATTGTAGAGCAATATACTCTGAGTTTGTTGGATAGAGATAAGGTAGACTGTCTACCGAGGAGCCAGAGTAGGTTTTTAAATCTTAGGTTGATGTCATTGCGCTTTGATTTTATGTGATCTTTCCATGTCATCCTGCGGTCCAAGTGAAACCCAAGGTATTTAACACAGGTTGATTGCGGTAATGTGTCAGAGCCTAGGTTGACCGGGGGACAAGTTCCACGTCTTAGGGTAAATGTAATGTGGTGGGATTTTGGTGCGCTTGCTTTTATTCGCCATTTGTTCAACCAAGCATTGGTGGCATCGAGTTGGGTTTGCAACATTTTACTCGCTTGTTCTGGATCTCGGTTGCAACTCAAGAAGGCCGCATCGTCGGCAAATGTTGCAACAGATGTTTCAATTGATTGGGGTAGGTCGCTTGTAAATATATTGTAGAGGATTGGGCCAAGAACGGAGCCCTGGGGTACTCCGGCTCTGCAGTTGAAGAGAGAAGATCTTGCGTCGTTGAGTTTGACTTGGAACATTCTCTCATTGAGATAAGATTCCATCAGTAGGTAATAGGAGTGTGGAAGGTACTTTTTAATTTTGTAAAGCAGTCCTTTATGCCAAACCCGGTCAAACGCTTGTTGGACGTCGAGAAAAGCTGCCGAACAGTACTCCTTCTTTTCCAGACATTGTCTTATTGTACAATAGACTCTGTGAACCTGCTCTATAGTTGAATGGTGCTTTCGGAAACCAAATTGGTGGTCGGGTATTACATGGTTCGCATCTAGGCAAGGGGATAATCGTGCAAGGATGATCCTTTCCCATAATTTTGACAACACAGGTGTCAGACTAATAGGGCGATAAGATGAGATATCGTGAGGTGGTTTACCAGGCTTATGGATCATCACAATTTGGGATGTTTTCCAGAGTACAGGAACATGTGAGGTTCTCAGTGTGGCATTGAATAGGATGGTCAGAAAGACTACACACTTCTTAGGGAGCTCTTTTAGTAGCCTAGGGGTTATTAAATCAAACCCAGGAGCTTTATTGGGGTTCATTTTGGCTATTTCTCTAGCTATTTCCCTCGGTGTAGTAGGACTCAATGGCAAGCATAGTTGTAGATCTTGATTTAGAACTTCATCTATTTCTGGATCCTCAAGACCATCCGACTTGTTGGGTGTAAAGACTCCGGCTAGGTATGAAGCAAAGGCTTGGGATTTTTCTTGGTCAGTTCGTGCCCAGGTATTTCCAGTTCTAATAGGCGGAGAACACTGTTGCGGCTGTGGGAGGTACTTGGTTGCTTTCCAGAGGTTGTGGATCCCGTTTGCATTTGGACACATTTTTACTAGTCTCTCTTTGAGCGACTCATTCGCAGCATAAGCCAGGAGATCTTTCAGTTCTCTCGTAGCTTTATTTAATTTGGTTTTATCTTCACATCTGTGGGTCGTCTGCCAAATTCTGCGAAGGCGACGTTTCTCGGCAATTTTTTCCTTTACTGCGAGTGGGATACCGGTCGCCCCACGTGGTGAATCCCTCAACTCAGGAGTACTAGACCAGGCCGCCACTTGGATGAGATTTGTGATATAGAGACACGCGTCGTCCACTTGGGCCTTGGATTTAAGTGGGACATTAAGGTTGATATTAGATTCCAGGAATTCTCGGAAACATTGCCAATCAGTTTTGTGGTTGTGGAGATGGTCGTTATGAGTATCACTGAGTATGGCCACCGGACTAACCATCAATAAGACAGGTGAGTGATCAGAACTACCGTCGAGACTTGACTTTATGAGAGTGTTAAGTTCGTTGATGCCCTTTGTGATGAAAAAGTCAAGGAGGTCAGGTATTTTGTTTCTGTCTGTGGGCCAATACGTAGGCTCCCCAGATGACATAGCTAAAAGGTGGTTGGCTTCAATACTCTTTTTTAATTCTCGTCCTCTAGCGAGTGTTAGTCGTGATCCCCACCATGAATGTTTGGCATTCCAATCGCCACCAGCTATGAATCGGTTGCCCAATGACTTAAAATAGTCAGAAAACATTTTCTCATTGATTGTGTGCCGCGGTGGACAATATATCGCGGAGAGATTCAGGGGTCCTGATCGATCCTCCACTCTTACAGTAGTGGCTTGAAGATAAGGGGCGGCAAATGGTTCCAAAAGGCAATGTTTCACACTGTTCTTGATAATTATTGCGGTGCCAGCATGGGCTCCACCATCGGGATGGCAGGTTAGGTACACGGAGAATCCTGGAATGCATATTCGGCTTCTTGATGTAGTGTGTGATTCAGAGATAAGGCAAACGTCAAGCTTGTTAGATTTTATGAGCATCTCTAGTTCGTTTTTATTAGGCGCAAGGCCATTGATGTTCCAAGTGGCAATGTGAAGAGAGGTCATTTTGTGACCTTAGAAACGAGAGTAGTGATAAGGCTCACTAAGGAGCCTATTTGTTGTAATAGTAAATCCATTTTCTCACTTTGCTTCAGTAAAATATCTTCCAGTTTGTTGTGTGATTGTTGATTTGATTGGGTAATCTTTCCACCAGTAATTTCGGCGTATGTGCGTTGGGAGGCTGATCTTTCGTGTTCTTTATTTACTATAGAAGTCGAGCCGATAGGGTTAATTGGCAGAGCTGAGGTGATTATGGTGGGTTGTGTTTCTCTTTGGGTAAAATTTTTATTTCTTCGGGCAAGTATTTCTTTGTATATTTCACAACCTTTGTAGTTAGCTGGGTGGTCAAGGGAGCAAAGAGCACATTTGGCCGGTGTGGTTCTGTCTTTCTTTTTGCACTCCGAGGTTTTGTGATCTTCTCCGCATTTGACACACCTGTAGGGTCTAAGGCAGTTATTCTTCGAGTGGCCGTAGCGCTGACAACGTTGACATTGAACGATATTTTTCGACTTTCGAGGATCCTCTATCTTGACCTTTTGATTGAATATATGAGTGATGCTTTTGACTGCGGGGTTGTTGTTTTGCTCTGTGTGAAATGCGCTTAAAAGTCCACCTTGTTCCTTTGTAATCTGGAGCATTAAGCGGTAGATGATTGTAATGGAATTATCTGTAAAGTAGTTGAAAAAAATGTGTTTAAAAACTGTTGGTTGACACTGGCAGAATATCTCACATCAACTCAGGGAACCTAGAACCTATTTTAGCAGAATCATAATATTAATTGTAATAATATTCGTAAAATGGTCCACAGAACATTTGAAATTGGCCTTTTTAGGTCCCCAGTTGCCAAGAACTAGAACTTTTTAAAATCTTCGCCATAACCTTAATTATTGCGCGCAATATTTGCAGATGGACGGCGGCTTGGGCGAAGGGTATGTTGCTCTAAAGAAAGCTAAACGAGAACTAAGCAATTTGAATGATATCACCCTAAACTACAAAGTTACATTTGAGCGCAACTTACATGATGTTCAGGTAACTTATTAAAGGGAAAATCACATCATCATTAAGCTGTAGATAAGTCACGGTAGGGCCAGTCAGCTATGTTATGGTCTATAAGAAATCACATCGCTGGGCTCTACGATGTACTCATCGACGCGACGCGGCTAGAATTAAAAAAAAAAAACTTTCTCTAAAAAAATGTGACCTACTTCAAAAACAACCACAAAAAAGGGTAAAATAACCTACAAAACTTTTCTTTCGGAAGTCGGTGACTTTTTTTATTAATTTCATTGTCTCTTTTGCCACCGACTTCCGAAAGAAAAGTTTTGTAGGTTTTTTTACCCTTTTTTGTGGTTGTTTTTGAAGGCGGTCACATATTTTTAGAAAAAGTTTTTATTTTACTCTTTTTAGTTTAAATATTCAACCACAATTCTTGTCAAATACATCATTTTCTACATGTGCACTAGAATTTTGTAATCCGTAGCACCGGTATTAACATCGCTAACATCTCTTTCATTCATTCCCTATCTCAAAAAGTACTGAACCGATTTTGTTGAAACTTGCAGTATTCCCTAAGTTGAACGATACCTAGTACAACAAAAAAAGAATTGCTTAAATCGGACTTGTAGTTCCGGAGATATGCGAACACAAACATAATTTACTAAATCAGTACGAGTTGTACCTTCCATCATCAGCTCAGCTACATGAGATGATGATTTCCATACGCAAGTACTTAATTTACTTCATAAGATTTGCGAAAAACTATGTGTGAGCGAATAAAAGAGGGTTGCCCTCGATTTCTCCAAGATCCAATCATCAGATCCTAAAATGGTGACAATGCGACCACAAGGGAAGCACCAGCTTTCAAATAAAAAAATAATCTTATTAAAAATTGGTTCACCCAGTCGCAAGTTATGAGGTAACAAACATAAAAAAACACAGTCGAACCTCCTCCTTTTTTTGAAGTCGGTTAAAAAAAACAATCTAAAGTTCAAACTACCCATGCACTTGCAACTTGTAACTTTTATGCAGGTTTGTTTAAAGGCGCTCCCTCACCGCGAGCATTCACTTGTAATGTAACATAAAAGTGCGCAATTTGATGCTCTATTCACTCTATTGTCTTCGGATGTTCGAATCTGTAACGTACGTTACATTACAGGTGAATGCTGGCTTGACAGCATTCACCTGTAATGTAACATAATATAATATAATGTAATGTGACAGGCTTGACAGGCCTGTTGGTCTAGTGGTTAGTGACCCTGACTGCTATGCCGGAGGTCGTGGGTTCGATTTCCACCCAGGACAAATGTTTGTGTGATGAGCACGATCATTTGTTCTGTCTGGGTGTAATTTATCTATAATATGTATGTATTTAGAAAAATATAAGTATGTTTATCTGTTGTCTAGTACCCATAACACAAGCTCTGCTTAGCTTGGGACTAGATGGCGTTGTGTGATAGTTGTGGAATATTTATTTATTTATTATGCTCGCGGTGAGGGAGCTTCCTAAGTTGAATACCTACAATTTACAACTTGCCTTAGTGACGGTGCTATACATTACCGAGATCATCCCTTTTTTGCAACAGCACCATGTGATACAATTATATTTATTATGGCCCCAGGACTCAAAAGAAACTGGCGGACGTGTCCTACACTCCTTCGAAGAGAAGCACATCATCATGGGAGTGGTATTCGTGGCCCTCAACGTCTCCATGGCTTTACTGTTCTTACGCATCGTCATGGCTGCTGTCACGTACCATGAAATGTATCTCACCAGCATTACTTTCGACAACGTGTATATTACGGGGTACTTCAAGGAGTTAGATAAGAAGAGGAAGAGGAGGGATCAGGTCACGCTTTTGCCGTTGAAAAAGGTGATTACGTATGCCGTTGAAAAAGGTGGTGAAAATGGTGATTTTGATTAACAGCTTTCAAAGAGAAAATAATAATAATATCTCACAACTATCACACAACGCCATCTAGTCCCAAGCTAAGCAGAGCTTCTGTTATGGGTACTAGACAACTGATAAACATACTTATATATTTCTAAATACATACATATTATAGATAAATTACACCCAGACACAGAACAAATGATCGTGCTCATCACACAAACATTTGTCCTGGGTGGGAATCGAACCCACGACCTCCGGCATAGCAGTCAGAGTCACTAACCACTAGACCAACAGGCCAATATTATGCATGTAGTACATCTTACACATGAACTAACCGTATGCAACAAAATGAATTCAGCAGCGACAAACTGTTTTCGCTCCATTTAAAATACCTGTTGGTATTTATCTGCAGCTTCACACACAGCAGCTATAATGTTAAGATGTGATGTACATTATAGCACGATACATCTCATTACATCTTTCCATAGAAATCGTCAGGAGACCACACACTGCAGCTATAATGTATATTTTTACATCTTCGAATCTCTATAGAAATATGGAGATGTATCGTGCTATAATGTACATTTTTACATTATAGCTGCTGTGTGTGAACCCCGCCAGGCGCAATACTTTGTGTAATTTATTTCATCACCACTGCTCTCAAAACGGTGAAGGAAAGCATCGTGAGAAAACCGGCATGTCCTAGAACCAAAAATTCGAAGACATTGACATCTGCCAACCCGCTCTGGGCCCGCGTTGTGGATTATGGCCCACTCTCTCTCACAAGAGAGGAAGCCTGTGTCCCAGCTGTGGGAACATTATAGGCTGATGATGATGATGATGATGATGATAAGATGTCTATCTCAAATGAATGCTGAATGATTTCCCTTTAATAGATGGAGCGCTACAAATACATAGACATACATTCGATGTGGTACACACCTTCGACGAACAGCAAGCTAGTGACGCAGATCTTGAAGGTAATGCTCGAGGTGGTAACAGCTACCACCTTCGTGATGCTGGACCGTCTGTTCTACGAGGCTCTGGATGTGGTGCGCCAGCATGCACAGCTTGAGGTCGTACAGCAGGGGACGCAGGATTTTAACATTGAGGTGATGTATTGATTTTTTGAGTTTTAGTTCTTGACTACACTGATGTCACTTCTGCATTATTTTCTATTCAATTGTTGAACAAGAATATAAATTTCTGCCAAGTTGTAATTCTAAGAGGAGGTGCGAGGCGTGAGGGAGAGGACACTTCACGACTAGTCACGACCCAGCCGCAGTGGTAGACGCCCACGGCAACGGACGTCGCAGGACGATCTCCGGCCAACGTAGGCGCGAGCATACGGGCGGGCGGCGAGTGGTGGGCGACTCGCTGTCCGAATATGGACCATGCCCGGGTCGACGGCGCGTCAAAGAGCTGGCAGCACAATGACGGGGCCCCCTCAAAGGGCCAAAGCCTGCCGGGACTAACGAGCTATATACTGTGATCCCAGAAAGTAAAGGGCTATTGAAGCACACCGTGGATTTTAGTCAGTACAAGTCTGACAGTCCCTTCTACCCTGCTCTGGGTGGAAAGACTCATTTGATGATTTTACCACGCTGAAAAAAAGAAGTTGTAATTCTAGTTCTCTCTACGTATGAGCCACTCCTTCACCCAAATGATTTTGTTCTTCAACATTGCCTTTCCATGAAGGAAATGAGGAAGGCAATATAGGTGTAATCTACTTCTGTACTAATAATATAAAGCAGAAGAGTTTGTTTTCTTGTTTATTTGGTTGATCGCGCTAATCTCGGGAACAACTGGTTCGAAGTGAAAAATTAGTTTAATTTTGTGTAGGATAGTCCACTTGTCAAGGAAGACTACAAGCCATAAAATACCACGCTACGACCGAGTCAAACAGCGGGGCTGAAACCACTGCGTACAGCTTTGTTATATCTCTTTATCTAACCCTCTCACCAGGTGGAAGGTACAGGGGTCCTAGCTAGCCTCCTTCGGAAGCTGATCTCCAACCTATCGTCAACCCAGGGTCCTCGTCACGTGGTCACCAACAAAGAATGTGTGCCGCATCCACGCGCCATGCCACCCATTTACTTCGTTAAAATCTACGGAGGATACTTGTGGATACTATTGTTGCTGTATATGAATCCTTATACCGTGAGGCTAAGAAGGTAAGGTTTTAACGAGATCAATCAAGTTAGCTTAGATGAGGAGCTCGTGGCTAAATAATTACAGCCGCACAGGCCAATCTTCCGGGTTAAGCCGCGCTAGCCGAGGTTGGCCTGTGGATGGGTGACCGTACCTCGAAATGCACGTAAAGCCGTTGATCCCGGCTATCATTTGCAGATCTTTGACAGTCGTTACTATTAGTCAAAAGCTTTAAAGTCTGACAACCAGTCTTACCATACTGGGTATCGTAGTGCCCAGTTACTGGGTTGTGGAGGTCCGATAGGCAGTCGCTCCATGTAAAATACTGATATTCAGCTGCATCCGGTTTGGCTGGAAGCCGACCCCAATATAGTTGGGAAAAGGCTAGGCAGATGATGATGAATCTAGTTAGCTTAGATGTTCAGACAGTTTATTGTCGGGCATAGGTCGCCTTTCGCGTTCACTCAGACCCAGCTACGACTTTTAAGTCATTAGGCCAACTGAGGAGCTTCCTGCAAGCATGAATTTGACTGAAGGATCACCGTGGATTTTAGTCAGTCAAGTCTCAAAGTCCCGCCCCACCCTGGGCGGGTACCACGATAGAAATAGTCCCATAACTCACGTGTGCGAGCACATAAATATCCAGGAAAAAGAGAAATAATGTGCGCGAACATTTGAATCCCACATTGGCCGCACATCAGTGGATCGCATCTTTACAGTTATAATTGAAATGCTTGAAATTAAATTACTGCAAATCATTATTTTTACTTAATTCTTGACTATTTAATTTATCAGTTTACTACTAATTTCAGACAAATCTGCAGTTATTTTTATCCTCGGCGTGAGAAACAGCGTGTATTACATCTATACAATGATATCCTCAAGAAACGAATGAAAATGGACAAAACACTGCGCAGGTAGTAACGGTTCGCGTGGTTAGTTTGTTTACCTACCTTTTTTTTTACAAATGCATCCGACTTGAAAAAAAAGGGAATAGAGTGCAAAAATTGATTTCATCTGTTACCCCGTCCTTAATTTCTTTGTTTGCATCTTATGCGCCTGCCAGACTATGCTCCTTGCGCTGCTCATCGCTATGCTCCTCGCGCTGCCGTGATTTGCCGCGATGTTGCCCTCTCTGCCCACACACTGCTCTACTCGCGCAATTAATCGCGACGCTCCTCACTTGTCATTTGCCTTGGTGAGACAATGGACGTTGAAACGGTGGCAGCGTGCGCGCTATGCACTTTTAGTATAGCTAATTATATTAATGTTAAAGAAATATACATCGTCGTCGTCGTCCGTGGACAACAAATTAATAAACATTAACACTTTTTCGCTTTAACGCTGGCGACGTCATAATTTCCTATTTTGCATACGCGTACGTCTTGCGCGAACGCTCGATGAGGACAGCGACGACCGCGCGATTATGTGGCCAGCCACTCGCACTCGTATTGCCGGTCCTTTGACTCGCGCGCAAAAACCGACAAAATAGGGAGCAGTGGGCAGGACGAGGAGCATGACGTGACGTGACGAGTGACGAGTAATGTTGCCACACTATGTCTGTGCCTCCTTTCCTCGTTACTTCCCATGCCACTCGTCGAGTGTGTGGCAGGCGCATTACAAAGGAACTTATTCACGATTTTAGAAACAAAAATTTCATTAAACTTTTTTGCGGAAACAATTCGACTGCGACTGCTGTACTTGAACCTGCGTCTTTTTGGACAAATACTCCTGACGCTTCACCAATTAGACTACCTAAAAGACTAAGTGCCAGTTTTTGAATCAATGGTTTCTTCTTCTTTTTAAAAAAAATAATTTACCCACACTAGGAATTGCTTCCTGTATTGTGTCTGCGTTTACAAACATAGAAACTGACACACACAAACACTCGGAACAACCCGACACGGTTTGCGCAGTAGCTACAGCTTGGCCAGAACGGATTGAAACGGAACTAAAATTTTTATTTCTGACAGCGTTTTAAAATCTTTGATATTTGATGTAAACAAAGACCGCAGGTTTGTTAGATTTATTATTGTGCCATAAAACTAACGTAATAAGTGAAAAAAAAAAGTGCTGGTAGCGCGAAGACAGTGGCGACTTCCGGTTTTCTACATTTTTATGTCAAGCTGTAAATCTTATATATAAAATTTCCGTGTCACAATGTTAGTTACCGTACTCCTCCGAAACGGCTCTACCGATTTTTACCAAATTTTATATGCGTATTCAGTAGGTCTGAGAATCGGCTACTATCTATTTTTTTTTTTAATTTATATGGCAAAACAACGTTTGCGGGGTCAGCTAGTAATAGATAAATATTTTATACTAGCTGTGCCCGCGACTTCGTTCGCGTGGATGTCGGAACTTAACAATGTATTTTTTATAAAATTTGTAAAGTTTAATTCAAACTTTCATCCCCTATTTTATCCCTTGGGGGTAGAATTGATCAAAATCCTTTCTTAGCGGATGCATAATACGTCATAACATCTACCTGCATGCCAAATTTCAGCCCGATCCGTCCAGTGGTTTGGGCTGGGCGTTGATAGATCACTATGTCAGTCAGTCACCTTTGAGTTATGTATATTAAGATTAGTTCATAGCGGGAATCGAACCTGCGACACGCTGTGCAGCAGCCCATCGCTCAGCTACTGTGCCGACCGTATCGTAAAAATAGTTTTACTACACTTGCGAGCAAAAATATGGAATCATTTACTTAAAATTGATCAGGGATAGCTCTTAAAATAATGGCGTGATTTGGTATCAATTTAAAGGTTACAATTAAACCTTTAAAATGGTAGGGGAAGGTGGGGCATAACGGGGACTTTAAGGATAACAAACAATAAAAGAATGAATAAAATATATTTATTAATGAAAACTAATCATAGCACTTTGGTCACATATTAATTTAATAAAATATATTTATTAATTTGGCATAGAATTTTGTGAAATAACTAATCAAATAATGTCTTTAAGAGGGCTTTCACACGTTTCGTCGTTTTTGCGCGACTTTTGGAACCTGATTCTGGGTATGTCATTGCCACAAATAAAAAAAAGATATATACTCGAGAAAGTTTGATTATTTCTGTGTGGAGTGCTTTAAACAAATTTTTAGATTTGTTTACATACATGAGTAAAAACCTTGTCTCGGCAAAGGATGTTTCATAAAATTCTACTTTTTGTCATACTTTGGTACCGAATTACATAGAAGGTATAATAGTAAAATAATATTTCAAAATGTCCATGGTACATCTGAAAGATTATATTTGGACTGCATTAATCACTTTTTTATTTTCCATTCAGAAATACACCAAAAATAATTTTTCAAAACAGGAAGAATTTGACATTTTTTCGTCCGAAATTATATTTTTTATCTATCAATATTTACTGAATATTCAATCAAAAAGCATTGAATAACTAAGGTTACTATCTTAGCTTGCACTAAAAAAATAATTAGCTCATTTAAAAGTAAAATAATAGTATTAAACAATTAAAATAAGCAATGACAAAATTCAACAAAACCAAGAACGGTTTGTTCTTTGATTTAGACGGCGCGGGGCGCCTTTTGAGGGAGGACGTATCGCTCACAACCATTTTGACATTAGTCACGTAATTATTAAAATTTAAAATACACGCCACCATTCATGACCTTCATACGCGGCGCTAGTGTCTTTGTCATGACATCAAATTCCATGTGAAAAATGTAGTACCTCGAATTTTCCGCAGGTCATAAGTGGTGGCCAGTAATTTTCCCAATCGCCAAGAGTACAGCATAACCTACCTTTCTTGATACAAGCTAATATTTTGAATTAATTTAATTTTGATCTGTTTGCAATGTAAATATATAAATGTGTTGATTGTATTTTCGTACTATATTCGAATGTGGATATAATTGTAGATAATAAAAATAATGTAGGGGAGAGGGGGGCATAACGGGGTCGCGGGGCAAAACGGGGCATCAACATATTCAAGTAACTACGCGCATTAGGTGTGTGTTGTTGTCGCTCAGGGGGTCATTTTGTGTCAATCTTCAATCTGACAGCGATCTTCATTATTTGATTAGTTATTTCACAGAATTCTATGCCAAATGTTAGATTAATAAGTGACCAAAGTGCTATGATTAGTTTTCATTAGTAAATATATTTTATTCATTCTTTTATTGTTTGTTATCCTTAAAGTCCCCGTTATGCCCCCCCCCCTTCCGCTACATAATTCTGATAGCTTTTTTTCTGAATTGGTAATTTCAGACTTGCTAACTTCCCAAATATTCCAGTTCGTTTGGATAATATAGCTCGTGCGGGACCCACCATACCACCGGCCATGCCCCTGGTGGTATGGCTTTTTATTACGTGGTAAAATCATCAGATCAGCCCTTCCACCCAGGGAAGGACAGAACTACAGGAAGGACATACAAACTTGTACTGACACTACTGACTAATATCTACGGTGTCCTTCAATAACCCATTGCGATCCGGGGCCATGGATACCTGATAAGACAGTCCCGCGACGCCGCCGGCAGGATTTGGCTCTCTAACGTGCGCCCCGAAAATCCGTGAAAAATTGATCTGATCGTTTTGAGGTAGCGGTTAACCCAGAGAAAAGTAACTTAAAAAAAAAACTTTTTGAGAAAAGTACCGACTTCAAAAACGAATAATAAAAAGTTACTTTTCTTTTGGAAGTCGGTGGCAATAGCCAATGAAATAAATAACTAAGCTACCGACTTCCAAAAGAAAAGTTATTTTAAACTTTTTTGTATTCGTTTTTGAAGTCGGTATTTTTTTTCAAAAAGTTTTTTTTATCAGTCGATTTCTTGTTTTAGGTTTGATCGAAGAGAGTTGAAGTCTTGTATCAGGTTCGGCATCCAGTCAATTGCGGTATTCCGTTTTGGCAGCTGCATTGTATTTTTAATTTTTTTTTTGGTAAAATTTTCAAATGTGTCCTCCCGAGCGGGACGGGATTTATTACCAGACTCGTACTGACTAATATCCATGGTGATCCTTCAGTAGCCCTTTACGTTCCAGGGTCACCGTTACCTGATAAGACAGTCCAGTGACCAAGACAAGCTCCGGCCCTCCAAGGCGTACCTCTCTGATTGGAAATCGCTTCTCGGCGTCGTAGGTCACGCGGCTGTCCTCTCCCTCACGTGTTCCACCTCCTACTTCGCTAGCATGACTGCTTTGCATAAGGATTCGAGGTGACTACTTCCCATTCCGTCTCGCCCCGCAGATCGTGGCCTCGATCAATGCCGGGCGCTATTAAATTTACTCAATTGCATCGAGTTGGGATTTGGCAAACCTGTACCACTCCATGTACCTAACTTTTTTGCAGCCAACTCAATTAGTGGACTAGTATTGTGGGTCGATGTCAACGGTCCTAGCTGGTTACACCTCAGAAAGATAGAAGGAACCGGGTCGGATTGGCTCCTTTTTGCGGAAAAATTCACGTCTTAGCAGCATTGAAGTTCAAGCACTCAACCGGCCATGGCTCTTTCGCCTGATATTATTTTAGGTTTAGGTTTAAAGAACTTTATTCTCAAAAAAAGACACAAAAAACGTCACTTACTTGAGAACAATATTATCTTAAACTAAGTTAATACATCACCACAACAATCACAACTCAATTTTAACACCCACATTCATACAATGCATTCAGTGTTGACGAAAGGTGCTATTTTCAACCAAATATTGTGCTAACTGAGTCTTAAATGCATTAAATGAATGTAAGTTTTTTATACAAGAGGGTATTTTGTGAATTTTATTCATGAATACAGATACTACTCAGAACAAAACATACAAAAAATAAGTTAGCATTCCAATAAATCGTAAAAATAAGCGAAATTGAATGAAAAGTGAGAAATTACAGGAATGTGTCAAGTTTCATAAATAAAATAATGAAATCGAAAAAATAATGTTTTCAATGTTCTAAAGAGTTCTTTTTTCTCTTAAACCCTGTGTTATTTTACTGAAGGTGAAATGTTCTGTATTAAATAACGAACATTTTCTATACCATTTCAATAGAAATCAGGTAAAAAGCCTGAGTGACCAATTGTAGCATCGTAATTCGAGCATAAACGAATCTATGCACTGTTAGTCGCGATTGATCGAAGATGAAATCAGGTACTACTTGCTGTGCAAATGAAATAATGTGGAGTTGAACCACATTTTCTACGCAATTTTGAGCAGTTACGTACCTTCGTTAGGTAGTGAAAGCTCAGTTTTGCGAGATAGAGATTATAATTTAAAGCTCACCAAAACATTCTGTTTCAAGAGTGAAATGATCTGAAACCTGTTGAACTCTGATTAGATCTGTCTTTATTAAAAAAATAATCCAGCTGTAACCCAGTATATGAAGCACTGAAGCCCAGTCAAAACAGTTCAATAAATTTTCTCCTTTGCAAATGTTTAACGATTTGCACCATCCGCTCACAGTTAACTGCAGGCGAACCAAGAATCTTCTTGAATATTATTTTTTAATCTTCATTGTGTCGATTCGAAATTGTCTTGTCAATTATAGGGGAGCTTGTGGCTGGTCGCAATGGAGTTTGTATGATCCGCGCAGTAGATTATCGCTCTCTTTGCGCGGTTTAACGAACTTGATGGTCTTCTTGGGCCTTACTCACTTTCTTCCTGGATCACGGCGTTTGATGATATTACCCGTCTCTTTTGACACTAGTTTCAAATATTTTGTACCACTGGTTGGAAATATTCGAGCATTAAACCGACACTTCTGGCTATATCTCCTTATCTCTGTCACCGTAATCACCCCAAGTGGCTGGTTTTGCGTCCATAATTATTTATGTCTCTGAATAGATGGCATAAATGACTGTTTGATGTATAAGTCAAAGAAAAGTTTGAAAAATTTTAAACACCTATTCGTAAATTCTAAATAATTTCAAAAATCTAATTAAATAAGTTATGAATTCAAGTTAGCCACTAGAAACAAAATTAACACTTGAATGATATCATAACAAGATAATTTACTCGTATTATAGAATGGAATTGAATAATCTTTATAATGAACACTTTGTAAATTACAAATATATCCAATTCGCAGTGTGACACAATGTGCGGTTTAAAGTGTAATATAATGAGTGGCCCTTATTTTATTTTGATAGGTATACATTTATCATATTATCCATTCGTTTAAGAATATAAGTAGTGTCTAGAAGCTCGGGATCTTACTTTGTTTATTCGAAAGAAAAGTGGCAAAAGCTCATGTTGTTTTCTTCCTGGTATACGAGGCATAGCTGTTTCGTTAGTGTTTTGTTTTTATGCGGGGGGCATCACGATGTCAAATTGACAGAAACTGTGTTCTTTCAGTATGTAATAGCGCTCTTAATCAAAATTTTCGCAACCCTTATGAAAACCCCGTTGTGCCCCAGGGTAGGGGCAGTACGGGGTACCCAATTCGGGAAGGCCAACTTCTTCTCGAACTGTTATTTTTGTACGTACGTACCATTTTTACACCTAAAACAAAACAAATTATGTTATGAAATTAACAGATCATTAATTAAGGCTTGAAAGGGGCACAATGGGGACATCAGTTACGGGGCACAATGGGGTACCACATCGCACCCAATAGCCATGTCCCCGTTATGCCCCAATGAGACAGATAATTTTAAAACATTTTTCAAAGAAACGCATCTAGAGAGAGAGTGATTTTGTTCAAAATATCATAAATATGTAAAATCTCTAGAAAATCACAATAAAAAACAATAGTTATTAATTTGAACACTTACCTTTTTACATGCGTTTACGTAATCACTAAAAATTATATGAAATGACGTCGAAAAATGTTTTAATTCGTAAAAAAATAAAACGCGGGCATTCCGGTCAGCGATCGCTGTCAGATTGAAGATTGACACAAAATCACCCCCTGAGCGACAACAACACACACCGAATGCGCATAGTTACTTGAATATGTTGATGCCCCGTTTTGCCCCGCGACCCCGTTATGCCCCACTCTCCCTTACCATAATATATTTGTTATTCTTAACTAAGTAGTTATTAACTACTCAAGATCATACGGAATCAAACATCATCCTATAAATGTTCCCACTGCTGGGACACAGGCCTCCTCTCTGTGAGAAGGAGTGGGCCATAATCCACCACGCGGGGCCAGTGCGGGTTGGTAAATGTCATTATGTCTTCGAATTTTTGGTTCTGGGACATACCGGTTTCCTCACGATGTTTTCCTTCACCGTTACACGGAATGATAAACGAAAATGAAACCACCATACTTTCATTTTCTTTATAAAAAGCTATAAAATTTTAGAATTTTTCAAATAGTTATACTGACTAAACAACTTGTCCTAACTAGGCTAACGTCGATGCGTATAAAATTTAATATTTCAAAATATATTTTTATAATGTTCAGGAAAGCAGTACAGGCCGTGCGCGCACACTACCTCTCTGGCGAGAACCTCCTCAGCTTGAGGATGAAGTTTCCCTACCTGCTGGGCTGGTTGCACGCCCTGCCTGCAGCCAGGATGACCTGTCTCATCTGTGGCGAGACGGAACCCAGGAATGATCAGGGTGAGACAGTCTGTAGTTGATCAAAACTTGGAATGGAATTGACTAACTCCCGAAATTAATATTCGAGCTCAATTCAAATCCTGTTTCTTTGTTTCTGACGGCTGTTTCTAACTGGACATTTTAAAGATTCGGATAGGCAAATTCTGTCGTTGATTGATGGTCACAGACAAAGATCCAAGACCAAAGATACAACTGAGATTGATTATTATTAATGCCCAGCGTTAAGGCACATTTCCATTAGGCAAGTCTTGCATACAAGTATAACGTCACATTGATATAAAAGTTGTATTTTTTTTACGTGGTAAAATCTTCCAATGAGTCCTCCCACCCAGGGCAGAACGGGAGGGACTGTTAGACTTTTACTGACTAAAATCCACGGTGTTCTTCAATAGCCCTTTACGTTCCGGGACCACGGTTAACTGATTGGCCGTTGACCGCGGCCCTGGCAGGCTTTGGCCCTCGGGCCCCCGTATGATTGCTGACAGCTCTTTGAGGCGCGCATCGAACACGACGCGCCGTCGACCCGCGGCGGGCATGTCCATGATCGGACGTCGAGTCGCCTATTACTCGCCGTCCGCATGCTCAATTACTTGCTATGCCGCAAAGTTAATTCGACAGCAGTTATAATTCCACTAATATTTCCAGGGCAACAGCCATCAGGCCGTTGGCACTGCTGCTGCCTACCCAAGTGTCCGTTCGTGTATTGTGCCGAGTGTTGGAAGGAGGCGGGCGCCCGGTGCCTCGCGTGTGACCCCAGCCTTAACGAGCTGAGTGATGTGGACTCGCTTAGTGAAGATGATCAGCTGCGCTATTGACAACTGATCAATTCGACTTTATTGGTCAAGGTTTTCCAACCTCTTCTTAGAACCCCAGAAGCTTCCGAAATATGGCTTGATTATTGATTCCCACGTTTTTTTTTATGAAATCGTTGTTTTTTCCACGGTTTACTGCATTTCCAAATAAACTTAGAAAGTGGCCGATTGGGTAAGCACCGGGTGTTATTCGATTTGATTGGTAAAAAAAAAATGTCGCTTCCAATTTAAAAATCTACTTGTTTTCGTGCTATGTTTTATTAAAATTTTGGGCCACCGACTTTCAAAAATAAAAATATTTACCTATTTTTTTGCGCTTTTATTTTAGAAGTCAATTGCTTTTGAAACTGATTAGGGTTCAACAGCAGAATCGATATCTGACCCCACTTATATTTTGCACACACAGCTCAATAACCTCGCAGACCAATCGCCAAACGCATTATTAAAAGTAACTTTTAACAAAAATGCTATTGTACTCCACGTATATAGGGCGTGGTGACCCGTGCAGGCTTGACCGGTTGTATCGAGGGGTATAAAGGGAAGGGTGGGTTCTACGGGATCATAGAAATTCGGGGTAGTACCCCTGTGGCAATCGGGGCCTTGCCCTTGGTAACATAATGTCCTTCAGTGTCGTCGCTTGAGCATAGGTCGACAAACTATTGATCCAATCCTATCTTCTAAATTTTGACTCTATTTGTGAATTTGAACAGTTTTTGGGCAAAGTCGCGCGGTTGTCTACACCTTCTCTTTGTTTCTTAGGTCGCGTGCATACTGGGGTTCTAAAAAGGCCAATTAAGCTGAATAATAATACAAAGTGTGTTATTTTTTATCTACTATCCCGTCTATTGCTAGAGAAATACAATATGTTATTCCATTTTATGTTTTTTTTTTACAAAAGTTCTGTTAAAGTGCCCTTTTAAACACCCTGGTCTAGGCATCATTTAAGCTTTCGATGAATTAGTAATAAAGTAAATAATGATTCGCTTCGCTCGCTAATTCTATCCTGCTGGCTATGATTCTCTTGATTTTCTGCATAAGTCAAAGGGTACACATATTTTTTTGAACAGTCACAAGAGATTTCTAAGGCGGCTAGTCAATTCAATACCATAGGAAAATTAAAATAGCTCTGTGAATTTGGGAATTGTAAACCACATCGGCAATAAAACACCATTGAAAACATTACAAAGTATATTCAAAACAGCCCATACTCCAGCTGTTCGCCAACGGTAAGGTTGCTCACAAACTGTATGTTCTCTGCGACGTCATTACACAGCGCTGCCAGACCCGTGACGTGGCCCTCCTCAGCGGTGTTGAAGTTGTATACCAACTGCAAGCATAGTGAAAGAGTCTTGTAGTAAAAATAGAGGGTCTAAAACGCGTAGACGTCGTAGCTACGTAGGCGACGTAGCGGCGTAGACGTCGTAGCCACATAGGCGACGTAGCAGCGTAGACGTCGTAGCGATGTAGACGACGTAGCGCCGTAGACATCGTAGCCACGTAGGCGATGTAGCAGCGTAGACGTCGTAGCGACGTAGGCGACGTAGCGGCGTAGACGTCGTAGCCACGTAGGCGACGTAGCAGCGTAGACGTCGTAGCGACGTAGGCGACGTAGCGGCGTAGACGTCGTCGTAGCATCGTAGCCGTGGTTGCGTAGCTAAGACATCATAAAGGTGCATGTAGATGTCGTAGCGGCGTAGACATTGGAGCGTCGAGCGGTGCAGCGGTGTAGATTTCGTAGCCGCGTAGAGATCGTAGCGGTGTAGGCGTTTCGTAACCGCGCAATCTTTTCGTTGTCGCCGCAGCCTTTACGTACCTCCCAGTACGTAACGGCCGCGGCGTCAACGAAACGTGTAAACACCGTGACGTAATTGCGTAAACGTTTCATAAACTTCACAAACTCACGTTTGCGTTGCAAACAGTCGCAAATGTTTGAAGAAATTCTAATTCACTTCTAAAACTTCGAAATTCTGCTTACCGATAGAAATTCGTCATATGTGATCCAACCATCGTTGTCAGTGTCTGCGAGATTAAATTTCTCCTTACGAATCTCCATGCTGCTCTCATCACCCAGGCTCTCCAGCACTGCCCCGCTAATGTGATACAGACAAGGAATCAAGATATTTAGAATCAAATAGCTTGGAGCTTTATCAGGCCTTCTAAGAATAATAATTAGCATGTAAAAAAAGAGCTAATAAATCTAAAAAAGTAATGTTTTTGAATATGATGTTGTCGAAGATTTAATTTCTCCAAATTGTGTTTTTTTGATCTTTTTATAATAGTATCACACTTAGCAGCATTTAAATCTGCTTTATCGTGCTCATTTTTTAGATCTTCTGAAAAATATGTTTTATTCTGTCGTAGTCATCCATCCATTCCATCAGTGTAAGAAAAAAATTATCAAGAGCTTAGATTTAAGACATGGTGACTGAAATAAGTAATCTTTCGAACCAATGGACTTATTAGGGCATCACACTAATTTATTGATTCTAACTAACACCTTATTTACGTATACATAATATAAATTAATAAAACACAAAACACACATTAAAATACAAAATAAAATCATTAAAACAGAGAATTATAAATTGGATTATTAAAACATAAAACTCATTGAAAACAACCATGAACAAATTAAAATCATTATCATTAAAACAAGTCAATAAAGACATAATATGGATCGTCATAAAATAAAAATGTCTGTCTGTCTGTCTGTCCTAATCAAATAAACCATCCCGTGACGTTCCTGGCACAAAAGACCCCAGGATACTAGCAGCGTTACCACGCTGAATGGCAATAGCCAGTCTCTGCACCAGGAACGAACCAGAGCGATGGTCCAAACCACTGGTCCTAAGACGTTGACCAATTTCCTTGATAAAAACTCTTGCCTCTCTTCCCCAAGCACCACACGTCTCAAACGCCACGGGAACAAACATGTACCGTGACTGAAGGACAGCATACTTGACATGTTTTGACGCCGCGGCGGTCTCAGCCGCAGCAGAAGCGGCTATCGACGTTCGCGCCAAATGACATCGAGCGAAGGTATTGACGCAAGTGGCATCCCAAATCAAGCATCTGCCCTTCTGCCACGGAACCAATGTCAAACCGTCAGGCCTCTTACCGTCAGACCGAGAAAGACCAGGGGGTTCCAACAAGCAAGGGACACCAGCAGAAATTAAAGCCCTACGGATGATATCATTCAGAGAATGATGGCGTGGATAACGACCCAGGCAACGACCGCAACTGAGCGCATGGTAACCACACGCATCGACCGTGGAACCACAAATGCAAGCATGGGGCTCGACTACTTCACAGCCCACGCGAAGACCCACGGCCACACGCAAGGATTCGTTATCCAGAAGGGTTTTATAATTACTATTTAAATATTAATTATAATTACAAAAAACCCTAACCGTACCTAACTTTCTGATATTAATTATTAAAATTAATATTTAAAAGTTATAATTACTATTTAAATATTAATTTTAATAATTAATATCAGAAAGTTAGGTACGGTTAGCGCATTGGCTGAGCAATTGGACTGCTGCGCTGTGTGTCGCGGGTTCGATCCCCGCACGGAACAAATATTTGTATGACCTGCAAGTAGTTGTTCCGTGTCTGGGTGTTTTATGTATGTGAGTTTCTATGTTTGTAAACGCACCCACGACACAGGAGAAATTCCTAGTGTCTAACGTTTTTTTAAAGAAAAAGAAACTGGAATGGCGAAACTATTACCTATTACCTAATACCAATTTTTGACCTTTCCATGTTATTATATTGTTATAATTAGACCCTTCGGACCCTTAAGTACTAAGGTCTGGTGGCCTACTATGATGACTTACAGCGTGAGTCTTTACACTGTGAGAAAGAGACAGAGCTATACAAGTTGTCTAGCGCCGTCTTGTTCCCTGAACGGAACCACTCACGCTTTAAACGTCAATGGTAGGCCACCTGTTATTGTACACACGCTTGTTTGCCATTGAGCTGAACAACCGCTGAATGGTGAGTGATAGAATGACATGCCTGCTACTTGCATAATTTTGTGCAAATAAATGTAGGTACTACGGGCAATAGCTAAACTACAACGCAAACCGACTTACCACAATATGATAAACATCAGTTGAACGCTTGTCTGAAAAAAGTGTAACTGCTTTTGCAGGGTATCTTAACAACGTAAAGTCGTTTTGACGTTGACAGTTTTTTTAGACAAGACAGTGTTCAAGAGATGTTTATCTTTCTTGTGGTAAGACGGAAAAAGTCTTAAAACGTAAGACTAACAAATCATCAAATCCGAGCATGCCGTTGGACTGGTTGTCGAAGAGCAGGAACAGACTGTGCAGGTTGGCGATGGTCACCTCGTTCCACCCCGGAAAGCGTTCCACCACCTTCTGCATACTCCATCGACGATCTTTTTCCTTCATCTCCTGCCGTAACAATTATTACGATAACTGACAGCTAATGTCAGTGCCTTCCCCTTAAAAAATTATCCCACGGGAAGATAAATCGGGATAAAAACCAGCATATGTGTTAATCCAGTTTATTAACTACTGTATAGCAAATTTTATCCAATTTCGTTCAGTAGTTTTTGCGTGAAAGAGTAACAAACATCCATCCATCCAAACAAACTTTAAAAAAGTAAGATAACTTAAGAGTGGTTTTGGCTACCCTCTTAGTAATTTATTAAAACTAGCGGCACGTTTGGCGCAGTGGTAGAGCGAATGACTGCTGCCATGCGTATCGCGCGGGTTTGATTCCCTAAATGCTCAAGAAATAATTGGCTACTTCACTGATAATTAATTCTTATTAGTCCGTCAGCCTCAGTTAGATTATCAAAAGAATATTATATAGGCCCGTATTTTTTTACGTTACCAAGATTATACAGGGTGATTTTTTGGTCACCATCCAAATTTTAATATATTAATCTTTGGCGAAAATCATTGAATACGTGTTTTTCTTTTTGTATCACTCAATACAAAAATATCGAGATATCACGTCTCAATGTTATCTATAAAAAGTTGATGAATCTGGACACCGCGCTGTGATGTGTCGTTCAGGTGTAGCGGGGCGGGGCGGGGGGTCAGCGGGGTGCGCTCTGTCCGTTTCATGCGTCGGCAAGTGTATATTATTAACGTTTAGCTTAGTGACCACACAGAGCGGATGAGAAAATGATTTAATATGACAATTTGACGTATCGATTTTTTTTCAAAAATGGGGTTAGTGATTGATACCTAATGCCTAGAAAAATTTTGGACGGTGGTAAAAAAGTCACCCTGTATATTCTTATTCTTTGAGGCGTTGAATATTTGTTAATATTCAATGATTTCACCAAAGAAAAAATAGTGTAAATTATTTTTCGCATGCCTTAAATTACGGACTTATAATTAGATTTGCAATTTATTGATGCTTTTAAATTGATTATTCTTTAAATCTACCAAATAATAATCCTCGTAAAACATCTTACATGGTTATACTGCCGCTGCTCGGCAAGTCGCGTGTAGAACAGATCGACCAGTTTGTCGTAGTCTGTCTGAATGGTCCTCTGCTGGTCTGCCACTTTTATGTGAGGTTCACCTGTTGTTTATAGAATTCCCTGTATATTCCACCTGTTGTTTATAGATTTCCCTGTATAATATAGTAGAATCCCGACCGATTATCAGAATCAAATTAAACCAGGGGTAGGTACGTCTATTCCGTAAAAGTAATCGTAACTAACCGATTTCAAAGCAAATCAAACAATATTTAAATTTTAATGATTTTTTATTATGGTTTTACTTAGATAAAACGATAATATTATGTATATCGATACAGATGAACTGATAACTGATGAACATTGCTTACGTCTTTTCATTGCGGCCAATTAGAGCCGAGACGAATGAGGCCGGATAGTCGGGTGTTGGGATAATCGAGGTTCGGATAATCGGGATTCTACTTACTGTACCTTTTTTTTTTTTTTACTTGGCAAAATAAAAAAAATGGCGGGTGGGACTGTCAGACTCGTACTGACTAAAATCCACGGTGTCCTTCGGTAGCCCTTTGTGTGCCGGAGTCGCGGTATACGTAATATGTCCCGCAACCCCGGCAGGACTGTGGCCCTCTATAGGGGGGCCCCGTCATTATGCTGACGCTCCTTGAGGCGCGCGTGGGACACAACGCGCCGTCGACCCGGGCATGGTCCATGGTCAGACAGCGAGTTGCCCTTTACTCGCCGCCCGCATGCCCGCGCCTACGGTGGCCGGAGATCGTCCAGCGACATCCGTCGTCGTGGGCGTCTACCACTGCATCTCGGGCGGAGGGTGGACGGTATCCTCTCCCTCAAGCGGCCCGCCTCCTCCTTCGCGAGCATGACTGCTTCGCAGAAGGAGGCGACCGCCTCCCACTCCGTCTCGCCCCGCAGCATGGCCGCGACCAATGCCGGGCGCGAGAGGTCTCCGCCTATCGCCGCCGTGAGGACACGGCGGTGCTCCGCCCAAGCAGGGCAGTCCTGCACCGTATGATCCACCGTGTCCTCCGGGCGATCCTCGCAGTGGTGACACCCGGGCGTTTCCTCCTTTTTTATCATGCACAGGTACCTCCCGAAGCTGCCATGTCCGGTGAGGACCTGTGTCATGCGGTAGGTGAGGACGCCGTGGGACCTATCCAGCCACTCCTCAAAAAGGGGTCTAACAGCCGCGATTGCGGCTAGCCCGCTACTTACTGTACCTAGGTACATAGTTCTGCTTGCAGTTTTATGTGTTGAAAATGTGATGAACCTGTCAACTTTGACTATAGTAGTCTAGTAGGGTAACCATTGCCTGTGTTCGTAACGCGTAGGTACACTTTGACGGCACAGTTAGCTGTCGTAATGGCTGAGCGATCGACTGCAGCGCAGAGTGTTGCGGGTTCGATCCCCGCGCCCACACAAAACAAATAATTATATGATCTATGCAAATAGTTGTTCGGGGTCTGGGTGTTTGTGTTTGTGAAAGCACCCACCGGTACAGGAAAATTTTCTAGTTAAATTAGTTATTTTAAGAAAAACATGATCACACCTTTAAACCTTCTATGAGTATTTAGGAGCAATGTAGGTATATACTTCTACACACAGTTCGCCAATTTTGCAAATAGTGAGCAACATTTTTCATTGCACAATTTTACGTGACTTTCACGAGGCGCTAAAATTCCGGTTGAAAACTCAACACGACCTCGGAATCGAACATAGATAATGCCATACGCAGTGTCGCGTTATAAACACTACTGACCATCGAAGCAGATCTCCACGTTTCTGATTGTATTACCTGTTGCACTAAAGTCCTCTTGTCTGTAGAAACAGATCGGTTTCCTCTTGACAGGGTACTCGAAAAATCTGCCCAAACTTGAGAACAACGCGCTGATTTGATTATTACCCATCTCCGAAGTTTATGAATTAATTGATCATTTATTTAGCCTGCTCGACCTTAGCAGTTTTATCGCTTTAGAATTCCATGACAATCACCATGACAGACAGTGATGAGTGACAAACAGACACCAACTGGATCTTTCAAATCCATGGTTTAGCTATGGTCAAAGTCAAAACCATGAAGCTTACAAGCTTTTATATGCATATTTAGTGGTAGTGTGTAAAGCTGGGTACTCACTTAGCAGTGTTGCATGTAACGTATCAGATACGGTATCAAGTGAGTACGTATAGGCACGAGCCCGCTGCGAACCGCTCGCTGTAAGCTCGCAGTGACCCACCGAGTAGCGGTATCACTGAGAACACAAAGGCGGCTCGCAGTGTGCTCGGACGAGCCGTACCCACTTGCAGGTTGATACAGTATCTGATAAGTTACATGCAACACTGTTATGTGAGTACCCAACTTTAGGCAACACGGGTATGTGATATCTACAGGAATGTCTTTGCCTCTGGGCGTGGACCCATGTCCACGGTGCGGCGCCGCTCGCCGCGCAACGGCACGGCAACGCTGCCGGCGGACGGCACGGCGCCGTGCCGCGCCATGGCGTACTTACGATATTGCGTTACCCAATATTATAATATCCACAACGAATAGGTTAATTTTGTTTTTTCTTCATTTCTCGTCGCCTTAACAGCAACAGGAGCAGGACACGTCTTTCGTGGTCCATATCAAACCAAATCTGTAATTTTTAATTTTGGATACACTTGCTGAGCATAGGGTACGTACACGCGACACGGCGCGCCGCTCCGCCGCCGCCGCACGGCACACGGCGCTGCACCGTGGACGCCGTGCCTCGCCACGGCGTACCCGATATTGCGTTACCCAATATTTTCTTTAATTTTGTTTTTTCTTCATTTCTCGTCGTCTTAACAGCAACAGGAACAGGATACGTCTTTCGCGGTCCATATCAAACCAAATCTGTATTTTTTTATTTTTGGATACACTTGCTGAGCGGGTACGTGCCGGTACACGGCGCCGCACCGTAGACATGGGTCCACGCCCTCTCTCCTGGCCACAGGCACGGGGCGGCGTGACAAAGGATAAAAAAGTAACGTAGTGTGGGTTTTAGAAAATTGTAGAACAACCCCCTGTTATGTTTTTTACAGGAATTCAGGTTCACCTTGGGTAAGTATCCAGATTGCCCAATGGGAGGGATGGTCCTGAATATCCACTAATGCGCACTTGACTCGGGATTGCAACCCTCTGCCTGTCACAGATGCAATAGTTGGAACATTGATAGAATGTCTAGACCAGAATCATAATAAAAGTGTATGTGTGTCTATAATATAATGTGTAACTAAAGCTTTGAATATTACCATCGATTTTTTTATATTATGACAGTGTAGGCATAGGTGTAGGGCAAGTGTGTGGAGAAAAATAAAAGACCCATTTTTCTATCAATCACTTGATTAATTTCTCATACAAAATTCATTTAAAAAATTTCAAAAATTTGACATTATATAGCGTCGTACATAAATTGATAGGATTACAAGGATGAATGTAATGTAATGATGTATGAATATGTACCGAAGGTAAAAATAAACTTAATGAAATACAGTAGGCAGTAAAATAGTCTAAATTAAAATATAGGAACACTACTACAAAAAAAAATTCAGTCTCATTACACACATTAGAGATGATTACAATAATTACGTAAGCTAAAGGTAGATAATATAATCTAGCGGGAATATCTGTAAGCCGTGGCTTCACCAGTTCGCCCGTTTGGGCGTCGCGGGTGACAGCGCCCACAGATATACCCGCTAGCCACTTATAATAGAACAAGACTGTTGTCCACTCGCTATGACCATTTGTAAGCTGGACTACACTACATGAATATATGTATATGCAATTGCTCAAGTCAAACTAAATGTGACAGTGCTATGGTTGCCTAAGATTACATTCTAGAGAAAACTAAAAATTAAATAAAATAGTAGACAACAGGCTTCTAAAGCGGTGATCAAACCACCATTCCACCATTCATGGTTACTTTTACCCTTCAGTCTTACATTACTTTACAATAAAGAGGTAGTTTATGGTTGATCTTTGAACACCACTAAGTGACTCGCGGGTCGTGAGGGGCAGGGAAGACTGGTCCTCCCGCCCAGCGAGTCACGTGTACAAAAATACTACTTAGTTACACATTGATAATGACAATAATATCATTCATCCACCCTTAGCTCGCGATGGAGTGCTCCTCTGCGTGCTCTCAAAAGGTGACCGTTTGAAGAAGCAGAGCAAGTATCGCTTCAAACAATCTAATGCACGGTGTCCACTGGCCAGATTTACGTAAGCTGACTTTTTTGGCAGTTTTAGTTAGTACACAGATCCAGCAAGTCGTTTTGCTGCGAATGTTTCCATTGTGCAAGTCGGCTGTGGATCTACAGGTGTGAAATAAAACTTGCCAGTGGACATGGTGCTTTAGGTGCGAGTCGATAGCGAATAGAAAAGCCAGACTTGTGTTTGTCACGGCTGAAACACGTGACGTATTGACAGCTGTCAACTGTTATGTGTATGCATTCTCCTGGCTTGTCTATGCGCTACCTATTGTAGGAAGCGAGCCTGTATGCAGAGACACTCGCGAAGGGCAGATGGATGGACATAATTACCTACACTAAGACTAACACAACACAAGCTCCTAGTTAAAGTTACAAAAATAGCACGAAAATGGCTTATTACATTCGCTAAAATCTCATAATTGTATCATTATTATGCAGTTTTAGTGTTGCGTCTCACTTCGCTCCCACACTCTTACCACAACAATGTGACGTGTCTCAACTAACTGCTGAAATGTTCCGAATGCTCTTACAATCGTCGTGACAGACATCAAAAACTTGTACAAAAATTATCATTAAGTTCCAATATTATTTAGTTCTCAATTTTATTGTATTTATCACAAAACCACAATTATACTGCTAGCAGCTAGCAGATCTCACAAAGTACATCGCTTCACGACAAAATATACCTTTGATCTTGTTTTCATCTCCGAAGTATGTTTACTTTAAGGTCGACATTCGTCTAACATTATGCCTCACATATTCAGCATAATAATAAATTAAACACGGCTCTTGGTTTCACTTTACTTTCATTTTCAATCTGAAAACGAGTAAACACACTTTGGGAATCCACAAAACCATTTGAGTAAAAAAATAATTTTAAATAAAACATAGCCAAATATATCAAAATTAAATGCAGTCATTAAATTAAGTAATGCTTCAGCAGCTTTCAGCTCAGTTGTATATTAACGACCTCGGGTCTAGCTCTAGTTGTTACCAATACTCGACTTCTCAGATGAAATGATAAAGCTTACTATTACAAACAAAGGTAACATGTAGTTATGTGGTTTTCAAAGATCAGCGCGTAATATACCCTTCATGAGAAGGTGTCTACTATGTATGGCGCTCCGGCGAGGAGCTCGGACACAGCACTCACACGGATCAGTTCTGTCATTCATTCACGCTACGCCGGCCACACTCTACGAGTGCGCCGGCGACGGATGGAGGGAGTTGCTTTGCAAACCCGTTACCTAAGTTTTATACGACAATAGAATCAGTATTAACTATAATTATGAGATTCGTTGTCGGCTAAAAAACATACTGTGATCAAAATCAAGAAAGAATAATAATGATAAAAAAATGCATTTCATGCAACACATTATTTTAAAAATAACGTAATACTTTAATAATGGCACTGAACAAAAAGTAAACGTTAATTCCATGACTTATTTACTGGAAAAGTTAAATATTTAATTATTAATTCATAATTATGCGGAATTCGTCAACACCGTTAAGACGCAAGACACTGCACATAGTTAACCTAACTATAACGCTTTGCTCGGTACGGCTTTCGCTTCAACTATTTCAACTAACTTGGTGTTATCATAAGGTACGTGATTATCTTATTATATTAAGGTAAACAATTCACACTATTTTATTTACATTCCTGTATATGAAAATAAAGTAAGTCTATTTATGTACATTTGAAATGCGATATCTGCAACATGTTATACTGGATACATGCTCGTGCAACGTGTAATGTGACCATGGCGTCTTGTTACACGTTTCATGGACTCTCAACAAACAAAAGAGAAACAAAGAAACTTATTCTATGGCAGTGATCAGGTAAAATCATCGGTTGGAAACCGTGCATTCCATTATTTTGACTGAACTTTTAATCAGTAATGGAGAGCGCGGGTCCATGATACTTTGTAACGCAACCAGTGTTACATTACAAGTTACACAAGATTGTACTTATTCTAAGAGAAGCTTTGCTTCAAACTACTAGATGATGAGTAAGATTAAATTCACTTTAAGTGGGATAAACGTGATTACAATATTTATTTGTAAAATAGAAAAAGTTACTACAATGTTGTACCAGATAACCAGAACTATTCACTTTGTAATGATTCTGGGCTCTTGTTTCTATGAACAGCGAGTTATAAAAATCCTGTCCGATCCATGAAGGTTGTAATTGAGACTTTTATTTATGATTATACAAAATCAATGTCGATTCAAGCATAAATTGGATGAGTAAATGTAATAAATGCCAAAATTTTCCACGCGGGCAACATTTAATCGACGCCATCTTAAATGTGTCCCGCGCTTCTGCTCTACTTGACACGAGTGCGTCTTTAAAGCAGTTACCTCTAACTATAATTATTTTAAATATATTTTTAAGTTAAAATTTGCCCCCCTCAGATCGGACAGAACTGTTATTATAAAATTGTACTGTTAGATATGGCTTAAAGCGCTGACGACACACATTGTGCACCGTATTATAAGAATATTATTATGTTTTATATCTGTTTACTTATTCTATTATGAGAAAGATTGCTATATAAATGCGAAAACCGTACTTCTGCCAGCGTTCTTACACCACGAATAAATAAACCTACCAACGTCTTGTGAGTTGTGACACACAGTTTGACTTCAAACAATAATTTTCCATCTTAAGTAATTAATTTCAGACTCATGTTCCAGTCAACGTTATCTATAATTATCAGTACCTTAATTTATGTCTACTGTCCACACCGTTACTAGAAAATTTTTGTTTGAAGCATTGAAATTTTTAGGAATACCACATATTACATATTTTAGAAGGCTTACGCTATAATAATCCTAAGTACAAACGTGAAAATGTAATTCTAGCCGTATAGTAACTTACAGTAATTTTATTATGCTTTAGTTTAGCTTATTGGGAGAAAGTTAGCGTTGATTACGCAATATACACGAGCTAATTACCGCGATGGTATGACAAGAGCTACCGGACAAACTATACCGCGCAGGAACGTAGTGCGAATTTAGACTAGGAGAATTATTCACTGTCCATATCGTGAGCAACATACATGTTCAAGTTGTCAGGAACACAATCGAAACATCGCGGGTTGCTGATGACAATCAAATTAACAACTTTATTATGAGTGGCTAAGGACAGAATCATATCGAAATATAACATCCTACAAGTACAGTTTGTCCACGTAAGCCTTCCTCAATTGATCGAAGCTAAGATTATTTAAATTCACTATAAATTTCATTTACTTATAAATATTTTGGGGTCTAATAAGCTGTAACAGTATTATTTTAATACGTACGCATAAAGCTTAATGGAGGAAAAGGTTCTGCAAAAACGAAACAGCAGGACTTGAGGATACATTCAAGAGTAACTTTAGGTCTTTGTTCCATAGAAGTTGTGTTGCTCGCTCATTTAGGGGCCTCGGAAAAGTAAACAGCCTCAAACGTAAGCCTGCCTCGAGGCAAGGGGCAAGGCATAGCGCGAAATTAAAGCTTTTGCCTGCCTTTATCAAAGCCACAGGCATAAATGTACATTATATTGAAAACAAAAGCTTTTCCTCACACTCAGCCCTCGATAATGATGACATTAGATATTATACCATATAAGATTAAATCCCGTATAATATACATGGTTTTCATAAAATCTGTCTTAACTGAACAATTCTCTAACTACATCTCGTCAAAACTGTGCAAATTATTTGCAAACGATAAATTGTAGGATAACTTAGATCAGACTTTGTTTTTGAGACTTGACGTTAGATATAAAAAAATACGTACAATAATAATAAAACAGATTCATGCTATGGAGAGAAGTGTGTCAAATTATTGAAAACCATGACGGGAGAAACAGTGCACACAGTCTAATACACGATACTCGAGTGTCGACTGACCGTCTCGCATGCAACTAAACTTAGTTTTAAATTATTTATCTAACAATTAATTACATTAAGTGAACACATACTGACTGAACACATAGGGATGTATCTCGTAAGTCACCTAACATAGTTTTTGAAAAATATCATATCAATTTTATAGGATTTTTTATTATTTTTATTCAAAAGAATTAAGCTACAATAATTGAAATAATACGATTCTTGTATACGACCACGCGAATAAAACTAATTGAAATCATAGTTAATTTAGCGATAAGATTTTCGATAAATTAAATTAGCTAGCAAGACTGCAGTGCCTGAAACTTGATTCAGAAACACGCACTCACAACATCCAATTCTATGTTGTACGCGGGGTGACCGTACTTTGACTATACGCCGTCAACAGGCATCGTAATATTAATAATTATGAAAATAAATAAATCAGTTTAATAGAACGCCATTCCATCCTCGCACAACTTTAATTCATTCTAACATTACGTTTAATAAACCCGATCAAGCCGGCAGTCAATGTTTTGCGACATAAAAAACAATACGAAATAAAATAAAAAAACTTTCACATTTTACGTATGAAAATAAAAATATCACGTCTCATAAGCAAATATGACGATAAGATCATCAGCTTATATTCCAAACGAGGTACGTTTGTACATTTGCCAAGTGTCTCAATAATACTTAGAATTTTGGTTTAATCGCGCGACATCGCACGCCGCGAGTGTCACTGCTGCCGCCGCGCGCCTCCCACCGGCCCTCCCCGGCGCCGGCGCAACTCAACTTCTTTAAGACAGTCTTCTAAAGTCAGTCTTAAAGTTTTATTGCATTGATTCTTTTGCTCATCCATACATTTTCACATCCCATCGTATCAAGCCGCGAAAAGAACAGAAGAAGCCATCGAGCGATAAGAAGTAACTAATACAAACATAATTCAGCCGAGCGAGCTCCGCCACAGGGCACGCTTAACTACAATAAAAATATTATATGCACCTAAATCATTATGCAAAATAACTTATCATAAAAATACATATCAACGTCTGCATCAATTAATTAACCAAGTTAAAAAACGCAAAAATATAACATTGTGGAAAAATACTTTTCAAGTTATCCTTTAATTTATCTCACATAAAACATCTTTTACATCACATTGTGATTCTCTAAAATAGTTTACCTTTACGATTTGTTTATTCGATTATAAAAGCGATACTTCGCAAGGACCGGAGAGTACATTTATAAGTAATCGACATTAAATATTTAGTGCACCGACTATGAGTTTGGTGTGTTCTATAGTTATACAGATTAATGACAGCTATTTATAATTGCGGCATCTAAATTACATCGTAAATTACACTGCAAACATTGTTTGGTCCTTAGAGACTAGTCAATACGGAAACGAAAATCAAAGTACTGGTAACGAAAAATATATCAGGACTCATGGAGAATATGGCTAGCACATCAACGTTTAGGTCCATGGGCTAACTAGAATTCTCCGCGCAAGCTATGCTCGATTGAATTTTTCCAAACGTATATAATAAAATTGGCACATTGTCAAATAAATCACAAATAAACGAAACAAAATAAAATACAGCGGACCTTAGGTCCACAAACTTAGTTGGCCTTAACATTAGGTACAGTAATATTAATATACTTTGATGTATTGCTTGCCGTGGGAGGAGATGTCGCGCGCCGTGTCGGGCAGCGTCTCGAACAGCACCACGAGGAAGCCCTCGGGCGTGAGCGCCACGTCGCTGGGCCGGTCCTTGTCGTCCAGGCCGGGGCTCTTCAGGTCCACGGCCCATAGGATGCGCAGCTCCGACGTGAACACTAACACACGGTGGTTCTTGGAATCGGCGACTATAATGCGTCCGTCATCGTCAGTCACTATCCCTGATGGGCGATTGAGTTCACCGATTCCAGAACCTTCGCGACCCACACAGTGCACCACTTTCGACAGAGTCGGGTCCACCATTAACAGACGATGATTCTCAAAGTCCGACACTATAATGTTGCCCGATGTCGTAAAACACACACCTCTAGGAGTTGTAGGCCCTTTCAGCATTTTAGCTGGGTTAGCACCTTCAAACACGAACTTAGTTATGTACGTTCCATCACTCGTAAACAGTTGAACACGGTGATTACGCGTATCAGTCACAATTATATTTCCTAAAGTATTTACAGCTACATCCCAAGGATATTGGAATTGTCCACATTCTTTGCCAAATGAACCAAACTTGAGAATAAAGTTACCAGAAGATGTGAATACTTGTACTCTATGATTGTCCTTATCAATCACTATGATGCGTCCATAAGTATCTGTTGTGATACCGGCCGGGAGATCAAATTCTCCAGGCCCTGTGCCTTTAGATCCGAACATTGTCTTAAATTCTCCTCTACTGCTAAATATTTGAATGCGGTTGTTTCTTCTGTCGGCGACAATGATATTTCCTTCTCTATCTACACATAGTCCCCACGGTCTGGATACTTGTCCTTCATCCTGCCCTTCGCGAGCGAACGAGAACATTGGAACACCAGGAACAGGGCTTCGTGTTGGTCGCACCGACACAGACATCCAATAACCTGGTATCGATTGACCACAACCGCGGGCGGGGTTTGAGTCTAGAGCCAAACTCGATGAAATGCTATGGTCATAATAATTAGTCGATCTTCCATGTGGTCCGTAGTCTGGTAATGACCTCAAGCTACTAGATCCAGACATGTTATAATTTAGATGCTGGAAGCTCTGAGCCGATTGTATTGACTGTAATGACAGCAGGGACTGGCGAGACGGTATCGACGATGAGCTAAGAGAGTGCATTGAACTAGACGGCGCTGACTGCACGTCACACTGTCTTTTCAACTGATCCACTAAGTCGTAATTAGGAGGGATGAACACGATTCGTTCCTCTGTTACGTACATGTTCTTAAACATACAAGAAAAATAGTCAACTTGAGCTCTACCTTTTTCCTTCGCCATAAACAAATCGATCCCTTCCGAGTCCATGCTGCGCACTAGAGTTTCATTTGTATGAGCTAATCCAGCTAATATACCTCTAAGTGTATTCATATGGTCTGTCAACTCATTCATTTTAGCTTGACGCATCTTTTCTACTTTATCCAATAAATATTTTTCACGATCTTCGATAGCCTGAGCATAGCATCGCATCGCTTTCCTTATTTTCATATTAGCCTCTGTGGTTTCTTTTTCATAAGCTTTCGACATAGCGACAGCCCTATCTATTGCAGTTTTTATTGCTTTTGTACCCGTCTTCGTGTCTTCAATCGCTCTAAAAACACCGATACGACACATGTCAAGGGCGCCTTTAATGGGCGTATAATTATGATCTTTATGCACCCACAGCGTACACTCTTGACATATGAAGACGATACAAGGTTCACAGTAGTATCTAACCTGATCGCCGTGTATGTCGCAGAACATGACTTCTTTCTCGTTATTTACTGAGTTAGGCCTGGCCCCTATAGGCGATATTTGGTGTATAGGTAGCAACGTGTGCTCTCTCAGTTGACAGTCAGATGTTACTTTGTGACAACATTCATGACAAAATAAATCATTGCACTCGAGGCAGCGAGTCGTCGGTGTGCGCTCCTCGCAGCGGAAACAGGTGATGGACACCGACGACGACGTGCCGGGCGACCCGCTCGAGTTGTCTTCTTTGGATTGATGCTGGTGGTTATTATTGGAGGTAACGTTGTACTCACGAGTGATGGGTCCAAGTGGATTCGGTAGGGAGCTGCAGGCTGCAGGCAGTGCCCAAATGTCGTATGGCATGCTGGAAGATGCCGATACCGCGGATGCTGCGGTCGTCATGCTCGATGCATGGGTTATAGTGTCGATGAGGTTGCATATGAGAGACGACATGGCATTCGGGTCCTCCGGGATATTGGAGTTGTGACCAGAGCCGCCGGCTGAGGACGTCGAAGGCAGACTAGATGCAAGTGACTGCGCCAGGTTAGCGAACGACGTCATTCTCCACGTCTTTCGTTACATCAGAACTGGAACAAACAAACGCGGCGTTATTTTCGTGAAACACTGGGAGGTATTAATAATCTTGACGGATTTGGAGATTGGGAAGCGTCTCAGACTTTTTGTACGTTAAATACCACATGATATCGCTACGAAAAATGAGCTTGAATTGTAATTAAGAGTCCTACAAAACGTAACAGAAGATTGTTCTCTAATATTTTAAGCCTTAGGTGTTCAATTAAATACATTATTGCCATCCACATTCAATAACGCGTCAGTTGTAATTTAGAAAAGTTTACTCACAATTAAAAATAACATAACGAACACAATTTTAATACTGTTGAACACACAGCAAATTACTGTCACTATCACTAAAGCACAATAACTGATATATTTATCCACAAAACAAATAATTAAGTATTTACAAAATGGACGCAGAAGCGCACCCTGTCGATGCTTCTGCGATGAACTGATGGTTGCACTGAATCTTTTCATATGGTGCAGTTTGCGAAAAAAAAATCCATCCCAAAATCTTTTGTGCGCGCCCTACCACTACCCCTTGTGCTATCGTAGGTAAAGAGAGAGTGAGATAGCAACAGTTCATAGGCGCGGGTGCGATAGAGAACTTCTATGTGTCGCATTCCAAAATTTTCCATAATTTAGATAAGGAGGTTTGCTATGATTAGGGTTGGCGAGGGACGGGACTATGGACGCGGCAGTCAAAGAGAATTTCGCAAGTGTTTGGTATTAATTGTTTCTATGCTCTTTGTGGCCTAACCATGTGGAATCTTAGCTTAAAGGTGTGGGAGATGTTGGCTGAACGGAGATTTCCTGGCCCAAAATTGTTTATTAGGCAAGCAAAACTTCAGGGACTGGATAAAATTCATCAAAAACCTGTACGAACTTGTACCATAAGTTCATAATGTAGAGAAAAACAGCAAACAAACACAACTGTAGGAGCATTTATCATTGTCGAATAGTTCAAATCATCGGGCGGATGTGGAACAGAGACCAATGTTGTTGTCATAGAAAAGAAAGGGACAGCAACTATTTCCTATTATCGAGATTTTGTATTTTGGGAGGCGCAGCGGTGGCACCGTGTGCACCGTGACCTTGTGCGGCGAGTGCGCGTGAGGCAGGTCTGGGTAGACCCTACCGCGGCCATCTTGACGCCCCCGCGTTCCCCGAACTTTGTATAAGTGAGTAGGGTGCCGAAAATCGATGCCTTCCCTAGCTGCCCTTACCTTCTATGAAGGGCGAAACCGCGGATAAAATGCTTTAATGATAACACCATAGAAATACTCCTGTGAGAGTGCTACCGATTGTGGGGAAAACTATGTGAAGAGATGTTTTGCGACAATTCTGAAATCATTTTTATTTCGTGTTGTTAGGCGAAACATATCATGGTTCCCATCGTCCTTAAAACTCTCAATGAAAACAACAAACAAACTTCAACAAAACCTAAGGCCAAATCTAGGGCGAACATAGTCTCAGCTCATTCGTGCTTCATTCGAAAATGAACCTTGTTTGCATACAGTTTATGTTCTTATTCCCATGTTAAAGCTTGATACCTGTCATCTTGAGGAATATGTTACTTAACCTTTAAGCACCGACGTGCATTTTATGTAACGTTAGTACCGACGTGAGGCCTGAGAGGCCGCTTATATTATGTAGTGTTTTTCAAAGAAATTTATGTTTTAAATATTTGTCTTTGCGACAATATAATGAAAAATAAAGGGATTTAAGAAAAAATAAGTAAAGAAAGGAAATATTATTTTATTTTTTATTTATTTAGGACTAACATAATATTTGGCATGAATTTTGGGGAAAAACCCGACTATTGGATATAAAAAATAGTAACACAAAGAATAATCCTCTCAGAATAACAAAAAATAGTATTTCTTACTTAAGACTAATATAACTTTAAGAAAAAAAATACAGTAGGATCACCAACCTTCTGAAAAAAAAAATGTCTACAGTCGGACTACACCTAAAATTCAAAGCACAGTCAGGGCACACTTGTTTCGCGTACTGTAAACAAATATGTTTTTTGCATGAATAGCACCTATACGTCGATTTTATTTTGAGTTTAGGTTGACACGAAAGACAAGTCTTGCGTGTTTTGATGCCTCTGGCTTATCAGAACCAAATACTCTTGCCAAACTCATCCTAAGTTCACGAGGCAATCTTAGGTTACAAAATCTTCGCTACATGTGCTCTAATACCAACTGTTGAGCTAATTTATTTACAAAAGCTCCTCTATCAGTTTATCTTCCCACATTTACATCATGTAAAATATGAGAATTCAGCCTTGAGAGCAGAACCTCTTCATCTGATGACGATGTCGGCGCGTCCAGGTGTTCAGGTTGAGTTTCCTCAGTATCAGAAATATCAGTGTTAGTACCGGTATCATGCTCACTGTGCTCTGGACAAAAATCTTTGCCAGCGTCGTCGACCTCAGATCTACTAGAATCTTCAGCCGCGATCCAGCTCTCAATCACTCGCGCATTATTTGGGTTAGATGCATCTATACACATCCGAGATTTCTTTGTGTGCTGTAAATATGTCTCAGAAGTATTTCTTTTACAACCAGAAGGTCCTGGTATATCCATAGTTAACAATATCTTTAAAAATATCAGTTTACTATAACAAAGAAATAAAACACAAAACTTACGTAAGTACCGACGTGAGGCCTGTGAGGCCGCGTCGGAATTTCAAATCGTAATTACTCACCAAATGCGCGCGCGACCTTACGCCTTCTTACTTCAACATCAACGTGGGCACTGTCCTTGCAGCTACTTAAAAGCGGGAATCAGAATTCCGCGGATAAAGGGGTAAAGAGGCAAGTCAAGTGCCTGCCGGGGCCTCTCAGACCGCACGTCGGTACTTAAAGGTTAAAGTTTTACTGTTACGGTTTATTTTCGAACGAAAGTCAGCTAATTTTGAACTAACATTAAGTTCGCTCTATGTATAGATTTGGGTCTAAAACTAAATTGTAACGCTTGAGAGCTGAATGACGGGACAAATTGAAATACCTACAAGGGAATTGCATTTCATCCCTATATGGCTGAAATAGTTAAGGATGTTTTCTCGAACAATAATGCAGGGGTGGTCAAGTTTAAAAAAATTAATAAGCTTCTGTTGAATGATTATAAAATGGCTATAGTTGTTTACTACTAAGTAATAGCACTAATACAACATTATTTTTTGTTTATGCGAAACCCGATACACCTGTCCAATATTTTTGTGTAAAGAATCTATGTACAAAATTTTAAACCCGTATCATAAAAAATAACAAAGTTATAAGCTTGTATATTCCCTGGTTGTCCGTTCAAAAACATGCTCATTTCGCGGTACACCCGCGTAAACCGCATCTCCTGTGTTATACACTCGTGATAATAGTTTGGCAATAGGTACCTAACCGTGCGGTGATTGTAGGTATTGTAATTAACTGGTAATTTAATTAAAATATATTTGAAAAAAAAATATAACATGGTGTAAAAATTATTGGAATCGAATCAGTTACTGATTCTGAACAAACTACCTATATTCAGGTTTCGCATATACTAAAAATAATGTAAGTATAGTATTTGACACGTAATTTTTTACCAAAATTTACGAAGATACGACACTTTCAAAATTTCCAACACGTCACAAGCAAGTACAGTTCTTGCTTCTGACGTCACTCGCCCTCGGAATTTGTCGCGTTATATCTTTGTAAATACGTATTGATTTCATCAACATCAGTCTATAATGTTCCCACTGCTGGGAGACAGGCCTCTCTGTGAGAGGGAGTGGGCCATAATCCCCCACGCGGGCCCGGTACGGATTGGTAGATGTCACATGTCTTCAAATTTTTGGTTCTAGGACATGCCGATTGCCTCACGATGTTTTCCTTCACCTTTTTGAGAGCAGTGGATGAAATAAATTACACAAAGTAATGCATGCGCCTGGCGGAGTTCGAACCCGTGACCTACAATTCGTAAGTCGGGACCGATACCACTGGGCCACCACTGCTCTCTCTCTCTTTATTGATTTAACAAAAGAAAAAAACACGTATCCATCATTTTTCAAAACTTTGAGGGAGTAATTAGATCAGTGGCCACCGTAGGCGAGGGCATGCGGGCGGGAGTTATGGCGGTGACTCGCCGTCCGATCATGGACCATGCCCGGGTCGACGGCGCGTTGTGTTCCACGCGCGCCTCAAAGAGCTGTCAGCAATCTGACGGGGCCTAACAGGGCCAAAGCCTGCCGGGGTCGCGGGATTGTCTCACCAGGTAACTGTGGCCCTGGTATGTAAAAGGCTATTGTAGGATCACCGTGGATTTTAGTCAGTACGAGTCTGACAGTCCCTCCCGTCCCACCCTGTGTGTGAGGACTCATTTGAAGATTTTACCACGTAAAAAAAAAAACCTTCCTCTAGATTCTAGAACCACTTTATCCATTGGTAAAAACAGTATGAAAATCAGTGAAGTTATATTTAAATTTATCGCGAACACACAGACCGAAGACTTTAGTTTTATAATAAATGTAGTGATATTAATTCAGTACTATCTGAAGTACTGCGCAGATTGTAGGAGTCGATTGAAGGAGACTTCGGAATCCGTAGACTATGGACTACTGACGCCATTTTACGCATAAGATAACACTCAAAGTGACGCGTCACGCACATCCACATATATCTAAATATAGAGCCAGAGATGAAGCATGACTGGAATCGGTTCTAAAACAACATGATCTATAGAACAGTGATACTGATAACAGAACACAAATAATTAAAACTATTTTCTTTTTGTGTAAAAAAATCTGCTAAGTGCGGTTCAGAGTAGCGCACAACGATATATCAATATTAAAAAAAAACAGCAAAAAAAAAAAAAGTAATGTTTGTTGTATGGAGTATTGTGAGAGACGGACAGGTCGACGGACATGGTCATGTTTGCCGCAGAACCGACGAAAGGTGGAGTAGGAAGGTTGTTGAATGGAGACCGCGTGTAGTGAACGTAGGGTGGGACTCCCCCCGGCAAGATGGACCAATGAGCTGAAGAAGGTAGCTGGTAGTGGCTGGGTGGAAAAAGTGGGAGATCGTGCGTGGACTGCAATAGGCTGAAATGATGTGAGACGGACAGACAGACGGAGTCTTAGCCCCTTCGTATACACTAAGCGACGCAAGTTTCCGATACCTCACGACTTTGGAATCCAGGTGACTATCGCAATACAAATCCATAGAGGTTCGTACACAGGCACGCGTCAATGGATACCAAAGTCGTAAGGTATCGGAGACTTGCGTCACCTAGTGTACGAAAGGGCTTAATTATATGTAGATTCCTGTTTTACCCTTTGGGTACAGAAAATGAAAAATCATTAAATGAGTCATCGAGCCTCGGATGGAGCTGAAAGGGCTGTCAGTCTTACTGAAACCACGCTGTTGCTTCACATGCCTTTTGCGTTCTAGGTCCACGATGCGCTTTTGAAACAGTCCCGCTACCCCGGTAGTCAATGAAATATTACCTGCGATACCCTTATACCTCTTTGGTAAAAAAAAGTTTGGTACGCACTAATAAAATAAGTACAGGTGAAAGAATTGCATAGAAAAAGAAATATTACACCTTTCATTATGCGCAGAAATCGTTTTAAAAGTGCAGGTAAGATGCTTTGTAATTTTGAAGTAAAAAAAAATTAAAGCTGGTGGTTTTTTTTTTCTATTGGTACGGCGTTGGAGTGAAACAATAGGTTTGTGTCAGAGGCGGATTAAACGTTGAGAGCGCTGTAGGCAAGCATCTCATCGGCGCCCCTATATTAAAAATAACTCGTACTATAGTTTGACCAAAACCGATGCACCTTTTTTTTTACGTGGTAAAATCATCAAATGCGTCCTCCCACCCAGTGCAGAGCGGGAGGGACTGTCAGACTCGTACTGACTCGATCGGAGTCGCGGAATTCGTGTCCCGCAACCCCGGCAGGCTTTGGCCCTCTAAAGGGGGGCCCCCGTCATTGTGCTGACAATTTTTGAGGCGCGCGTGGAACACAACGCGCCGTCGTCGACCCGGCCGGTCCATGGTCGGACAGTGAGTCGGCCATTACTCGCCGCCCGCATGCCCGCGCCTACGGTGGCCGGAGATCGTCTCGCGACTCTCGCAAAGTTCGTCGCCTTGCATGGGCGTCTACGACTGCGGCGTGGGTGAAGGGTGGACGCTGCCTCGCGCGTCACGTCACCTCCTTCGCGAGCATGACTGCTTTGCAGAAGGAGGCGACCGCTTCCCACTCCGTCTCGCCCCGCAGCATGGCCGCGACCAATGCCGTGTCCTCCGGGTGATCCTCGCAGTGGTGACACCCAGACGTTTCCTCCTTCCTTATCAGACACAGGTACCTCCCGAAACATCCGTGTTCGGTGAGAACCTGCGTCATGCGGTAGGTCAGAACGCCGTGGGGCCTATAAAGAGGGGTCTTACCGCCGCGATTGCGGCGTGCCCGGAGCTCTATTACGACAGTCGTTCCCTCCATACTACCCTGAGATCGCGCCGGAGCTTCTCCCGCCACGCCTCGACGTGTCGAGGCAGCGGGGATTCGCCCCGGCGATGCACCTCCGCGCGCCTCCGCGGGAGGGCCAACGCCTCCAGATCCCAGGGCAAAACCGGTGAGATAGGGGCCAAAGAAAATAGAGCATGAGTTTACATGAGATCGATATTGTCGAACATATCTTACGAATTCGGTTTACAATATTTTAAAGCTTTAAGGTACGACTGGCATGTAAACTCGAAAATTATGAAATTCCTTACATACCTAATAATATCTGGCTTTACACGCCAGTCGTGTGAATTAAATTATTGAAACGGATAAATTTTATGCTATATTGTAGATATGTTACAATTACACCCGCGCACCCCTTTGTACCTTCGCGCCCCTAGGCATATGCCTAGTTTGCCTTAAGGATAATCCGCCTCTGGTTTGTGTGCTATTCTCAAAGAGCGCAACGCTGACCCAGCGTTGAAACCGCACTGTCTTTGGAGGTTTTTCAACTTTATGTTTTAAACAAAGTCTAAAATCTATTGGGGCCTGTGCGCGACGGTTCTCGGGCTGCGCCCACCACCCCTAATATCGCAGTGCAAGCTAACTTTGCTAAATAATTTTATTTGTAAAACGCTGGCAATTTTTTTTAATTAGGATAGAGGAACTCCAAAAACTTGGACGTATTGTTGTTCGGAAAATTAGCTAGATTCATTGTCAGATCTGTAGAGCTAACTTAGAGCTTAACTCAAGCTTAGCTCAGTCCTTCATTTGAAGATGAACCTTATTTCTTTAGTTTTAGTGTGCATATTCCTACAAGTACCAGTCTTCAAGCCTATCATACTAATATGAACATATTTCTTTTGAAGTTAAGGTTGTTTTTCAGATGAAGCATGAGTGTGCTAAGCTTGAACTAAGTATAATTTCGTTATACATATAGACAGAGACCTCTACGTCGACAATAAGTTTACATACATTACATCAATTACATTGTACACAATTTGTAGGAGCTCTAAAGTTAGGGAGAAGAAATTGATTTCCCTTGCAAACCTTTAATTGAAGTAAAAAACAATAGAATTTCGCAGGTAGAAACAACAAGGATATAAATGTTTTTGTTATGTAATAATATTAAGGACCAACACAATAAAATTCGAAAGAATAATTAATGGTCAGCGAATTTATAAAATTGACCATCGCTGGACAGAGCCGTAGAAATCTACCTGAAGGTCCCAGTTGTGGGCACATTCACTGCCAACCAAGATACGTTAAATATAACAAGGAATGATTTTTTTTTAAATTCATTGCATTAGCTGTAAAGATCAGCAATACTTTCTCAAAGGACGTGGTGCGTATACGCAGCGTCGATAACGCAACTTTTCTTAGAGTAAACCCCTTCGTACACAAGGCGACGCAAGTCTACGATACCTTACGACTACTTTGGTATCCAGGTGACTAACGCAATACAAATCCATAGAGATCCGTACAAAGGCACGCGTCAATGGATACCAAAGTCGTTAGGTATCAGAGACTTGCGTCGCCTAGTGTACGAAGAGGCTTAATGGGTTTTCAAAAATATGCTCTAAGAAATCAGAATAATGTTGAGAATCTATTGGGGACGTTGTTGCTGTCCTTAAAGAATAGTATTGCAGTATTCAGTTGCATCTGGTTATAAGAGAAGCTGACTCCATAGTAAGGAAAAGGCTTGTTCGATGAAAATCCAACATAAATACAACATACCCTGATTGTACCGAGATATCTACAGTAACTATCAATCCAAATCAAATTGGATGTTCCAAGAACCAATTATTATCCTAACGTTAGAGTACACGATTTTTTCCAAACATAATATTATCCTTACTTACTTCCTTACTTATTATTATAACTGCGAAAGCTTGGATGGATGTTTGTGACTCAACTACGTCAGAACGACTGAAATGTGGCAAAGAGGTTGATTATAATCTGAAAAGACGTGGTCGGCACGATTGGCGCAGTTTCTGAGCGATTGAGCTGCTGTGTGTGGCGCGCGGGTTCGATTTCCGCACGCAAACATTTGTGTGATCTACAAGGTCTGGGCTTTTGTGTATGTGAGTATATTATATTTGTAAACGTGCCCACGATACAGGAGACATTCTTAATATGGAGCATGCGGCTTCTTTTATAATAAAGAAGAAAATCTTTACACACAAATACGATAGCGGTATTAGACTCAGATGAAATAATTTTCGAGATCCACGCAGGCAAAGCCGCTGTCAACAGCTAGTTTTAGATACATGAATCATATCAATCAGGTGATTGGTCTCGAGACTAAAATGAAATATGATACTGGCAGTTGTTTGCTACGCTTTCTAGCGATGACTAACACAGGAAGTAGTGGATAGGTCGCTAAAATAAAAAATAAAAAGCATTGACAGCAATTTGGTCATAAAAACTTCACAATAGTGATAGGGGAATTAGGGGAACTGATTAGATAAAATTACGGGTCAAGTTGAAACTTGTTGTTTGTGAAAATTTGCTTAAACATAGATGATAAACATTTCAAAGTCTACTCAACGAATAAGTAACGATTTTTATTTAGTCTGAATTTTAAATTTATGAACATTTCTATATGTATTTAAAAATGGATTTGCGCTAGCCTTCTGGGCAAAGAAGAGGGTCGCGGGACTGCCCTGTAACGTGAATGAAGGATCACCGTGGATTTTCGTCAGTACGAGTCTGGTACAGATCCTTCCTCTCCACCCTGGGTGGGAGGAATCACCATCTGCCTAGCCTTTTCAACTATATCGAGGTCGGCTTTCAGTCAAAACAGACGCATCTGAATATCAGTATTTTACATGAAGCGACTGCCTATCGGACCTCCACAATCCAAGTAACTGGATAATACGATACCCTCTGGTAAGACTGATTGTCAGACTTCAGAGCTTCTTACTAACAGTAACGACTGTCAAAGATCTACAAATGACAGCCGGGACCAACGAGATTACGTGTTTTCCGAGGCTATCCACAGACCAACCTCGGCACGCGCGGCCTAACCGGGAGCATCAGCCTGTCGGGATGTTATTATTTGCATGATGTTACCACGTAAAAAAATATGAGGCCTATAATGGAGGCCACAAAGATGTTGCATAAAATGGAGCGAGTTCACCACGAATTAATTAGAACTCCTGCAAAATCGACAGAACACATACAACTTACTAACTTTCCCACTACAGTAACTACGTGTTACGTCAGAGCAAAGCTCTCCAGCTTGAAGTCTTTACAAAAACCGAGATTCCAACATCATCCGCTTCATAACTTAATCAACTACCAAAAACGTAAATAAATGAACTAGGCGTGTGGTCCGCTCCGAAAACCCTCCCAGCTCGTCCTACGAGTGTCGTAAAAGTCGACCGGCATCATCATCTGGGTACTAACAATATCAAATTGGGATCTTTAGTTCAATAAAATAATGTGGTATTAGTAGTTTTTGCTCATGGGTACGCTCGCGTTAATTTACCTACTAATATTAAAAAGCTGATGAGTTTGTTTGGTTGTACGCGCTAATCTCAGGAACTACTGGTTCGAATAGATAAATTATGTTTGAGTTGGATAGTCTATTTATTAAGGAAGGCTATAGGCTATATAACATCACGTTATAACCAAAAGGTGCCGAGCAGCGTAAGTGAAATCATGGGGAATAGTTAGTTTAGAATATTTAACAATAAACTCGGATTGTACATGTAGCGCTATCTATTTCATCATAATTGTGAATGTTATTATTGTTTTTCTCAAAAACAGTATTTATTTTCTTCATGAAAGGTATCCAATGTCGGTCTCCGTACACCTGCCTGGCCAACATATAATATGCAAAATGTCATAATGATCAGTTCAGTGCTTTGGGCGTGTAAAGGTAACAATGAACACTCAAGCATTACTTAAAACTAGATTAAAGGCATTTGATTGGTTGAAACTAGTTTAACACTAGAGCTTTGAGGTGCGTTCTGTAATACGGGCCTTAGATTCGCATTTTTTTAATATTATAAGTTTGTATCTTCAAAACACAAGATTTGAAGGCAAAAGAAAGAATTGTAGAGACTTAAAATCCGGAAATAAAGATCTTAGGACGTCTTGGGCTCAGATCAAAATTTCCGGAAAGCGATGAATCTTTGCAGGGACGTGTTTGATGGCACAGGAAACGGCTGCTCCCAAAGGGATAAACTGTTCTCTTTGTGGTACCTTGCTTTGTGAGAACTGAATTTGTGGATTCCAAAGACAAGGAATCTTAAGATTCTCTAGAGAGTTCTAGACTAGGTTAGATTTCGGTTAATTTTATGACTTCACTCTCGAGTAAAAATATGGAATCGGTTACTTGGAATTGATACGGGATAGCTCCATAAATAATGGCGTGATTTGAATGTATTTGGTACAGTTTTTAACTAGTTATCCGTAACTAGTAATTAAGTACTCCAGATCACACGGAATCGCAGTAAGTGATTCCAAACTTTTGCTCGCCAGTATATAAGTTAATTCTATTGTAAGACACTAAAAAAGGATCATGGATAGGCCTTTAAAATTATCTTAAACTGCGTAATTCTAAGTAATAGAATAGTAGGCAGATACGTAAATAATTTCTGATGTAACAATATGGAAATCCAGCCATGACTCAGCTTTAATAACATAATCGATTATCAAAACTGATATCATCAGTATTTTTGTTATAATCAAACAAAGGAATTTATTTGAAACGTACGTGATGAGCTTTCTTGGAAACCCTTGATGAGGATTTGCAAGTAAAAGACGATAGTTATAATCTCAGTATTTACATCGTTTGTCCTTGTCCTATGTTCCTTGGCAAACAGTTTTTTTTCTTCCATTCTTTCCTCTCAAACACTATAATTTATCTGTTTCTTTTCTATCATCCCTCACTAACTACAACCATCTTATCTTTCTCCATCTTCGAACCACTATTGGCAATCCCTCACTAACTGCATCCATCTTATCTTTCTCCATCTTCGAACCGCTATTGGCAGTTCTCAGTTCTGTAACCTATCTCCTACCGATTATCATTGTGTCAAATTCATCACATCTAGAGTTTAAATTATCCCTTTTCAATTATCCCTTTCTCCAGTAGAGCCTAGCTAAAAGCTAATAGGTTTTTCTTGGCACAGAACCGACGAGTACCTTACCACTGGTACAATAACCCTCCTGGCGCAGTCGGGTAAAAAAACTATTTTGAAAATACATAGATGTTTGCTAATGTATTTAATTTATTCGGTCAGTTCAATTAACGATTAAAGTTCGAAACTATTCCACTTCATGGTCTAATAAAACTTTTGAGGAAAATAATGCGGAACTTTTCAGGTTCATACCAAAACCTTTCGCCCAGATTTAAACTTTGCTTAGCGAATTGTAACCTACGTCACTCAAAAAGCAAGTTAAACTAAGGTTTCACGACGGCATTAAAGTTTCATACGTTTTCCATTTTGAGCGTCAAACTACGTCAGTGTGGGTACGCACGCGTTTGAGATAATTGGTAGGGTCAACAGTAACATTAGTTCAGCATCATGCGTTCTTAGAATATAAAAAAAAAATACTACGCCCTCTATGGTATTGATTTTTACTTGTTCGTTAATAGTAGCATATATTCATATATTTTTTATTTTTATTGTTTGATTAAGGGTTAAATGGCCGTAATATGTTATTAAAAAGTTCAATCGCTTCTCTATGTTTGAACTGATCTAGCAAACTGCTGAGCAGATAGTCTTACGGTAGAACGTGTTGCTAAAAAAGTTCATCGACTTTGTTGTTGTATGAAATTTGCGGTAGAAAGCCTGCTTCTAGTTAATTCTTAGTAGATGAATTGTAATGTGCAGCCATCTCCGCGCATAGATAAAACTAGAGGGGTGATGTAGCGTTAGCGTATCTTAGTAACGCTTTCCGTTTATGAATTATAGATTTTTTTTTTAACGTGGAATGAAAAGCAGCTGTTAGGTACTAGATAATAAATTGATTCCGAAATTGCGTTTTCGGTTCTAAAATGGATTTACGAGACTACTATTATGACCCATTTTTATTGAAACCGGAAACATCGTCAAATACAATACACACTACGCAGGAAACGTTTCGAGTATCGAAGATATCGTAGATGCGTAGTACGCCGATATAGTATAGTTATATACATATAATTGCGGAGTGACGGGCTCCGCACGAGGGGTGAACAGCGCTTGGCGCATGCGATCTCACATCCCGAAGGGTAGGCAGGATTACCTTGCTTGAGATTACGAGAAATATGCCCCCCTTACAGAGCTACACAAATCAATAGTTTTCCTTAATCAGCACTTGGCCTCAAGCTCCCTTTTGTTTTAAATGGATTTCATGGGGGCGAAATTTTTGACAAATCTTATTCTATTTTTTTTTTTGGTGCTTTGAATAATAATTATATGTAGCAAATTATAAAATTGAGTGTTGATTTGATTGGTATTTTATCAATTAGAACAACTCTTTTTTTTCTTTAAATTATTATTTACTTATTAGGAAAATTACAGTTACCATGTAGGTTACAATATTTTATAATTCAGCTATGTAGGTAGGTATGTATTAATGTAGTTTACTTAGACTTGAATTGAGTATGAACCTTATGAACACACATTTAGCCAAGAACTTTTAAACTCACATGAAACATACACTATACTAAAAGTATACCTACATAAATACATTTTTAGTCTAACAAGAATCGTTACCAAGGGCTGTTAGATTACCCAGTAACAAATGAAGTTATTATTCAAATATTCCTATTTGGACACACCAATAGAACAAGAAAATCTAAAATTGACTACATTCTTTGTTACAATACAAAATTGTCTGAGTCACACGGCAATGCAACATTCTGCAAAGACCTTGCACTGACCCACTGAGGTCATTGATACTCTTGTGGAGCAATTTATAATCTTGCACATCTAAATGAATTTTAATTAAAAGTCTAGATTTTGCCTCAACTGTGATTATTTATATCTTAGGCTATTATAGCCTTAAATAGCTAGCCATAAGTTTAGTCCATATTGTCCAACTGCTGGGCAAAATCTACATGAGAGCTTTTGTTCAATGTCACCATTAATAATAATTTAAAGTCTAGATTTTGCCTCAACTGATTATTTACAATGGGCTAAGATACTAGCAATAATTTTAGCCCATACTGTCCCACCGGTGGGCAAAAATCTCTCCAAGGAGTTTTTGCCCCATATCACCATAATCCAGCCCATTGATTAGAACCTTTTTTCAGAATAACACATTCTATAAAGGTTCTTCGAATGAGGTTTTAGTCTTTAATTTTAAGTGATTCAAGAAAAGTTTACCTGTACCAACATATAAAAAGAAAAAAAAATACAATACTACTACTTCAATACTAAGGATCTTAAACATGTACATAATAGAAATTGTATAAAAAACATGTTAGAATGATGACTATACAAATCTCATCACATGTCAGTTTTATTTTGTACATTGCCTTGCAACAGGGGTCACTGACCTCTCACCTCAATGGTTCAGCATGCAAACATGAATGAGTAAAATTATTTTTATTTAAATTTGAAATAAGGGGATGTTTGTGAAAAGAAGACAACCAGTTTATTTGAAATATGGTTGGGTACTCCTTTTAACAATTTTAGTTATTAGAAATCAGGTAGGTAAACAAAAAAAAAAAAAAAAAATAGATTTGGAATAGAACTGTGGTTCTAAAAACAAAAATTTATGAGTATTGTAGGTGAACCAATGACAAGCATGTTCTTTTTTTAATAAGAAAGAAAATCTCAAGTCTCAAGATCAATAATGTAACTCTACCTTGAACTTTGAAGAGGGAAAGTGAAAAGGCCATGTTGTTATTGACTGTATGTAAAACCATAACTTTGGTATTTTCATTTTAAGAATACCTTACAGCAGTGGAAATTTTACTATTTGACTCCTATGTCTACAAAATGATTCATTTTATGATGTTACAAGGTTTTCTCTGCCTAGAAACATAAACAATAACAAATTATATTATTTTGGCCTTGTTAAAACCTTACCTGTGCTGCAATCCTTAGGTTTTAAACCACACTGGCTGCTTTGCTAAAGGTGAAAATTAAGATATGTTTAATTCTAGACTTCTACCCCACAACATTAATTTTATTGGATAAAAAATGTACCCCTTAATTTGCATTTTCGGCATGTTACTCCTAATGTATGTTAGGGGTATGTCAAGCGCGGAGTACCATCTAGTTAAATATTAATAGCGAGCACCGTATCCAGGACCTTTACAATGGAAATGCACGCAGAGATAAATGAATCATCGCGGTACCTACCGATACTTACCAAAATATCTCCAGTCCTTGTGGGAGAATCGCTGAATCACACGTAAACATAAGTACTACGCAATAATGCGTATTCACTTAATATTGTCCATTTAAAACGTATCCTAAGTGTCCCGTCAAAGATAATTATTCACGAAAATATTTTCTACGATGCAGGTAGATTGCACAAAGATAACTTTTACAACGCCAATCAATATTTTAGCATAGAACATTGACTCTGTTATTTTTATTGCACTAATTTTAAATACTGCTGAGCATTACAATCGCCTTTATTTCGCAATTATCGTTATATTTATTTATTATCAAATAACACCGTAAAAACATCAGCGGTGAATGAACGATCAATTGATTTAAAAAAGTTATTTGTCTTGTTTATGGAAAGTTGACAACAATAGAGTTGTCTCTCCATCCAAAGACAATTTTGTAAGTCGACTACAATCGACTAGTTCGTGTTTTTATATTGTAAGTACGGTTTCCCATCGCTGGGAATTTCGTGAAATCTCTATATTAGTCGATTTAATCAAAGAAAATTATTTGTAACACGTTATGAATAACATGAAATAATTTAAATATAATCAATAATTATTTATATTATTATTAATTAAAATCATGAATAATTAAAATCATGAATGAGGATTATTAGCGAATTTAATAAACTTAATTTAATCGATTCGAAATGGTGAACTCGATTAGATTAAAATTTCTGACAGTTGCTGTCAATATTTCGCGCCAAATGAAAAATAACCTTTTGAGCGTACGTACGCCCAGTGTTGCCAACTTAGTGCTTTCGGCACTAGATCTAGTGCATTTCTTGATGTTTTAGCGCTCAAAATTCCACAACAGTGCCTAGTGCCTTAACTAGTGCATTTTTAAAAGTCTGCAATTTATCACGCAATTTCGTAAAAACAAAACCAATCAATGGCGCGTTCTGAAACACAGTTAAATTTCAGAACGCACCTCTAATTATTAGTTATTTATGAAAATGCGTATCTCCATGGTCGTATAACTGGGCTACGAGCAGCAAATAAAACTTGCTACAATTACGATATTCCGAAGGAAGTTCTTGAAAAAGTCGGTTCGAAAGATACGTATAAGTTTAAACTCCAACAATCAACTCCTGGTCCCTCAACTTCTCAAACAGCCACTTCAGCAACGGTGAATTCAGAACATGATTCCAACTCTGATTCGGACGACGATATATTTTTGTTAAAACAATATTCTAAATAAAAACTGATTTTTTTAAATATTTTAATTGATTTTATTTTTTTGGTGCCCTTTTATCAAAATTAGCACAAACCTAGTGCATTTTAGGTTTTGTTTAGCGCATTTCTTACAATAGCAGTTGGCAACACTGCGTACGCCGCGTTTGTTTATCAAATTTTCTAAAAGAAAGTTATATTTAGATCTGTGTTTAGTGTGAAAAGCGAAAATGTCGACTCCATCTAAGCGCCCGGCGTCTCAGGCGTCGTCGGATGCTTCAACTCCGTCGCGGAGGACGCGGTCGTCGCAACAACTTGTTGTTCCGGAGACTCCACAGCGTTCCTCCGGCACTCCTTCCAAAAGTACGTTACTGAAAGTTTTTGTATTGTAATAATTATTGTACATGTTTGTGCGATTGATGATACAACTCATTCCATCAAAAATACTTGCTGTTTTGACTTTCAAATTATTCGTAAAGAACAAAGAAAAACTTCATCCCTATAGCTACTTACCCTTCCTCCTGCCTTCCAACTCATATCGGATAACGAGACTTTGCTTGTCCTCGAAGCTTCATAACAAAAAGAAACTTAATTTTCAGATGGAACTCCTGGTACACCACGAGGGACCCCACAGACCCCCGGCACTCCGAGGAGGACGCCGCGTACACCCCGTGAAGCGCCAGGTACATCACCAGCTCGTGCCATGGCTTCCAGTCCACTCGGTATGTATCAAACCTGTTTTTCTAAGTCTGGAGCTAAACCACAAGACTATGAAATGTTGTAGTTGTGCAACAATGATTAAAAGAGTTTTTGGAAAGGTTGCAACATTCCTTGGATGTCCTTGACCGCACAGTTGGTGCAGTGGCTCAGCAATTCACTGCTGCGCTGCATGGTGCAGGTTTAAATCCTACATGGAATAAATACTTGTATGGCCCATAGGTAGTTTTAGTGGCTGTTTATGTATGAGGAATTAAGTGTTGGTAAATGCATCCATATTCTTAGTGTAGGGCAATGTTTTAGAAAAAAAGGAATACATCATAACAATGACACAGCTACAAAAATCACTATTTATATAGTGTGTGATGGAGACAAACTGTGAATTATCTTTTTCACAAGGACCAATTGTTTGTTACGAAAGTCTTTATGCTTGAAGCCATCTATATAATTCCAAAAGGTCTAAAATTAAAATACTCTATTCCTTATGCAGGTACAGACATAGACATGAGCTCGCCCCTCAACTATGGGACTCCCAGTTCTCTGAGCACCCCACGCTCCAACCTGCGTGGTGCCATGACCCCTGCGAGACAGAGAGCCGACTTGAAGAGCAACCAGCATGGCCGTAGTGTGCCTGCTCCTAGTGCTACTCCTACCAGAAGGGTAAGTGTTACATATTATTAGGAAAAGCAAGAACTTCCAGGTCTAAAGGTCACAGCTCACTAGAGCCACCTGGCACCCACTCCGCACCGCCTAGCCTTGTGCATTTAGTATTCTTTATATGAACTTGTATGGGTGTGCGCTCAGTACATCAACTCCGCAGCTTCACTAGATCGCCTCAATCGTAAGCCCTCCACGCGCGGACGGCGGGTGGACCACTAGGTGACAACTCGTTGCTGTTGCTCGCATGCTTGCCTTGCGTTGACTTGCGGGTACCGAGTGGACCGCGCGACGTTTATTGGTGATAACGCGGCATCCACCCGTCGACCACCTGTCGACGAGTGGACGGCTAGTGGCTACGAGGCGGTGCGTGGTGGGTGCCGTGTGGCTCTAATGAGCTGTTACCTTATTGCTGTAGTTGTACCCAGGAAAGTGATAATCAAACAGTGGTCACTTGCTGCTGTGAACAGGCCAGGGATTTTCTAGACTTTGGTGTAGCCCTACAGACTGAGTGGGGCTCATAACTAGACCTCATCATCATCTTCAAGCTTCAACATTGCTTTTTAGCCAATAAAAAATTGAAACTGGCTGACTTTAAAAAAAAAACTGTGACAGACACAAATTGTCCTTGATAGCAGTATTTTGTGCTAACATTAAGCCACCAGATAGTTGCAAATGGACTTGATATAATTGACTCTAAAAGATGAGATCGCCTGACATTCGCTATTACGTGCGCCTCTATCGCCACAGCCCCATTCAAGTTGCGGGTTTTCTTGTCGACAATTATTGTCTCTGAATAGGAATGTTTCAGAAGAAGGGCAATGTAGACTGGTGGATCGTGTGCCATTTCATCTTCCTCACAGTTATACAATCATGCCTTAAAAAAACACCGTTTTCACATTTTTCTTCTTTACTATAAATATTAAATGATCAGCAGCACAATACAGTAATTATCAGAACATGTATTCACAATATTTTAAGTGATGAGATGATTACGGATGCTGGTGAAAAGATCTACAAGAGGTATCTTGAGCCATTTCACTAAACAGAATAGAGTAGGAAGGAAGACACTGATCTTGAGACACAATACCATTGCATTGTAGTTTAGAGCCGTTTCATCTATGTCGCCCATATCTGTGAATGTTTTTCTGAAGTCTTCTGTTGATGCTCGTTTTTCTCTCTGTTGAAAATGTAAAATTTTACTTATTGATAAGTGTTTTCTGGTCAAACAATACGAAAATTAACTGCCTCTTCTAAGGAAAAACCCTATCATTAAATTAAAAATAGACTGCTACTTTACTACAGACCCTACATTCAAATGTAAGAGCGAATATAATAATTTTGCTATGTTACTGATTACCCAAACTTTATGCACCAATAACTCAACCTTGCACAAAGGTGGAGTTATTGCCTTGGCCAAAAAAGCCAATTTAAACCCGTCTTACTTAGGGTTGACGAGATTTCGGTCAGTGGGGGGTTAGAGGGTTTTTTCTTTAAAAACTTAATGAATGTATCTCCACACACGATACGATTCTCTCGCCTGTGGAGATAGCGAGCGCCATTTAACATTGCACATGATTATCTGATTCGTTTGTATGCAATGTTCTATGCAACTAAACTAAAGTAAAAGTAGTTCTATCTCTCATCTTGTTGAACCTTTGAATAGCTACCAATCAGCCTATCAGTCTATAGCAAGACATGCATACTCTCACATACTTTAGCAAAATCCACATTAAACGCGTAAGCCCGACACAGTGGACATACTATGTAGTCTAGCATGTCCCGCATCCGCCAGTATTGAGTCAAGCACTTCTCGCAAAATCTATGACCGCATGTCAAAGTCGCTGGATCTAGGATCGAAGACAGGCAGATCCTGCAACTGCTGATGATTGAAGAAGCCTTCACTTCCAAACTTGTAGCTGGCTCGAACTCGCTTTTAGGATATGAAGGTTTGATCTGCAGGTTACATCCGGAATCGCGCATTTTTTTAGTTTTCTTTTTCTCTCCTTACATTATTTTGTATTTTTCCATGATTTATGAGTGATGTATGTCATGTTGATAGTTATATGTAAAATATAATATTTGCATGAGGTTTTATTGGATGAAATGAGGAAAATAGTTTTAATATCACCATAGATTTGGATACTGTGTTCCAGATTCTTACAAATACTAACTGCCCGAATTTTAAATGGGGCAATTGCCTATTTGGCCTCTATAACAAGTTACAATGTAAAATGATTCACATTGCCAAGACTGCATCAACTCGGTCATGGTACATCCCGAAAGCAAATCTTAAGAGTCCAAGGTTCCTTAGATCAACCGAAAGACGCGGACTAATGAACAAAAAAGCATCCATCAAAGGTTCCATACGACAGCATTTATTTGAAATTTAACCACCTCTCTCCCATCAGATCGACGACACAGGCGCCGAGGTTCTATCAAACGAGCCTCAACTAGTCGTGTGGGGCACAGACGTGGCCATTGCTGAATGTCGAGACAAGTTCATCAAGTTCCTGCAGAGATTCGTGGAGCCCACAGCTCTTACTAATGAGCCATTGTATGAGCAGAAATTGGAAGAGGTGAGATATAGTGTTGTTTTATGATGTTTTTGTGGGGCATATACAGTGTAGCCACCTACTGGTAAGTCATCTGAACACGCACAAAAGTAGTCGACATGCTGCCGGATTTGATGTGTGGAGTTCATAAGATATTTCTTAACCGCGGGCCTGGTTTCCACACCACTAGCGAGCTTGCATTGTTTCCATCAACAAAGGGTCGAGTGGAAATTCGAAAATTCGCTCTTGGAATCAGATGACTAAAATTTATCTATCGAAGTTCGCTCCGCCTAACCAATTCTCGCATACGAGTATAACACTTGCGCTTTGGAAACCGCTCTTCATGTCGTATTTGCTATATTCTTTACCAGCACTTACTTTTACTTCAACTTAACTTACGGACATCATTCAGAAAGTAGGTTTTAAATCTACTAATTTAATTTTCAGATAAATACGTTAGAAGAGCCATTCCTGGATGTGGATTGTGAGCATATCAAAGCATTTGATGCCAAATTGCATCGTCAACTTGTATGCTACCCCCAAGAGGTAAGTTTGTTCATATTAAATTTCTCGTAAATAATGCGGGTCTAAAACTGCCGCTTAGCAGTCATAATCCTGTCAAGACTTGTATATTAAAAGTCGAGTGAAAGTAGCTTGAGTAGGCTAATGCCCCATTTCAGCATTCATTTAAACGTTGCTTAGTCTTAGTGAAAATGGGCAGTAGTTCTTTTAATTAAAAGTTGATCTTACATTTTCAAATCATTATTTATATTGTTGTAAGTTATTGTCAGCTCAACTAATGAGTAGAATATGGGCAAGGATTTTTTAGAACCAATTTTTCAAGAGCTCACATCATTTGCTATTATGCACTAGGAATTTCTCCTGAGTCTTGATGCGTTTAAAAACATAGAAACACATATGCAAACACCTAGAACAACTACTTGCAGATAATATAAATATTTGTTCCGCTCGAGAACGAACCTGCGACACGCCGCGCGCCTACCGTACCGTATATTATCTAAAAATCAAAATAATGCCTTGATGTTGACAAGACAGGTGAAAAGAAAAAGATCTTATCTTTTATAGGTGGTCCCCGCATTCGACGCGGCAGTGAACGAGTTGTTCTTTGAGCGCTATCCGGCGGCAGTACTAGAGCATCAGATACAAGTGCGGCCCTTCAACGCACCAATGCGGCACATGAGAGACTTGAACCCCGAAGGTAATTATTTGTTTTTAACTGGAATAAAAAGGAAGATTTCTCAATAGGACATGTTGTAGATAATTATGTTTTTGCTGTAGGAATAGTAATGAGTGGACGTTCATAATCACCTTAAGTGAATGAAATTCGAAATACAGACTGGTTTATATGAATGCATGCTGTAGTACAACTACAAATCTTACTTATTTCTTAATATTATAAATGCGACGACGGATGGATGGATGTTTGTTACTCTGTCACGCAAAAACGAATGAACTGGTTTGAATGTTTGGTACACAGATAGTTTACAACCTGGGTACTTTTTTCCCGATTTTATCTTCCCGTGGGACAATTTTCGAGTTGTAGCGGGCAAAGCCGCTGGGGAGAAAAACCATGTCTTGGAGATTTTGCCCAAGAAATTGCATCTAGATCTATAATTTCAACAATGTTTTAAGCTATCACGGTTTGTTTCTAAATTAAAAATGCACTTGCAACAGCGTCGAAATATCGGGAATTCAAACAAATAAAAAGGAATACTTGTTTAACTAAACTTTATATTCATGCCCATTCCAGACATCGACCAGCTAGTAACTCTGTCCGGCATGGTGATCCGTACGTCTAGCATCGTACCAGAGATGCGGGAGGCGTACTTCCGGTGCGCGGTGTGCGGCGCCGCGGCCACGGCCGAGCTGGAGCGAGGACGGGTGCCTGAGCCTGCACACTGCACTCACTGCAACACTGCACATTCATACAACCTCATACATAACAGATCGCATTTCAGCGATAAGCAGCTTGTAAAGTTGCAGGAGTCACCTGGTAAGTGTTATTCTAGCATCAATCATTTCAGCTGTTCCAGATTTAAGAGTGTAGTCTCTCTGTTCCTCTTAAGAACGCCAACTATCCCAGTACTGCATCCATATCCAAATCACCATACCATACCCAAACCTGCATCTGTCCTGGATCAACGATCCATCGTGCCACAGGCATCCTAACCTATGTTTGCCCAAACATGATCTCCACTCTAACTATTTGCTCCATCAACCATGTCTTTTCAGCCCTTTTTTTACTTCAGCAAGCCACCTTTAGCAACCCTATTTCTCTGGCGAATAACTTCGTTGCGTATGAAGTTAGTCATCTGAGATAAATTTGAATTTCGCCCTTGTTTGACTTCAGGGTTTCTTAAAACAGTTCCTCAAACGTGACTTTTATAATAATTTTCTTCTCCAGACGACATGCCAGCGGGCCGTACTCCCGCCACAGTGAGCGTACTAGCCCACGGAGCGCTAGTGGAGGCTGTCGCGGCCGGTGAACGTGTGAGTGTGACCGGAGTGTTCCGCGCCGCGCCCGCCACGGTACACCCGCGGAAGGCCACGCTGAAGGCGCTGCACAGGACTCACATTGACGCGCTTCACTATAAGAAGGTGCACAGCGATCGATTACTGGAAACTGAGGAAGGGTACGTACATAAACACTGCTTTGGCAACTGAGAATACGTAATTGTGGTATGGCGGACCTTACCCGATTGCCGAGCCTGACCGGGAGGAGATAAGAGGCTAGCTCAACATTCTAATTGTAGTACTAAGCCACTGCCGAGAAATTTCTTAGTATAAAGATGTCTCTATGCAAAGTCTTATAGTCAGGTATGCCTGACTATACCTAGATGACGCGTAAATTGAATCCGTGGGCTTTGGTTTTTCTTGACGCCGAAAAGTAGTAAGGTTTTTTTTGGGGCAGTAAAATCATCAAATAAGTACTCCTGCCCTAGGTGGACCGGCAGGGATCATCAGACTCTTGATGACTAAAAGTCCACTCTGTTCCCTCGGTTGCCCTTTGCGTTCCGGAAGCCCTGATGTCCTTTTAAGATTTGCCTATATTGTTCCCACTGCTGGGACACAGTCCTCCTCTCTGTGAGAGGGAGTGGGCCATAATCAACCACGCGGGCCCAGTGCGGATGGGTGGATGTCACATGTCTTCGAATTTTTGAAGACATGATTGTCCCGCGACCGACAAAAACATAATAAATACACCATCACATACTTATTTTACCATATTCCTCTCCGCAGTAAAGAACATCGCTTCCCACCTGAACGCATAGAGCTCTTCAAGGAGTTAGCAGCTCAACCGGACAGCTACGAGCGGCTAGCGAGGGCCATCGCTCCCTCTATTTACGAGAACTTGGATATCAAGAAAGGATGTCTTTTGCAACTGCTGGGAGGAACTAAGAAGAACTTTAATGCTGCTGGACGGACACATTTTAGGTAAATCCTATAGTCTGATTGCTTTGATGAGGCCTCTCTCGGTCCATTCTGTCGTCGTATCTCCGTATTCCATAGTGCAAGACTCGATATAGTAAGAGAGACTTACTATAGGCACATACGACTGGCCCATTGTTTCTAGTGAAAATGCGCAGCTATTATTTGCCAAGCTGCTGTTTCAATTAAAATTTTAAAATAAAGTCATGGGTTTTAATATTATTTTTTGATAAGTATACAATTTTCAACACGTTTAAGGTGTCCATTCCGTCCTAATTACTTGAATATACCTACTCCTTGCACATGCATGTGAAAAGCTAAGCCTTTTTCTAATATACTTCAACAAATCAGTGTGCATAACTGTGTAATGAATGTAACTAGTCTAGTACCCATACCATGAGTTATCATTACGATACTCGATCATCGACATCATCGACGCGTTTGGCGCTCTCATTGGTTGAGAGTTCATACAACCTTGGAGCGGGCCAATGAGAGCGCCAAACGCGGTCGATATCGATGATCGAGTATCGTAATGACAACTCATGGTATGGGTACACTGGGTACAGTCCTGCATGTTACATTGCATTCTGTACCTGAGTGACCAGTTGTCTAACACTAATAATAATAATAATATTCCACAACTATCACACAACGCCATCTAGTCCCAAGCTAAGCAGAGCTTGTGTTATGGGTACTAGACAACTGATAAACATACTTATATATTTCTAAATACATACATAATATAGATAAAATTACACCCAGACACAGAACAAATGATCATGCTAATTGTCTAATACTGGAAATTATTAATCTATCTCTCTCTCTATTATAACTATCTTTGGCTGAATCTTAGTCTGTTACCAATCAACGCCCGAATTTGCCTATCCGAGTCGCAGATGTTAAAAAAAGGAACGTGATTTTTTTTCGGGCATAGAGCAGTTAAACTTTCTTCATGATATCCATCTTTTGTACTCCAGATCTGAGATCAACATCCTCCTGTGCGGCGACCCCGGTACGTCCAAGTCCCAGCTGCTGCGCTGGGTGCACGCGCTGGTGCCGCGCGCGCAGTACACGTCCGGCCGAGGCAGCTCGGCCGTGGGACTCACTGCATACGTCACCAAGGACCCCGACACCCGACAGTTGGTGCTGCAAACGTGAGTATAGCATAGTCAGCCAATCATTTTGCCACTAGTGCAATGGTCCCTGAAGTTTTAAGTGCAATGGTCCGGCAACCTTTTAGTGTACACAGAATTATTTATAGAGCAATTTGAACATCAAAAACGCTTTCCTGTAAACCTCGGTTTCTGACATGTCCGTTGGTACCGTAGTTTTTGTTTGTAGGGACCGTCGATATAAATTACATTTACTAGCTGTGCCCGCGACTTCGTTCGCGTGGATGTCGGAACTTAACAGCAAAGAAAGTTTCATAAAAACTTTCATCCACTATTTTATCCCCTTTGGGGTAGAATTGATCAAAATCCTTTCTTAGTGGATGCCTACGTCATAACACCTACCTGCATGCCAAATTTCAGAGCGATCCGTCCAGTGGTTTAGGCTGTGCGTTGATAGATCACTATGTCAGTCAGTCACCTTTAAGTTATATATATTTAGATGTTATATTTATGTCTATTCATACTTATTTCCAGGGGAGCATTGGTGCTGGCAGACAATGGTATCTGTTGCATCGATGAATTCGACAAGATGAATGATTCTACGCGCAGTGTGTTGCATGAAGTAAGTTATATTTTGTTTTTCTTATCTGTTTATATGACCACAAAATTAAATTAAGTTCATAATTATACCAATAAGATTTCCAAATTCGAACTAAAATACAAGCTTTCTTCACTTATTAATATTTAAAAATTCTTGCTTTGTGTAAGTTCTTTTTAAAATGTACTTTAGCTAAATTTCCTACTTTTGATTTACGTCTGTCTTTGATTTTATTTAAAATGTTTATTCAATAGATAGATTAAGAATGTCCAAAGATACATAAAAAAATTGTCAATCAGCTTATAAAATCTGAATAATCCTCTAGGTAATGGAACAACAGACCCTCTCGATCGCAAAGGCGGGTATCATCTGCCAGCTGAACGCGCGCACCTCGATCCTGGCAGCCGCTAACCCGGCGGAATCGCAGTGGAATAAAAACAAGACTATAGTGGAGAATGTTCAGCTACCACACACGTTGATGTCCAGGTTTGTCATTACCAGTACCTATGGAAAAAGCTTCTATTAGATCCGAGTTCGTCACACTGAAATCCGTTATCGGACGACAGTCCAAGACATAAAACGCTACAAGACCCCTATTGTGACCATAAAACTAGCAGCTTAGAGCAAATGCCGACCTAGACAAAAACAAAACGTCTAAAACTGTTTACACGTCTTGTAGACAGAAGTTAACAACGATTATCCCTGCAATGTAGCATTCACCTGTAATGTAACATAACAGATTCGAACATTTCATTAGTGAGGGAAGACAATCGAGCATCACAATGCACACCTTAAATCAAATCTATACTAAATATACGCGAATGCTCCCGGTGAGGGAGCGTCTTAAAAGTCATCATTCTGTGAAATGGAAGAAGAGAAAGAAAGAGGCATTTAAAAATATAGAAAAAGAGAAGAGGTATAATATACTCAGTACTGGGGAATGCCAAGTTGGAATAGTAACGGCTACAGTACAAATCTGTAACTATGATTTAGTAAAATACTAATTTATTTGTAAAGAATGTAGACGTTAAGTTAGTGATATCTTGTATTTCAGATTCGACCTAATATTCTTGGTGCTGGACCCACAAGACGAGGTGTTCGACCGTCGTCTCGCGTCGCATCTCGTGTCGCTGTACTACAAAGACTTTATCAATTCGCAGGACGACGAAGATATTGTGGTGAGTGTCGAACGAGGTGCGGAGCCCTTTTCTTACGTGGTCGAATAGTCCAATGAGTCCTCCCACGGCCAACCCTGGGTGGAGCAAAAGGAACTATCAGACTGGTACTGACTAAAATCCACTATGTTTCTTCAATGGGGAAGGCCGGTCAAAGCTAATAATTGTAGATGGCGCGACCATAGCTAAGTCCTAATCCGACCAATGAGGTAGTACTATTTTGAAGTACCTGTAAGATTTGAACCAATGACGATGCTTGGAACAAGCTATACTAGCGCCATTCGTTTCCCAGTTGCCATCCCCATAGCTCTTTACGGATCGCGGTTACGTGATAAACCAGTCCCGCAACTCCTGTAATCTGCAAAATCGACTAATTTAAAATGAATTTATTTTTCAGGATATGGCACTAATGCGAGACTACATAACGTTTGCCAAGGAGCACGTTCAGCCCACACTCAGTGAGACTGCACAGCAGAGGCTAATCGATTCCTATGTCGACATGAGGTAAAATACAATTTATACACCGTGACTTTTTAGTCGTCTTACAAAAGTGGTCCACTTAATGTATCCGACCTAAAATACCTCTAGGCTTTTTTTTTAAATCGTAAATAATAATTTTTATTATTAATGAATAGGTACATCAGAAATATGAAACACCCTGTTAAAATGTTTACGTATCAAGCTATAGCTACCCAGCGTAATAGCCGGGCAGATCATTCTATCTCTATTTTCTATGAGACAAGGGTGTTTCTAACTATGCCTTGCGTCATAATAATGAATTAAAATTTTGTTTTTAAAATTTTCATATCTCTTATATACCTATTTTTTTTATTATAAACGTGTACTAGTCATTGCATACATGAACTGGGCTGCCTTTGTAAGACGACTAAAAAGTCACGGTGTAACTTTACTACCCAAAATAGTGAAAGCAGGGTTGAAATATGCCTACATCGCCAATCGTCTTTAAGCCCTACTGTGTGGGGTGCTAAGACAGGAAACCTCCACGTGCGCCCGTGGACTGGAGTTCCCTTTCGGATACGTCCGGGGGGAAGACCAGTTTTTCGGGCCGGTGCACCCTGGGATGCGGGCAAAAACTCTTCCTTAGGCACTGTGTGTCTAAGGGGTCTCTTTGCCCGTATGCGAATAGCCTGTCGTGTGGTCGCTCCAAGGCGTGTCCCTCTGATCAGTAGAGGGCACAGCGGCGGAGCGGGCTTGCGGACGGTGAGTTATGGGTAGCTCGCCGTCCGACCAAGGACCAAGCCCGGGTCGGTGGCGCGTCGTGTTTCGCGCCAAATGCCTTCTGGGGTCGCGGGTTTTTTCTTAACCCAGGATACCGTGGCCCTGGAACGTAAAGGGCATCCGAAGGAACACGGGTGGATTTTAGTCAGTAAGAGTCTGACAGTCCCTTCCGCCCCACCCAGGGCGGGAGGACTCATTTGGTGATTTTACCACCTTAAAAAAAAAAAAAGCCCTACTGTGTAATATCGTGGGTGCCCAGTGGTATCGGCCCCTACTTACGTCGTGGGCCGTAGATTCGTACCCAGCCGGGCGCATAACATTATGAAATTTATTCCATCATAACTGCTCTTAAAACGGTGAAGATATGTCGATGCATGTCCTAAAACTAAAAATTCCAAGACATTGACATTGCGGGTTGATAAACGCACTGGGTCTGCGTGGTGGATTATGGCCCAATCCCTCTCACAGAGGGGAGGCCTGTGTCCCAGCAGTGGGAACAATATAGGCTGATGATGGTGTAATAGAGAACCATTCACCAAACAAGGTACAAAAACAGACTTTTTTTCTACTGTTGAACATAACCCCAACGCAAAGCTTAGTAGTCGCGCTTGCAATGATTATACAGGCATTAATTAAGAGCGTATATTCCGAAAGCTGGCAACGTCGCAAATGGTTGTTAAATATTAACAAGTTTTAATTAATTTAGCATTGTTACTGTATGAAAATAAGAAATATGGCTCTGTAGTGCAGTAAAAAATTGATAAGGTAATGCAATAATTAATATCGTAACACCGAATATATAGTTTTAGATGTAGAAAAAGCATTTGGAAGCTTTCCAAATGCCTTTTATACACCGGAAACGGTTACAACATCAAATTCAGTGTTTTAATTGCATTCCTATATAATTTTTTTAGTGCACTACAGAGCGATATTTCTTGTTTTCATACAGAAAATTTGCCAAATTAATTAAAACTTGTAATTATTTGACAGCTATATGCGACGTTGCCAACTTTCAGAATATGCAGCCTTAAATACCCAATATAATAACCAAATTATTTGTCTACCCAGGCGTGTAGGCAGCGGCCGCGGTCAGATCTCCGCATACCCGCGACAGTTGGAGTCTCTCATCAGACTGGCGGAGGCACACGCCAGGCTGCGACTGTCGCCCGTCGTCGAGATATCTGATGTGGATGAAGCATCCAGGTAAATTATGCAAATACGCTGCTAGCTGTTCCTTTCGAATGAAAACTTAGAAAAGTGTATTGCCTGCCAAATATTAATAATTCGACCTTTATAGCATGTATCAGAGGTATGTTCTACGAATGTGGTATGGAACATAAAACTGACCAACTGTCGATAGAACCAGTATAACCCGTTCCATAGAATTTCAAACCTACTCGATGAAAATGTATGGGTGGTGAGATCATCATGCTGGTCCCATGGACAGAGATGGTAAATTCAATTGTATAACACCGTTTTCTTTCTGGCACACGTTATACATACAGGTAGCACTTCCATAATGATAATGTGGGGTTCCTTTATGCACAAAAAATTGCAAACCTGACAATTTTTGGAACGAAGTTCCTTATCGCGCGTTGTGAATGGGGGCTGGACGGAAAAAATTCTTACGAAAAGTTGGCACGACACTTTTATCCGACTGCGCGACGCAAAGGAGGGTAATGTGTTTATTACCATGGAATGGAATGGACTGGAGTGGAGTGGAGCGGAGCGGAGTGGAGTGGAGTCGCGACGATTATTTTTGTTGAGTGTATACAGTAACTTCGTTCCATCCGGGTGTCCCTTGACACCTCTCAAGTTTTTTTTTGTTGTCTCACCTATTAGTTTCCCGCCAGTTGTATGGCTTTTTACAAGAATCCATGTTCTTCCAGACTACACCGCGAAGCCTTGAAGCAGTCGGCAACAGACCCGGCGTCAGGCCGCATCGACGTGGGCATCCTCACGACCGGGCTGGGCGCGGCGGCACGACGACGTCGCGCCGACCTCGTGACGGCGCTCAAGGCACTCATACAGCCGTACTCCAAGCCACATATGATCACACATTCCAAGCTTCTACAGGAGATCAATACTAGTTCACAAGTTGTAAGTACAAGGCCCACTTTCTTATAACTTATTGACTAAGACATTGTTGGCGGATTATTTGTGACAATACGGCTAACTTAATCTAGAAATCCTAGTTGCTTATTATATTACTAACTGTTCCCCGTGATTTCAGCTCCATTTCGCTGCTCGGCTCCTTTTGTTCCTAGCGTGTTGTATCAAATTCAAATTTTATGTTACGTTATTGACCAAAATGTCCTGCAACGCTAAGTTTTAAAGATATCCATAGCCGCGTGGTTCGCCACGATTCGATGGCGCTGCCACATTCAAGCCGTTCTAACTTTTTCACCATAGCTTATACAAGTTTATGGTTTTGGGAATCGGCTTTTACATGTTTTTACAAAAACTTGTATGACTTTTATTTAAAACTAGCTGTGCCCGCGACTTCGTTCGCGTGGATGTCGGAATTTAACAATTTATTTTTTTGTGAGAAGCGCTTAATTCTCGCCAGGTTTTTTATAAATCATATCGTTTTCATATAAACCCTATATTTAGAATTTATTTTGATTTTTCAAGAATATTTTACGTGGTTGTAATAAACGCCCTCTGTCGTTCAAAGGCAGTACTATTCAATTGCTACTGAATTAGAGCACCCATTCCATCTCATTCCATCCCATTCCATCCCACTCCATACCACTCCATCCCACTCCATCCCACTCGATCCCATTGCATCCCACTCTATCCCACTCCATCCGACTCCATACCACTCCATCCCTTTCCATCCCACTCCATCCCTCTCCATCCCACTACATCCCACTCCATCTCACTCCATCCCACTCCATCCCGCTCTATTCCACTCCATCCCACTCCATCCCTCTCCATCCCATTCCATACCACTCCATCCTACTCCATCCTACTTCATCCCACTCCATCTCACTCCAACCCACTCCACCCCACTCCATCCTACTCCATCCCTCTCCATCTTACTCCATACCACTCCATCGTACTCCATCCCACTCCATCCTACTCCAACCCACTCCATCCCACTCCATCCCACTCCATCCGCTTCCATCCCATTCCATCCATTTCTAGTGTAAGTCAAATAAAAACCTTTTCTTTCTTTCTTTCCATTCCATCCCATTCTATTCCATTCCACTCTACTCTATACTCCACTCCATTTCACTCCAAACCACTCCAGTCCACACCATATTTGAATAGGTATGTTGTTTTTCTATTCCAAGCTAGATCGCGCTACTGAACTGCGAGCTGCGTGTCTCGGTGTAAACTGACCGTAATTTTACTTCTGGAACACTTTAAATTCAAATATCTTTTGATAGACTGATCCGATTTCAATGAAACAAAAACTAAATGTTACTTCAAGTTACGGTCAGTCGTTATGTATTAAAGTTATCTACATAGCTTTCGTACATTTTACGTGATGCAAGAACAAATAAACATACAAACAGACAAAAATTCTAAAAATGCTAGAAATGAGTTCTATTGGTTGTCCTTAAACACGCTGGCTATATTTTTTGAGTTTTTTTTAATGTACAAAAATAATTTTTCTACAGTTTTATTATATGTATAGACTACGCCATGGCCGCGCCATCGAAACGGACGTGCTTACTCACATTAGGTTAGGCTTGACCGCATTTTCAATGTAGGTACATTTTGGGACGTGTATGGACGCAAACAACTACTATAATATAGTTTTAATCTTTGCATGAACTTTCAGACGGTATCCCGAGAGCAGCTAGACGAAGCCCTACGCGACTTACAAGACGAAGGAAAAGTGACGATCGTCAGCCACACCCACCTTAGACTATGTTGATCTGATTGTGTACCACCGTGTTGATTTGATTATTATAATGTTCGATCTATTTTTGTAACTTGTTCAATATAAGCCAATGTTTTTTGTAAGATTTTGTTTTATTTCGTGATGGATGGTACTCAACAAATCATGACTATCTACTGCGATCTGCTACCTTAACTGAAAACGCGAGTTGAATGCAAGTCAATCGTTGCGGACTATATGAATTCAGTTGATCGAACTTATCGCAATAGTCGCAATGTAGGCTAAATCGAATTTCTTGTATCAACTAATGAGGTAAAAATAATAAATATATAGGTAAAAGTGAGGACACAGCGAAAGATAGTGATTTCGTCTCGTGAAAGACGCGAGCGTTATTTTTTTTATTTTTCTTTACCTCCCTTACTGCAATGAGTTTTTCAGCAATACCTTCGGTCTTTTTCGGGCTCTGTAAAACATCTCCCCATGACTTCCAATTTTCACGATCCAGGGCCAAAGTGGACGACTGGTCATCGGTTTTGTCAAGCTCGTCCCGCCATCTTCTACGAGGTCTGCCACGACGTCTTCTGGCTGTGTCAGGGCTCCTCTGAAGTCATGGGGAGAGGCCTTTGCCCAGCAGTGGGATGATGTAGGCTAACAGAATCAGTAAAGCCTCTTGTACACGGGTAGAGTATTCGGTAGAGTCAACTAGCACACTAATCTACCAGTTCCAAGTACTCTACCAGTTTTAGTAGAGTAACTGTCTACACGTAAATTTACATTTTGACCTCTTAACCGTTACTACGACTCAATGAGCTGTATGTCAATTGTTTAACTATTGTGTCTGGTTTATACATACACATGATAGTATAATAGAAGTAGGACATCATGAACGTCACTCAAGAAAACGTAAGGAACGCTCTAATAAACTTAACTGATTTATTATTGAAGGTGGTAACAAAGACGAAGAGGAACAAAATAGGAAAAAGAGAATTTGGACGAGAGATTGGATTTTAAGAAGAGATGCCCGAGGGGCTTCAGTTTTCTACTTTTGAAAGAGTTGGCTGAAGAGGATGTTAATGAATATAAATTAGCTATTCTTTTATTTTTGTCTTTATAATCACGATGGCTTATATCTCAGATACTCGGAAACTCCCCGTAAAGCTCCACTAGCTTTATAGTTTCTGAATCAGTCCACTTCATGTTATTTATTTGCATAAATCACTACCAAAATAAAAACTTAGCAAACAACATAAACAATGACACGTGCGTGCTGTAAACAAGTCTGAACTTGCTACTCTACTAACCATTTACATGGGTCGACTAGGCGGTAAAGTGTACGGTAGAGTAGAGTGGACACCGGGGTGGGGGAAGGAAAGTGGTAGGGCGTGGCCCCATGTCTCCGGCGCGGCGCCGTGCCGAGCTACGGCGCCGCCCGCCGGCGAGCGGCGCGGCGCCGTGCCGAGCCACGGCGCCGCCCGCCGGCGGGCGGCGCGGCGCCGTGCCGCGCTACGGCGTCGTGTACCGGCACGTACTTTATGTTCAGCAAGTGTATCCAAAGATAAAAATTACAGTTTTGATTTGATATGGACCGCGAAAGGCGTATCCTGGTCCTGTTGCTAGTGTATACATATGTATGTATGTAGTCATACGTATGTCTACATCAAAAAAAAAAATTCTTTGATAAGAATAAATAAGTTAAAATAATTTCTTTTATTTCTTACCTTACGGTGCGTACAGACTATGTAACATAACATGTTATTTAACTGTCATTTTTATCTTTGGATACACTTGCTGAACATAGGGTACGTGCCGGTACACGACGCCGAAGCGCGGTGCGGCGCCGTGGCTCGGCACGGCGCCGCGCCGCTCGCCGGCGGGCGGCGCCGTAGCCCGGCACCGCGCCGCGCCGCTCGCCGGCGGGCGGCGCCGTAGCTCGGCACGGCGCCGCGCCGCTCGCCGGCGGGCGGCGCCGTAGCTCGGCACGGCGCCGCGCCGCTCGCCGGCGGGCGGCGCCGTAGCTCGGCACGGCGCCGCGCCGCTCGCCGGCGGGCGGCACCGTAGCTCGGCACGGCGCCGCGCCGCTCGCCGGCGGGCGGCGCCGTAGCTCGGCACGGCGCCGTGCCGCTCGCCGGCGGGCGGCGCCGTAGCCCGGCACCGCGCCGCGCCGCTCGCCGGCGGGCGGCGCCGTAGCTCGGCACGGCGCCGCGCCGCTCGCCGGCGGGCGGCGCCGTAGCTCGGCACGGCGCCGCGCCGCCGCACGGCGCACGGCGCCGCGCCGGAGACATGGGGCCAGGCCCGTACTCTACCAAATTTTAGTACTCTACTCTACCAATGCTGTCAACATCAGTATAGTTAGTACTCTACCGTGCTACTCTACCGAATACTCTACCCGTGTACAAGAGGCTTAAGTGAACATCACTAATGTGAAACCAAAATAATAAAACATCCTGTTAAATGCTGTCTAGAATAAGAAAACTATGGAGGATTAATCCCAAAAATAAAACAAGCATTTTATTCAATAAATTATGTTTATTTACACAATATTTCATTCCGTGTATCAAAAAGCCTGTGGCTAAACAACAATACTCAACGAACTCGCATTACTCTACACAGTCAAACAACACCGTTGTGCTTGTTAAGACGAAAGTAATCTCTTTCAAAATGTTTTGTGGCCGCCTTCACATGTACCCAATACAATATTCCTTCTATGCACTGAATTTGAGCAAGGAATCCTTCAATTCTTCTGACGATTCTGTTTCGTCGTCTGTTTACATAAGGCTCAATTTACGCTACTTACAAAGCCTAATGAACTTTAAATATATCGTATTATGTTCATTAGGCTGAAAAATATGGCATTTTTTGCAGTTAGAATCTCGTCTAGTAATACATTACACAATTAATTATAAAGTTCATAGTGCTTTGGAAAGGAAGCCAATTTTTGTAATTAAAACGTTACAAAAATGTACAATCGACAAAGTTGAATTATGAGCCACCATTTTCTTACAGACATTCAAATACTATTATGTATATCTATCTATGGTAAAGACCTTGATCTTTGCTATTATGACGGATTCAAACGATTTATTGTCAAAACGGGTCATAACTTTGTTGATTGTACTTCCATACTGATCCGCGAATATTGAGCCTTATTGGTAAATGACGGCAAAATACGGTAAACAAAAATAAATACCACTGTGATTTTAATACTAAAGCAAGTCTGAAGTTTAAATTATTGGCGCACACAAAATACATTTTTGTTTTAAACTTTCAACATCATAACAAAGTAAAAAAACGGATAGAAATAGTCTAATTATATTGTGATCCCTATATCTGTTCGAAGCAGGTACTTAGTAGCTTCACAAGCCAAGTATAAAAAATCTTAGTATAAAAGAGGCGACGCCGAAAATAACAGAACATTGAAGAGATTTTTCTAAAGAGAAGTCTATACATAGTTGCCAAATCATAAAAAGTTTTGGTACCAATTAAAGAGAGGATTAGTTTTTATTTTTTTTTAATACTAAAGGCACTGATATTATGAATACCAGAAAATGGAAGTTTATTTAATTAATAATTATTATATTGTAGGATATTGGTCGTGTTTTATAACTCTGTTGACTATCGTAAAATAGTTTTCAATAACATAATTAAAACATTTCATTAAATAGTCAAACTTGAACAAAATCATAGCTTTTACCCGTAACCTGTATTTATAACATACATAAAAAAAAACAATAAAGGTACTATATGATTATACTGTTTTCTTTTACACAAATACATGATTTTTGATCCTTCTTATATTTCTTTTATATATGTATATGATTTTGACGCCTAAAATGAAATTAAGTAGGATAGGTTTGTAAGTTACCAAATTAATTTAATGTGGTTAGTCTGTTTCATTGGTCTGTTTTAAGCATATAATTTAATAGTTTAGAGGGAGTTTTAATACTTTACTTCGTACATAACTAAGCCGACTACTCTTCGCGCCACTTTAGGCCTACCTTAGAGTTGCCACATAAATAATGTGACAGTTTTTGGACATTTTTAGTCGTTTACACAAAATCGACTAAACACACATTCATAGATCTCTTAAAAAAGAACAATAACAATTCTTGTTTTAGCAAGGAATAGTGGTTAGTGGAGGATTAGAGTAGCCAATCGAATCGTAACGCATAGCGCATCGGTCGACTGCAAACTGTCCAGGTGAAGTTCTTACAAATTGTACAACACCTCAATATCACGGATCTTCATTACAAAATATGGCCCCTGACCCTCCATTTACTACTCCACATTAAACACACGCTCAACTTAAAACATTACAAACGTCGCAATTATACATAATCGAATGTGCGTAACAATTGTATTAATTTAACTAACATACTTTTATTATCAAGAGCTCTGTTCTTCCGTGGAAATATTAACCTTCCCTGTGGATTCCGCAGAGGTTGCGGAGGTCGCGGGCGCGGCCTCTATCGCGAGCTTGGAGGGGGGGGCTTCTATAGCGGGGGGAGTGGCACCCGCGAGGGAGGGGCGGGGGTCGTGCGCGTCGGCGCGGGCGCACGCTTCCAGGACGAACTTGTTGAACTGTTCCGGCTTGTCTAGGTATACATGATGACCTGCTCCGTTGATCACCTGGACATAAGTATTGGCAGGTCCTCTGTGTTCGGCTAGCACCTGGCCTGTGGTGTTGTCCACCCAGGAGCGGGAGCCGTACAGCACAGTGATGGGCAGCGCCGGGTCGATCTCGTCCACGCGCCGCACCATCGGGTTCTTGGCCCAGCCGAAACCCGTCATGAGGGTGTGGAAGGCTGCTTCACCACTGCGCAAGATGAATATAGAACTGTTATTATGGTGATTTTATCGGATTGGTAATTTAGTTCTGATTTTGGATTAGATTCAATCCGAAATTGTGGCTTTGAGAGTGTTTAAAAATTTTGTATGTGTGAACATTTACCAACTTTGCAAAATAAAGATAAACATTACTCACATTTTCCTAAATTATAATAATAATAATAATAAACCCGCAGGGCAGCTTGTGGCGAGCTGTTGGGCAGTTGCGACCCCACGGACCTGATCTCCCGGGAGATATCTTGTTCCTCATCTCTGGCTTGCCTTTATTGGCCGGCCAGAGTGAACACTGACGAGGAACAGACCTCCCACCTCTTTCTTGCCTTAACTGGCTGGCTAGAGTGGAGATTCGCAAGAGCAAACGTGCTCGGAGGAAGGAAGTATTCCAGTAAGTGTTTGTAGGGATCGACCATACTTCCGGGTTCCTGGTCGATTCTGAGAACCGTGGAATACCTCTCCACTCCTCAAGCACCTCAGGATATGTTACTCCCTTGTCGCTACGTCACTTAGTGCTAGCGATATGTTTGGGGGTCCATTTGTTGAGTGTGCAAGTCACCCCCTGCCATCTTATCTATGTATTTAAAACATTGATTAGGCAGGGGCCATAGTTTTTCCATAGATAAATATATAACCAGTCCATCAAACCCACCAAATGCTATAACCCTGTCTTTTGTTCCCATATTCTGCAATAGTCCAACTCCAACCGGGGGTTGTCCTTGGATATACTGGCATAGTACATACAGGGATAGCCGCCGGTTGGGGCCTCTTTTCACTTAAAATGCATAATGGGCCTCTGCAAGATGGCTTCGGCTCCTGGCACGCCCTCCAAAAGTCCGGGATCCCATGATCCCGAGATGTCAAAAGATACAGTATAATAATAATAATATTCCACAACTCTCACACAACGCCATCTAGTCCCAAGCTAAGCAGAGCTTGTGTTATGGGTACTAGACAACTGATAAACATACATATACATATATTTCTAAATACATACATATTATAGATAATTACACCCAGACACAGAACAAATGATCGTGCTCATCACACAAACATTTGTCCTGGGTGGGAATCGAACCCACGACCTCCGGCATAGCAGTCAGGATCACTAACCACTAGACCAACAGGCCAGTCAAATTAATAGTTTCGCTAAGGTATGTCAGGCATAACGTACTTCTAGTGCAGATGCAAACATTCAATTGAGCCTCATGCAGTATTAACCTAATTAAATGGCTAGATATAAATAATTTGAATATAAATTTAAGTAAAACCAAGATAATGCACTTTCGACAACGTATGCCTCGTGTACCTAACCTTCATATACATTACAAAAATGACGACATTGATGAAGTAGCTGATACCAAATTTTTTGGATTACAAATAGACTGCAGTTTAAACTGGAAAGCGCATATCGACATGTTGTGTAAAAAATTAAGTTCATCAGCATTTGCCTTATATAGATTATCCTCCATAGTAGATACAAAAACACTTCTTGCGGCTTATTACGGTATAGCTGAATCCTACTTACGCTACGGTGTCATTTTCTGGGCGAACTCAGCCGATAAGGAGACAGCATTTAAGGCTCAAAAAAGATGTCTCCGGTCAATGTTTAAATTAAAAACCACCGACAGTTGCAAGCCATATTTTAAGCAGTACAACATACTAACACTACCCTGTATATATATTCTTAATGTAGCTATGTTTGTGAAGAACAATCCAAATCGTTTTGAACGTTTGGCCGATGTGTACCCAAGAAACAGACGTGACAATTCAAAATTAAATAATGTACCATGTCAAACCACGATGATGCGCAAAAGTATTTATTGCATGGCCCCAATTATTTATAATAAATTGCCAAGTGCTTGGAAAGACCTGAAACCGGTGCAATTTAAAGGTAGACTTCGAAAATTATTAATAGATAAGGCTTACTACAGTGTTACTGAGTTTTTAGCGGACAATTTTTATCAAACTACCTCGTATTTTTAATTAATTATGTTATTACTTTTTATGGAATGGTGTATTGTGTTTGATCTGGAATTTTAAGGCGACGTAAGACGCAAAACCGTCCTTTTGTATTGTGTTTTATTCCTAATTAAAAGGGATTTAAATTTTGAAAAAAACATATTACATATTTCAGTCTTTGGTCTACAGGTTGCGGCTCTTCGATACACGATTGCTTGCACTTTACTGCATCCAATTAAATCGCAAAAACAGGTCCAACTCATGGTTTGGATACCATTTTATTAGAGTTATACTAGGCTTTGAAAAATAAAACTTATACCATCTTAAAGAGCATCAAAAATGAGATAGAATGCGGCCGTATTATTGTGAAAGGATGAGAAACCATACCACTTAGTCCAGAATCAGGTGATTTCATCTTTTCATACACTCGACCCTTGGCATTTAGTCGGTCTTGGACCGTGTCGGAGGTCGGACTTACGTCAATTTTTTTGCAAACCCACCACCACGCTAAGTTCTATTACTGACAGAGACAAACATTAATTTTAAATAATAATACCTGTACATATTTTAATTTTCAAAATCCTCGTAGTATAGTTCATTTTATAAGGTTATAATTTTGTAAACAAATGGGCAGAAAAAGTAAGAAGTTGTCATCGCCGGCTCTTTGAAGGTTGAATAAACAAAAAAGGTAAGGATGCATTGGCAATATTATTAGAACCTCCTTTGTATATTTATTTCTCTTTACTAATAGTAGGAGAGCTACTGAACCATCCGACTTACCTGTTTTCCACAAAGAATGGGCATTTTTTTTTAATATGTTGTGATTGAAAAACCGTTTAGAGGAATAGCGTTACTGATCGTTATGGACTAATTAAAAAGGAAAAATATTCATATTTTATTGATATTTTTAATAAAATACGTTTGACCTTCCTTGCCCTTCAAATGACGTCACCTTTGGCCGTACACAGTTTTGTATCCTTGCCTCAGAAACTAAAAAGTAAGTGGCATGTATTTTCCAGGGATGTCAGACATACCAATTTCTTGGTATACTCGGTCCTGGTACGTAAAAATACCAAGATTGGCCGTTGACCAACAATACAGAATAAACGAAAAATTTTATGGTACAATCGAGTATTTAATTGCTTACTAAAAAATCTTTTTTTTCTGAACATGAATTTAAATATAACACGGACAAAAAATCGCAGTCGGTTGTTAGTATTCATCCACTGTACTGTACGGTTGGTAAAACTGCTTGTTTAGTGTTTACTGCCCTCTATTAACAGTAAAAGAAAAAAAAATGTTTTTTCATTCCTATTTGATTTTCGACACAATTTACCGATGTACCAGTATTTCGTATTCAGTACCAGCTTTTAGCCAGCTCGGTACAAGGAAATCTGAGTGGCCGTCTGACATCCCTGATTTTCTCAAGTGTCAAGTTGTAAATGTCAAAAATATAAACTTATACGTAACTTTTTATTGTAACTGCAAATTTCCTCATGATCTCGGTTAAATCTGTTAATATCGGCATCGGCAATCTTATATATATATAAAATTCAAAACTGACTGACTGATCTGACAACGCACAGCCCAAACCGCTGGGCCAAAAAACTTGAAATTCGGCATAAGCCCTCCTTATACCACGTAGGTGAGCACTAAGAACGGATTTTGCGAAATTTGGCCCCTAAGGGGTTGTTTTTGGGGTTGATAGTTTGTATGTAACTTCGTTATTACAGGTACTAGGAATTTCAAGTTTTGCATGAGGTTTCTTTTTAGGACGGAGATGGTCACCATAACGGGATTTTGCGAAATTCGACCCCTAAGGGGTTTGTTTTTGGGGATGATAGTTTGTATGGAACTTTGTTACTACAAGTGCTAGGAGTCTCTAATTTTGCACGGGGTTTCTTTTTAAGACCTAAATGCTTACCACGGTGGTATTTTGTGAAATTCGACCCCTGAGGGGTTGTATTTGGGGTTGATAGTTTGAAGACTGAAATTTTGCATAGGTTCTTTGTTGGACGTAAGTGCTACCTTATACGAGAATTTTGTGAAACTCGACCTCTAAGGGGTTACTTTTGGGGTTGATAGTTTGTGTGTTTGTTATTACAAGTGCTAGGAATTTTAAATTTTGCATGGGGTTTCTTTTTAGGGCGTAAATACTCACCGTAGTGGGATTTTGCGAAATTGGATCCCTATTAAGGGGTTTGTTTTTGGGGTTGATAATTTGTATGAAACTTTTCGTTACTACAAGTGCTAGGAATTTTAAATTTTGAATACGGATTCTTTTGATACCTACGACGCGATTTTGCAAAATTCGACCCCTAAGGGGTTTGTTTTTGGGGTTGATAGGTTGTATGGAACTTTGTTACTACAAGTGCTAGGAGTCTGTATATTTGCACGGGGTTTCTTTTTAAGACGTAAATGCTTACAATGATGACGTCACCTATATCAAAAATTAAAATATTAAAAATAAAAATACTATTGAGCCAATCATTAAAATATTCAAATTAGTTTCTAAAAATGCTCTAAATTAGCAGAAAATAAAATAAAATCGAATGTTTGAAAAATTAAGACAATCCCCATTAAAAAATTATAGTCATACTGTGAGAGCAAAAATGACTGAGTCCGTTTTGAGGAATGATAATGCAACCACATAGATGCCTGCTACAACGGTACTTTCCAATAATACAATTTAAAAAAATCTAGCTTTGTGGAGAACGGGTGGGATGTTTCAGTGGCTCCTAGACTATAACCTATATAATTACAAACCGCAAATATGTGTAAAACAGTTGAATTTAAACCCAATGTCAATATGAATAAAGAAGTCACGCTCGCGAAAGCTATAATGGTTTATTTTTCTCGCGGAATAGATTTACCAACCACATCAATAAGACAGTTGAATTTAGACCCTATGTCAGAGTTCATAAAGCCACCGCGAACGCACTTATTATAATGGTTCCTGGTCTCCACATGTCAAATAGGTAGTGGTCATAGTGTAGAAGTGTACACAGTATGATCATTTCCTTCGAAAATATTAGTTACTAGCTGTTGCCCGCGACTTCATCCGCATTGTATTTGGTTTTAAGGCACCTAAACTAATATTCTCTTTTTTAATTTGTTGAGAAAGTGAGGGTACCTGATGTCCCACTTTAAAGTTTGTTATAGAATCTATAACAAACTTTAAAGCAAATGAAATAGGAAATAGAAATAAAACGTATAAAATAGAAAAGGCATCTTCAATTTTTATACGTCAACAGAGAGTGCTCATCAGGTGGAACAATTTTTGCTATCGCACCATTTTTGTATCTCTTATAGTTTAGCTGGTCCGTTGCGGTTCTGCACCAGGTGTTCAAGTTTCCAAGATAAATTATAGCCTATGTGTTGGCCAGACTTAATACCTATACAACAAAAACAAAATCATTCAAATCCGTCCAGTACTATTTGAGTTTATCCCGGACATACATACAGACAAACAGATAAACAGACAAAAATTCTAAAAACTATATTTTTGGCTTCGGTATCGATTGTAGATCACACCCCAAGTATTCTTTTCAAAAAATATTCAATGTACAGTTTTGACTTTCCTACTATTTTATTGTATGTATAGCTATAGATTAACTGCCGTAACCCCTGATTCACCTCCAAGCTTTAAAATTACGTAGATTTCTAATGTTTTTAGAGCAATGCAGCTGCAGGCCAAGCGCAGTGCGCATATATATCGACTAATGATTCAGGGGATTACGAGTAAATTATTTTCTCTACTTTTTTATTTAATTCAAAAAAAAGGATTTATTGCTAATTATTACGAACTAATCAAAATCAACATTTGTAATAAAGGTCAATAGAGTATTACTTTACAACCTATTCATTTGAATAACCCTAAAATTGAGGAGTAAGTAACTATATTGTACCTACTTAATGAAAACAATTCTACTGATGATATCCGTTGAACTTACAAACAACAACAAAAACTTCATTTGTTTTATTGTTACAGAACGACTACTAATGTAGGTAACACCCATGTGACACTTGACGCTGAAATGCCTTTAGATGAATGCAGTCATGTATAACCTATTAATAATATTAATGAATAAGTTTGAGTTGAGTCTACTTTTGGTTTTACAGGATATTTTTGAGCATGTGGTTTTAAATATTTCATTAAAAAAAAAAAACTGGTTTCAGGTCAGCGGAGGAAATTGAAAACTGTACTTTGTTACGTTTTTCACCTTAAACACAAATTCGTGCTAATTTCAAAATTCCGGAAAAATTATCACAATAAACATGAAGTTTCACATCCATATTATCCTTCACATTTGACGTCAACGACCCTAAATCAATCTACCTACTCCAACCTCTGAAAATAATGCAATATATGCGAAGGTAGTTTTACATTATATCTAATATCTTTAAACGAGCAATTCTTGTATATAATATAATCAGGATCTCGGAAACGGCTCCAAGGATTTTCATGAAAGTTACAGATTAGGGGTTTTTCGGCTCAAGGAATCGATTTATCAAGGTCCCAGGTTCGAGAAAAGCTCGGTTCCCAAGATATAAGACATTTTAAAAACCAGATATTTAATCCTTATTTCCAAATAAAAACGATAAGTCATAAGTATTTCATTTTGAACAAAATTGCCCTTGACATCATCATCATCATCATCAGCCTATTAGTGTTCCCACTGCTGGGACACAGGCCTCCTCTCTGTGAGAGGGGGGTGGGCCATAATCCACCACGCGGGCCCAGTGCGGATTGGTGGATGTCACATGTCTTCGAATTTTTGGTTCTAGGACATGCCGGTTCCCTCACGATGTTTTCCTTCACCGTTTTGAGAGCAGTGGTGATGAAATAAATTACACAAAGTAATGCGTCTGCCTGGATTCGAACCCACGACCTACAACTCGTAAGTCGGGGCCGATACCACTGGGCCACCACTGCTCTCTTGACATCATTTGATTTCAATTAACACTTTAATATCTTAGGAGATATCATAGTTTCAAAATAATACCGCAACAAAAAAAAAGATACATACAAACGTACCTATACTAATCAATTCAAGTTGATCTACTGCTTTGCTCTACTCTGTAACTACTACCTAGATTTCCCAACTTTTGGCGCGCGTGTCATCGCGCATCGTAATTCATTACGTATCCGCTAGTCCTTGCGGACGCTGCGGTAGGCGTTGGATGCCTGCGGTGCTCAGGAAAACCTCGCCTTAATGTTTTGTTTATTTACAGTTTTATTTATTGTATACACTGACAATTATTATTTAAATTATTGACATTTTTATTTAACATGAGTATAATGTTGTAATAATTCAGTTGATATTTTTGTTGAACTTTATTAATTTGATATAATGAGAATTATTTTATTTGATTAATTTATTATTTTTATTGAATTGATATTTTTGTTGAACTTTATTAATTTGATATAATGAGAATTACTTTTATTTCATTAATTTATTATTTTTAATGGATAAAAATTTAATATTTTTCAATTTTATATAATGATAATGTTTGCATGCCGAATGGTGAAATATGGCAGAACTCTGATGAAAACCTACTACAACCTTCTTATGTATACCCATATTTGCAAATAAATGCTATTCTATTCTATTCTATTCTATTCTAAAAATTGATACTTTCAGAAAAAGTTTCATTGTAAGTAAACAAAGCATGACACTGTTGAGACGGATTTTCGACGGAAGTTTCAACATCCTATTCAAGGCTATTTTTAAAATAGGTATAGAAAGAAAATGTTTCTATCCTTCAGTTCTCTGAGGGTCGCACCATGCTTGGGAAAATGAAAATTAATTGACTCACCTAGGCGTCTGCGAGTTACACTGATAGATATACTCAGGTATAACCCTCTCCGCATCAGGTAGGAAGTTGAGGTACTTTCTCGATATGTCAGGGCGGGTCTTACTGACCAGCCACTTGCCGGCCGGCCCGGCTGCCCGCACGGCCCACAGTGGGTTGAGGGGCTGGACGGCAGTGGCGATGGCTCGTACCCACAGTGGCAGCTGGGCCTTCTCGTAGGCGTTTGGTGGACGCTCTGAGAAGCCCCATGGGTCGGCTAGCACTAAGTGGCGGACTCTGAAATGGAATTATTTATTTTAGTATCTATGTAGTTATTTTAATTTGTTCGTTTATGTATTGTACTACGCGCGGGCATGCGGGTGGTGAGTAATAGGTGACTCGCCGTCCAATCATGGACCATGCCCGGGTCGATGGCGCGTCGTGTTCCACGCGCGCCTCTAAGAGCTGTCAGCAATCTGACCGGGCCCTCCTTAAAGGGCCAAAGCCTGCCGGGGTCGCGGGACTATCTCATCAGTTAACCGTGGCCCTGGAACGTAAAGGGCTATTGAAGGAATACCGTGGATTTAGTACAAGCCAGCCCGCCCGTCCCGCCCTGGTTGCATGGGTCTTGAAGGTAATTTATCAAGCAGCCGTCCAAGAAATCCACTATTTTGAAAAATCGCAATTGCACTTTAGATGTTGATAACGGTCATGGTTTGACGTTTGAAGTCCTAAATCCCAATCGGTTGCAAGCCATGTCTTGTAAATTATCACTATTCAAGGTCATACAAAAGGCTAGCATATTCGATAAACTTAAGACCTGATTTATACCTTTACCTTTCAGGGTACTTGATGGCATACGCCGTGGCGATGTATCCTCCGAGGCTGTGTCCTAGCAGGATAAACTGTGAAATGTTGACTTCGCGCCGCCATTCTTCCACCGACTCTACCCATTGAGCCTCGGCCTTCTGGGCGTCTGACGCGAACTTAGGACGGGAACTGCGGCCGAAACCTGAGCAAATTGATCATAAATAATGGAGTACTCTGAAACTAATGGCGCTAGTGTCGTTAGTTCCAAGCCTTTGAAAATCTGATAATGCCGAAAAGTAAGTTCACAAGCAAAAACGATCATTAAAAAAGTATAAAACAAGTAGGTATATAAATATTTATTTTCATCAGATTTTTCATGCACAAACTATTCCATATTCATCAGCTATTAAATAAACAACTAACGTCATAAATTTTAATGTAGGTATTCAATTCATATTATATTCATACTAATGTATTTGTGCTTATATGCCACTTTGCCAAAAAACTTATACATTTATAATGTTTTTTCTTGCTTACGTCTCAATAGATAGACAAAAGGACTAGACTAGATTTATTTTATAGCAATAGACCCAGTGGTGGATTTACCCTAAGGCCCAGAAGGTTCGGGCTTAGGGCGGCCAATCGTGTCAAAAAAATCACTCATGGTGGCAATATAAAAAGAAATAAATGCAAAGTACGAGTATCTTAATATGTAAAAGGCTCGCGGTCGCGTATATACCTTATTTTAAGTTTAGTTAAAAAACGTTAAATGTTTTCGTAAAATGCCTAATAATCCCTAAGAAATCATTATAAACTAGCAGCTTTCAGTTAACGTTAACCAATTTTCAGAATTAGTGTAAATTGGGCAATAAAATTAAGATGATTTTTTGAGGAAAGAAAAATTAGATTGCAAGTGGGATTCGAACCCGCGTCTTCTGGATAGGTACTCCAGACGCCTTAACCAACTAGGCTATTGCAACCCACACCTGCAAGCTGAAATTCTCTATTCCTCGTTTACGCTTTTCGGTAGCGTGTCGAATCCCACTTGCAATCTAATTTTTCTTTCCTCAAAAAATCATCTTTACGATGCGCGTCGCATGCGTTAATGCGTTTAAAAATAATTAGTAATAAAATTAAGTCTAATAATTATGATGGTTGCTGAGAAAGGGGCGGCACATGGTGTGGGGCCTAGAGCGGCTAGGACTGCAAATAATCCGCCACTGAATAGACCTTAACATTAGAAGTCAAGTCACAGTACTTTTTATCATGTCACATTATCATAGACAACGAACAAACTACATTACGGTTATTGCAAACTGAAATAGATAAGAAGTCAGGTCACGGTTTTCCGGAGTCCGCAAACCCATGACCCAAAACTGTGAACACGGAGGTTAAAAAATAAAATAAGTTGTCTTTGCTTCAGCGTTTTACGTTTGTTTTTTGTTGGCACTTAGGGTGAATGACACTTGGCTTGAGTCCAATTCTCTTCCGCATAACAGATTTTCACGTAGAAACTATTAATAAAGATTTTTACTATGTTGGAACTCGTACAAAACATCACATGTCTGCCAAAAGTGCTGATAACAATCCTTTTAGTCATTAGTAGGTTTGGCTGACATAATATCTGTATAGATTTTCATTTTTATTCTACTTGAACATAAAGTTGAAAATCTATTAGACAAAAAGCAAGGTTTTGTCTTAGGAGAATAGAACCCTAAGTAGCTATTGAGTACCTTTGCCTGACATGAGAATCTAAACCCAAAACCAGAACTTCAGCCATCATGGGAACTCATTCCTCTTCTTAGCGTGCCAATGGCAATAAAGTTCAAATTTGTTTGGCTCTTTAGCTATGCAAACTCTGGCTCAGTCTCTCCATAAGGCGCTGGCCACACAGAAAGGAACTAAGACGCAGACGGGGCGCGGACGCGGACATTTGTCTTTTCGTACAAAATGTATAGAAGCGTCGCGACGCAAAACATACAGAAGAGTCGAATCGCGGGCGCAACGCTTGTACATCTGCGCCTGTCTGCGATGCGTTCTCGTCTTTTGTCTCTTCTGTGATGGCCTGATATAAGGACATGAAACGCAAGATAGTAGAGGCTGCAGGAAAAACAGGGAAAAAATGTTCTTACCCAACAAATCAATAGCATACACAGGCCTGGTTGCGGCAAACGAGTCTAGATTAGGGCACCAAAGGGCTAGGCCTGCGCCCATGCCATGTAGCATCACCAGCGGCGTCTTGGGAGACTCGTCGTTCAGCGATATCGTCCATATCTTGTCGCTTTGCCCCACCACGCTGCCTATGTCCACGTAGAAACGTTTGTATGCTGTTTTCAAGCCTGGAATAGAAGATACAGCTGAATTTCAGTATTTCACACGGAGCGACTGCCTATCGGACCTCCACAACCCAGTAACTGGGTAATACGATACCCCATGGTTAGACTTGTTGTCAGACTTTTAGAGCTTCTGACTAATAGTAATAACGACTGTCAAAGATCTATAAACTGCTTGGCTTGACACGCTCCCGCATGGCTAGATGACAGCCGGGACTAACAGCTTTACGTGCTTTCCGAGACACGCAGGAAATTAGCTATTATACCACCTAAAAAACAAAAGCCACCCATTTCCTGCGGTTGCCCTTTGCGTTCCAGGGCACCAGTACCCTGTTTAGACAGTCCTTGGACCAGTTTATTGTACCTTAATATCATATTTTACATCAATAACAACGATAACTGCGAAATTCGCCGAAAACGCAATATCATGACATATTAAAACTTCCGCATAATTATTATTACCATGTGGATGTGCCTATCGAGCGAGTGCGGAGCCTCCAATCTGCAATCCTTATCTTTAACCTCGTAAGAACCGGAATCCCTGAGCATATAGCCGATGATACTCGCTCGATATAGAATTTCAAGTTGCTCCTTTTGTGTCGAATCACTATCGTCATGCATAAAACCAGTATGATATGAAAATTAGGAGTAATTTTTAGTGATCTTGCATCAGTATTGTTTAATTTATCCTTTGTTTTCAGGCAACTAAGGCCGGTAAACACAGTACATATCTATACTAATATGATTAAACTCAACCAAACACTCTTCGGAGTGTGTTTCGTTACTCTATGCGCCGGAATTCTACAAAAACGTTTGGATGTGTCTTTCCATATTAAAAGCTCTAAGGTTTTAGCGGTCTTTGCGGGTGATCCAATAAGCTTATTTAAATACTAGGAAGTGTTACTTTTGCCTACGTAAAGCATATTCGATAACAAAGTCAAAGTAAATAATTAGTAGATAACCAATCGGCAAGCGAACTAAGGTCACGAAATATTTGAATAGGACGATATTGGCAATCTTATCCATAGATAATTATATTCACTATAAATGCATATTTATAGCAGGAAATTGATAAAAAAAAACTCGTAATTATTGGATTAAGGCAAATACATTAGAGAGGTCACACTTACATGTGCTATAGCCGAATCGGTCGCTAAGATATAATACCATGCATGAACTTTATTGTACTAGCAATTCCACGTGTTATCACCCCCACTGCTCGGTTCCTATTGGTGGTAGCGTGATGTTATATAGCCTATAACCTTCCTCGATAATTAGACAATCCAACACAAAAAGATTTTTTCAATTAGTACCAGTACTTCCTGAGATTAGCCCGTTCAACCAAAGAAACTTTTGAGCTTTACAATACTAGTAAAGAATTCAGAAGTATAGATTTTGAAACGATGCTCTGATTGATAGAAACGCCGAAAAGTACCCGTGGTCCTACTAGTACACTTACGCGGTCGAACCACGGGCAACATACTATTGGGTGTTCAATTAGGATTTTTGCGCTGCTATACATATATAATACAGGTTAGATTTAACTGCAGAATCTGTCACTATCTGGTTAAAAGCAACTCTCAACAGGGCTGAGGGAAAGCAGTTAGGTATCCGCAAAAGCCAGTTCTCTGATCGATGCTTATCATATCATCGACTTGAAAATTAAGTCTGCGTTATCATCTGTATAGCATGCAGCTGAATACCAGTATTTTACATGGATCGACTGCCTATTTAACTTTCAAAACCCAGGGAGGGAGTAATGGGTATGTACAACTTTTGGGTATTAACCATTGATAAGACTGGTTGTCAGACTTTCGGGAGAATTACTACTGTACTGACTACTGAATTACTACTGTATTGAAGATATACAAATATCTGCCAGGATAAATGGCTTAATATAATTTTTTTTTAGCCACGAAATTATGAAATGAATCATATGGATTGCGATTGGTCTTTACGTAATACAACGTAGAAATAACAATCTATCATAATCATAAATGTCCTCCTTTGACAAAGGTTTAACTTATAAATACCTACATACATTACTGCTCCGGAAATTGTATTTTGGAACAGATATATTTATGTGCAAACTTCGTTCATAGATAGATCATAAATGACTCATTTGGAATCATTCTTCTTTTCAATTATCGTGGTCAAAACTCCAAAGTCTGAATTGACTTTGGAACAGGATCTGTCCATATAGGTACCTATAATAATATTATGAAAGGTAGCTGCAAAAGTTCATTATACTGTAGAGAACATGCTTCTTATCACACAGATAACGTCATGCTCTTGATTATTATCAGCACGCAGGATCGTGTTCAACGTTTTATCGCAAGGGCTACATTGTATACATCCCGGGAAGTAATTGAAATGATAACATTGTATTTTTTTTTTTAGCGTGGTAATATTATCAAATGAGTCCTCCCACCCAGGGCAGAGCGGGAGGGACTGTCAGACTCGTACTGACTAAAATCCACGGTGTCGTTCAATAGCCCTTACGTTCCGGGGTCACGATTAATCATTAGTCCCGCGACACCGGCAGAACATTGTATTTTGAAACACTATTTTTTTAGGAATGTTTCTGATTTTTGCGAGCTGGGGTGGGTGGAATCCATGTCCTAGCAGTTCACCCCGGGTAACGGCACCACAGGCTTCTTGTAACCTGTGGGAATGGCGGATCCCAACGGTGGTGGTAGGCCCCACTAAGGCCGCCCAGCTCTCTACCATATCATCCTATCGCGAATCCGACGCCAAACAGTATTTACTGTGTTCCGTCGGTGCGCAAGACTTACCAGTACCTTCTGGGTAACCTCGCTCCATATTAGACCTCATCTATGCCTCTCGACTAGATCGAGGCGAAAAGCCTCTGTCTGGCCGCTTTAGATTGCTGGTTAGTACTATGGTGTTGTTACATGCTGGTTATACCTATGATGGCATTGTAATTAAATAGCATCGCCAAACTTATGCTAGGTACGCCCACCGATTATGAAGGACACTTTAGATTTTAGTCAGTACGAGTCTGACAGTCCCTCTCGCCCTGACCTGGGTGGGAGGACTCATTTGATGATTTTACCACGTAAAAAAAAGGTACGCCCACCGATTACTTATAGGAGCTTAAACAAGCAAATAATATATCCATCTCCGAAAGTAGTTCAAGATAATAAAGCTATCTAGGTGCATGGAGCAGTGTGTCATGGATGCATTCGACCTAATCCCTTGCATGCAGTCCCTCACAATTACAGAGACTTTACCGCTCAGTAATGGGCGGGGTCCGGTCGTATGCGACATAAGGGGAAGGGTGTTAAAAACATTGAATTTTGCTCAGGATATTTAAACAATTATGTATGTACTTTTCTCGACAGGTGAGCATTTTTTTTTTGCATGACAGCATGACATCGTAGAAAAGGGTTTTGTCGACGAAAGAATAGACAAAATAGGAGCATGTAGAAATATTTCTATCGTTCTAAGTATGGCGATGTTTAAAATGTAGGAATGTTTATTTTAATAGTAATATTTGTGTCATACCCGACTTTCTTGAATTTCCATGTCCTATGTTCATTTGAAATTTTTGTCTATTCTTGCTAAAATAGTGATAGAATTGACCACAATTACACATTTTAATCTAAATTAAATCGAGCTTGCTCTGATTGTAAAACTCTGCCAATTATGGTACAATTAAACTCTATTGAACTTGCCCTGCGTGTTATTAGTTATTGTTACATCGTAGCGGTCATGGTCACGAAACACGCCAACGCCAAGTTAAAACGACGTGCCACTTGTGTGCCTGTAATTCTATCAGTAGGTACTTTACAAATTCAAGAACAGTTATGGCATTTGGTAGTAAAAAATATATGCACAAAAAAAATTATATGCATAAAAAAAATGACATGATTGCCGCTGTTACTGCTATGGAAGTCCACGTGAATTATAATAAGTTGTCTTGCCCATACTATGTTGGAGTCGGCTTCCAGTATGGCTAGACCATGCAGCTAATAACGATAGAAATCTCTCTTCCTCCTGTCATTTTGTCTTCTTGCGTCGACAAAACCAGTTTCTACGGTGTTATGCTAAGCGTGCAACCCAACCATGTTATAAAGGGAGTTTAATATAATAAAATAATTGAAATATTCTTACATGATAATATTTTTTTCTCGACATTACGTAGCATTGCATCTGACTGGCGGGTCCAGCTGAACCACCCACCGGTCCAACTAGAAGAACAAAAATATAAATAATTAAAACAACTCCACACATTTAATGCACTTCAGACAAGACGGAAAGCATTTGTTTATTGAGCCACATTCAACTGTGATTTATATGAGAACCTCCTCCTTTTTAAAGTCGGTTAAAAAAGAGTATTGACGGATTACTCCATTCATGTATGGTATACGGGACATTGTTTAAAATGATTTTATAAAATTCTTCAGACTAGTTTACAAAAAAAAAAATTCGTGTATTTTTGAGCGTCAAAATATTTACAATAAAAAATTGATTTATAAAATCACTGATAGTTGGCTCAACAAACAATTTGTTTAAACAGTTTAGGACACACTCAACTACACATTAAAAAAAGACTAAAACAATTTAAACTGCAAATGAAAACAATATAAAAAAAGTTTATTGGGTTAGCAAATCGCGACCTTATTATTAGTAACAGAAGTACAAAGAAATTAGTCATAGATGTTTAATTGGGTATTTTAAATACAATAGCAATAAGCATTGATTAGCCCATTTTGACATACAAAATATATTTTAGCAGTTATACGTGAATATTAACAAGTATTTGCTAAAAATTTGCCTGTTAAACACAATGGGGCAGAGAAGGGTAACTAAAGTACACCTACATTTTTTCAGCTGTTTCCTTTCACATGTAATACGGGGCGTGCCTATTGCCGTCAAACATCTCCGGGCTGCTACTGAATCTACTACACAAAGAGTTTAATTTGAAAATTAAAATATTAATAAAATTCTGGGTCGAGGTGTTTGTGTCTCTTGAGTTTCTATGATTGTAAAGTGTAATTGCGTTTACAATGTAAACGCATCCACGATACAGGAGAAATTCCCAACATGGGGCAAAGTATTTAAAAAAAAGTGTGATTTGTAACATTCAAGTACCTACGCATAGTGATGAGTATAGACTATCGCCGCAATTAAAAAAAATGAGATTTCATAAACGCGTAAACAATCTCATCTCATTTATACGAATGTGACTGAATGTATTGCTTGATATTTTGTTATTTTAATCAATAGGTTGTTCATTACCAGTCCACCAGGTAGAAGGTCGCTTCTAGGCGTTGTCCAAGGCTACAATCAGTCATTATACTAGTGACAGTGCAAAGGTTCAAATTATATGCACAGTCATGCTCTACAACTGGTTTTACTTCAAAACTGCTTTTAAAAAAAGAAAACGTAAGTGTTTTCAAAAATGAAAATTAGTCTATTTATTTATTTACACCCAAATCTCGTTGTTTTTTATTCAAAAGATCTCATCACAGACACAGACACTTAAATCTGTCTGAACTTGAAAAGAGAATGTGACCGCTGTGGTTGTATCGGTATTTTTTTTTACTGAGTTTCCTCTCCTTTTTTTTTCTTAATTCTTTAGCAATCGAACCAATGTCGTCTCTTCTGCCAGCGACTTTATCTTGATTTTATGCGTGATTTAATTTTTCATTTGTCACGATGACATGATTCCCTCCACCAGAGGAGTATGAAGCATTAGTGTTATCTCACTTCTCCTGCTATCTGCGGGATTCGCTCGCGTATGCTCCGCGACCCCAACAGGAAAAATTGCTTTACCATGGAACTAACTAAGAATGCAAAAAAAAATGTTTTATCAAGGTTTTCAGAATTGGAAACATTCAAGTATTTTAGATGTGAATTATGGCTAGCACAAGCAATATCGAAAGCAAGGTTATTTTTTATGAGGAGAGCTTAGTAAAGATAAACTCTAGATTATGCATAGGTGACTTGCAAAAAGTTAGGATTGCTTTGTCGTAATCTAATTTTATTTTATTTGGTTTTCACACTATGCGCTTCCTTCTTCATAATTTCTAATGTAAAAATTATAATTTTAATTTTTATTCAAAACAAAGTAAGGAAACATTTGTGTTCAAACAGTAAAACCCCAAAATTAGTATTATATTTATTAAAACAAATAAATAAAAAGTAGCCCAAAATAAATAAAACAAAGCATTGACAACTAAAATTGTGACATCAACTGGAAATAAATCTTACTTCCATAAAATGGATAGAACAGTTCCAATCCATGTCCTGCTAACTGTACTGAAATTTAAAAAGAAAAACCATCGATATTTAATTTAAAACAATATAAATATAAACAATTGGGCTTTAGGGTACATACAACAACACACATATTCATGTACAATAAAAATTTAAATAGCAAAATCATGCTTGCTAATTAAATGAAAAAAAAAAGAAAAATTAAATCCAATATTGATTTTTATCAATTTTTTGCCTTAAAATGATGAGAGGATAAAAGTTTCTGGTTCTATGCACCCGTGCACTTTTGTATAGTCTAGGTACTTAAATATCTCATATCTCACTACATAGTCTTAGTTGAGATTGGCCACAATTACCAAAATTCGGTCTGAAGAATTTATTACATTACATACAAATGAAGTTTTCAATATTACAAAGAAAAATTATCAGAAGCTTATCAGTTCGTACTATGAAACACATGAATCATGGCAGCTAGCAGCATTAAATGTGGGTCATCTAAGCAATCGTGCTAACTCACTGACGACACACATGCATACATAATTATTGACTCCTAAACACAATGGCGAGTACAAGGGCGTACCAAGCTTCTGGTCTAGCAGGGGCAAGCCAGATTTTTTTGGTTGGATCATCTGTGGTTATTTTGTCATATACACTACACAAACACACTTACATGAAACATCTATACATATGTATAAATAAAATTGGAGTGTCTGTTTGTAATATTGAAATAACCATTACACATACACCAAAATAACATTTTTTACAATTTTTATCTGTCTTTCTCTGTTTGTAATGCCTAATCTCTGAAACGGCTGGGCCGATTTTGACGGGACTTCTATTGGCAGGTAGGTGATGTAATAAGGAGTAACTTAGGCTACTTTCAATTTAGAATAAAAGAAGAATTCCTTTGTTTAAAAACCGGCCAAGTGCGAGTCGGGCCACGCACAGTGTAGGGTTCCGTAGTTGCCCATCAAAATACTTATGCGAACTAACTAAACTGATTCACTGAATTTAATTTTAAAAAGAAGAATTTTCAAAATCGGTCCAGGAGTCTTTGAGAAAACGGGGAAAGTACATAAAAAAAAGATTACGACGAATTTAGAACCTCCTCCTTTTTTTGAAGTTAATAGTTAAAATAGTTGACGATAAAAACCTACCTATCCCCAAAAAACATACCTATTAAAGCTGTAAATATAAAGTTGACAAACTTACATTTGCAGTTGAAGAACATGTTTTCCGATACATTTTGTTTAAGAAAATATGTTATCCAAGTACATTTTATAAGTTGGTCGACTATTACTCGTAAAGTTGTAAAGCCTACTTAGTCATGATAATTTTCTTTTAAACTTCGTTATATATACTACTGTTGTGAATTTTTTCACACCCCCAAACATAACCGTTTAGCTGGTAGAGGGGGGGGGACACTGGAGTCGAGCAAAATTTAGCACTTTAAAGCTTAATATTTCAAAAACGAATTTTTTTATGGAAACTATCAATATTTTTTAAAGACCTATTTAATGATACCCCACACAAAGGGGTACGCGAGAAAAAATAAAAACATCCCCACTTTACGTGTACAGGAGGTACCCTAAAAAAAAATATTTTACGAGATTTTATTTTACCACTTTTTCGGCACAACAAATCCGTATATTTACACCAAATTACAGCTCTCTAGTACTGTGCGTCTCTGAGCTAAACTGCGGACAGACGGACGGACGGACGGACATGGCGAAACTATAAGGGTTCCTTGTTGACTACGGAACCCTAAAAAATACATTGTTGAGTTCCGACATCCACGCAAACGAAGTCGCGGGCACAGCTAGTTAGGTATATGTAGTGTTGTGTGTAGGGCAAACAGCCACAAATGATCCTGGTTTATAGGTAGTTAAATAAATAAAATTAATTAAAGACTATGACCACCAACGTCACGTGCGGTTTTCTGGCAATTGCACCGCATAGTAGTGTAAGTAGGCAAAATGCCTACTTACACTACTACGCGTTTTATTTAAAAGTTAGAGCAAATGGCCCTGTTTACACTTTGATTGGTAATTAGGCGACTTCATACATGTTCTGCGAGATGTCCAGGGGGGTGCAGCTAGGTACGCTCTAGGGCGTGTAATATACAATACTGGAATAAATAGCACAAAAATTTATGAACTCTGAGTTTTGTTCAATTTTAAGTACTTTAAAACTGATTTAAAAGAAACGTCTTGTTTCGTAATGCTGTATGACAATCCTAAATTAATAATGATCTATCATGATGATTCTTTGTTTGGGTTGGCAACCAATCAACAATTTTATATTTATGTATAGATAAAAATTATAAATATCAAATATTTGTCACTACATGAAAAGTTTATAGTATTTCTAACAGACTTTTATTAGTACATAATGTATATTTTTTATTGTAATATCAGCCGCCATTCCGCCAATATGTTTAGGAGTCATAAAAAGCTTGTGAAAAAAACACAAAGTTCACGGGTAATAGGAAAAAACACACAAAATGAACACAACACTTAAACTAAATAACTTGCTTATTGTCCAACACCATTGGTGCTTGCTGAGTTCTAATATAATCTGAAAGAATATCAACATAATAATGTTGTTATATTGATATTTTTCTTACAAAGTAAAAACATGTAAATAATAAACAATAATGTGTTTACAATACAGTTTAAATACTAATTGACAGGAATGTCTATTAATCTTTTATTTTAATTTTTACTAGCTGTTGCCCGCGACTTCGTCCGCATTGTATTTGGTTTTATGGCACCTATACCAATCTCTTTTTTAATTCGTTGAAAAAGTGAGGGTACCTGATGTCCCACTTTAAAGTTTGTTATAGAATCTATAACAAACTTTAAAGCAAATGAAATGAAAACTTCCAGACACAACACTTTATATACGACATTGGTAATTTTTCCCTCTAGTGCTAAAATAAAAAGCTGGTCAGCATTACTGACAGGCGAGCATGTGTTATATTATATAGTTGGCCGTGGGAAAAACAGTTGGACCTTAGGTCGACATCAGCTTCCTTCAGGGTCTGTCCTTGGGACTTATTTATGGTCATCGCGAAGTAAGCGGCTACCGGGAATTGTGTGAGTTTGAACTGGAAAAGGAAATTGTTGGAGATGAGTGGTATTCACGGTATCAATGCAGTTTCCCCTGAGCCACATCCGGTGAGAATTTCAGCTTCGCATAAATTTCTGTGTAATGCAGTAACTATTAGTCGCGTTCCATTGCACAATTTTGGTGGAGTTAGATTTCTTAGAAGCATTATTATTACTTTTAGGTTATTTTATGAGCTCGAGGACCACAGGCAGTTAATGAATTTAAAATCTCGAGTGGGGGTAGTTGCTGGCATCATCCTGATTGACGACGTTATTGTATGACGTGTGAACCACATCATTCCCAACAATTTCGGCTAATATGTTCTCATTTATTGTAGCGGTTCGGTCATTTTTTTAGTATCGCACGATCAAATAGCCAAGAATTTTCCTGAAGTGTTATACTTGTCGGGACTCCGAATACGTAACTTATCAATTCTTCTTACAACGGGCAGTGTCTGCCGGAATTTTCCGGAGAACAGTACCTACCGTGATATTGTCCATGGGTCTATCATCATGGCGAATGTCTCAAAGTGTTCTGTCCACGGCCTCGACGGCTTTTTTGTTCGACATGGTACATTCAGACGATTACATTTTTTTTAGCGTGGTAATACATCACGTGGAACACAACGTGCACTCTTGCTCGCCGCCCGCATGGCCGCGCCTACAGTGGCTGGAGATCGTGTAGCGACGCCTGTCGCCATCGGCGTCTACCGCTGCGGCTGGGCTGGAGGTGGACATTGTCCTCTCCCTCATGCGTCCCGCCTCCTCCTTCGCTAGCATGACTGCTTCGCAGAAGGAGGCGACTGCTTCCCATTCTGTCTCGCCCCGCAGCATCATGGTCTCGACCAATACTAAGCACGAGAGGTCACCGATTATCGTCGTAGTGAGGACACGGCGGTTCTCTGCCCAAGTGGGTAGTCCTGCACCGTATGCTCCACCGTGTCCTCCAGGCGATCCACGCAGTGGTGACACCCAGGCGATTCTTCCTTCCCTATCCGACACTGCTACCTCCCGAAACTTTCGTGTTCGTTGAGGACCTACGTCATGTGGTAGGTCAGGCGGGACGCCGTGACGCCTATCCAGCCACTCCTTAAAGTGTGATCATACCACCGCGGTTGGGGCTAGGGTTGCCAACCGTACTATAATACCTATATAGTACCTATTGTACTATATTTAGGGTCTCCGTACTATATACTTTTGAAGAAATATGTATACAGGGTGTATTTGAACAGATCACAAAGCCGTTAACTACGCATACTGTACATCTAACTAAGTAGCTTTACGCTAAAATTATCGCTGGGAACCGACTTTTATTTTTAGGTATCAAAAAAAATAATAATTTTATTGCGCGCAATGTAAAGCAAACAGGTTTCTGTCGTTGTGTGCGTAGGCGGGCTTCACGCACACAAGCGCGCCTGCTTACGCTGGCTGGAACGCGCTGTGATAAGAACGTATCGGCGACGCGACGTTTAGTTCTACGTTCTTTCGATTATTTGCGGGGATGAATGAAATGAATAAAGTTTCCGTGAAAACAAATAATAAAAATCCTACTGAGATGCACGATGTTCTTAATTTTTTTTTTAAGATCGTAAAATCATGGAAAGAGACCTCTCGCCCAGGTTGGGGCGGGAGGTACTGTCAGACTTCACCGACTAAAATCGACGTGCTCTTTCGTGTGCCCTTTACGTTCCAGGCCCGTGGTACATCTTTCAAACAATCTCACGACCCCAAGATGTTCTTAAATTAAAAACTCATAAAACACTTACCTACTGTCCATCGCTGATATCATCAATCGGTGGTCTCTCAACACTCACTAACTGCGGTTCAAACTGCCGACCTCCCACGCGGAGACAGACGCGAGCTCTAGTCAGCGTCTCTTGATGAACCAGTTCCAGGATTCCTTCTCGCTCTGACCGCTGCTTGAGTTCATCAAAAACATCAATGATTTTTTGACGCATCTCCGCAGCAGTCTGGCAGGTACGGTCAAACACCCTATCTTTGACGTATCCCCACAGAAAGAAATCCAAAGGCGTTAGGTCCGGTGAGCGTGCAGGCCAATCATGGGGCCCATATCGCCCAATCCAATTGTCGCCGAACAGCTGCGTCAGCTGATCGCGAACCGGTCTCACGATGTGTGGTGGTGCACCGTCATGCTGATACCACACGTCTCGCCGCTGGATCAGTGGCATGTCATCTAACGTGTCGGTTAGGTAACCATTAATGAGGTTGAGGTAGGCAGGTCCGTTCATACTTGGTGGCAAGAAAACGGGGCCCAGTATCTGATTTCCCATGATGCCAGCCCACACATTATGTTTCCACCGTACCTGGAAGCCCGTTTCCTGGGTTTGATGTGGATTCACGGAGCACCAATAGTGTGAATTTCGACGGTTCCACATTCCATTATTTGTGAAAGTGCATTCATCCGTGAAAATAACTTTATTCACAAATCCTCGGTCCTGCCTTAGCAGCCACCTGCAGTACTGCATACGGCGTGTTGTGTCACCCGGCATGAGTGCATGCACGCGATGAATTTTATAAGGTCGTTGCCTATCCCTTTTTAGAACTTTGTGCACGGTGGAATGAGACACCATGTACCTAGCCCGATGGCCATGCCGCCTTCGCAATACTTTAGCCGCTGTACGCACTCCCAAACGAGGGTTTTCTCGCATCACAGATAAGATGGCCGTTTCGGCCGCTGGCGTTATTTGCCTGCCACCCCCCTGTGAAATCGGCACGATAGGCTGATTATCCAACAAACGTTGCACTGCCCGCGTGAAAATACGTGAATCACTAGGCTGGAACGCTTCAGGGTATTGTCTTCCATAAATTCGTAGGGCTTCGGCAGCATTTCCATGCGCCATACCATAGCAGTATACCATATTAACATACTCGCGCGCAGAATAATCATGAAACGGCATTTTCGTATCTAAAACTTAAAAAAAAAACAAACGCACTAACTAGCAAAAACAAACACAAAAGTACTCAAAAACACACAGAATCTTTGTGTGTTAGCGAGTACACAGTCACAGAACACTCAATAGTAATGTTTTTCGGAAACAAAGACACAAGAAGTAAATTCGATCGTGTCAGAAACCGAACTAAATAAAAATTCTTTGTTTTGTCGGCACGTGGCTGCTGGCAGAGGGGCCAGCGGGTGTCGCGTAGGGCGGCGGGGGCGGGGACGCGCCCGCGCCGCCTGCTCGCTCCGCCCTAGCGGGCGGAGCGCGGGCGCGTCGGCTCGTTTTAACATGCGTTTGAACTACCGTGGAGGGCGGGTTCTCATTGACCACAAATGGCGGCCGTCTGCGCACGTACACTCATGAAGAAAAGACTTAAGACAAAATAATAATGTTAGTTAAATAATTTGTGTAATGTTGTAAATGCTGGTTATGCAAATAAATCAAAGGTAAGTAATTTAAAATGTTTATTAAAATAAATTGAACTTGAATTGATTTACTCTTTTGTAATTCTTTGTACTGTCGATACACACGTCTTTGTTGCCGCGGCCGTTTTTTTTGTAAGCTTCGAGTATTTTCGGAGTGGGAAGCGGTCTGCTCCTTCTGCGAGGCAGTTATGCTCGTGAAGGAGGAGGCGGGCCGCGAGCGAGAGAGGACAGCGTCCTCCCTCCGCCCCAACCGCTGTGGTAGGCGCCCGCGGCGTCGGACGTCAGCAGATGATCTCCGGCCACCGTAGGCGCGGGCATGCGGGCAGCGAGTAAAGGGCAACTCGCTGCCCGACCATGGACCATGCCCGGGTCGACGGCGCGTTGTGTCCCACGCGCGCCTCAAAGAGCGTCAGCACACTGACGGGGCCTCTCAGAGGGCCAAAGCCTGCCGGGGTCGCGGGATTATTTCCTTACCGTGACCCCGGAACATAACAGGCTATTGAAGGACACCGTGGATTTTAGTCAGTAAAAGTCTGACAGTCCCTCCCGCCCTGCCCGGGGCCGGAGGACTCATTTGATGATTTTACCACGCTAAAAAAAAAAAAGCTTCGAGTATTTGAAAATCTTGTGAAAAATTGTAAAACATTGTACACCAAACTTCTCGAATGTCTATTCAAAGCATTGCCTTTTCCTCGCGGTATTGTGGTGGCTTAAAATAGCAAATAAGTTCAACACAATATCAAATCTCAACAAAAAACCTAACAAACAACGAAACTAAAGAAATAAAAAACAATTTAAAACAAAGAAACACTTCTTTTCGACTGTACTTAGTGTACTAGACAGCAGTGTGAGAGCCACGATAGACGAATAGCGACTGAGCGGCCTATCACGAGACGCGCGCGCACCAATGGCGTCGCTCCGGTCTTGACGCATTCTTCCCGCGCCTCACCCCGCACCTCCAAAGGGACCTAAGTCTAGAGAAGAGAGTCATTGACCGTCGGAAGTAATCAGCTGTGCGTTTCCAACGTACATTACTGTTCGTAACTTCAAATGCGTAATTTATTTAGAAAAATCGAAAATACAGGTAATGTTTGTTTGTAAAAAAGTTTTGTATTAATACTTAGAATTGGATTTCGTAAAAAAAAGTTTTAAAAAAATGCAACTTTGACCTTCAATATCTCGAGAACCCGTGGAGTCCCAGGTATGGTCTAAAAGAAAAAAATGATCCAAATAATGGGTAGAATACGTGGCTTTCGGCTTCGTTAAAGGTCTTTTTCCACCCTGTATAGTACGCGAAAATACTTACTATATTTCCGTACAATAGCTAAATGTTTATATTTTGCGTTTCTATTTCATTACTAAAATTAGTAAAATAAAAAAACTTCCTGCAATTTACGAACACGTTTTAAAAAAATATGGAAGTGCAAAAAAATATAGTTTAAAAAAAATAAATAAGTAAAAATATAACTTTAGTCTATTTTTATTCTTCCCTACTAAAATACTATATTTTTTTGAAGCGTACTATATTTTTTTATGGCTTTTTAAAAAAAAATACTATAATATTTGACAAAAAAATGTTGGCAACCCTAGTTGGGGCGTGCCCGGAACTCGGTTGCGACAGTCGCTCTCTGCATATTGCCCTGTGATCGCGCCGGAGCTCTTTTCTGGGATTCATCCTGGCGCCTCGATAGACGCGGTGGAGGGCCGTCGCCTCCAGGGGAAGACGACTACATTACAATCCTGAAACACCTTTGCTTTGTCACAGTTTCATGACTACGAACACGTTGAGTGTTGCAGTGTTGTCTTAATTAGTCAAATGGGATTTTAAACAACAAAAAAACAAAAAAAAAATAAGCATCTTACTTTGTTAGTGACGTACAACAGAGACTGCTCATCAGGCTGAACAACTTTGCTAAGACGTCATTCCTTTGTAGCTGGGCTCTTGGGGTTCCACAACAGGTGTTCCAGATCTTCAATTTTTATACGTCAACAGAGAGTGCTCATCAGGCTGAGCAACTCTTGCTAAGACGTCATTCCTATATATTTTATAGTGTAGCTGGGCTCTTAGTGTTCCACAGCAGGTGTTCAAGATTTTCAATTTTTATACGTCAACAGAGACTGCTCATCAGGCTGAACAACTTTGCTAAAACGTCATTCCTTTATATGTTATAGTGTAGCTGGGCTTTTGGTGTTCCACATCAGGTGTTCCAGATCTTCAGTTTTTATATGTCAACAGAGAGTGCTCATCAGGCTGAACAACTTTGCTAAGACGTCATTCCTTTACATGTTATAGTGTAGCTGGGCTCTTGGAGTTTCACAACAGGTGTTCCAGATCTTCAATTTTTATACGTCAACAGAGAGTGCTCATCAGGCTTAGCAACTCTTGCTAAGACTTCATTCCTATACATATATGTTATAGTTTAGATGGGCTTTTGGTGTTCCACACCAGGTGTTCCAGAGATCTTCAATTTTTGTATGTCAACAGAGAGTGCTCGTTAGGCTGAACAACTTTGCAAAAACGTCATTCCTGTATTTGTTATAGTGTAGCTGGGCTCTTGGTGTTCCACATCAGGTATTCCAGATCTTCAATTTTTATATGTCAACAGAAAGTGCACATCAGGGTGAACAACTTCGCTAAGACGTCATTCCTGTATATGTTATAGTGTAGCTGGGCTCTTGGAGTTCCACATCAGGTGTTCCAGATCTTCAAATTTATTCCCTCATCAGAAAATGCTCATCACGCGGAACAATTTTTGCTATTGCACCATTTTTGTATCTCTTATAGTTTAGCTGGTCCGTTGCGGTTCTGCACCAGGTGTTCAAGTTTCCAAGATAAATTATAGCCTATGTGTTGGCCAGGCTTAATACCTATACAGCAAAAAAAAATCATTCAAATCTGTCCAGTACTTTTTGAGTTTATCCCGGACATACATACAGACAAACAGACAAACAGACAAACAGACAAAAATTCTAAAAACTATATTTTTGGCTTCGGTATCGATTGTAGATCACACCCCAAGTATTCTTTTCAAAAAATATTCAATGTACAGTTTTGACTTTCCTACTATTTTATTATATGTATAGATTTGTGTTTCTTAGGTGCCTGTTAGATTGGTGTTTAATATTTTTTTAAATTAATAGTTTTATTTTTCTAATAAATAGTTTGAATAATTAAATTAAAATAAATGTTGGCAACTATTTCTTTCATAACATATTTAATTTCTTGCCAAGTTTCTTACATTAAACTATGTCTAACTTACCTTAAAAGCATGACAAAGGTGTTTTCTTATCAATATTTTTATATGGAAAATAGTAAGAACTGTTTGATGCAATACCTTGAAATCGTCATGTCATTTGAACAATATTCAAGATAACAAATTGCATGTTTTTACACACATTTTATATCAATTTGAAAATTTATCTATTGTGTAAAAAACAAATTGGTAAGGTTAAAAATGTTCTTGCTAGAATTCTAAGCCCCAATAGTTCAGAAATTCTAATAAGATTTTTTTTTCAAATAATCATATTTGTAATAATACTTTAACCCAGGTTTTGCTTAGATTTATTATGTAGAATTAGAATATCAGAATTTAAATGCATTGCTTTTATACTAGTATCTGTACAATGTTACCTGGTTTTTTGAGCCTCAGAGGAAATATTTAGAAACACAAGGATAGTAAACTTAAAGACAGTGAAAAATAATTTAGATGTTCTATGCATGACAGAAGAAAGTAAAAGAATTAAATAATGCAGTTGAACAGAAATAATGGTATGACTGTGACAATTACCTTATGAAGCCAATAATGACATGATAAATGAACGGCATGAGATACTGAGTCCAAATATAACGAATGTGAATTCTTGGCATAACAGACGAGACATCAAATGCGCACTGATGAATACCTACAAAAATTTGAATTGCTCAAACATTAAATTAAAAACACTGACAGCAGAGCAAAGGCGGCTCGATACGAAAATAATAAAGCAATTGCGCAATAATGATAGGCCGAAATAATTTAAAATTAATTCGAGATACAGATCTAAATTAAAATGTGTTTAGTTACCTGGTTTCCGTAGATTCAAGATTCAATTCACTACCCATTTGGTCACTTGTACTAATTCAATAAACACATAACACTTCCGCGTTAATAATACTATTATCGATATCGGCACGATTTCAACTAAGCATGATAATTCTTCTGTAAATGCGTAAAACAAAATGCCAAAAAATAAAATTTGACGACCTGACAGATGACTGGAATTTGACATTGATTTAACTGTCAGACTGGTTGTCAACATGACATTTATGACTTGTTTGCGTTCAAAACATGGTGAACGTAGCAAATAGTTCACATTTTTGTTTTGTTGATTTAGTTTAATAATTGATTTGCAAAATATGTTTTCCAATTAGGAAGCATCAAACATAAATAATTTAAAAAAAAATCGTATATTTACTCAACTCTTGATTCAGATTTAAATTCTTCTGTTTCATCATAACACCAAGTTTCTGAACACATTTCAAATAAATCAATAATTTTGAACCAGTTTTATAAACGAATGCAAAGGTTATTAAAAAAAGAAAGAAAATGCATTTTGTAGCAATCAATAATAAAATTAATATTATAAATAAAATATGGTCGTTATAATGCGCACCATGTGTCTCTGTTAATTTTTTCACTTTGGTTCTATACGACACGCTACCATAGCAACTAAAAGAAAAACACCTAACAGTTTGAACCAAACAAAACACAGGCGTTAACAAAATGCAACTATCAACTGTTCAGCCTGTGTTCAAGTTGGAGTTGAATCATAAAGTTACGCCAGACGTGGTGACCATTGCGAAGTATGATGGAACACACCCCTGCCTCACTGCATCTGCAGGATACGACAAAGTTAATACTTTAGCATACATTAAAATTGACCTCCCAGTTACTATGTAGACATGGAGACGAATATCTTATTCTGACCACAATATCAAGGATCCCGATATGATGATAGATCAGCAGCAATCAGCATGTTTTGCCCCCAATAGTTCCTCACTAACTTTCTCTAACTTGATTACCGGCTATAGAATTGAGTAACCGTCTATCTATCAGTTTCTTACCATCCCTGTTCTGCTACAAGATGGCACGCTTACAGTACCTACAAATATAAAAGTTATTCTTAATCTCACAGATAATAATCCACCACCCACATGGAGGAGTTGTCAGTGGGCGAGCGCAAAGGTCCCAGGCGCATGGCGAAGTCTCAGAACTGAACCTCAGCCAGGCCATTATAGCTCTCGCTGCTGGTCCACTGCGACCTGACACTGGCAGAGATATGTTGCTTATTGGATCTCCTACACAGATATTAGGTAGGCGAGAGAGACGCTCAAGCTGTTCATAAATTTGTCTAAATTCTTTGCCTCTTTCAACTCCAGTCATTACCAATTTCAGCCTACGATGTCCACGACAATACTGATCTCTTCTTCAAAGAGGCTCCTGATGGCGTCAATGTGATCATAGCCGGCTTCTTCGGAAAACATACGGAGACTCTGGCCATCATCGGTGGTAACAGCTCCGTGCAAGCCATTGATTGGGAAGGCAATGAGGTTTTCTGGAATGTCGTCAGTGGGAAAGTTTGTGCGATGATCACTTTCGACTTTGATAAGGATGGGGAGAATGAGGTAAGAGAAAGCCATAATATGTCATGGGTTAACACCATTTCCTGTGTTTACTGAAAACTTTTAACGTGGATTATTTTTACTAAAAAGTGTAATTTTATATTCATCATCAATCCTGCAATGCTTTGCTTGCAAGCTTTAAATGTGCGTGCCTACAATGAGTCTATTTAATATAGATTTAAGTACTTCTCAATATATCTAATCTCATCGACTTTTGTATTATTTTCCTATTTCCAGCTTCTCATCGGCTGTGATGACTCATTTATTAGAGTTCTGAAGAACAATCAGTTCATAGCCGAAATCTCCGAAACTGGACCGATACTGTGCCTTTCTCCGGTCAACGAAGTAAGGTTTGCGTATGGACTTGCCAACGGCACCATTGGAATCTATGAGGAGGGGATTCGACTATGGCGAGTGAAGGTACTTGGATCCGAGGAGCACCTTAGGTAGAAAATGTATGCACGTAGCCTTCTTCATTGTTCCGACCTTTTCTTTTCTGCTCAGTCGAAACAAAATGCGCTGGCCCTCCAATGGTCAGGCGAGACCCTGGCGTGCTGCTGGTCAAATGGACGCGTTGATTGGCGCGAAGGCAATACGGGGCAGGTGCTACGACGGGTGCAGATGCGCGCTAACGCAGCGGCTATGTTGCTGGCAGACTACCGGTCTGTTGGGGCCCCGGATCTTGTCTGCGTGTCGGATAGGGGGGAGGGTAAGTTGCTGCGAGCAGATCACCGCTGTTGACTTGCTAGTGTGAAACTGCTGTTACAAAACTATTTTCCACGCGATGATACATCTTGCTTGTTTGCCTGTTATACGCATGGTGTCAAGGGGAGAGAAAGAAGGAAGATGCAGCAAGGCAAATACCTATCTAAGTGGGAAACAATTTAACCGATATTCTAGTCGTTGATTCCTTGTAATACAAAACCTTAATACTTATGTATGCACTTTATTGTATTAAAAACTGTTGATATTTCAACAGTTTTGGGCTATCCACCATACCAAGAGAATACCGGCTTCAACGCCGCCTCCAAGAACATGCCTTCAGAGGAAGATCGTTTGGCAATCACGGAGCTGTTCAACACGAAGCAGGCCCTCATGGTAGAATTGCAGCACTACGAGGCTAATGCTGCCAATGGTAGTGCGAATGTGGAGAGCCTAGAACGCCCAGCGTCGGCCATGCCTACTAACACTAGACTGCAGGTGGCTGTTCTGCATACTCCTGAGGAGGTGCGTAATCTAAGAGTTCTCCGACAGCAGATACCTACAGATGGAGGTCATACCAATTATTATTGTTACATGCAGGAATCAAACCCGCGACATTCAGCCAGTGCCAACCGCGTCGACGCTATAAAACTATTAATCTATTGTAACGTTTTCAGGGCTAAAACTATGTTAAACGGTCGCCCGCGCGGGTCTCCGCTAAGGAATTATTGTATGGGACCATTGGGCGACCGCTTCACGCAGTTTCAGCCCTCAGAGCTCAGGTTCTTTGTTTAACTTTTAGGGTAGTATTCAACTAGCTGTATCGACGAACAACGATACAATAGTCCGTGCCGCTCTGGTGCTGGCGGAGGGTATCTTCGAGAGCGGAGAGACCTTCATTCGACATCCTCAGCCTAGCCAGCTGAAGTCATTGCTTCACGTGCCGCTCAAACCACCGCGTGATGTGCCGGTTGATGTCCATATCAAGGTAGGTTCTACATTTAATAGGAGTCGACGCGACGTGTGCATAATTTCGGCGTAAGATCGGTGGGGTCAGCGTGACCCCGCTAAATAGTATCTTAATATAGTTTAGAAGTGAATTAATGTAGGTAAACCTGTGAGTAGAAGTATTAGAATTATTGTTGGTCCACCTCAGTAGAGGCTATGCCTATGTATGCTTCGAACTACAGTATGATTATTTTCTTTGGCAGCCTGTTTGGTGATCATCGTAAAGGTACTGGTGGCCTACCACGACGTGTTAAAGCGAGAGTAGTTCTGCTGAGGGAAAGAAACAGAGCTATACAAGTAGTCTAGTGTTATCTCGTTCCCTCAGCGTGGTAGGCTCCCAGGTGTTTGTTAGCTCCAATATTATTTTTAACTAGCTGACCCGGCGAACTCCGTACCGCCTGAGAAACGATTAAAAAAAAACCTTTTAAACCTTCCCTGGACTTTCCAAAATAATTCAAAACCAAAATCAGCCAAATCGGCCCAGCCGTTCTCGAGTTTTAATCAGACTAACGAACAACAATTCATTTTTAGGGTTCCGTAGTCAACAAGGATCCCTATAGTTTCGCCATGTCCGTCCGTCCGTCCGTCTGTCCGCAGTTTAGCTCAGAGACGCACAGTACTAGAGAGCTGTAATTTGGTGTAAATATACGGATTTGTTGTGCCGAAAAAGTGGTAAAATAAAATCTCGTAAAATATTTTTTTTAGGGTACCTCCTGTACACGTAAAGTGGCGATGTTTTTTTTTTCTCGCGTACCCCTTAGTATGGGGTATCATTAAATAGGTCTTTAAAAAATATTGATAGTTTTCATCAACAATTTTTTGATAAAGAAATTCCTTTGTGAAATATTAAGCTTTAAAATGCTAAATTTTGCTCGACTCGAGTGTCCCCCCCCTCTACCAGCTAAACGGTTATGTTTGGGGGTGTGAAAAAATTCACAATAGTAGTATATATAACGAAGTTTAAAAGAAAATTATCATGACTAAGTAGGCTTTACAACTTTACGAGTAATAGTCGACCAACTTATAAAATGTACTTGGATAACATATTTTCTTAGACAAAATGTATCGGAGAACATCTTCTTCAACTGCATGTGTAAGTTTGTCAACTTTATTTTTACAGCTTTAATAGGTATGTTTTTTGGGGATAGGTAGGTTTTTATCGTCAACTATTTTTAACTAACTTCAAAAAAAGGAGGAGGTTCTAAATTCGTTGTAATCTTTTTTTTTATGTGTTTTCCCCGATTTCTCAAAGACTCTTGGACCGATTTTGAAAATTCTTCTTTTTTTAAAATTAAATTCAGCGAATCAGTTTAGTTAGTTCACATAAGTATTTTGATGGGCAACTACGGAACCCTACACTGTACTACTTGGCCGGTTTTTTTTATTTATATAGATGACATTTTTTTGACCCAGGCTCTCATTGGCTATCAAGACAGTGAACAATTCCACATATTCGAGCTGACAAAACAGCTTCCACGATTCGCAATGTACCAGTTGATCAGCCGAGAAATACGTAATAAAGGGAACAGCTTTGTCACATTTCGAATCACAGAGAGAGTACAAAGAATCTGTATCTGGATAAACCAGAATTTTTTGTTGGAAGAAGAGTTGGGCCTTGATACAGAAGAAACCAAGGACCTTCATATTAATCTTATGTGTTTGAGAGACCACTCCTTTCTGTGCATGGATTTTGAGGCTGATGGGCAAGTCAAGATTAGTACCCATGATATAAGACTGGCTGGTGATCTGATACAGAGTCTGGCTGTTTATCTGAATCTGAGTGATTTGCAGGTATGTTCCTTGGTGAGATTATCTACTTTGAAGATTGCTTTATTAATCTGGTGGTCACAATTAAGCAACGACGATATAATACTAGACTACGCATTGCACGATCTAACGAACAAAACTATTCTGCCAACTCGCTGAGGCACTACGTAAGCGGGGGGGGCAGGGTACTGCGTTGTGATTGGCTAACTCAAGGTCTGTTCTGTCTCAACGTATGTTTACGGCTCACAGGATTGGTCGAAATGAGACCGATATAAGACTTTTTTGCCTAATGTGTTGGCAGACATCGGTCGCCTGTTATTAGGAGTCAGTATTATATCGTCGTTGCAATTAAGTTTCACTGATGAACTAAGTTCTAGCAGTGACCTACCTAGAAATCAAAATATCATTCTGGGGTGGGGTAAGATTAGAGGTCACACAGTTGGCCAATAAGCCTTTATGTTAAAAGGGTTTGATTCTTGAAAGTAAGTTGTAGAAATTCATAGGATATTTTAATAAAAAATGTAACAAGCATCTTACTGATACCCTTGAACTAAAAGAAAAAAATTAAATCACAGAAATGTACTTAAATAATTTATTAAACTTATTCCACATTGCTTATGTTCTACACTGAATAATGAATCTCACTGACCATACAGTTCAACGAATCCAACACATTTGACAGGGTTGAAGAAGAACATATTATTATGTGGGGGCTCTCTTTGACTTACTGCCTTCACAACTTCTTGCCCGATAACACCACCAATGACAGCAGCAGCACCTGATACTGTGCCGAAAACATCTTGGAGAAGAGCGTCAACGATAAACCCAGCCGGCAAAGACAGCTCCTTCACAAGCTCGTCTCTCATTCTTAACAAAACTTTAGTATCCTCTTTCCTCTTTGCGGGATCTGGGTTCCTATTATACTCATCCTTGAAACGAAGTAGAATCTTCATAACAAAGTAGGAGGGGTCGCCACGACGTAGTCTGGAACGGTATTCTGGTTTCATCCAGTCCACAGACAGAGCATTTTGTAAGGGGACATAAATTGCTCTGCGCTTTACAGTAATACTGACAGTTTCTCGAGCCTTCTCCACTTCGTCTGAACCACGTTTGACTGCCTTGTGTTGTACAATCTCTTCAGAGTACTCGTGGTCGACGAGGTCGGCGAACATGTAGCCGTACATGCCCCAAACATCACCACACAGGAATTTTTTGTTGCTGTCGCGGCAGGCGTTGTTGATGCGTTCCAGTTGCTCTTGCTTCAGGCCTGTTGCACACACAATATCGAACTCTTGGAAGAACTTATCAGGGAGATTATCGACAGATTTCGTTTCCGATGTAATCTCAACCATTGGGTTCAAAGCCCTCGCTCTTATTAGCGACGCTTCTGCCCTATTCTCTCCAATTTTATCAGGCGGGGCCAAAAACTGCGAATACAGATCTATTTCCTTTAGCTTCTCGTTGTCTAACAAACATACACTCTTCACTCCGGACAAAATAACATTCTTGGCAATTTCAGCGCCGAGGCCCGCTATTCCGATGATCAAAACTTTCGATGCACGTAACCTTTTCTGCGATTCTAAGCCCCACAGACGGATCTGACGGTCGTATTGTTCTGCCTCTGCTTCAGACAATTCAATATCGTTGTTTTCAACCATTTTTATATACTTTTTCACAAAAAACTCCCCAAGTCCCGGTTATAACGATTCACAAAATTTGACAACTCCCCACGCCGGCATAAACTGACGCGGCGCCATTTTGTGATAGAGATGTGACGTATAAAATCGACTAAATCTAATAACTGAGTGAGGAAGTTCTCACATACCATAGACAAATTAAATTCCGCCGGGATTTTTAAAACTTTCTGCGAACTTTCAGTCGGTGGCTCAGTTTCCCGATGCTGAAAAGAAACTTCGCCAGGAAATGGAGCACGTTTCACAAATAGGCGAGATGAGATCTCGGTTAGCTGCAGAGACGGCGGAGCGAGCACAACTTATAACTGCTTTACTACCAGCGGCTCAAGACGCGGCAGCCTACGATTTGTATGAATTTGAAAACATTTTTTTGTGGTCTGAATGTAAAGCAGTTTGTTGTAACATTCAACAATATTATTTTTCAGGAAGGAGATGTTGAACCGTTACAAGGAAGTTGTAATGCTCAATGAAGAGCTTCTCACAGGATGCTATATCAGACGCTCTACGCAGGAGCAAGCAGTTATTTCTCTAAAAAGCTTGCATACAATTTTGCAGCAGGCTGTTCGGCTCCGAGGTATATTTTTTCAGGATTTGTATATTTTCCTATGGCTTCGGTATTTCACTTCATTTAAGACGACCGCTAAAATATGTGGACGGTTGCGGTGCATTTTTTGAGAACATTCTTCTGTTACAGTTGGTAAATATGGCAAGGCAGTAGTGGCAGCTAGTAGGAAAGCAGTGAAAGACAACAATATTGAGGCACTTATCAAGATCATTCAAGTTGGAGACTCCACAATGAAATAACTGTATTAATATTGTAAAATTGTATTCATTAAAAACTTAAATTATCAGTCGTTTTAAATAACAGATCACTGGGTCAATACAAAACATTAAAAAAGTCATTAAAACATGTGTACTTACAAACCTCTTAATTATTTAACATCATTCAGTTATTTCCTTTACATCAAAACAGAATCCCAATTAATTTATTCTTTGTTAGATGAACTTGACTACTTATTGTGTTTTATCATTGAAATACTATTATTGTCATGTTACTACTATCCAGATTTCATTGAATTTAAATATCTTTTGCAATCACAGACGGATGAACGAATCACACAGTAATCTGCTTCGTAGCATAATGTACATCATCAGCGCTAATGTTCAACAGCAGTCTCGGTTCAGAAGGCTTAGGTTCTAGCAGCAACAGTCTAAGCGCAGCCAGCCGCGTGCATATAGCTTGCGCTTGCGACGGTGTGGGCGCGCGGATAGATGGCGCTGACTTGTAGGGCCGTCCGTCGAGAGATACTATGGCGGCCGCTGTTTGGAGTGCGCGGGAGAGGGTTGTTTCGTCTGAGCCTGTTCTTTCGACCTGGATAACAAGATAAGTTTATGATTAAAAATAAAAACAAGGTAGTAATCTCTCTAATAAAATATTGTATCATATGTAAAACCAAACACAAAAAAACTATAAAATAACTTTTCTTTCGGAAGTCGGTGGCTTTGTTTTTTTTTATTTCATTGACATATATGGCCACCGACTTCCGAAAGAAAAGTTATTTTATAGTTTTTTTGTGTTTGGTTTTGAAGTCGGTTCCCTTTTTTTAAAAAAGTTTTTTATTTTTCCCTTTTTAGTTGAGATAATCAACAAAAATCTTCATTAAATCGGCGTCTTTGAAAATCTACAAACCTATTAAGCAAAACGGATCTATGTGAGCAACTTCACGAGATATCCATTAGGATATCTCGTGAAGTTGCTCACATAGATCCGTATAGATTGTTATATACTAAAACATTCCCCAGAATGTAACAAATACTTTTCTGAAAACTGTATCAAAATCGGTTCAGCCAAACGCGAGATAATTGCGGACAAACATGCAATCGTCCCTTAAAATCTACGATCCAAGTAAGCAAATCGGATCCACGCGGGCAACGTCACGGGATATCTATAAGTGTTATTTATACTAAAACCTTCTCCAGAATGTAATGAACACTTTCCTGAAAACCGCATCAAAATCGGTTCAGCCAAACGCGAGATAATTGCGGACAAACATGCAATCGTCCCTTAAAATGTACGACCCAAGTAAGCAATTCGGATCCACGCGGGCAACGTCACGGGATATCTATTAGTGTTATATACTAAAACCTTCTCCAGAATGTAATGAACACTTTCCTGAAAACTGCATCAAAATCAGTTCAACCAAACGCGAGATAATCGCGGACAAACATACATACATACATACATACATACATACATACATACATACATACATACATACATACATGCAGGTTGAACTGAGAACCTACTTTTTTTTTTGAAGTCGGTTAAAAAACAAGGTAGTAATCTCTCTAATAAAATATTGTATCGCCGAGAGGTAGTTTCACCAGACCTGCAGTTTTACAGTGCTAGTGTCAGCGAAAAAACGGGTACATCGAAAAAAAATACGCGTGATGCTTTTTCACCCTCTGTGCCATTTTTTTCAATCTCATCCCCCCATTGGAGTCCCACATGATTATTGGACGATACCATATTGTTAATGTGGATTCTGAACTCTCTCACATAAACTAAAGTATCTTCGAATCCTACCTCGGCAGCCACAGCCCTCAACATGAGCCTCTCAGCAGGCGAACAGTTCTTGATAGCTCGCACAGCCGCGCTCGACGCAGCTTCACCAAGCGCTTGTTGCACCTCCTTCAGACCTGCTCCCTCAGGACCCGCCAGTTCTAATGCGCGGGAGCAGAGCGCCAGCGCGCGACGAGCGTCTCCTGATACAGCTGCTACTTTTCTGGAAAACATTTGCTTCAGAATTTAGCATTTATTGGCTGAATAAGACTTAGTCCAGTGGATAATGACAAACTTCTTTCAAAGTGAGGTCTGTGTTTCAGCAGTAGGAACGTTATGGCCTATTATTAGATTAAAAATATGTGCAAAATATATGTAAATAGAGAAAATTACATTACTTTATTGTTTATATGTCTCTCAAAAACCTGACTTCCTTTTTTTACGCAGTTAAATCATTAAATGACTCCTCCCGCCCAGTGTTGAGTGAGACTGCCAGACTCGTATTGACTAAAATCCACGGGGTTTCTTCATTAGCTCTTTCTGTTCCAGGGTTACCTGCATTACCGAGAACCTGACTCCTTTGCTGAGATATTGGAAAGAAAAGCCTTAGAAAAAAAAAAAAAAACTATAGTTCCTTCCAAGTTTTTGGAGCCCTTCCTATTTAAAGCGGTCACAAACATACCTAGCAATAAGCTGCACAGCATCAGCAGTAACATTAGCACCGGCCAGTCTCGTTGCCACAATATTCTGCAGTTGTGTATGAGTGTACGGAGGGAAGGTAAGGCGGGTCAGTCCAAGACGGGAGGCCACTCTGGCCGCCAGCGCTCGTTCGGGCAGGTCCATAGTGTTGGCGACGGCTAGCACTGTGAGCAGGGCCGTGTTGTGAGCGGCCCACTCCATGATGCTGTACAGGACGTCTTGTCGGCGGGTGCAGAGGGCGTCTAGCTGGAAGTGACGTGAAAAATTGATTGAATATACAATAGACATATTAGATTTAGAAAAGAAATATTTTTTCTTCCTTTTTCCCCCTTTAATTTAAAAATATTTTTAAACACGCAAAGGTATTCAGTTCTGCAACTTATCAACCCCCTTTTGATGGTGTGAAGAAAGTAAGAGCGTAGTAGAAGAAGAAAGAAAGTAGCGTTGTTCCAACGGTTAAAGGGACAATAGTTTTGGTGAAATGAGCTTAGCTGTCGGTAAAATTATCATCCAAGAACTGATTCTCCCACATCCGCGGACGAAACACAGACGAGCTACTTGCTCGCTACCTACCTGAAGAGGCTCTACCAAGAAAATGTTAAAGTTACCTCGTCTACAAGCAGTACTGTTGGTGTTCTTCTTGGTCCAGGATTTGTGAATCTCTTTTCTAATAGTGCACAGGCTTGCTCCCATACAACTGATTTACCTGCAAAATAGTTTCACAAACTCAATATTATGTATTTTTAATATTTTTCTGCAAATACTTGGAAAAAAGGTGATTGGACATACTGGATGTGGAGAACTTGATTATTAATGAGGGAGAGGTTTTTCCAGCAATGGGGATGGCAACTGGGGAACTAATGGCGCTAGTATAGTTTGTTCCAAGCATCGTCATTGGTTCAAATCTTATAGGTACTTCAAAATAGTACTACCTCATTGGTCGGATTAGGACTTAGCTATGGTGGCGCCATCTACAATTAGCTTTAACTGGCCTTCTCGATTAACAATAGTAGACAGAGTTGTTTCATGATATAGCTTGGGACTGTCTTATCAGGTAACCATGACGCTAGAACGTAAAGGGCCATTGAAGGATCATCATGGATTATAGTCTCAGGAGCCAAGGAGAACTCGGGCAGCCAGTCAGTTGATGATGATTGAGCCAAGATAAAAATAAATCTTGATATATCTTACCAGTAAGCTGTTTATATATTTGCACATAAGCCTGCCTGGGTTCAGCTATCCTCATGCCGTTGACCTCAACCAGCTGGAAGTCAGGCAGGTCTACTTCTTCTTTCAAGTACTTCAGAGCTGAGTTCACAGTTGCTGTCTTTCCTGTGCCTGGCACTCCTGATATGTACATACATCTGAAAGAACAAGCCAATGTTAATACCGTCAGTTCCCCGCGGTTTTACCTGGTGCTTGGCTATTGGTTGTAGTGTGATGTCATAGTATAGCCTTCCTCTATATAAGTATGGACTTTCCAAAACAATGAACAACAAACAATTTGAATTGGTAGCTCCTGAGATTAGCAAATTGCACCAAACAAACTACAGTTTTATAAAATTAGTAGATTTACTGAAAAGAATACTGTCATAAAAATTTTAAATTTTGACTAAAGTGATATTTAGCCATTAGGCAACATGTTTTATAGGGGTACACTACGATAATACGAAAAACTTTATTCCGAAATTCATAAATACGAATTTCAAAATATCGATTTTCATAATTCCGAATGGTTCAAAATTACTAATATAACAACTCCTATGGATCATTATTCCTATTTTAATAATTCCGAAATTTCAAAATTCCTAACGTTTATAATTACTATTTTCAAAATACCGAATTTCAATAGACCGAATATCAAAACTTCCGACTTATTATATTTTCCGAAACATCAAAAACACGAATACCGAATATTAAAATTCCGATTATTAGAATTCCGATTCGGGTCCGTCAGGTCGAAAAAGCCGAGTCGGGGTGCCCCAAGACACATTTTGCTCGCTATTGCATCCTGAGTTAAAGCACCACTAAGGTGGTTCAACGGAGCCCCGCTTCGCTGGGCTCCTATTTCTGTAAGCAAGGCTTAAAGTAATCTAACACGAAGGGGATGGCGGGGTCTTTCAGACCCCGCCATCCCCTTCGAACCTAACCTGTCCGAGTCGGGGCGTCCCCAGTCCCGAGCTCGCTTCGCTCGCTCTTGCATCCTTGGTCAATTTGTTGACTACCACCTACCAAGGCAGGTCGACGGAGCCCCGCTTGGCGGGGCTCCTATTTCTGTGAGCAAGGTTTAAAGAAACCTAACACGACCGAGTCGGGGTGCCCCAAGTCCCGAGCTCGCTTCGCTCGCTTTTGGATCCTAAGTTCTCCTAATAACAATAAAAATCCTGTAGGTAAACAGTGAAAGTTAAGAGGATACGCCTCGCCACTCCCCGTGCCTACACAGGCTTAAATAACACTCTGGGAGTACGGTAGACAAAACTACGTGGAGCCGGTTTTGCACCAATTCGTTTCTGTCACTGACTTTGTAGGATGAGAAACGAAATTCCGATTTTCAATATTCTGAAAAAATCTGTTTATTCGGAATATTGAAAATTCGGAATTTCGTTTTTCGGAATGAGAACTCGTCGAGCATTACATTTTTCGAAAATGTGAAAATCGGAAAACGAAGAAATCGGACATACGACTTTCGGTCAAATAAATTTCGAGATTCTTAATAATAGATATTGTAATTTTTAGGTATTATGATATTCGGAGTTTTGAAAATCGGAATATCGAAATTCGGAATAAAACATTTCGGAGTATTTGGGTGTTCCCGTTTTATAGGGTAAATAAAACACTGGAAAAGTAGTGAAACTTACCCACTGGTACCATCCAATAGTTTAGATCTAACAAATGATAGAATTTCTTCCATTTGTCCTTCTCTACCAGGCAAAGATTTGTTGTCTTTAAGGAATTCTGAAAGGCAACATTGAATAAATGTGTTTTTAGGATTCTATCATAACAAATATTAAAAAAAATCTTATAATCATCAGCCTATAAATGTTCCCACTGCTTGGACACGGGCCTCCTCTCTGTGAGAGGGAGGGGGCCATAATCCACCACGCGTGCCCAATTGATAGATGTCACAATATCTCTCCGAATTTTTGGTTCTAATACATGCCAGTTTCCTCACGATGTTTTCCTTCACAGTTTTGAGAGCAATGGTGATGAAATAAATTACACAAAGTAATGCACCTGGCTGGGTTCAAACCCACTCACAACCTACAACTCGGAAGTCGAATACCACTGGGCCACCATTGCTCTCACTGGGCCACCACTGCTCTCACTGGGCCACCATTGCTCTAGAAAATCTTATACCACTGTTTAAATCTCCAGTCAACCCGCGATCATGGCGCTTGCAAGAGCGTCGAAATATCGGGAACTCAAACAAACATATAATCAGTGATTATTTATGTTTGTTTTAGTTCCCAATTAATTACGGAAGATATCCCGTAAGTGACATTTTAAATTTAATCTTATACCACCCAAAAAATAAGGTATCTGGTAGGTTCTAGGATCAAATTTTAAAATATAATTCCAAACTTGGCCTGTACGCTGGATTATTGTCTACTGCTTCTCACTAGGAGGTTCGAGCAATGGGAATGGGGTAGGCTGTTTACTAGATGCTTTTGCAAAAATGTAATAGACATAAAAATATAGCATTTCTTACCATCTAATCTATCAATGGAATGGGCCCTATTATGTAAAGTAGGTGTGAGTTGACTAGTCAAAATTCTTTTAGTAACACTCCGCTTAGGAGTTTGAGCTGGAGTTCTAGTCTTGGGGGTTTTAGGAGTTCTAGGGGTTTTCGGTGTCCGAGGAGCAGGCTTGAAGTCATCATCACTCTCTGACATTTTCTGGACTGCCCTTCTAGGAGTTCTCTTTACTGGTGAAACCTCAGGTTCTTGATAGTTTATGGTAACCTTAGATCTTACTCTTCTAGTTGTAGGAGTACTCTTTTCTTCATCCTCAAAAACTAAAACCTTTTTAGGAGTCTCCTCATTAGTTATTTTCGATATAGACTGCTTTCTTTTTGGTGTAGTCGGTACATGCTGCCTTATGATCAATGTTGGGAGCTCATCATCGGAGTTTTCTTTCAGTTCCATAGACAAGACATCTTCTATATTATTTTTGGATAATTTCTTAGAACTCTTTGGTGTGTCTGTGACCTTTTTTGGTGTAGATTTTGGAGTGACTTTTTTGGGTGAATCTTTTTCATTTTTATCGGCTAATATGGCTCTTTTGAGGAGAAGTTTTGTGCCATCATTTTTGCTAACACTCCAGTTCTTTTCTGAGATGGATACTCTACTCATTCTTTTGACTAAACTACTTGGTGTTTTTGGTGTGGCAAGTTTTGATGGCGTCTTATTGGGAGTACTTAATAACGCCATGGCTTTTCTTTCTTGTTCAAGTACGGGTTCAATTTGTACTTTGCGCCTGCCCTTGGCTATGAGACGGTACCTGCATATGTAGTGGTACGGCTCATTGATGATTTCTTCCATGTCTTTGGTGATGGTCAGGGTTATGCAGCACTTTTTGAAGAATGTTTCTATTGATACATCTTGGTTGAAGGGGCGGTGGTCTTCAATTACCTGGAATTTGTTGAGATGTGTAATTAATTGTGCGAAAAGGATAAAGAATTAATAACAATCAATGCTAATAGTAATTTATTTAGAAAGTAAATAAATTACTATTGTTATTTTTGCCATGAAATCATTGAGCGTTTAAACTTCTCTGTTATTACTAATTGTTATTCTTACTTCCCAAAAGTTAAAATGATATAATGAAGTCTTTGTAAATACATAATAACTCACCTCCTTATCATAAAAACTAATCGGTTCAATATTACTAAAACACCAGTTAGGTAGGTCACTAGGCCTCGAGTACCACTGAACCTTAGCTCTGAAGGGATCACTAGTGTTGGTGCCATCTTCATACAATGAGATAATTCGCGCTGCATCACAACCTGCTTCCGTATCCGGTTCTGCTGCATCAGCATTGGAAATAAGGACAGAATCGCCAATCCCAGCTGTAATATTTCCGAACTGAAACTTTCTGATAGAAAAACTATTTTTAAATCCGGAGAATTAAAAAAAACAAAGTTGTTTTGAATTTGCAGGTTAACTTACTCGTAATGATGAAACGATGGGGTTAAACTCTGCGGTTCTTGTATTTCCTCACTTAACCACGTTACAGTTTTCGGCATTACTCTTTTTCTAGGCATTATGAGTATTTACTTTGGAAGCCAAACAATAAAATTGTTTTTATTTGTTATATTTTCGCGATCGGAGTTAACTGACTTCATTCAGCCTTGCTTTTCAAAAATCACTAATGTCAATTTTCGCGCCAATTTAATTACATTATAAACGGAACGGAACCGACATCTAAATCACAAAGCTGTTTTATCGGCTTTTATAGAGTATTTCAATTATCTTTAAATATCCATTTTTATGAGGTTGCTTTTCTTATTTTTTGTTCATGTAAATGCAAACCTTCTATTGATAATAAAACTTTAATTTAAAGCATGAAAGTGTGTTATGCATACTGCGTAGAACGAATCAAGCCACGTGTATAGAGTTGGCTTTATCGACATTGAAAAAGGCACACAAAATAATTCATTTAAGATTTAATGTTTTCAACTAAATAATTAACATCACAATGTTTTCTGCGCTTTGTTTTCACTTTTGTTACTGTTTATACTTATTTTACAGGGGCTTGTTTTAATTTTAATCTAAAGTCCATAAACTTCAACATGCTTTGTAAACATTAATGAAGTCAAGAGTCAAGATTGACATTGACATTTGCAGTAATTGTCAATGTCATAGTCATACACACGTGAAGGTATTTTGTTGGTTAAAAATTACAAAATAATTGCAAAATGAAGTTAAAACAGAAGAAAACACCACAGAAGTTGCTTTCTGATAAAATTGCTGAGGCTCTAACGGTAAAACCTCGTGCTGATATTGAAGATGACCAAGTTTTTGGCTCAAAACCCAAAACTGTAACGCGTGATGATTTAGGTTCATCAGACAGTGAAGTTGAGGCGGCTATCAGTGATTTCCGCAAACGAAACGTTGGTTTATTGAGCGAGGTTAGTAAAAAGTATGAGGGGCAAGTTGTATCTCGTAAAGATCTCGAAGAATCTGATGAAGAAGGCAGTAGTTCAGATGATGGTTTGCTGTACCAGAAACAACCTCAAAAGAGTGAACAGGACTCTTTTATTGACTCTAATGGGTCAGACTCGGAGAACGATCTTTCAAGAACAAAAACTAGTGATGAGAAATTTTCGGGTTTAGAAGATTCGGATTCGGAAGCGGAAAGTGACGACTACGATATTACTCAGTTCCAAAAACAATTGACTGCTGATTCAAATGATGACGTAGAAGGTAGTGGTGATGAGGAAGGCAGTGATGATGAGGATGATGATGAAGAAGGGGAGGGATATGACATCAGTCAAATGGATGAACCTATGAAAGAAAACTTTGAACATGTTAAAAAACAGAACTTGTCTGAAGATGCTAAGAAAGGTATTTGTGTGAGGAATCAACTGTTGCTTTGGGAGAGTCTCTTGGAGATGAGGATTCATCTTCAAAGATGTATGAACACCGCCAATCAGATGCCTATGCCAGAAACTTATGCTGAATTGAAGGAAAATGAAGAGTTTGTAGAAGAGACTAACGCAACTAAGGCTAATGTCACCAATGTATTGGATAAGTAAGTTAAATAATTTAGAAACTTCAGTTTTCATAATTATAAAATCAAACCTTAATAATTTTCTTTACTAATCCATTTTACCTTTTCAGGTTACTCACCCTTCAGAATTTGCTTCTTAGCAATTATCCTGAAACAAAGACCATTTGCAACAAGAAATTGAGTAAACAAGCAGAAGCAAAACAAACCACAAAAGAAGACAGTGATGAAGAAATCCCAAGTGACACAGACAATGAGGAAATACCATCGGACACTGATGCTGAAGAAGAATCTACAAAAGAGGTTGCAACACCTAAAATTAAAAACAAAACTGCACCAGCCAAGAAACGCAAACTTGAAGAGTACGAAACTGACATTTCGACATCCCACAAAGCATTCAAATCATTCAGAGACACTTCAATACAAAAATGGAATGACAAAACACGTCTGGCCACAGCCACGAACATAAAAAATGCACCAACAAACACGGTCTTACAACAAATATCCTACATTCTTTCCGATAAAGAGAAATTGATCAGACGGACACAGCTAAAAAGATCCGAATATGATATTATTGGTTACAAGAAAGATGTTGACGAAGAAGAAGAAAGCAAAAATGCAGACGAAGCAGAAGTTAATCCAGTAACAAGAGACCGTAAAGACAATGATGAATATATCCCAGAAATATTTGACGATAGTGATTTCTACCATCAATTGTTAAGGGAATTAATTGAATGCAAGGCTGGGGACATATCGGACCCGGTACAATTAAGTCGGCAATGGATAGCTCTGCAGCAGATGCGGAGTAAGATGAAAAGGAAAGTAGATACAAAGGCAACAAAAGGGAGAAAGATAAAATATGTAGTTCATAATCAGTTGGTGAATTTCATGGCACCAGAGAAATCAGCATCCTGGACCGATGAGAGCAGAAATGAATTATACAGTTCTCTATTCGGTAAAATGTTTGAGCAAAACAATATAGGATTAAATGCCAATGTAAATGGTTTTAAGTTAAAAGATTAAATAAATACTATTTTGTTAGACATTTTTGCCTTTTCATTAAATACTTGCAAACTTGAATGAAATTAACTCGAGCTGAAACAGAACTTGCCAGTGAGTACCAGGCCCTATAGCCAAATGACAAGCGACATTCGCTAACGTTCAGCAGTCGCTAATACATTTTCAACTTTATACCCCATTGCAAAAAGTTGAAAATCTATCAAAGATTGATCATTCTCGTTTGTTTCGTTTGCTATCGCTCAGCAGTCTTTACTAGATTTTCAACTTTATGCGATGGGGTATAAACTTGAAAATGTATGAGCAACTGCTGAATGTTAAAGATTGTCGCTTGCCGTTTGGCTACAGGCTCAGTTGTTGATTGTTTTAATTGAATTCTTCAAAGTTTCGACTTTAATCTAGGTCATCTCTTAGGTATGTCTGATTTGTTTCCTCCTGGAAACAAATCAAAAGTTGGTTTTAGTTTCGAATCTGTGATAGATTTTGTGTTTCCGAGGATGCTCGAGCGATTCTTTAACCAGTAACACCAAAAATCCTTTTTAGGGTCTTTTTGGTGTGCAAAGTCATCAAATGAGGAGGAGCTGTCAGACTTACTAAAAGCCATTTTGTTTCTTCACCTGCCTTTTGTGTTCCAGGACCACGGTGTCTCCTTTTTTCTCTCTTTCTAATCATCCAACATAAAACTCAAACATTACTACATCAAGAATAAATCCATATCCTGAGTGTTTCCGGGAGCATTGCGTAAGGGGCTCGCTGCGATCGGCCGCTGTTGGCGTGACGGGCACGTGCGCATACGCCGGTGTCCATGCAGCGGTCGTATGCCGCGTGGAGATACTACCCGTATGACTAGCGGGACTTATGATATGGGTCGGACTATGGACTAGACTTGTGTCATCGTGACTTGTTACTGTAAGAGGTGGGGTTTGTGCGGACTTTTAATCTTTCATTGCGGATACATGAAATTATTTTTTTAGGTCAGAAGCCTTACCACGAGCTCTTAGCGCGATCCTGTTTAGGCTGTGGGAAAGAGACAGAGCTATATAAGTCTTCTAGCGCCATCTCTTTACCACAGCCTAAAGACTCACGCTTTAAGAGTTCAGGAGTGACACAGAGACAAAGTCGACGATGGAGCGAGCTTATCCATCTGAGCAGCAGAAGCCTATGCACTCTAACTTTAAAGAGATTAGAGTTGTATGCGTTCGGAAATACAGACGCAGGCAGACAGTTCCATTCCACATCTGTGCGCATTATAAAAGACGTTTGGAAACAACAAGGTAGGGATGACAACTTGTCGTCCGTCTAGATGTGCGATGGTAGAAGGGAAGAAGATGATAGGGCCGGTGGGGTATATTCTAATCTGCCTCTAGCTGTGCCATATGTCCCACCCTCTGCATGATTTGTATTTGAATTATATAAGTATAGTGTGGGTTACAAGGGTTATCATCATCTAGTAAAAAGAGCGACAAAACAATACTCGAATTTATCTGTCTATTTTTCCAAAACATAGTTTTTCTATGTAAGAAGAAGCAAAGCGTCTAGGTACCTAGTAGATTCGTAGGTAGGTACCAATAATTGTGCTCTATTTTCAATACACATTGCACTTTACATTTTCTTCTTACTACATTTTCAGACGTCTCTCTAAACGTCCAGTTTCCCGCGCGCCCTCAACGCCTTATCTTCCTCAATAGCCGAGGTCGACTACAGGTTATCTCCTCACCACACAAACAACACGTATTATTATGTATCTGTCCATCTACAAATAATAAACCACTTAATTTTTGAGATTTAATAACAAAGTCTTTGGTTAATTAACGAATTTTTAAGTGCACACAGTGATCCGTTGACCTGTCGTGATGAACATGTCTGCTGTTTATAAGTAAAGCGGATCTTTTTATTTATTTAGGTGTAATAGTTACCAAATTGGCGAGTAATAAGAAGTAGGTATTTGAGTTTTTATAAACGACAACTGACTGGAAAAACACTTGGTACCTACCTGATTCCGAGCAATACCTACCTACCTACAAGTTTAACATCTTAGCGTCGTACCAAGTATCCTAAGTACATAGCAGGAATCGCCTTTTAACCTCGATTTGTCAGCTATCTCGGAGTCATCATAAGTCAATCATAAATTCATAACACGCAATATTTTGTAGGTTTGTGATAAGACAGCAATGTTCTGTTTCAGAACGATTTATAAGTAAGTTAGGTGCAAGCGTTCTGAACGGAATTCAAAACCAAAATCTCGGGCAGGAAAGTCTTTCAAGCAACACTTTCATCATAATGAAAACAACACATAGTTATTAAAAGTTCTATGTTAAAGACACATACCATAGACACCATACAAATATTTGTTCCATGCACCTTTTTACTTCGGGCCGCGAGCGTGAGAGGACAGAGTCCTCCCTCCGCCCCACCCGCGGTAGTAGACGCCCACGGCGACGGACGTCGCTTGATGATCTCCGGCCACCGTAGGCGCGGGCATGCGGGCAGCGAGTAAAGGGCAACTTGCTGCCCGACCAAGGACCATGCCCGGGTCGACGGCGCGTTGTGTCCCACGCGCGCCTCAAAGAGCGTCAGCATAATGACGGGGCCCCCCTCTCAGAGGGCCAAAGCCTGCCGGGGTCGCGGGATTATTTCCTTACCGTGACCCCGGAACAGAAAGGGCTATTGAAGGACACCGTGGATTTTAGTCAGTAGAAGTCTGACAGTCCCTCCCGCCCTGCCCGGGGTTGGAGGACTCATTTGATGATTTTACCACGCTAAAAAAAAATGCACCTTTTTACTTAATTAGGTAATATCATTGGTTCCATGCATGAATCGAACCCGCTACACGCAGTGAAGCAGTCAATCGTTCAACCACTGTGTCAATCGTGCTGTCTAGTTAGTTATTTGATTAAGTTGATTTATCTCCGTGATAAAATTAGGTGAATAAAATAATATAGGTATACCTACCTACGTATGATTTTCGAAAATATGCATCAAAGGAATCGGTGTTTGTTGATAGCTTAAACTTGCGACATTTGAACCGTAATCGTACTAAATATACTTAGGTAGTAAACAGTCGGGTAAAAAGATACAGGTAATCGCCGAATTTAAAGGACCCGCGAGACGTTCTTTTGACTTTCCAATCACTTTCTGGGAATTACCTATATCTATCAGTTGGTAGAATTGCATTGAAACGTGATAATTTAAAAACTTAATAATATGCAAGAATAAGTTTCTGATTAAGTAAATAAGTAATTCTAATTAAGGCAGGTATTGTGTTCGTAAAACTTGGTAGAGGTGGCATGATAATGAGCGTGCGTGGAAAGGTGTGTTGACTTTTCCGTTTAGGAAACTCACAGTATTACGGAACGGTAGGGTACCTAGTTATATGATACAAATACAAAGAAAATACAAAATGATAGAATGGAGAAAGATTTGCGTTTTAATTGTAGGCTGTTTGTATTCTTCAATGGTCTACGGTTCGTGTCATAATCGTGCAAAAATACAGTCGAATTGTTTAAAAACCTAATCACCAAATTACTTTGTCTTTTCTTAGATTTAAGATATCTGTACCCTTAGCACGAATTTTCACTCTTTTACTTAACAGCGTCCTTCTAGTATTTACAGCGTTTCTTGTATGAAAAAATGGAACAGCGCCTCTGGTGTGCGAAGAAGCAACAAATTTTTTCCTTGAAAATTGTCAATTTGAAATTGTCAAAGTTCCAGTTTACTTTACGTCTCAAATACTGAAAATTCGTGCTAAGGGTACTGGTAGGTAGAGTCAACACAGAATTGGTCATACTACGGGTGCAGGATTTAATAACTTAGTAGGTAATTATGCGAAAGGGTTACCTGCCCACTGCCTGTAAAACCTCCTTGGCTCCTTTGTAGGATATCAGCCAGTAAATCAATCAAGGTAGAGTATTTTTAGATCGCTAACTTATTCATAAACTTTCGCATATTCATTAAGAATTTTTGGGTTAGATTTTTAATGCTCGAGAAAATAGAGAGAAAGCGGCTTGAAATATAACTATTTATATTATATATATATTGACTTTATGTACTTACTGAATGATGTTCACCGGTTTAGATCACTTTCAAAGTCAACCTAGGTACTAAAATATTGTTAAACATAAATATCATACGCTTTCAATAAGCGTATGATATTTATGTTTAACAATATTGAAAAAATATACATACATTTTCTTCGGCCGGACGCTTGTGATGTGAATTGTGATATCTGATCGATATCGTCAATCGATGCAATTCGATATCGCATCGCGCCATGAGTAAAGTCCTTAAATTTGCTGTACGGTAAAATACGAAAAACTCAACATAAATTCCCGATAAACCAAGAAACGAGAAGCACTAGCTTATCTTATACATACTCAAAGGTACGTTAAGAAAGCAATTGTCTGTAAAGCGTCGATCTGTTAGATAATGTAGATTATGTAGATAAAATTATTTAACAGTGGATAAGTAGAGGAATCGGCTTCATTTGGGTATAGCAGTTTAGTACCAAGATTATTTTGTAACTAAAAGTATTTATTTAAACTGGGAATATTTATGACGGAATTGTTCCTCATGTAACGTTCATAAATAAAGTCCGCGACAGCATATGTCTATCTTTTAAGATTTACTCACCAACCTTTTTTATGGAAATCGATATTGTTTTTAAAATAATACATTTCTTGGGATGATGTTTTTATGAACATAATATTAATCCTTATCCAAATAAATACGTTACTCATTACAAGAATTTAATTTTGAACAAAATTGCCCTTGACATCATTTGATTTTGATGAATATCCGACAAGATATCGTAGTTTCCTCAACTCAACGGCAGGTGTTGGGGAGCAGTCGAAATACGGCGGCTCAGACTCACAGTTCATTCAGCTCTGCAATATGATGTACGTAATTTTTAACCGACTTCAAAAAAAGGAGGAGGTTCTCAATTCGTCGGAATCTTTTTTTTTATGTATGTTCCCCGATTTCTCCAAGACGGCTGGACAGATTTGGAAAATTTTTCTTTTGTTTGAAAGGGTATACTTTCCAATTGGTCCCATGATCATCAGGTCAGGATCTGATGATGGGATCCCAGGGAAATCGAGGGCAACCTTCAAATTTTATAGGCACATAGTACCATTTTCATATATTTTCAAAAGCTGTTCAAGTATTTGCATCTGATAATCATCATCTCAGGTGGATGAGCTGATGATGGAAGGTATAACTCCTCTAGTAAGGAGACAGTTTAGTAAATTATGTTTGTGTTCGCATATCTCCGGAACTACAAGTCCGATTTAAGTAATTCTTTTTATGTTGTACTAGGTATCGTTCAACTTAAAGAATACTGCAAGTTTCATCAAAATCGGTTCAGTAGTTTTTGAGATAGGGAAGGAATGAAAGAGATGTTAACGATGTTATTACCGGTGCTACGGATTTCTTACATATGGAAGAAAATTATGTATTTGCCAGGAATTTTGGTTGATTATTTATACTAAAAAGAGTTAAATAAAAACTTAAAAAAAAATGTAACCGCCTTCAAAAACAACCACAAAAAAGGGTAAAATAACCTACAAAACTTTTCTTTCGGAAGTCGGTGGCAAAAAAACAATGAAATTAATAAAAAAAAAACCACCGACTTCCGAAAGAAAAGTTTTGTAGGTTATTTTACCCTTTTTTGTGGTTGTTTTTGAAGGCGGTTACATTTTTTTTTAAAGTTTTTTTTATAATCGCATTATACCGCCGTCGTGCACGATGCCAATATGGTATAGGAAAAAAACACACAAGTAACGTCGTGCATGGTGCCAATATGGTATCTATAGGAAAAAAACACACAAGTAAGCTGAATAGGTACCTGAGTTGTTTACTCGCCTATTCTCCTCCCCTGTTTACAAATCAAATCTCACCCTTGAGTCACCTTATCAAATAATTCTAGTAGTTAACGTAAAAAACAAACACTTAGATATAAAAACTGCAGACACCTTTGCAGCTCTGATCATTAAAACAGACGTGTTTACGAAGTGCTTAACGAGTGAAACAATTGACGGCAACGGGGTGTCCTGTGGGAGGGCTTGGTGTAAAGCATGAGCGGTAGCGAGGAAATAATAGAGCCTAACTCAGAACTTGCAAGTACAAACTTGCAAGTTCTGAGTTAGGCTCTTTTTAAATGTTTTTTTCATTGAGTAGCCTTTTTCGGACGCTTGGGCCATACATAAATTATATACTACATGACATGTAACTGATGTATTAAAGTAGTGCGAATTTGAAATAAAATAATCAATATCCAAAGATTTTCCAGTCAAGTATTGATGAACAGTGAAAATTGATGGCTCATAAAATTAATAATGAAAATAGAAACAATGTTAAAATTTTGTTATGATTACGACGCTACAAGTTATGCGAAGCAATGACCTCGTAGTACCATGGCCTATATTAATAATCCAACCAATTTTGCTTTTATCTCAACCAAAATCAAACAAAGTTATTTTGATGCCCTAAATTCAGTGTTATAGAAATCATTTCATATTTGTACAAAACACTATTGCATTAACAACTGCATTTGCGTAAATAACAAAAAATCAAGCAATTAAATCGTCGCTCCCGCTTTTAGTTCGCGTCGCACACAATGGTACTTCTGAGATAACATCTGGGCGGGCCGCCCGCCCGACAACGCAACCAGTAGCAAGACCGCGCGCGTACGAAACAAACGTACACACACTATCATTAATTTCGTATCAGTATCATCATCACTAGTGAAATATCGACTAAATAAAAAGTTAACAGAAAAGAAATCGACTATTTAAAAAAGTGCTGTGGTTCCAAAATAGAAATTAAAAGTGAAGTGAAGTGCTGATTGGTGAGAAAAAAGTTTGGATGTGAAAACTTTTTTGTAAGTATTTTTTTTTTAATTTTTACTTTCTTTTCCAAAAATAATCGGAATTTGGAATTATTTTACCGGGAATATTATGTTTCATTTCATTTGTATTTACGTACTTTTTATTATAGGTAGTTTAAGATTTAATTAATTCTTTATCAAAACGTGGCGTGGTTCAAAACTTATGAAAAAATAAGTAACGAAAATGGTTATTGAATTAAAAATAAAAGAAATAAAGAGCAGGTTCCTTTTTACAAAAAAAAAAAAAAAAAAAACATAAAAAGCTAAACACATTTTGTTTGTGCAGTTATTTACGTATCTTTCATTATTATAAAAAGATAACAAGCATCGACTAATTGAGATGTTTTGAAGATGACTCCAATTATTATATTGGAGTGACATTTATTTTATATTAATATAAAATAAATGTAATGAAAATATTTATTGAGCGCTTGTATTTTAAAACAAATTACATTAAAACGGTAGACAGAGTCTGAAAAGTTTTACGATTATTTGTAAGTCAAACAAGAGGTCAATAATTATTGAAATAATGCTAGACTGCTTGCTAGCAGTTTCAAGAGTTCTAACTATTCGAGTAGAACTTTTACGCAGCTTTTATAAAATCATGATACTGATTTAAATAAGTACGATGTTTCCTTTTTTGGGGTGGGTGACTCTAGGTAGAGATTAAGGGACTGGTACAGTCAGCTTCAAATATTGCTGACCACATTTAGATTTTCAAAATGGTTGTACACCGTTTTATCACGTATTAACGGTGTACAGCGATTTTGAAAATCAATGTGGTCAGCAACTTTTGATGCTGACTGTACCGTACTAACTAAAATCCAGCCTGTTGCTTCAATTGCCATTTGCGTCTCCAATGTTCTCGTGGCACCGTCTATACGGTGCCTCTTTTATGATCTATGGATAAGACCGTTTTTAGATAGGATTGTTTTTTGATAAGACTGTATTTATACATATAAGACCGTTTTTGGATAAGATTGTTTTTTTATAAGACTGTTTTTATATAACACCATTATTTTGGATAAGACAGTTTTTGGATGAGACCGTTTTTGGATAAGACCGTTTTTTAATAAGACCTTTTGGTTAATATTTAGAAACGTGCTACCCGAATTTGAGTATATTGATGCATGGGGGGTGTAGAGAGGGGTTTATATAACTCCCCCCAAGCATTTTTTTTTGCCGGAAATTTCAAAAATTTTCTTTGAGAATTTTTTTCAAAAAAAAAAAATAATAATTTTTTTCAAGAAAAATGCTTTGGGGGGACAGCAACCGTTTTCTTTTTATGATATTTTAAAGTTACGGTATATTTAGCTACAATTAATATCCCTGTTACGGTAGGATCATACAAACGTCGACGGAGCACCGCTTCGCGGTGCTCCTACTTCTGGGTGGTTTAAAAATAAATAACCACGAAGGGGATGGCGGGGTCTTTCAGACCCCGCCATCCCCTTCTAACCTAAACTGTCCGTGTCGGGGTGCCCCAAGTCGTTTTTATGAAAAAAATTCTCAAAGAAAATTTTTGAAATTTCCGGCAAAAAAAAATGCTTGGGGGGAGTTATATAAACCCCTCTCTACACCCCCCATGCATCAGAATACTCAAATTCGGGTAGCACGTTTCTAAAGTTGAGCCGACCTTTTTTAGATACAAATGTTTTTTGCGGTATGATTTTTAACACTGGTAGGTATACGCTTGCGAAAGAAAGCTTGTTGACTTTTTTCGAAGTAATCTGCCAATTGTATCATTTTGTTCAATCACAACAATTCAATTATTAATTCATCCGCGAGATCTGACGTCAGTTTCGGTGATTTGACCCTGACTGCCGCAATAATTGTCATATCATAACTCATCATTAACAAGATTGTCACTATTGTTCTAATGTTTAGAATTAGAACGGTACCTATTTTATTTTCGGCGCTTTTGCACCTCAAACTATTAGACATAATTATGAAAATTATAAGCATAAGAGCTATATTTTGAATAGCTTTATCTAGTTTGGTTACCACTGACATCGGTGAAGACATTAATATCTTGAGGAAACCACAACTTAATCAATAGGACCTGTGGGCTTTTTTTTTAAAGTAAAATCATTAATTAGTCCTCCCACCCCGGGCAGGGCGCAGGGACTGTCAGACTCGTACTGACTAAAATCCACGGTGTCCTTCAATAGCCCTTTATGTTCCGGGGTCACGGTAATGAGATAAGTCCCGCGACCGAACTTAACTTTGACGTCCAAAGGGCGGCCACATTCTGCAACGAAAATAAAATATTAGACTATTACAGACAGATTAGACTTACATATACAAACATACATTCTACTTATTGGCCCCGATTTTCATCTAATAATTGATTGTAATGGTTATTAACTGTGTCGACATGAATCCATGTAATATTGGACATTGAACTCGGATCAACTCTGGTAATTACGTGGAAATAGTATTCGGTTACACGTACATAAAGTAAATATTATCGTCAGCCAGTGTAGCAGCAACGTTTTGACCAGAAAATAGTCAAGGAAAAAAGAAAAATAGAAGGTTTTCCTGTGACATTGAATTCTGAACTTAATCGTGAACATCTTGAAGTGCAAATGAGCCCGCGTGAGTGCACTCGAACACGCCCGACTAGTCGTTTGATGTTTCCGAGAATATTTGTACGAGAATGCACTTCGTAACAGTGTAGATAAAGTTCATTATTCAATGTCAAGTCAGTCCTATGCTCTGTGCTACTCGGTCTTCAGTGAGACAAACCTTTTGACCTATGAGAAATAATATCTATCACTACCGACCTATAATATCGGTATCACAACAACCTAATCAAAGTGAAGAAATTATTTTGCACAGAAAACATCGGGCGCGCCATTTTGTTCCAACAACTTTCTGAGTTTCATAAACGAAAATCATAAAAATTCTTTTCGTACAAATTCTTAATAATCGTAAAAATTGTTGGATGTTTATTTTCGTAATAAAAAGGGTTTAAGTTGTGTGTTGGGGGAAATTGATATTTAATAAAAAGCTCCAATCCTGGATTAGAGTAAGCTCTTTGTGCAAACCTTTGTTAATATTATCCTGAGAAAAAATATCGGTATTAATTATCGATTTAGAATTATTATAATATTGCTGCGGATCGAAGCAACGGATAAGTAGAGTGAATTTTCGTCTCGACAAAATGTGCTTTGAAAGTTTTTCATACATTGCCTTATTGTTATACATTTTCAAGTCTCTATAGTGATCAGCGACAGCTTTGTCTGTTCCTTTCAAATACTGTTTTGCAAACAAGATGTTAAGGTAAATAAATTTTATAATGCAGTTGGTTATGATAGTTAATGAAACTTCGTAATATGCATAAGCAGAACACATAGATCTAAAAAGTTAGGTAAGTACCAGAGACTATTTCCACATTAAAGACTCACATATACTTACAAACACGGAACAACTACTTGTAGATCAAAAAATATTTGTTTCGTGCGGGAATTGAACCCGCGGCATGCTGCGCAGCAGTCAATCGTTGAGCCACTGCGCCTATTTATTATGCCGTCATATTAGCTTATTGTTCAAAAATGCTACAGCATTAACACAGTGCAATCTATCAAAAAATAATTGCGGTACAATATTCCGTCTCCCTCACTCGACCTTGCACTGAGGGAGATAACGAACTGATACACTCCGTGTTTAGTATTACCGGGTCATCAGCGAACATACCTAAGCATCAATACTGATTTATTTATATTTCTTTGTACTTCATTTAATTGACCGCCCAGTGGCCGACCGACCATAATAGGCTATTTTACTCAAAAAATATAATTAGGCCAAAAGATTATAAAAAAATACTTGACCCGAATTTTTTATTTTGATACGTGAACTAAAACTGACGAAGATACATAACAATCACAAACAACAATAACGGTAAATGCCGTTGTTTATCGGGTTATTAGACGTTTATAAAGACTATTAGCTTTTTGCACTTCTTCTCTTCGGTTTATTAATTGTGTCAAATATACTCTTCTGCTCGCGTAATTTTCGCAAAAAAGTGGTATAAAATATTGTTTTAAAAAGTATAATTAAACAGTACCTACTACGTAGATACTCGTAACTCAAGAATCCGAATATTCAAAGTGACGTGTAATCTGTAATCTATAGCTAGGTTTTAAAGCTCTTTTGTATTCGTATGCTAAATAAAAAACTAAATAATTATGATAAATTATTATTTAATGAAATTGATTTCAAATAACTTTCAGTACACAGAAACTACGAATAGCAAAACATAACATACGTTATCATTTTTTTGAAAAATAGCGTACAAAAACAACTTTAGAACTTATCTAAAAGGTGTCGACCCACTGAGGCGTGTCATCATAAATGATTAGATTCGACACTATTTCATCCCCGCGCTCAAAACAAAGACAATTTGTACTCACATCAATATTTTTGTATTCCGCTAGCTTCACAAGCTGTCAGTGTTACACTTGAGTGGATATGTTTCCTTATTTTTTGCAATACGAGATCCAATTCGCCGAATATACGTGAAGAAAATTGAATGAATTTATGGGAACATTTCGTACTGGTTCATCTTGATTATCGGTAAATTTTGTGTAATTTGTGTACCTAATATAAATGCAGGAATTTTCAGTAAAAGTCTTTACCACTACACTACATTTTCGCTTATTTCCTTTTTTCGAATTAGCGTAGATTTATTGGTATATTTTAAGCTTCTGAACTTAATAGATTTTATTAATGTATTTTTAGAAAATATCTGCAATGATATGCTTCTTTCTTCCGGGAATATGTCTTTTTTTGCGCCAATGATGCAAACAAAAAAGATTGATACAAAACATGATTTTTATTGCCATCTTTTCATGTTTGCATTCTCAATCCGTGTGGATTCCTGATATTCCGGATCGCGGGATCCCGCATTACGGGATTGCGCATTCCATGACATATCAATGGCGGGAAAAGGAAATATAATAAAAATACTTTATTGGTGTCTAGTAGCTCGTGAATGTTAGGTTCTAATTGAAACGCTGTTTCTTTGTCAATGGAACGTAATATTCAGTAAATGATGATTTGAATAATATAATATTTGTAAATATTATGCTAAGGTGACTGCCTCTTGCGCCGCGGGACTTACCGAATTACCGTGACCCTGGAACTTAAAGGGCTATTGAAGGACACCGTGGATTTTATTCAGTACGAGTTTGACAGTCCCTCCCGCCGTGCCCTGGGTGGAGGACTCATTTGATGGTTTTACCACGATAAATAAAAAGGTGACTGCCTCTTTGGTCTAGACGTCGAAATAATGCTACGCATGCGTTCCCATTTCGATTCCCACTGCGAGGAAATTGTTACGTTACGTTTTCTCCGTTTATAATCATTCAGTCAAAATTCCAGGTTGCAATCTAGATTCCAACCTGGTTAAACCATAACCACTTGTAAACTAGTAAACATAAAATTCTGGGTTAAACCAATTTGGACACTACCGAAATGTAAGTGAACTTATTTCATCTTATTTATATTTTTGGAGAATTACGAAGTGGAAAGATATGAAGATCTATACTCAACATTTATTGAGTGGCTAAATGTTGAAGACGAGATCTCTCTACAATCAAGTATCTACTTGTAGATATTTCTATCTACTACAACGAACTGTCTATGAGCATCTCTTTTGTAGATCATCACCATCATCATCATCATCAGCCTATAATGTTCCCACTGTTGGGACACAGGCCTCCTCTCTGTGAGAGGGAGTGGGCCATAATCCACCATGCGAGCCCAGCGCGAATTGGTAGATGTCACATGTCTTCGAATTTTTGGTTCTAGGACATGCCGGTTTCCTTACGATGTTTTCCTTCACCGTTTTGAGAGCAGTAGTGATGAAATAATATATTTACACAAAGTAATGCGCCTGGTGGGGTTCGAACCTACGAAAGTCGGGACCGACACCACTGAGCCACCATTGCTCATTTTTGTAGGTAGAAAACACAAAATGTAAGTTGTAATAATACACAATATGTAAGTTCCAAGTTACCATCAACTTACATAAAAAACCAATGTCCAAAAAACCAAACCGCTGTTAATTTCCTGTGATGTGCCGAAACGCGTGACATAACGAAGTAACGCGATGACGTAACGAAGTAACGCAATGACGCAACGAAGTGACGCGATGACGTAACGAAGTGACGCGATGACGCAGTCATATCGGAAAGCAAACAATCAGGTAGTTGATTGAAACTTGATCAAGTAGGAGATAGAGCCCAAAATAAGTTTATATAAGACTGTTTATGAAAAAGTTCATTGTCCTAGCCCTTAAGTAAATGATAATGATATTTATTTTGTAAGTTGGTCATAAAAAACACTTTTACACGTCACAAGCAATATTTTTAAAGCTATATGAGGCCGGTGTTTCGTACCTGACTACTCTGAGAAGAAACATCCGAAACAAACTCAGAGGTCACAGTCTGTTTTAAAGTCCAGACATTGTTTTGCAAAAAGAATATCTGGAAAGAACCACACAGATTTGAGTGGACCTGTCCAGTCAGTGCAAGCATTTGTCGGTTATCGTGTAGCTCGACTCAGAACACAAGGAGCTCAACGTAAGTAAAATACTCAAGGGCCTAAAATAATTAACATTTGATTAGGGAAAACGGTTTTTTTTTTTTTTTTAGCGTGGTAAAATCATCAAATGAGTCCTCCTACCCCGGGCAGGGCAGGAGGGACTGTCGGACTTCTACTGACTAAAATCCACGGTGTCCTTCAGTAGCCTGTTATGTTCCGGGGTCACGGTAAGGAAATAATCCCGCGACCCCTGCAGGCTTTGGCCCTCTGAGAGGGGGCCCAGTCATTATACTGACGCTCTTTGAGGCGCGCGTGGGACACAACGCGCCGTCGACCCGGGCATGCGAGTTGCCCTTTACTCGCTGCCCGCATGCCCGCGCCTACGGTGGCCGGAGATCGTCTGCTGACGTCCGACGCCGCGGGCGCCTACAGGGATAACGGTAATGGAAAAGTTATTAATCGCATTTCCATGCGAAATTCTGATATCAATTTTGTTGAAAATCGTTGCAGAAAAATATAAAATCGCTTTGAATCAGATTGCCACTTTTATTTCCACGCTCAAATTGCTGAACAAACTGGGTTTGATGGAAACAATATTTCAAGAAATGCAATAAACAAAACTTCGTGAAAAAATCGTAGCAAGCGTGGTAAATTCGTAGCAGTGCTACGAGATTTCGTAGCAAAAACGTAGCCTTTACAAAACTTGTGTTTTTTTTGTTCTAATTTTAGATTAGATTTAGAAAAGTTGTCCTTCAGAACGATATTGCGTACTCTTTCCTATTATATGATTGATAGAGGTGTCAAATCACGGCTTTCACGGTAATGTAACTTTAACACCTTCTAGGTCGTCACACAGTGTATATTTTACTAATCTGTGGAGTGAAATGACCTTTCAATTTAGAAGTGCGTTGTATTGTGGAATATGATGGATGTTTGTTAGGGACTTTACCCACGGCGCGATGCGACCGATTCCAACAAGTGAAAATCAACCTTGCTACCAAGAAATAATGATACAATTCGATTGACTTGACGTCGTCGTGGCGATCGCGTTTTGTTTTTCTTCCCGTGGGATAATTTTCGAGTTGAAGCGGGCGAAGCAGCTGGACAGATAATACTATTAATATCGCCTTTTTAACTACAGACATTCACGTTATTGCCTGTTCCTTAAATCGGTTAAAAAAACTGATTTAAATGTTTGACATCAAATCAAGAAGATAGGTTTCGAAACGGACGACTGCAAAATTAGATTTACCGAAACGAAACTTTTACTAAAGTTATAAAATATTCCTATTGAGTTTCAACTTCAAACTTCCTTATATTTGAACGTGGACAGTCAATTGGACTATTGAGATTTTCGACAACTTAAAATTTTGAAATTTGTAGGTTGCTATGTTGTTAATGGTAGTCATACACCATCCTGCCTATCGAACGATCGATTTGACGCTTGCAATTGTTTCAAATTGGCAGTTCGTCCATATACACCATACACCATACTGCCTATTGTACGATCGATTTGACACAACGTCAAATCTGCAGCAGCGATGCCAACTTAGCAACTTTATAGCTAGTATAGCTATTATTCGGTGACCGATAGCTACAAATTTATAAAATTGTAGCTGTCGTCACCGAATAATAGCCAAATGCATCACTGCTGCCGATTTGACGTTTTGTCAAATCGATTTGATGACCTATCAAATTGGCATGTCATGCCATCAAATTGGCATTTTTAAACAATTGCAATTTGAAACAATTGCAAACGTCAAATCGATCGTCGATAGGCAGGATGGTGTATGGCTACTATCAGGAAACTCTTTTATCAGATTAGCGTATTTAATTTTAATGTTGTTTTACTTCAGTCAATCGTTCTAGTTACTTTTTGTACATAACTGTTTTGTGCATTGCATTTATTTGAAAAAAAAAATAGTAAGTACATATTTGAAGACTTTTTTTGGATATTTTGTATCGTGGTCTCTTTTGCGCCAAATAAATGTATTTTCTTTCTTTCTTTCGCAATAATGTAGTGGTCTAGGTATTCTATTTTTAAAATAAGCAGAAGTAAGTTATCATTCAGACCGTCGATCGTTTGTCGTGGAATTATAGCTGTATGATCTATCCGCTATCGAATTACTACGCTCCTCCGGGAGATCGGGCAGAACATAGCGTTACATAAGAAGACTCGGATTTATTATACAGGGTGGAATTTTGTAATGCCACCTGGAGGGAAAGTACTCTTAATACTGCAGATAGAAAATTTTACTCAAAGGAAACATTCCTTTATTTTTGAATAGAAAGCAAACTGCATTCAAAGATTTTCAAAAATTCTCTTCCCGGGAATCGAACCGGCTAAAATCTGAAAAAATTATACCCTGTACTTTTATTGCATCGATCGTTAGGGTCAATTATAAGGATGAAATCTCTCTAGAGAGAGATTTACATAGACTAATTGGTTGCTCGAAATGGGCTCCATTCTAGAGAATGGAGCCCATTTCGAGCAACTAATTATTTAGTTTACCATTTTTTGTAAATAATTCAATTAATTTAAGATACCCTGGTTTTAATTTCATTTAATTTATCATGTTTGTTAGAGAGATTTCATCTTTGTAATTGACCCTAACGATCGATGCAATAAAAGTACAGGGTATAATTTTTTCAGATTTTAGCCGGTTCGATTCCCGGGTGTGGGAGAAGAGAATTTTCGAAAATCTTTGAATGCAGTTTGCTTTCTATTCAAAAATAAAGGAATGTTTCCTTTGAGTTAAATTTTCTATCTGCAGTATTAAGAGTAGGTACTTTCCCTCCAGGTGGCATTACAAAATTCCACCCTGTATATATCTCTATGCATGTGTAGTGTGGTGGTTTGATAAAATTTATAGCTATCCATCGACTTTTTTTTTACGTCGTAATATTATCCAAGCCCTCCCACCCAAGGCAGGGCTTGAGGGACTGTCAGACTCGTACTGACTAAAATCTACGGTGTCCTTCAATAGCCCTTTACGTTCCAGGGTCACGGTAATTGGAAAAGTCCCGCGACTCCGGCAGGCTTTGGCCCTCTAGAGGGGGGCCCCGTCATCATACTGATACTCTTTGAGACGCGCGTGGAACACAACGGGCCGTCGACCGGGGCATGCCCATGGTCGGACAGCGAGTCGCTCATTAATCACCGCCCGCATGCAAGCTATCCATCGACTTAGAAAACAGAAATATAACGTTTTTAATGAGATTTATTTAACTTTGCGAATGTGAATGTGTTTGTTACGCTTTCACGAATAAACGGCTGGACCGGTTTAGATGTTTTTGGTACAAAGGTAGATGAGACGTTAGAGATGATTTACAGCTTGCATTTAGGTGAGAAGATCGAGTGAGCGAAACCGCAGGCTAAATCAGTAATTACATAAATATTAATAAACCACATGTATGAAAGAGTATCGATTGTTTTGTATCCGTAATTGTCAGGAACCTGGCAACAGGGTAAATGTGCTCCCACACAGCAGTTATATAACGTTAGAGACTGACTTTTTAAAACAAATTATAACAAAAGTTATAAATTGTTACAAATTATAATAAATTGTTATTGATGTTATACAACTTCATTTAACAAAATGTTTTACTACTGATTACAATTATGATATAACAAAATATTACTTTTGTTGTATAACATCATCATTCCTCGAAAGACAAACCCAAACTGATTGAACATAATGTTATACGATGTTATACAACTTGTTCAACCAATGTGGGAGCGTTTATAACATATAACATTTCTTAACATGTTGAAGAGTATTGTTACACGCTATTATAAATGTTATCGTGTTACACAATGTTGTATTTATAACGTTATATAACTGCTGTGTGGGAGCACCTCAACTTTTGTCAAGTGCTTGTTGCCAAGTAATTTTCCTCATTTTAGTAATAATGTATTCTACTATTACCTACATACTTTTTTACACTTGTTACCTAAAAATGATTACATAAAAGAACCTTAAAATACTACTCTAGGAATTTTTAATTTTTACATTGTTATCAGCAACAATAACACTTCAACTCGATTATCTGTTTTGAAAAGGTCACATCCGCCTGTTAAGTTTATTATTTTCCGTCAAAATTGCATTCAACATATATCTGTTAAATGAAATTAAATATTGCAGATATTTCATAAAAGCAAACAATAGGCTACAGTCAAAAAATGTTGTACGTTGTACGTCAATGGATTTTATTCATATCACTTTGTGACATTTTAATATATCGTCGATTAACGTGGGCGGCCGCAATTTCGTTTGATAACAGGAAGGCTATGTCTTTATCGTAAACTATAGCTTTTGCTAGAGACTTTATTATATAATATTTAATACTAATAGTTATCTTTGTTAATAATTTCATACACTTTTAGTCCGACTACGAAGATACGGGCCTTACTTCCTATTTTGAATTATTCTGACAACACGTTGGGGGCCGGGACAACTGTTTAATCATGTTGTGATCAATTTTTAGTTCGTATCACTAACTAACCTCATGTCTGTAAATGATAAAAATAGAAATCGCCGAAGCTATGGGTTTCGTGCTTCGATAGTTGTACCTACCCTAGATCCGATCAGCCTTTCTAAAAATTTGTAAAGTTGTGTATTATTATCAGTGTAGCTACAATGTACATGATAGCAGATATTTTAAACGATTCCATGAGCTGTGACCTTAATTGAAGTATTTTTATAAAATTATCTGTCAGTCTATCGATCCGATACCTAGTATATTTTTATCGCCATTATAAAAAGCTTTCCTACGGCAGATATTTATATGTATATTTAATCATTTGATTTTCCCACGCTTTACGTAAGTAAAGTAATTTTAATACTTATATTATTTTCTTTCTTTGTTTTTGCTTGATATGTTCGACCAAAATTTAGCGCATTGACTCAAAAAGCTAATACCTGGTAGCAGCAGACAAAAACCACAGATAAAAAAAGTTAGGGTAAAAAAAAATGATTATCGATTTAGTTCATTTACTACCTTGTCAGTAACAGCCATAATTTACTGGTAGGACACTAACTAAAAGTAGGTACTGTGGCACCATTTTAGAAAGGTAATGAGACAAGAAAGTTCATTCTGTAATTTGTACACCAAGTGTCATACATTTATTTCGAGAAATATGCTTTGGAAGACAAGGAAAGTTTTCAGAAAACTTCAAATCAGAAACTTTATGACACTTAATTTCTCAAGATATGATTAGTTTTATAACAAACTTGTATTGACTAGATTCAGTCGTTCATATTCTATCAGAAAAGTATGAATTCTAAGTAGTGATCATCGTTAATTTCTTACAAAAAGCACTTAATGAGGGAGAGGTGGAAAATTTTCGAAAAATCTTTAAAGTTCGATATCTCCAAAACCAGTCAGTTTGGAACCCCATGTTGCCGGGAATAAAATTGTTGCAAATAAGGTCTCGAATCACGATCGAATTACAAATCACCCTGTTTATCAGGTTATCTAAATTGACCCCTTAGCAGCGCAATTTAAACCCTACTACTCTCCACACACAAATGTTTTTTCATATTTCTTAAATCGTACCTAATCTTGAGTACAAGCGATTTTAAAGATTTCCCTGTGCAGTAAGTAAAAAGACGCTTTACTGCCCCTTTGAACGGCAAGGGTGGGCAAAGTTCTGGGGGCCCACTAAAACGAGAATACTTCAACTGTGGGTAAGAGACAGAGCTGTACAAGTCTCATGGCGTCATCTCGTTCCCACCAGTGGAACTACTCTCGCTTTAAAGCCGGGTCCAGACTGGTGTAATGTAACGCGAATCCACTGTGTAATGTAACGCGAATTCTAGGTGCGTGGACGGCACCGCGAGCATTACATGTAACGCTCGCGGCTGATCCATCGGCTGTCGGTTTTTGCGCGAACACAAAGGCGCACGCAGTATTCGCGTTCTCAATTTGCTTTGAGTTCGTGTGCCGTCCACACTGTTGACGCATATTACACGTGATCGTAAGATTCGCGTTACACCAGTCTGGACCCGGCTTAGGACTTCATAGTAGGCCATCTACTGATCTAGAGAAACCTTGAACATTCGGTTATAAAAATAAAACGCTTGTCACGTTTCGTAGTCAGGGCCAGTGCCTCTCTTACTACACTCAAATGGAAAGGTTGCCGGATAACCAACGAATTCAATTACATTTATGCCAATAAATTGATTTTGAAAATTCGTACGTCTAAATAAATTATGTAGTGAAACTAGGGGAGGTATTCACGATTCAGGTCAATGTTTCTGATACTTATAAACTCTCAGTTGAAGTCAAATGGGGCCGATTAGTGAGTTTTTTTTAGCGTGGTAAAATCATCAAATGAGTCTCCCACCCCGGGCAGGGTGGGAGGGACTGTCAGACTCGTACTGACCAAATCCACGGTGTCCTTCAATAGACCTTTATGTTCTGGGGTCACGGTAATGAGATAAGTCCCGCGACCAGATTAGTGAGATGGCTATGACTAGTATTATATTATCTTTGGCTATGATTTGAAAAGAGAAACATGGCCATTTTTTAGGGTTCCGTAGTCAACAAGGAACCCTTATAGTTTCGCCATGTCCGTCCGTCCGTCCGTCCGTCTGTCCGCAGTTTAGCTCAGAGACGCACAGTACTAGAGAGCTGTAATTTGGTGTAAATATACGGATTTGTTGTGCCGAAAAATTGGTAAAATAAAATCTCGTAAAATATTTTTTTTTAGGGTACCTCCTGTACACGTAAAGTGGGGATGTTTTTTTTTTTTCTCGCGTACTTCTTAGTGTGGGGTATCGTTAAATAGGTCTTTAAAAAATATTGATAGTTTTTTTAACATTTTTTTGATAAAAAAATCAGTTTGTGAAATATTAAGCTTTAAAGTGCTAAATTTTGCTCGACTCGAGTGTCCCCCCCCTCTACCAGCTAAACGGTTATGTTTGGGGGTGTGAAAAAATTCACAATAGTAGTATATATAACGAAGTTTAAAGAAAATTATCATGACTAAGTAGGCTTTACAACTTTACGAGTAATAGTCGACCAACCTTATAAAATGTACTTGGATAACATATTTTCTTAAACAAAATGTATCGGAGAACATGTTCTTCAACTGCAAATGTAAGTTTGTCAACTTTATTTTTACAGCTTTAATAGGTATGTTTTTACGGTATGTTTTTTGGGGATAGGTAGGTTTTTATAGTCAACTATTTTTAACTAACTTCAAAAAAAGGAGGAGGTTCTTCGTCGTAATCTTTTTTTTATGTATTTTCCCAGATTTCTCAAAGACTCCTGGACCGATTTTGAAAATTCTTCTTTTTAAAATTAAATTCAGCGAATCAGTTTAGTTAGTTCGCATAAGTATTTTGATGGGCAACTACGGAACCCTACACCGTATGTGGCCCGACACGCACTTGGCCGGTTTTTTTTTTGTGGTAATACCATCAATTAGTCCTCCCATCTAGAGCGGGACGAGACGGACTGTCAGACTTGTACTGACTAAAATCCACGGTGTCCTTCAATAGCCCTCTACGTTCCAATCTCAAGTTTACTTGATGAGACAGTCCCGAAATCCCGACAGGCTTTGGCCCTCTAAGGGGGGCCTCGTCAGTTTATTGACAACACCAAAGAGTTGGAAACTCGACGTATTTATCTTGATGTTCACGTCCAACACTCTTGCTAACTCGTGCTTCCTTTCAAATTTAATGTACCTGGTCCTTCGACATTTGGACAGTGATTAATGGGTGACTCGCCGTCCGATCATGAACCATGCCGCCGGGGTCGACGGCGCGTCCAGTTCCACGCGCGCCTTTAAAGGTGGGATGAGATGGACTCTGTCAGACTTGTACTGACCGAAATCCACGGTGATCCTTCCATAGTCTTTTACGCTCCAGGGTCACGGTTACCTGATGAGTCAGTCTCGCGATCCGACAGGTTTTGTCTCTCTGAGGGGGACCCCGTCAGATTGTTGAAAGCTCTTTGAGGCGCGCGTGGTACACAACGCGCCGCCCGTCGACCCGGGTATGGTTTATGATCGGACGGCGAGTCACCCATTACTCACCGTACTAATGTCCTAGGACCAGGTACATAAAATTTGAAACAAAAAAAAAATCTATAACTTTAAGTTAATATTACAGAGTATATTAGTATTTTAAATTATATTCGAAGTATTTACTCTCAGATAGTGCACGTATTTTCAGCACGTTACTCAAGTCTGAATTCGGAAGTTCGCTTAAACATGGAATGCATAGAAACCACAAGACTTGATATTGATATACCAGAAAACCTTTTGTGGAGATATAATTTCACATCACTTCATAATAATGACATGTTTATAATGAATCCTCGCAATGTTCAGAATGTAATACAAGTAACAGTTAGAAGTTGTCTCAATAAAGGAACAGTCTTTGCCATTTATTTACTTTGAAATATTGTAGCATGAACTTTAATTAAAACACATGTTTCGAAGACATGTGACATTTACTAACCCGATATTTCACACAGATAGGAAGCTTGTTGTATCCCAACTATGGAAATATTAATGCGATGTTTAATTTGCTCGCCTATTAAAAGAGCTTTTTTACCCAGGGCAGGGAGGTAGGGATTGTCAGACTTGTACTGACTAAAATCCACGGTGTCCTTCAATAGCCCTTTACGTTCCGGGGCCACGGTAGCTCATTAGTCCCGCGACCCTGCCAGGGCCTTATGGATAGCGTATATTTGTTGCTGCCTTATTTTTATGTTTATGATCTTTCTGAAACAGATAATGGCACCTATTAGGTATTGTATTGTATAATAAGAATTGCACTTCCAATGTGTCTCTGGCGATTCTGAGGCATTGCACGTTGTATCGATTACTGAATGATGGACGATTATTCAATCGTTAAGTAAGGTCTATCTGACCGCCAAGATAGTCTTGGTTGGCACTCACTAGAAACTAACTCTTTCTACGTAAACTTTACTTTTTACCTATTTAATCTCTTGTATAACAAACATTCTCAACGAGCACACGAATGACAATACAGCAGATCTGAAGCAGCCTTTGTAGAAATCGGACGGATCACATCAGCATCAAGGCAAATATTTTTATTTCACTCTGGCATTACATAACATCAGTACCTCTACCATGAGTTGTCATCGGAAACTTACTCGCTAGCGTTGAAATCGCTAGCGTACTAACTTGGATCAAATAGATTTCGATATTGCTGGCACCATGAGATTAATTGAATCTTACGCAGGCGATAATGTAAGCTCGATAGATGATGTCGTGTTGCTAACTTCACTACTTATGTTTTGTTTCTTTCTTTCTTACAAATAAGAGGAGAGAACGGCTTATAATACGTCACTGTCGTCTATTGTTCGTTGACCTTGCCCTTGTATCACTGACACCTCATTGTGACACTGCGTTGTGTGGTTTGAAAGTTTCTATTAATAGATTATTTGGATTATTAACTACAAAGTGCCTCACTGTTTCAATTATTGGTGGATATCATGAGATAGAATGTTTCTACTTGGTATTCAATTATTTAATAAACGTAAAGTGATAAAATTCCAAAATAGTTCCCTCTAAACGCAGTTAAATGTGTAAAAATATGAAAATGTGGAAGTGTACCTATTAAGACAACCAAGTTTAAGTGTCAGTGTTCAAGTGTAACCAAGCAAGACGTGAGAATCGCAACAAATAAACAATAATGTGAACAAATCGTCCAACGCTTCTTTAAAGGGTCCGTAAATTTTAAGATTTTTTTTTTCACTTATATTTTAGCTTGAAATTCATGTTGTAGTTCCCAAATTAAGCGGCCACTAACATATTTCATGTTAAAAAGCTCTTGTAAGCATTATTTTGACTTTTTATACTCAAAAACGTTAATAATTTTAACGTGAATACATGTTTCACACGCCAAAATGCTAGTGAGCTACGTAACTACTATCGTAAGCGTATCGTTCGCTAGCGCCTGTAGTATTAGTGACTCATGGTACCGTTTTGTATGGTGACAGCTGAAAAACGTTAGTGACTGTCGTGTAGATTACGGTAGGTTTTTAACCAATCGTAATCTAAAGTGCTCATGGTATGAATTTTAATTCTCACTGTGACCGCTAGGGGCGCTGTACAATATTTCATACAAATAAATTACGGAGACGCTAGCGAGTTTTGACTGTGTAAACTCATGGTAGAGGTACAGGGCAGAGGCAGGGAGGAGAGGAGGTAGGCAGAGGTGTACCTAATAATATACCTGCATTTCACAAGGATAATTATGTTTTCTACATTTTTTCTTCCTCTCTCTTAATAGCGGTGGTGGCTTACGCTTCACTTTGTGTAATTATTTGCATAACCTTTGCACTAAATCCGGTGAAAAAAGTATCGTGATAGGAACACGTTACATCTTTCTTTTTTGAGTAGTAAAATCACCAAATCATTCCTGCATCTGGCCTTGGGTGGAACGGAACGGACTGATAGACGCTTTGCTTTTTTTTTAAGCGTGGTAAAATCTTCAAATGAATCCTCCCACCTAGGGCAGGGCAGGAGGGACTGTCAGACTCGTACTGACTAAAATCCACGGTGTCGTTCAATAGCCCTTACGTTCCGGGGTCACGGTAATTCGTTAGTCCCGCGCGCGACCGACTGTTAGTCAAAGGTTACACGCTCAGTCTGGCGTCAGTCTGGTCCATCAGTCTGGTCCGGCTAAGACTGATGCCAGAATGATGGATGAAAAATACGGTTAATTTTTGTCATTCTGGACCATCAGTCCGTCAGTCAACCGGTTAGACGATCATTCTCCCGTCATTCTGAGCAGACTGATGGACCAGACTGACGCCAGACTGAGCGTGTAACCGTTGACTAATTCTGTTCTATCAGTTGCTCTTTTTGTGACAGTAAAAAATTCGGATGTTTGTCAAATCTAGCACTGCGGGCAAACTTGGTGGATTACCACAATCTCATAAGGGACGAGGCCTGTGTCCCATCAGTTTCCACTGATATTAAAGAAGCTTATAATAAACTACTGACTAAGCGACATCATATTTACTATAGCCGGTATTTTTGAAGTGAAAACTTCTTTAGCGGCGTTGTACACTTTTTCTGTAATGGGTAAAAAATTTAAAACTCGCGTCAGGGTCACGTGACCCTGATCGAAAATGAGTAAGAAGTCATTCAAATTAGTTAATTTCATATCTGTACTACTCCAGTTTTAAAATAAAACATAGTAACAAAAAAGTTTTCACTTCTACCGGCACTCCTGGAGTGCAACCTTTTTTTTGAAGTGAAAACTTCTTTAGCGGCGTTGTACACTTTTTCTGTAATGGGTAAAAAATTTAAAACTCGCGTCAGGGTCACGTGACCCTGATCGAAAATGAGTAAGACGTCATTCAAATTAGTTAATTTCATATCTGTACTACTCCAGTTTTAAAATAAAACATAGTAACAAAAAAGTTTTCACTTCTACCGGCACTCCTGGAGTGCAACCTTTTTTTTTTTATCACGTTTTACAACATGATTGCGTCGTACTCACATAAAAAGCTTTACGTACTCGTACCTGAAAATAAATAAAGTCATAGTTTATTTATTTTGTATTTCGTTTTATATATTTGATACAGTAGTACAAGTTCTTTTATTTTTATTTTTTTCAAAATCAGTAAATGTGTCCTCCCGTAACGAGTGGACTAGAAGAGACTTGACTGGCTCAAAAACTAACCAGATTTACCAGTTCCAGCGACTGTGGCCGGTCAGTAACGTCTTCGGTATTAGTATCGAGAAGTATCGTTTTCGGTAGAATTGGAAGCCATGATGTTTACTCTAGGCAGATTTTCCGGTTTCTTCAAAAATGATCTTACTTAACCTGCATACTAATATGATCTTACTTATCCGTACTCATCTGTCCGTAACAACAATCTCTTTCTACATAAAAGTACCGTTGCATGCAACTATAATTAGTGACCGACCGAAATTTCGGTTTCGGTTTCGGTTTCGGCCGGTTTCGGCCAAAAAAACTAGCTTCGGCCTTAGTTTCGGTCTCGGCCAAAATATAGCCGAAACTTTCGGCCCCGCCGAAACTCAAGTGTTCGTGCATTTTCGTGTGTCGTTCGGTAAAATTCGTAGCTAACACGTGCCTGCTCGTCGGCGAGGGCCCGGCTCAGTTCACCACCGTCCATTTAATCGTGAATTGAGGTTATGTTTCATGTCACAATAAAACATATTTGTTACGTACGTTAATGATTAAATAAAAATCTTTTCAATCGTCAAGGCAGTGACTGTATTCAAAACGTAAGTTAACGGTTCTTTTCTTTGAAATGATGCTATTTTTTTAAACTCAGTAATTTCTTATTTTTGAATATAGTGCGATTGTTGAAACTTTGAAGTTTCCAGTGGAACATTGAAAACAATGAATTTTTATAATTTTTAATAGATTATGGCTCAGTAAATGTTAAATAACATAGAAAAATAGCAATTTCTTAAAAATCTGCTATTTCCACAAGTTTGCCGAATTTTATTATTTCACAGAATTTGATTCTTATTAGCAACACTAGCAAATGGTGTAATAATACAGAGTGTAATTTTTTTCTGCCCAAGATTATTGATTGTTCTAAAATGATGCAGTTTTAGTTTTCATCAAAATCGGTCTCTCTAAATGTTTTAAAAAGTTTCGGTTTCGGTTTCGGCCGAAACTGAGAGCAAGGCCGAAAGTTCGGTTTCGGTTTCGGTTTCGGCTAAAAAATCAGTTTCGGTCGGACACTAACTATAATTATTACCGTTAGTTACATCCTATTCTTCCTACTAATATTATAAACGTGAAAGTTTGTTTGGATGAATGGATGAATGTTTTTAACTCTTTCCCCCAAAAACGAATGAACAGATTTGGATACAATTTCATACACAGATAGTTTATAACCTGGATTAACACATAGGATAGGTTTTATCCCGATTTTATGTTCCCGTGGGATCATTTTCGATTTGTAGCGGGCCAGCGGCTCCGGCAACAGCTAGTAACTCATGATTACAAAACACAATCCAATAAAGTTTTATTTATTTGTTTATTTAGTTTTAGTTTCATATCTTCCGATATTAAAAACGTAATCGTAATATACATGTTTCATAGATTGTAAACAAAATCTGTTTACCATAGAATCGATGTTGTTATTAAAAATAATAGTAATCTACGCGTTTATATGAATCACGAGGTGGACCGTGCGTATGATAGATAGGGAGCATTTTTAATTACTTCCTTTGTTTTGTTAAGACTAGGAATTACGGCCCGGTTTTTCCGAATGTTGATACCTAAAGCTTTTAGAAAATATATACAACGTGTAACGTTAAATGCGCAAAACCTCTCGTGGGGTAACTCACCCCATGTTACTGAACTATGTTTAATCTAATCCTTTTGCAAATTCACAAAAAAAAATGATTTTTCATACTGATGGGACCGATCAATTTCTCATTTTGTATGAAAAACCAATTTTTTTTTTTGCGAATTTCCAAAAGTCTTAGACAAACATTGTTCAGTAACATGGGCTGAGTTAACCCACTAGAGGTTTTGCGCATTTAACGTTACACGTTGTATATGTTACGGCTAATACCAGAAGTGCGGTTACACCTATATAGGTTTAACCGGCGGCTAAACTTAGGTGCCACCACATGCGGTTAAACCTAGGTGTATCCTTCCTTCACAAGAGCAAGTCGACGGAGCCCCGCTTCGCGGAGCTCCTACTTCTGCGTGGCTTAAAAACAATAACCACGGGTCTTTCAGACCCCGCCATCCTGTCAACCTAAATTGTCCGAGTCGGGGTGCCAGCAAAGCCCGAGGTTAGACCTAGTTCTAACCGGCTAAACCTAGTTCTAACCGAAGATAAGTAGGATACACCTAGGTTTAACCACATGTGGTCAGTTACACCTAGGTTTAGCCGGTTAAACCTAGGTGTAACCGCACCTGCCTTTGTTGCGGGACATACGTATACCGCGACTCCGGTACACAAAGGGCTACCGAAGGACACCGTGGATTTTAGTCAGTACAAGTCTGACAGTCCCTCCCGCCCTGCCCGGGGTGGGAGGACTCATTTGATGATTTTACCACAAAAACAAGGTGTAACCGCACTTCAAACTTTAACCGTAACATACATTATATGTATACCTACATATATTAATAATAATAATAATAATAATATTCCACAACTATCACACAGCGCCATCTAGTCCCAAGCTAAGCAGAGCTTGTGTTATGGGTACTAGACAACTGATAAACATACTTATATATTTCTAAATACATACATATTATAGATAAATTACACCCAGACACAGAACAAATGATCGTGCTCATCACACAAACATTTGTCCTGGGTGGGAATCGAACCCACGACCTCCGGCATGGCAGTCAGGATCACTAACCACTAGACCAACAGGTCAGTCTATATTGGAGTGGGTGGGATGATCCATGCCTGGGGTGGACCGACACTCAGGCAATGACAGATTGTGGAGGCTATCTGCGGTGACAGCTGAGCGATTTCACTCGTGACCATTAATTCCATCGCTGTAGGGTTTTTCATGTAACATCGCATCAATAGAGAATCGATAGAACTAAACATCGTAATATTGAAATAACGACACACCGTATTAAATATAAAAAAAATCGAATCATCAACTTTCGAAAGTAACTCCTAGGTTTAGCAGTGAACATCCTACGGCTGATAATTATGATGATGGTCTATAATAAATAATAAATATTCCACAACTATCACACAACGCCATCTAGTCCCAAGCTAAGCAGAGCTTGTGTTATGGGTACTAGACAACTGATAAACATACTTATATATTTCTAAATACATACATATTATAGATAAATTACACCCAGACACAGAACAAATGATCGTGCTCATCACACAAACATTTGTCCTGGGTGGGAATCGAACCCACGACCTCCGGCATAGCAGTCAGGGTCACTAACCACTAGACCAACAGGCCTGTCTGTCTGATGTGTGTCTGTCTGATGGTGATGATGATGAATATCGCCTATTCTTGTACCGTACCGTACGTGTAACGTACATAATCAGTCTTTTTTTTCAATTGAACATAAACCTTCTTGTTTTGTTATAAAGTTGAAAATATATTTAAGTTTTACAGATTAGAGTAGCTTGACCAGCTTTTGTACTTGACCGATGTTATCAAAGTTATTCTGCCAAATTAGTGAACGTAACCTACATTCACTTACAGTTTATCTTATCTTATCACTCTAATAAGTTATGAATTGGATATTACATGAAAATGTTTGGAAGTCGGTATTTGTTGTTAAAGGCTCTGTAGTACACATTGTGCTCTCTGGGCATAGAAATATTATTTTATTTAATAACCTATATTGTCCCACTGCTAGGCAAAGGTCTCCCCCGCACAAAGGGAAGAGTGGAAGGATAACCTTCCACTCTTCCCTTTGTGCGGCTTTCTCCGACCAATGTCTCATAAATGCGTCTAGAATAGATCCGTGCTAGCGTTTTCTAGGCCTCCCTCGGCAACGACGCCCATCGCACCCACTACGTAACGACTCTGGCCCACCGATCCCTAAGCATTCTATACACATAATAGTACATTATGATATAAGTGCGGTAAGTAGAAAATTACAGCTGAGGCGATATTGCTAGCCCGAGTCGTAGGTGAGGGCTATAAGAAAGCAGAGGCTGTAATTATCAAACCGCACGTATGCCATACGACGTTTTATGACACATTTGCGAGAAAATAAATAAAAGTCGAACTTTCTTAAACGAATAAATCTTTAATTACTTGTTAAAACAGTTATTAAAATTCGAACAATTTGTAAAATTAATTATTACGTTGCCAGTTGGCATTTTTAATGTTGTGTGTACATAGGTAAGTAGAGATAGGTACAGGTGTTTTATATATTCTTTTACTATGTTATTATAATTATTGTTTTAATTAAAGAAAAGAACCTCTGTTTCTGGCAACAACACAAAAAAATCTCAATTTTTCAAGTTAATTACTTAACGCTTCTTATATTTCATTCACTCACGATTTGCCACAAACCAAGTTAATCATCATGTTATCCCCGAAGCGAGTCGCTGATGCCTCTCTAATTGTATTAAGCCAACAGACATGACTGTACCGAATGCTAGTGAATTATTGAACAAGAAACATTGTTTGTGGGTACGCAGCTACGATTGCCCGGGAGCCAAAGTTTTACATACGTGCGATCGAATTTTGAAAATGGAATTGAGCGTATTTTCTTTTTCTGCGTTATTATATTGGTTGTTTTAGTTTTTACTAATAGAGGTCACCCTCACTGCGAGCATTTACCTGTAAAGGTGCTCCCTCACCGCGAGTATTAACCTGTAATGTAACGTTACAGATTCTAACATTTCATCAGTGACTGAAGACAATCGACGTCACAATGCGCACAATGTATCAAATCTATGCTAAATGTACGCGAATGCTCGTCAGTCAGGGAGATAGTAAGTAATGTAATGCTCAAAGTCGAATCTATAATGTTACATTACACGCGAATGCGATGAGGGAGCGACTTTAGAGTTTGCATGACGGTTTTAAGCAGGTTTTAACCGTGCACGCATAACCGACCGCACGCATAATCGATACAATGTACCGATAACTGTACAGTTTTAACATGCCTGTCGGTTATGCATATAAAACCATCATACAAACCTTAACGTGTATAGCCTCAATTACAGGTTGTGGTGGGTGACTAGCTTTTGCTTGCAACTTCATTTATATACTTATTTTATTTCTACATAAGCTTTGTGGCTGGAGAGCATGCTAGGTAGGTGTTTGAAGTACACTGAAACCTGAAACCAAAAAGGGAAAACTGGAATTTGAAACGTCTTGCATTTTTATCGAAATCTTAATGTATTGTAGGTACTTATCAATATTTCATCTGTACCATATAGGTTAGTTACTTATAATTCTAGTAATTTGTTTCAGGTGTTTGAAGTACACTGAAACCTTTCCAATACTTCTTTCGCTATCCCTAAACAGAAATATAGACCTGGCTGAGAAGTAGCAGGATTCATTCGAGCAAGAATATATCGAAGATACGATTTTTTAAATATATAAAGTCCTTGAGGTATCTGGAAATGTTTATAAATAACTTTAAAATTTAATCTTAATTTTAAAAGTGGCAAAATTAAAAAGCGCTCTATAAAGGGGTTGTTGTACATTTTCCACAAAGTTAATAGAGCAAGAGAAGCCAAAAGAAAATCTACAGCAAAATACCCTTTCGTGCAGAGTTAGGTTAGGTTATGGAATACACATACGATATCTTTTATCCCAATATTCATATCCCGTGGGAAAGTAATACACGAGGGCGCAGCCGCTGGCAACAGAACCCATGTTGGCATATGCACTTACTGATAATAATAGAGTTTCTAAAAGTCAAATTATGTAGATATTGGTTTATCTATTACAAAAATCGAATCTTTTCTCTTCTTTATAAACTTAGGTTTAAGCTAAAATGTGTATATTTCTAAGCTAAGAATATGAAAAAAAAAAACTAGAATGTAGTAGAATGAGTTCGTTGAAATTCGAAAGAACATCGGCCATTTTTGATTCCATCCGATAGAACACAAATCGAATTTCTACTTCTATTGAAATACTTATCGATAACGATACTGGAGTGCATAATAAAATAGAGTGAGTGAGTGACACGCAGGAGTGACATTAATCGTTCGTGCTAACTGCGCAAAAGATAATTCGCATGTGATTGGCTGCTCAAAGTTTTAGTATTCTATTTCAAAACATCCAAAGCTTATTTAATAAGCAACATATAATGGAAGCATTTCTCAACGAGAACCAGAGGCATCAAGCAATTTGTATTAGTGAAACTTGGCTCTCAAGAGATAAGTTAAGCATGATAGACTTTACCGGCTATAAGGTCGCAGCATCTTTCTGTCGAGAAAATCGTGGTGGCGGCGGAGTATGCATATTGCTAGAAGAACAGAAGGACTTTATAGAAAGATCCGATATAAACGACATGTCACTGGAGTATATTTTAGAAGTCTGTGCTATTGAAATACCTAGCGATAATTTGTTATTGGTAACAATGTACTGGAACAGAAGGGAAGAAAATGTATTTTATAACCAACTCAACACAATACTAGCATACATAAACAAAAAATACTCAAAACTAAATACAGTCATCGGCGGTGACTTTAACATTGATATTCATAAAAATAACTCAAAAGTCAGTACTTTCTTAGACCTTATGGCCGAATACAAATACACACAACACGTTAAACATCCCACACACATAACACACACATAACACACACATAACACACACAGCGTCAACGTGCCTAGACCTCATATTTACTTTAAAACCGGAGATTCACACACATATGTAAAAGAACTAGGTTTGTCAGATCATTGTGGTACAATTATAAAATTTAAAGCGCCTCAATGTCCAAAGCAAACCACTTGGTATACTGAAATACGATTATATACTGAAAGTAACATTGAAAGTTTTAAATTAGAATTAAAATCAGTTAACTGGAGAGACATTATTATAGAAGGTAATGATGCAAATCAAAATTACAATGCTTTTAACGACGTATTAACCAAAATATTAAACAAAACTATTCCGAAAATAAAAACTAAATTAAAATAACACTATAAAAAATACTGGTTAACTAAAGGAATAAAGATCTCGTGTGCAAACAAAAGGTTGTTAAAAATATTGAGTATAAAGTCTAACAATCCAATCATCAAAAAACACTACAGAAATTACGAAAAAATATTAAAACAGTCGGTCATAACATCAAAAAAACAACAGTTCATTAAGAAAATTAAAATGTCTCAAAACAAAGTTAAAGCTATGTGGAATATAGTGAACGAACGTACTAACAAAAAAACAGCTTCAAACAAACACAACATCCAATTACAAATCTATACATATAATAAAATAGTAGGAAAGTCAAAACTGTACATTGAATATTTTTTGAAAAGAATACTTGGGGTGTGATCTACAATCGATACCGAAGCCAAAAATATAGTTTTTAGAATTTTTGTCTGTTTGTCTGTTTGTCTGTTTGTCTGTATGTATGTCCGGGATAAACTCAAAAAGTACTGGACGGATTTGAATGATTTTTTTTTTGTTGTATAGGTATTAAGTCTGGCCAACACATAGGCTATAATTTATCTTGGAAACTTGAACACCTGGTGCAGAACCGCAACGGACCAGCTAAACTATAAGAGATACAAAAATGGTGCGATAGCAAAAATTGTTACGCGTGATGAGCATTTTCTGATGAGGGAATAAATTTGAAGATCTGGAACACCTGATGTGGAACTCCAAGAGCCCAGCTACACTATAACATAAACAGTAATGACGTCTTAGCAAAGTTGTTCACCCTGATGATCAGTTTCTTTTGCCATATAAAAATTGAAGATCTGGAATACCTGATGTGGAACACCAAGAGCCCAGCTACACTATAACAAATACAGGAATGACGTTTTTGCAAAGTTGTTCAGCCTGACGAGCACTCTCTGTTGACACACAAAAATTGAAGATCTCTGGAACACCTGATGTGGAACACCCAAAGCCCATCTAAACTATAACATATATGTATAGGAATGAAGTCTTAGCAAGAGTTGCTCAGCCTGATGAGCACTCTCTGTTGACGTATAAAAATTGAAGATCTGGAACACCTGTTGTGAAACTCCAAGAGCCCAGCTACACTATAACATGTAAAGGTATGACGTCTTCGCAAAGTTGTTCAGCCTGATGAGCAGTCTCTGTTGACGTATAAAAATTTAAGAACTGGAACACCTGATGTGGAACACCAAGAGCCCAGCTACACTATTACATATACAGGAATGACGTCTTTGCAAAGTTGTTCAGCCTGACGATCACTCTCTGTTGACATATAAAAACTGAAGATCTGGAACACCTGATGTGGAACACCAAAAGCCCAGCTACACTATAACATATAAAGGAATGACGTTTTAGCAAAGTTGTTCAGCCTGATGAGCAGTCTCTGTTGACGTATAAAAATTGAAAATCTTGAACACCTGATGTGGAACACTAAGAGCCCAGCTACACTATAAAATATATAGGAATGACGTCTTAGCAAGAGTTGCTCAGCCTGATGAGCACTCTCTGTTGACGTATAAAAATTGAAGATCTGGAACACCTGTTGTGGAATTCCAAGAGCCCAGCTACAAAGGAATGACGTCTTAGCAAAGTTGTTCAGCCTGATGAGCAGTCTCTGTTGTACGTCACTAACAAAGTAAGATGCGTATTTTGTTTTTTGTTGTTTAATATCCCATTTGACTAAGACAACACTGCAACACTCAACGTGTTCGTAGTCATGAAACTGTGACAAAGCAAAGGTGTTTCAGGATTGTAATGTAGTCGTCTTCCCCTGGAGGCGACGGCCCTCCACCGCGTCTATCGAGGCGCATCGCCAGGAGAATGATCATTTCATCCGCACGCAAAATACACGCATATGACGTGGAGTTGCGGATACCAGCCCGCTATACAATACAATACAATCGCCAGGATGAATCCCAGGAAAGAACTCCGGCGCGATCACAGGGCAATATGGAGAGAGCGACTGTCGCAACCGAGTTCCGGGCACGCCCCAACATAGTCCTTTTTGTCAGAATATAGGATTTTTTTTGAAAAAGCCATAAAAAATATAGTGCGCTTCAAAAAAATATAGTATTTTAGTAGGGAAGCATAAAAAATAGACTAAAGTTATATTTTTACTTATTTATTTTTTTAAAACTATATTTTTTTGCACTTCTTCCATATTTTTTAAAAACGTGTTCGTAAATTGCAGGAAGTTTTTTTTATTTTTTAGTAATGAAATAGAAACGCAAAATAATATAAACATTTAGCTATTGTACGGAAATATAGTATTTTCGCGTACTATATATTTCTTCAAAAGTATATAGTACGGAGACCCTAAATATAGTACAATAGGTACTATATATTATAGTACGGTTGGCAACCCTAGCCCCAACCGCGGTGGCGGCGCGGATTGGCGGGATAGGCGTCACGGCGTCCCGCCTGACCTACCACATGACGTAGGTCCTCAACGAACACCAAAGTTTCGGGAGGTAGCAGTGTCGGATAGGGAAGGAAGAATCGCCTGGGTGTCACCACTGCGTGGATCGCCTGGAGGACACGGTGGAGCATACGGTGCAGGACTACCCACTTGGGCAGAGAACCGCCGTGTCCTCACTACGACGATAATCGGTGACCTCTCGTGCTTAGTATTGGTCGAGACCATGATGCTGCTGGGCGAGACAGGATGGAAAGCAGTCGCCTCCTTCTGCGAAGCAGTCATGATAGCGAAGGAGGAGGCGGGACGCATGAGGGAGAGGACAATGTCCACCTCCAGCCCAGCCGCAGCGGTAGACGCCGATGGCGACAGACGTCGTTACACGATCTCCAGCCACTGTAGGCGCGGCCATGCGGGCGGCGAGTAAGAGTGCACGTTGTGTTCCACGTGATGTATTACCACGCTAAAAAAAAAGTAATCGTCTGAATGTACCATGTCGAACAAAAAAGCCGTCGAGACCGTGGACCACTTTGAGACATTCGCCATGATGTCGAATGTCTCAAAGTGGTCAGTGTCAACATGGACAATATCACGGTAGGTACTGTTCTCCGGAAAATTCCGGCAGACACTGCCCGTTGTAAGAAGAATTGATAAGTTACGTATTCGGAGTCCCATCAAGTATAACACTTCAGGAAAATTCTTGGCTATTTGATCGTGCGATACTAAAAAAATGACCGAACCGCTGCAATAAATGAAAACATATTAGCCGAAATTGTTGGGAATGATGTGGTTCACACGTCATACAATAACGTCGTCAATCAGGATGATGCCAGCAACTACCCACTCGAGATTTTAAATTCATTAACTGCCTGTGGTCCTCGAGCTCATAAAATAACCTAAAAGTAATAATAATGCTTAGAAATCTAACTCCACCAAAATTGTGCAATGGAACGCGAGTAATAGTTACTGCATTAAGTACACAGAAATTTAAGCGAAGCTGAAATTCTCACCGGATGTGGCTCAGGGGAAACTACATTGATACCGTGAATACCACTCATCTCCAACAATTTCCCTTTCCAGTTCAAACTCACACAATTCCCGGTAGCCGCTTACTTCGAGATGACCATAAATAAGTCCCAAGGACAGACCCTGGAAGCCAACTGTTTTTCCCACGGCCAACTATATAACACATGCTCGCCTGTCAGTAATGCTGACCACCTTTTTATTTTAGCACCAGAGGGAAAAACTACCAATGTCGTATAGAAAGTGTTGTGTCTGGATGTTTTCATTTCATTTGCTTTAAAGTTTGTTATAGATTCTATAACAAACTTTAAAGTGGGACATCAGGTACCCTCACTTTCTCAACGAATTAAAAAATAGAATATTGGTATAGGTGCCATAAAACCAAATACAATGCGGACGAAGTCGCGGGCAACAGCTAGTAATAAATAAAATAACAAAATGGATGGATGATCACAACCTCGAGATTAATTATAAAAAGACCAAACTAATTACTTTCTACCCACATCAAAAATCCCCTTTACCTATCAATTTTACAACAAACGGCACACAATTAGAAGTCGTTAACGACTTTACATTACTAGGAATTACAATAGACTCACATATATCTTGGAAACCCCACATAAAACGAGTTAGAGCCAAGCTTTCGAAATTCACGTATGCACTTCGAGAAGTCAAAAAAACAACCGATTTGCAAGCTGCACTTACGACTTACTACGCCTACGCACATTCATGGCTCAGCTATGGCATTATTATGTGGGGAAATAGTACAGACGCGCAAACACTTTTCATTCTCCAAAAGAAATTAATTCGTATCATTGTTAACATCGACCAAACCGATAGCTGTAAACCCTATTTTATAAAGCACAAAATACTCACTTTGCCCTCTATCTATATAATGGAAATATGCAAATTTGTCAGGAAATACATGAACTTTTTTACAACTCGCGGTGATAAACATAATGATCGATCTGTTAGGTATAAAAATATGCTAATGTTACCGTCATCGCGCATGAAATTACACTCCAATAGTCCCTACGTAATGTCCATAAAAATATTCAATAAACTATCTGATTCGTTAAGACTATTGTCTACCGAGCGCTCGTCCATACTAAAAGAGAAAACGTTTTTCTGCCCCTTAATGTTATCCTATCTCAATGATTTTTTAGAATGCTTCTGACACTGTAAAAAACTAGGTTTATAGGTTTTCTTTTTTTCAAAATTTATAATAGTTTGAAAGTAACAGACGCCTAAAAGTTACTATTTTTATGACAAAATCTTCATTGAAGTAAAACCTTTGTATTTTAAAAACAAAGAAGTTTTAGAAGAAAAGCAAAACCTACAAACCTAGAATATAATACGCTGAAACGATTGACACCAGAATCTAAGAGATTGGACGTGATTTAGTATGTGAAAAACGTTTTCTCCCGAGAGACAAATTTCATATAAAAAATACTCACAGTCAGTCGCGAGCTGCAACGCTCTCTATCGCACGATCGGGGGTTTTTCAACGCGCGAGAGGGACAGCACGAGTTTTTCTAAATACCTATTTTTTAAAAAGGCAGCCGCTATACAATCCTCTTAAAGGATGAAACTTGCAGCAAGACATTTTCTAACAAACTAAAGGAAATATTAATTAAAAACGCTTATTACACCATAAACGAGTACATGCACGACAAAGCAATTATTTAAATTAGAAGAACTGTCACCACAATACCCGTACAAACCCAAAGTTGGACAAAATTTAAATTTGATTATTGTTTAACCGTATAGTTCGGTACCGCCCCCGAAATGGGCGCGACAAGTAAACCTACGCTGGCTCAATAGTGGGTCCAAAAGGGGCAGACGTTGTAGTCATACGACATCCTCATTATAAATTAAAAAAATATAATATTCCCTGCGTAAAATCCTATGAGTGCGCATTAATTAAGAATGTTCAATAAAAATCTGATTTATTCACGAAATTTAAACTTCTACATTTAGCGCTTATTTTCTTAATTTACCGTAACAAAATCCAAAAGTGTAAATACGATCTTCGCCATTTTGATGGCTGTGCTGGGTAGGGCTAAAAATCATAAAAAACGTGGTTTTCGGAGATCCAACGGATCATTATAGGAGGAATGAACAACTTCTCATTTAGTATTGTAACGAATTCATACATCATTCAACATAAATTAGCAGTGGTAATGAAGAATTTGATATCTGAACTCGAACTTTCGCGCCACTTTTGTTTGTTTACATTTTTATTTTTCACTTTGATCACATACGCGTGCTTATACTCAATAACTATTAAGATATATATCATGCCAAATGTTATAAATAACGTAAAAAAGTACAGATCTTGGCGTAATTCTCTAATAAAGGGCCAATAACACGTATTTTTCATTACCACTACTCAATTTGTGTTCGTGAACGACAACCATGTTTATTTTTTTTAATCGTAATGATGTGTGAAAGCGAGTATTCTAATCGATTCCATAATTGATTTTTTTGTCAACTCGAGTGAAAAAAATAAGGAAACTAGGAAATTGATTAATAAAAATTAAAATAAATTTGTTTTAAGCTTAGAATACAATTATTATCTATTATAATATTGTTTAAAGCTTTTATAATAATATTACGTACATTGTCATTCCCAAAAAACAATAATAGACAAAGGAACAATGTCAGTTATAAATGTTTGAATGCGCGGCAATTATTTAATTCTAAAATTTTGAATTAGGAATGCGCTCGCTGTGGTACTTGCTATTGAAAATATGTAATAACATTTTAATTTATTAGCTAATTTTTACTGTACATTTTATTTTGTACAATAATATAATTTTTAAGGTTGAATGAATATAGGGTTGATTCCCTGTATGTCGAGTCCCGTTACGTCGAGCCGAAAACCTTGTCTCGCTTCTATTACCCCTATGTCGAGTTTAGTTTTCGGTCCCGTTTCTATTCCCTTTACGCCGAGTTTATTTACCACGCTTCTATTACCTTTATGTCGAGTTTAATTATATCATATTTTAGAAGTACAGTCACGTCCAGTGAAATGAATAAATGCACATAATTTAGAATTATTAATGATTGGAATTGTTATTAGGAGAACTTGGGATCCAAGAGCGAGCGAAGCGAGCTCGGGACTTGTGGGCACCCCGACACGGACAGGTTAGGTTCGAAGGGGATGGCGGGGTCTGAAAGACCCCGCCATCCCCTTCGTGTTAGGTTACTTTAAACCATGCACGCAGAAATAGGAGACCCGCGGAGCGGGGCTCCGTTGAGTTTCCTTTTTTAGGTAATCTTCACCTATACTTGTATTAATATTATTATGTTTTTATGCCATTGGCTTTTAATTTACATTCCTGACTGTACTTGTTCACCAAACTCGACATAAAGGTAATAGAAAGCGTAAAATATCAATACTTTGGAGAACAATAGACTTCCAGACTCGACGTAACGGGACTCGACTTAAAGGGAATATATCGAATATAGAATGCCTTGGATCTTGATAGGCTTTTTATAAATGAGTTTGTTTCTTACCAAATAAAAGTTTTTTGTTTTTTATCGTGGTAATCTATAATAATATCGTGGTAATCGTGGTAATAAAAATCATCAAATGAGTCCTCCCACCCCGAGCAGGGCGGGAGTCGGGAGGGACTGTCAGACTTGTACTGACTAAAATCCACGGTGTCCTTCAATAGCCCTTTATGTTCCGGGGTCACGGTAATGAAATAACTCCCGCGACCCCGGCAGGCTTTGGCCCTCTAAGTCATTATGCTGACGCTCTATGAGGCGCGTGTGGAACACGACGCGCTGTCGACCCGGGCATGGTCCATGGTCCATGGTCGGGCATGGTGGCATGCCGTGCCTACGGTGGCCGGAACTCGTCGTCTGCCGACTTCCGACGCCGCGGGCGTCTACCACTGCGGTTGGGGCGGAGGGAGGACGCTGTCCTCTCCCTCTCGAAAGATAGCCAAATTAATTATTTTATTGTACAAAATTGTTTCGTGAGATTGGTTTGGTCATGCAAGTATTACACGTCAGAAATCGAGCTTTTGAATTAAAAAAAGAAAATGCTAGGTATATTTTTACACTATTCGATGTCGCTGTTAAGGATCAAATTCGGTGAAGTAATGATAATTTGGTAAATATGAACTAATATACAAACAATAATTTAGTCATTGTACAGCAGATCAAAATACGCGCAAACTCACTTAAAGTTCGAATTTCAAAAAATTATTTAATGTATTTGCACCGCGAAGTGATAATAAAAATTTGAAATGAGAACAGTATGTTGTGAACATGTAGCGAAATTTTATTTAATGGAATATGATTCCATCCCTCGTAAAAATCGAATTATTAAAAAAAAATCCTTATAGATACCTCAAGTTTGTCGCATGTTACTACTTCACAGAATATTGATAGTTTGATTGCTGAATTTATATTTCAAAAATTTAATTTTTATGGTGTTATTTAATTTTTATCAAATCGACTTCGCGACTTCCTTCAGGATTTTTCGCTATTCCTCATAGTTCAAAATTTAGCCATCTACGCCCCGTTGGAAATTCTAATTGTTTATTACTGCAAGGAATCATTTAGAAGTACTCCCATCTCTCAGCATTAGATCCGAACCCGGTGTTTGTCTTTTCACGTATTTTAGATCCGTTGTAAAAAGATAAATTTAAATTAATTAACGAAAACACAAAATGGGTATAGGTAAAACCTTATGATTGAATTTAAGTTTAGAAGACACACATGTTTAGCCTCCAATGAAACACCGATATTTATTACTATATAAAACATAAAACTTGAAATATTATAACATGATTCAGATTTAGTTTCATAGACTTATTGCATGGACTGAGCTTTCTATAGTCAAATAAGCGGATAAATCAGTCCATGCTCTATGTCTTGTTTTACTTTTTTTCCATGTTCGATTATGTTGCGAGTATCGATTAGGCTGAATGAACGTTTTTAATCGTTTTGTGAACATTGGGTTTACGGTCAGCACTAAAAAGAGTCATGGTTGCAACATAGTTTTTGCTAATTTTTATCCAGACTTTGATCGTTATTATTTATAAAATTATGTATGAACACTAGCAAATCTAATAATGTATATAGTAAGTTATTTTATTTATTTCACTGTGTAACTATTATTATCATGTGATAAGCTTGTTTATGTACATATTTTTCTGCACATCTAAATTACCTAGTTTTTGGAACGGTGTAGCATTTTGTATGTTACACACATTTTACAACAGAATGAGGCAGTTTTATTGACCTCAACATGTTCTTAGAGATATTGCTCACAAACTTATCGCATGAAATAGCTGTAGTAACATATTTTTGATCAAAAATTGGATGCTGAAAGTTGACAAAAAATGTTGTGTAATAGCTCAAATTTCGAATCACCCGGTCGACTCAGCTGATGTGTCATGTGTCAAAATGTTGTCGTGCAGAGTGGTTAAAAAAAAGATATGTTTTTAACCCTTCGTTAAATAAATTTGTTTTTAAATACCTATATTTATTTCAAGAAAACAATTATATTTAAGTAATGAAGAACATTTTCAAACATTATTAGTTATGTTTAATTTAGTTTAATTTTTTATACTTTTGCTGTGCCCTACAGGGTCCATAATTGTACCTAGCTTTAAGCCTAAAAGATCTGTAAAACTAACATTATGGAATGCAAATAAAGATATGAATGAATGAATGAATGAAAGTTCATAATTTTATCTCTATAAATTAAGAAAAATATATCTACATGTAGGTACTAATTTGAGGACATCTTGCTTTACTTAGTAACCTATTACAGCGGTTTTACTACTAGTTACTAGCGGTTGTACTTTTTCAAAATGTTTATTTTCAATTGATTTTTTGGAAGATTTGAGGGTGGCCTTTGCCCAGAAGTGGTGAGTTAATCAAGGGCGGATCCAGCTTTTACATCAGAGGGGGGGGGGGGGGGGTCACCATGTCGGAGACAGTTTGTCTCCGTAGTCTAGTTCGGATAGAAATAGCTATACATTTTTTATCGTGGTAGGTAAAACCATCAAATGACTCTCGTACTGACTGCAAACCACGGTGGCCTTCAATAGCCCTTTACGTTCCGGGGTCACGGTATTCATTAGTCCTGCCAGGCCGTGACCCCGCCAGGCTTTGACCCTCTAAAGCCCCGTCATAACGTGGACACTCTTTGAGGCGCGCGTGGAACACAACGCGCCGTCGACCCGGGCATGGTCAATGGTCGGACAGCGAGTCGCCCATTACTCGCCGCCCGCATGCCCGCGCCTGCGGTGGCCGCGGTTTCAAATACAGAGTCCTCAGCGTAGCGAAGTTTTCAAAGGTACGAGACGCAGAATAACGAGGAGGTGAAAAGTTGCGTACGTGTTGCGCTCGACAGCAAAGTTATTCTGCGTCTCGTACCTTTGAAAACTTCGCTACGCTCAGGATTCTATATTTTAACCGTTCGCAATTGCAGTGGTCACCCTATGACCCAGCCTGTCTCCCAGGGGGGGGTTCATGACCCCCATGACCCCCCCCTGGATCCGCTCTTGGAGTTAATGTAAACAACCAGATGTTTAAGAAATACAGCATGTTATTCACAAATTACGTTTTTTTTCTGTAAATAACAAATAATTTTTCACGGTAAAGATGAAATAGTATAGTCAGCATCAAAAGTTGCTGACCACATTCAGATTTTTAAAATCGCCGTACACCATAATAATCTGAAATAATACGGTGTACAGCCATTTTGAAAATCTGAATGTGGTCAGCAACTTTCGATGCTGACTGTACTAAACTAGATGAGATTTTCTTAATCCTCAAAATATGCTCAAATTACAACCATTCTGGCTTTTTCTCTTAATCTTGAAGTAAAAGAATATATATTTTTCTATTAAAAAGTTCGTATTACCCTTGAATCAATTTGCGCCAGTGCGTAAAGTGGCCTCCATAAAAAGGCCATAAAAAATAATGGGATTAATTGAAAATACTTAGCGGTTTACTCTGGAACAATCGTCGTAATATTAAGTGGATTATGGCTCTTTATCTTTCAAAGAACAAATCCATCTTATTTTTTTTTATCGTTGTTCAAGACTAAGGATTTCTTATCAAGGGTGCGTTACAAACATTATAACTCAAAATAGACAAACAACCGATTATATTCTATTGATTTTACTCCTCAATTTAACGTTAGACAATTATAAATGATTGTTACATTTAATACTATGGTTAATGTAATCTATATGTTCTATCCGATGGTTATTCTGATGGTTGGATATGGTTTATCTGAGAGGAGCTCGTGGCTAAACAAAAGGATTCACATCTTCAAGGCCAAGCAAAGCTTGTTTAGGCTGATTCGTAGATGGTTCCATTACATATCGAATTTCCTCTAGTCCCTTTTTTCCCTTTCCGTACTTCGAAAAGTTCGTTTAACTGTTGATCCCAGCTGCCATTTGTAGATTTTTGACAATTTTTACAAAAATCTGATAACCAGTCATATTTTACAATATCTACTTTTAATCGAAAATAATAAAACCTTTTTTCGTACCACTTGCTCAAAAAAGTGACATTCTATGCCACAAAAAGCGTACATTTTTTTTTTTTATTTTTTTTTTTTAGCGTGGTAAAATCATCAAATGAGTCCTCCAACCCCGGGCAGGGCGGGAGGGACTGTCAGACTTCTACTGACTAAAATCCACGGTGTCCTTCATAGCCTGTTATGTTCCGGGGTCACGGTAAGGGAATAATCCCGCGACCCCGGCAGGCTTTGGCCCTCTGAGAGGGGGGCCCCGTCATTATGCTGACGCTCTTTGAGGCGCGCGTGGGACACAACGCGCCGTCGACCCGGGCATGGTCCTTGGTCGGGCAGCGAGTTGCCCTTTACTCGCTGCCCGCATGCCCGCGCCTACGGTGGCCGGAGATCGTCTCGCGACGTCCGTCGCCGTGGGCGTCCTACACCGCGGTTGGGGCGGAGGGAGGACTCTGTCCTCTCTCGCTCGCGGCGCGCCTCCTCCTTCGCGAGCATTACTGCTTCGCAGAAGGAGGCGACCGCTTCCCACTCCGTCTCGCCCCGCAGCATGGCCGCAACCAATGCCGGGCGCGAGAGGTCTCCGCCTATCGCAGCCGTGAGGACACGTCGGTGCACTGCCCAAGCTGGGCAGTCCTGCACCGTATGCTCCACCGTGTCCTCCGGGCGATCTTCGCAGTGGTGACACCCAGACGTTTCCTCCTTCCGCATTAGACACAGGTACCTCCCGAAGCACCCGTGCCCGGTGAGGACCTGCGTCAGGCGGAAGGTAAGGACGCCATGACTTCTCTCCAGCCACTCCTCAAAGAGGGGTCTTACCGCCGCACAAAAAGCGTACATAACAATAGTCATTTTTAGGGTTCCGTAGTCAACAAGGAACCCTTATAGTTTCGCCATGTCCGTCCGTCCGTCCGTCCGTCCGTCCGTCCGTCCGTCTGTCCGCAGTTTAGCTCAGAGACGCACAGTCCTAGAGAGCTGTAATTTGGTGTAAATATACGGATTTGTTGTGCCGAAAAAGTGGTAAAATAAAATCTCGTAAAATATTTTTTTTTAGGGTACCTCCTGTACACGTAAAGTGGGGATGTTTTTTTTTTTTCTCGCGTACCCCTTATTGTGGGGTATCATTAAATAGGTCTTTCAAAAATATTGATAGTTTCCATTAACAATTTTTTGATAAAAAAATTCGTTTGTGAAATATTAAGCTTTAAAGTGCTAAATTTTGCTCGACTCTAGTGTCCCCCCCCTCTACCAGCTAAACGGTTATGTTTGGGGGTGTGAAAAAATTCACAATAGTAGTATATATAACGAAGTTTAAAAGAAAATTATCATGACTAAGTAGGCTTTACAACTTTACGAGTAATAGTCGACCAACCTATAAAATGTACTTGGATAACATATTTTCCTAAACAAAATGTATCGGAGAACATGCTCTTCAACTGCAAATGTAAGTTTGTCAACTTTATTTTTACAGCTTTAATAGGTATGTTTTTACGGTATGTTTTTTGGGGATAGGTAGGTTTTACCTTCAACTATTTTTAACTTACTTCAAAAAAAGGGGGAGGTTCTCAATTCGTCGTAATCTTTTTTTTATGTATTTTCCCCGATTTCTCAAAGACTCCTGGACCGATTTTGAAAATTCTTCTTTTTAAAATTAAATTCAGCGAATCAGTTTAGTTAATTCGCATAAGTATTTTGATGGGCAACTACGGAACCCTACACTGTGCGTGGCCCGACACGCACTTGGCCGGTTTTAATCTGTTAAAAACAGGGAAAGAAAATTGTGCTGAATTTCATTCATCCTCTAGGGAGAGAATGTGATTTAAATTTGGAATACTTACCGATACTGAACTACATCAGTCTGTCTTTACAACATTGAGTTTGTATATAAAGCATTATACAACTTGTTTAAAAACGAATACGCATTTATTATGCAGTTATGATTATTCAATAAAATTACGAAAACCGAAGAGGCCGTATGAGCTTGATGAATTGCTTTTCCGACAAAAAAATATTAGTCGAGGAATTTGCCGCATTTTTGTTTTCTTCAAATACATAAACGTTAAAGCCGCATTTACATTACGAAAGTAGTGTCATGCATGATAAAACTACTTTCGTGAAACTAGTTTCAGCACATGTGAAAGTACTTTCGTTTAAATTTTAGTGTCGTAAAATTACCAGTATCGCGGAGATACTGGCCCTGTCAAGATCAAAGCTGTATTTCATTTATGATGCAAAACGTCGTTGTAGAAATGATAAAATAAAAAATAAATATAAAATTTATCTCGGAAAAAAGACGTTGATAAATCCACCAACGTCTTTAGTTCCATTGTCTAGTCCCATTATGGAATTACTCTAGGCAAAAACTTGAAAAAAAGCATCTGGGTGCAACACAGTTAATCTCTGAATTAGCAGATGATCCTAAAAGCTATGCAAATTACTATCGAATGGGTAAAAATCATTTTAATTTCAAATACCACACGTCCTCTCAGCGCAGGTGCTGTCGCGACAGTACTTTCGCGTCGTATTTACATGATGAAAGTAGTTGCATGAAACTAGTTTCACCAAAAATATGCGCATAGCACGAAAGTAATTCAGTGTCACGAAAGTAATGCATGCATTGTAAAACTGAACGTTTACACGTGAAATTAATGGTGAAAGTAGTGTCATGAAAGTACTTTCATGCAACTAGTTTCGTAATGTAAATCCGGCTTAAGAGCCAGTTCACAAAATTCGAACGCTCGAGTTTAGGTAAAAGACGGGAGCAATGTTCATGTGTGCGTAGCTATTCACACATACACAACGCAACCAGTGTAGCGCTAGTGTTGAGACGGACTAAACAATCTTGAGCCGATATAATCGTAATGCACTTTGGTTACATTTCTGAAAAAGTTTTTGGAACGAAGTTCCTTATCGCGCGTTGTGAAAGGGGGCTAGACGGAAAAAAATTCTTACGAAAAGTTGTCACGACACTTTTTGCTATAGTAAGAGACAGACAGATATGTTTCTCTGTCTGTCTCTCTCTTATAGAAAGCAAGCCAGATATTTTTTCATTTCTATTTCGCATTGAACAGTGTGGTGTCGCGACGATTATTTTTGTTGTGTATACAGGTTTTTTGTAAATAATAAATAATAAAAAATAATAATAATAATGAATCCTTAATGAAAAAATATCGAGGTTTTCGTTATCGGTGTCGTTTTCATGGTTTTCCAGGGTGTATAAACCGATGATGCAGTCAAAATGTAAATCCAAGATGGCGGCAGCATAAACTATCGAAGTTTTCGTCATGGGTGTCGTTTTCATGGTTTTCGAGGGTGTTGAAACCGATGTTGCAGTCAAAATGTAAATCCAAGATGGCGGCTGCAAAAAATATCGTGGTTTTCGTCATGGGTGTCGTTTTCATGGTTTTCGAAGGTGTTGAAACCGATGGTGCAGTCAAAATGTAAATCCAAGATGGCGGCAGCATAATTTATCGAAGTTTTCGTCATGGGTGTCGTTTTCATGGTTTTCGAGGGTGTTGAAACCGATGGTGCAGTTTAAATGTAAATCCAAGATGGCGGCTGAAAAAAATATCGAGGTTTTCGTCATAGGTGTCGTTTTCATGGTTTTTGAGGGTGTTGAATCCAATATTGCAGTCAAAATGTAAATCCAAGGTGGCGGCTGCCAAAATTATCGAGGTTTTCATCATGGATGTCGTTTTCGTTGTTTTTGAGGGTGTTGAAACCGATATTACTATCAAAATAGAAATCCCAGATGTCAAATAACAAAAATCAAAAAATATTATTATAACTTAAAAAAAAATAAAATTTTATTACAATTCCTTCACTAATTATTAATCGAAAGGAACTTCGTTCCATCCGGGTGTCCCTTGACACCTCTCAAGTTTTTTTGTTTATTCAGTCTATTAGACTGTTAAATGGTATAGAACGGAAAGCATCTCGCGCGCTGATTGGTTGAACGTCATGTGCCCGGCGGCGGCGCCGCCATAATTATTTGTTAGATAATTCGTTTGATGTCGAATGTTAATAAACTGTTCTGTTGATTTTATTTAAATTTTGTGTTAAAAATAACCTGTGAGTTAAGGTTAGTTATATTTTATTGTTGTGGAAGTAAAACTGAATCTGCGATTAACCTAAGAAGTGAAGTTTGAACAATAGTCAGATAACTTTTATCTGAGGAAGAAAAATGGCGGTTCGACAGCTTATCTATAGAAAATATGTCAAACCGCTATTTTAATTCCTCAGATAAACGCGTGACCGTTAAATAAATTCTTAAATAATTTGTAAAAAAAACCAACATGGTTTCTGCTACAATTTCTCATAATAGGCGTCTTTTTATAGTTTTTGTCTTCGAGGGTTTTGAATCCGATAGTGCTGTCAAAATGTAAATCCAAGATGGCGGCTGCAAAAAATATCGAGGTTTTCGTCATGGGTGTCGTTTTCATGGTTTTCGAGGGTGTTGAAACCGATGGTGAAGTCAAAATGTAAATCCAAGATGGTGGCTGCATAAATTATCGAGGTTTTCGTCATGGGTGTCGTTTTCATGGTTTTCGAGGGCGTTGAAACCGATGGTGCAGTCAAAATGAAAATCCAAGATGGCGGCTACATAAATTATCGAGGTTTTCGTCATGGGTGTCGTTTTCATGGTTTTCGAGGGTGTTGAAACCGATGGTGCAGTCAAAATGTAAATCCAAGATGGCGGCTGCAAAAAATATCGAGGTTTTCGTCATGGGTGTCGTTTTCATGGTTTCCGAGGGTGTTGAAACCGATGGTGCAGTCAAAATATGGATAGTATGGAAACAAGGCCTAATTGTAGAAATAAATACCTACGCTCTCAACTGCAGCCTTAGGGTTGTCACTAGCGCGGAGAATGGAACATAATTATGTGGCGCTGATGCTTGATGAACCCGGTGGCTGCGCACCTTACTATGCGTTTCAACTAAGTATAAGTTGACCTTGGCACCATATTGTAACTGCAATTGTGTTTAACGAAAAATACTTTGCGCAAATTACTTTTCAATACTTAATATTTATCTTATTCATGTTATTTTCATGTGATTTTCGTTATTTGACATCTGGGATTTCTATTTTGATAGCAATATCGGTTTCAACACCCTCAAAAACCATGAAAACGACATCCATGATGAAAACCTCGATAATTTTGGCAGCCGCCATCTTGGATTTACATTTTGACTGCACCATCGGTTTCAACACCCTCGAAAACTATGAAAACGACACCCAATACGAAAACCTCGATAATTTATGCAGCCGCCATCTTGGATTTGCATTTTGACTGCAACATCGGTTTCAACACCCTCGAAAACCATGAAAACGACACCCATGACGAAAACCTCGATATTTTTTGCAGCCGCCATCTTGGATTTACATTTTGACAGCACTATCGGATTCAAAACCCTCGAAGACGAAAACTATAAAAAGACGCCTATTATGAGAAATTGTAGCAGAAACCATGTTGGTTTTTTTTACAAATTATTAATTTACGAATTTATTAAACGGTCACGCGGATATAGAATTCGATATTGATAAAAATCATTCTTACCTTCAAAATAAGCAGGGAGTTTAAAAAACAAAATCTCCGGTTATGATGAAGTCGAGTTCAAACAGCCATATACGTAACATAAATAAACGCAACTCGTCTTTACGCGGCACTCAGAACTGACAGCACTGCGATGTCCGCTTAGAAGCATGCGTAGAAGAATTCGTAGATGCGCGTTTTTGTGTGAGTGCACCGTTTCGAACGTTAGTACGTAATTTCCGGACCATCCATATTTTTACTGTGCTACGGGGCAGACAAGAGCCACTCAAAGCGTGGGAGCGTATCTTTGCAAGTTACAACCACGATCTATACACGTCATGTAAATATATCCCAGGCCCCTCTCTCAGCCCCGTAGGGTTATTTTCTTTTTTTTTAAAGTAAATTAAAAACGTGGGTTTTTCATATTTCTGACAGCAAACCCTTTCATTTGTGCATTTCAAACAGCTAATCCGCCATCTTGGATGTCCGCCATGTTGGATTTAAGACAGGTGACTATTTTTTTCGTATTCCTGACAGCAAACCCTTTCATTTAATACCCATATCATGGGGGTACCTTTCAAATAGCCAATCCGCCATCTTGGATGTCCGCCATGTTGGATTTAAGACACGTGACTATTTTTTTCATATAACTGACAGCAACCCTTTCATTTGATACCCATATCATGGAGATGCATTTCAAATAGGCAATCCGCCATCTTGGATGTCCGCCATGTTGGATTTAAGACACGTGACTATTTTTTTCATATTCCTGACAGCAAACCCTTTCATTTGATACCCATATCATGGGGATGCATTTCAAATAGGCAATCCGCCATCTTGGATGTCCGCCATGTTGGATTTAAGACACGTGACTATTTTTTTCATATTCCTGACAGCAAACCCTTTCATTTGATACCCATATCATGGGGGTGGATTTCAAACAGCCCGACCGCGATCTTGGGGAGGCCGCCATATTGGATTTCTCACCACTCTTGCGCCCCATTGCAAAAACTAATAAAACGAAAACGGATGGCTAATTAATGCACAAATTCTACAAACTACTATTATAATTATAATAATACTTTAGTTTGATAAAGTAACGAAAATCCTTATGAAAAAAAATATGGAGAGAATCAAAATGTGGCAGTCGCAGTATAATATTCCGTTCACGATACGTACGCTCTATAATCAGGACGAGGAAAAAAGTGATACAGGTCCTACGTCGACGGGCGCTGGAGCCGTACTGATTGCAGCCCGGTTATGTTTCGTAATTTATACTAGTTTAGAGTGATTTTAAAAACGATAGTATGTTTAATTACATGAAGGGATTTTAATGAAATTTAGAAATTAGTTTAGTCTGTAAACATAGTTTATATTTACATAGTTTTTTTAATGTAATTACGCTTTGTTCGAACCAAAAATGGCGATAAAACAGCGATATAAAACGTAAAAATTGACCTCAGAATTTATTTTTTTACTAATTTGTGTTATTAAAAATATAAATTCTACTACGTAGTTTTACGACAAAAACGTATGTCTGATGATTTGTGTATTTTTTTTGGTTAAAATTACGAATGTTAATGGTAGATGTAGGAGTCGCAAATCGACTCTGCGTTGATTTTTCAGTAAACTACTTGTCGGAGATTAATTACCACAAAGTTAATAAAAGAGTTTTTTGAAATATGTTACGTATAATTACAACACGAAAGACTGGTCTTTCTTTTGCAGGTATTCAAAAATGTTGGAGTATTACTTAATATGGTAAATTAGACGATCATAATTTTAGTTCTACGCGCAAATGGGTAAAAGGCCTCTTAAGTTTATTTTAATTTATTTTTATAAATAAGTTAATGTTAAATGTTAATGTTTAATAAATTCTTATCTCATCTTATTATTGCGTTAATTTTTTCGCAAATGGTACGAAAAGTAGAGTATTTTCCTCGGTGATAAAGCTGTCTTAGTCTTGGGTGAACTTAAATCCCTCGCTACACTCAGGACACGTCTTAAGTCCCTCGCTTCGCTCGTGCTTTAAGTTTTTAACACCCTCGCTACGCTCGGGAGTAAACCTCGAGTCCTTCGTTAAGCTCGCGATTTAAATCGTCACCCGCGACAGAAGACACTGCTTTATCCCCTTGGTTAATAATCTACGGGAAATTATATGTGCGGCAACAAAAGTTTTCTTTAGCACCTGCAACCTAGCGTCTTTTTTTATATGTGAGCGACGAGTTAATAGAACAGCTTCAATTATATTAATTCATCATCTTTACTATTCCAACAAAATATCAAGAAACCAGCGTCAATTTACGAGCGTAAATTAATATGACTCCGAGCTACCGATAAATATATTTACTTCTGATTTGATAACTCAGCGACTAATGTTGTAAGTGAGCTACTTTATATATTGTACCAAATCAGTACCAAATCTAAAACTCGCTTTAGCAAGATTTCAGGGACACCCCGAAGTTCGGTTTGGTTAGGTTCCTTTAAACCTTGTACACAGAAATAGAAGCCCCGCGAAGCGGGGCTTCGTCGACCCTGCTTAGGTAGATTTTTTTTATTACACCTCGTTATGACATATTTTAATGAACATATTTTGGTGCACATTCAGTATATTTGGTGGAACACAGACAAAATTAGGTAAATATAACGGTGACTCTATGAAATTAGAGTACGTTGATATTATTTTATAGATGAAGTTGATACACTTATTAGAAGCTGGCAATGAGTAGACATATCACAAATTTAGTTGCTTAAGAATTATCACCATGTTGCGTCATATTAACAGTAGCTTGTTTTACAATATATGGTCGCTTATAAACCATTTATTAGACGCTAAAAGTTTGTCGCTGACCTATTAATTCATTAGACAACTAAATATATTTGCAGACGAGAATGACATTTTAAAGAAGCTGCCTTAATTAGCACCCATACTATTTATTCTATCATAATCTACTATATAAAAATAAGTCGGGTTTTCCTTCCTGACGCTATAACTCCAGAACGCACGAACCGATTTCCACGGTTTTGCATTCGTTGGAAAGGTCTCGGGCTCCGTGAGGTTTATAGCAAAGAAAATTCAGGAAAAAAAACGAAGCCATCTGGTGGCGAAACGGAGTTCGCCGGGTTTGCTAGTTATGTATAAGAACCAATTTAAAAACCTCTCAGGCCATTACTGATGAAAAATATTTAAAGCCATTAGCTTTTTCTTTTTAACTAATTTCTTCTAAAAAATGAAATGGCGTCTACAAAATTTTGTGTTTAATTTGGCCTGATAAATTGTTTTAATAACCTTTTTTGGAACGAAGTTCCTTATCGCGCGTTGTGAAAGGGGGCTAGACGGAATTCTTACGAAAAGTTGTCACGACACTTTTTGCTATAGTAAGAGACAGACAGATATGTTTCTCTGTCTGTCTCTCTCTCTCTTATAGAAAGCAAGCCAGATATTTTCATTTCTATTTCGCATTGAACAGTGTGGTGTCACGACGATTATTTTTGTTGAGTGTATACAGGATTTTTGTAAATAATAAAAAATAAAGAAGTTTTTTTTCTTTTTAGTTTTATAGAATATTTAAAAATGTAAATAATATGAATAAAGGGAAAAATAATAATAATAATGAAGGAAAAAATATCGAGGTTTTCGTTATCGGTGTCGTTTTCATGGTTTTCCAGGGTGTTTAAACCGATGGTGCAGTCAAAATGTAAATCCAAGATGGCGGCAGTATAAATTATCGAAGTTTTCGTCATGGGTGTCGTTTTCATGGTTTTCGAGGGTGTTGAAACCGATGTTGCAGTCAAAATGTAAATCCAAGATGGCGGCTGCAAAAAATATCGAGGTTTTCGTCATGGGTGTCGTTTTCATGGTTTTCGAAGGTGTTGAAACCGATGGTGCAGTCAAAATGTTTAAATCCAAGATGGTGGCAGCATAAATTATCGAAGTTTTCGTCATGGGTGTCGTTTTCATGGTTTTCGAGGGTGTTGAAACCGATGTTGCAGTCAAAATGTAAATCCAAGATGGCGGCTGCAAAAAATATCGAGGTTTTCGTCATGGGTGTCGTTTTCATGGTTTTCGAGGGTGTTGAAACCGAGGGTGAATTCAAAATGTAAATCCAAGATGGCGGCTGCAAAAAATATCGAGGTTTTTGTCACGGGTGTCGTTTTCATAGTTTTCGAGGGTGTTGAAACCAATGGTGCAGTCAAAATGTAAATCCAAGATGGCGGCTGCAAAAAATATCGAGGTTTTCGTCAGGGGTGTCGTTTTCATGGTTTTCGAGGGTGTTGAAACCGATGGTGCAGTCAAAATGTAAATCCAAGATGGCAGCTGCATAAATTTATCGAGGTTTTCGTCATGGTTGTCGTTTTCATGGTTTTCGAGGGTGTTGAAACCGATGGTGCAGTTTAAATGTAAATCCAAGATGGCGGCTGAAAAAATTATCGAGGTTGTCGTCATAGGTGTCGTTTTCATGGTTTTTGAGGGTGTTGAATCCAATATTGCAGTCAAAATGTAAATCCAAGGTGGCGGTTGCCAAAATTATCGAGGTTTTCATCATGGATGTCGTTTTCGTTGTTTTTGAGGGTGTTGAAACCGATATTACTATCAAAATAGAAATCCCAGATGTCAAATAACAAAAATCAAATAATATCATTATAACTTAAAAAAAATAAAATTTTATTACAATTCCTTCACTAATTAATCGATAGGAACTTCGTTCCATCCGGGTGTCCCTTGACACCTCTCAAGTTTTTTTTTTTTAAATATTTGTGCACCTATTACACTGGTCTACAGCATTTTTGCGCACGGGTTCTACCTAAGTTATTTTTATTGCTTGTATATCTAGAAATAAGAAAATGAACAAAAAAAAGTTTTGAATTTGCTTTTATGAGTAAAAAATGGGAAAATGAAAATCCATGAAAATACCTAAAAATTGTCACAGAGCTGAGTTATTACACAGGAAACCGTACATCCATTCATGTTTAATTTTTACAAAATAAGTTTTAAAATAAAGTTAAACTAATAAGTAAATAATAGTTTTAGTTTTCCTGCTATTTTCAGTAGAAGTTTCTCTTATAACCCCCAAATATAGTCTCCCATCATTTCCCTTTCAGTACTGGCCTTGGTAACGTCTCTCAAATGCTTGTCAAATCTTAAATTGTCTTAATGGAAGCGTTCCTCTTGTTCTTCCGTACAAGCTTCCATGTTATCTTTAAATTTATCCAAATGAGAATGTAGCATATGCATCTTTAGTGTATCTTTAGAGACATTCCACTTCCGATGATGAAAAAATTTGGTAGTTGTGTCAGTGATCAGCTCGTCATAACTTTCAGCTCTAGGGTTTACAATAAAACCATGAACTACTGCCTTAAAACTGTCCCTGGCTTCTTCCTCTTCAAAGCTAAGTAACTTCAAGAAAATATCACAATTAGTTTATTTTTATTAGAGCGCCCACATAGAGTCCAGCTTAAATTTTCGCCTCTGACAGCTTTGGAAAAAAAACTCTTAAAGCAAATATTTTTGATTTGTTATCACAATTTTTTAAATAAATATGCTTGTATAATCAGAATATGATAAGTAAAACCCATGCGCAAAAATTTTTTTTTCATTTGTCGACCGGTGTTATTCTTTTAATAATTTTCTCAATTCATTTTACTTGTATACATATTTTTTTTAAATACAATAATTAATTTCTTAAAAATGCGTTTGAGTTTTTTTTTTATATTAGACCTACTTAGTCTTTGAATAGACTTTCGCATTCATAGCTGGCCATTTGCGCTCAAATAAATAATGGATGCCATTAGATTTTGCTTTTATATTATTTTTTCTTTGTTGAGTAATTGGCTTTTACAGGCTCTTTTTGCCTTCTTCGGCCTGTAATTGATTATTTTTTTGTGACTCAAACCTCTTTACAAATCTAAATCTCCAAAATATTGCATTGAAAATTCTAGTGTAATATCTAAATCAGTTTTACTCTTAGAAAACTTAAATAATGGTACTTACTTTTTTGCAAAGCTACGAGAAAAAACATGTATAACACTCATTAAATAAGAAGTAGAAAACATGAAACTATTAGATAGATAACAATAAAGTAGGTACTACTTTATAATAATGGAACCTATATTAACAGTTTTAAGTACTTGAACACTTTATCGATTTTTATTTTAGGAGGACACCTTGGCCATTGCCACCTATTCACCTATACTTCTAATCCAGATTCCATAAGACATGTCGGCGCATTCAATTAAAATTGAATTTTGTTGTTATTTGCCTTTATTTTCTTAATTCTTTAGTAAAATATTTTAACACAAGTAACGTGACTTTCAAATAACATTTGAGAAGAATGTTTACTCTGTCTGCGAGTACTTATTTTGCTCTTTTATTGAGAAATCGATTAATTTTGAAGGTTAATTATGTTATCTCTATTGAAAATGGCTTGAAGGCTCCAATGGTATTACTATTATTAAGAGATTAGATTAGATATTAAGTACGTATTCCTGAAAGTTAAACTCCTTTTTTTTTACCTGGCAATATCATCTAATGAGTCCAACCTAGGTGGAGCGGGGGCGGAGGGGACTGTCAGACTCGTACTGACTTAAATCCACGGTGTTCCTAATATCGTCCTTTACGTATACGGTTACCTCATAAGATAGTCCTGTGACACCATCAAATATTATTAATACTCCCCAACAAATATTTATTATAAAACAGTGTTCAACGAAACGAACGATTACTTGATTGTTTGTTTATAAACAAAGTGTGTTTGTTGGCATGTGTTTTATTCAGAAAAATCGTGTTAATCGCCGTGTTTTTATCAAGCGATACCCTCTTGGGCAAGGCTTTATTCAAGTGCTTTTGGTAGCTAGGTCCACTTCTTGAACAGTGAAATGTAAACACTTAGAAAAGTACTAAAGTTATTTTTTCTGAATTACTTTGATATGGAACCTATTTTGAAATAGTATGAAAACAAAATGCTCTGGGCATTTTCACGAAGAAAACAGTGGAATACGTTTATGTAGAGACAGGCTTCCCCTTTTTCTGTGATTCTTAGTCTAAATACACCATCATCATCATTATTATACCAGCCTAGGACGTCCACTGCTGAACACAGGCCTCAAGCATTGATTTTCAATAAGACCGGTTGGAAAAGCCTTACATCCAGCGTGATCCCATGGTCTTCATCAGATCGTCAGTCCACCTTGTAGGTGGACGTCGTATGCTTGACGGCGCGTGGTCTAAATGCATGTTTTTACAAATAACTTGAATTCAATAATACGTGACAATTGCCTATTAGTATTACAAACTAGGGAGCAGTGGTGGCCCAGTGGTATCGGTCCCGACTTACGAGTTGTAAGTCGTGGGTTCGAACCCCGCCTGGCGCATTACTTTGTGTAATTTATTTCATCACCAATGCTCTTAAAGTGGTGAAGGAAAACATCGTGAGGAAACCGGCATGTCATAGAACCAAAAATTCGAAGACATTTGTGACATCCACCAATCCGCACTGGGCCCGCGTGGTGGATTATGGCCCACTCCCTCTCACAGAGAGGAGGCCTGTGTCCCAGCAGTGGGAACTTTATAGGCTGATGATGATGATGATTACAAACTATAATAAAATTCCAATTATTAAAATTCACGTTCTAATCGAATCCAATCCGGCGGTGAATACATAAACTAAGAAAAGAAAAACTTTTTTCAAAAAAAAATTAACCGCCTTCAAAAACACAAAAAAGGGTAAAATAACCTACAAAACTTTTCTCTCGGAAGTCGGTGTTTTTTTTTATTAATTTCATTGTTTTTTTGCCACCGACTTCCGAGAGAAAAGTTTTGTAGGTTATTTTACCCTTTTTTGTGTTTTTGAAGGCGGTTAATTTTTTTTTTTAAAAAGTTTTTTTTTACTCTTTTTAGTTTAAATATTCAACCAAAATTCTTGTCAAATACATCATTTTCCTACATGTGCACTAGAATTTTGTAATCCGTAGCACCGGTAATAACATCGTTAACATCTCTTTCTTTCCTTCCCTATCTCAAAAACTACTGAACCGATTTAGATGAAACTTGCAGTATTCCTTAAGTTGAACGATACCTAGTAAAACATAAAAAGAATTACTTAAATCGGACTTGCAGTTCCGGAGATATGCGAACACAAACATAATTTACTAAATCTGTCGATTCCGAGTCCTCCATCACCTTCCATCATCAGCTCATCCACCTGAGATGATGATTATCAGATGCAAATACTTGAACAGCTTTCAGAAATATATGAAAATTGTACTATGTGCCTATAAAATTTGAAGGTTGCCATCGATTTCCCTGGGATCCCATCATCAGATCCTGACCTGATGATCATGGGACCAATTGGAAAGTATACCCTTTCAAACAAAGGAAAAATTTTCCAAATCGGTCCACGCGTCTTCGAGAAATCGGGTAACATACATAAAAAAAAAAAAAAAAGATTCCGACGAATTGAGAACCTCCTCCTTTTTTTGAAGTCGGTTAAAAATAACACATTAACAGTAGGTAAGCGAAAATCCATTAAATTTTGCCAATAAAATGCTAATGTCAACCACAGTCAATCGAATAATTCATTACAATTACAACCGAATAACAATACCATCAAAGTTCACACAGTAATAAAATTGTTATGAACATTATCGCGATCGACCATTTATTGACACGATACATAAAATTCAATGAGTGCCTTTTAGCCTTATTTCGTTCAGAAATTACTGCTTATAGACATTAAAGAAAACGTTTATTAGAAAATACTTCAAATACAAACCAAATATGATCATATTGTTATGTTCCGATTGCTTTTATTTTAAACCTTGAACTTGAAAAAGGAGGATCCGATTTATGGTAGGTATGATTCTTTTTTATACAATTTAGTATAACTGCCATTCGGTCCCATAAATTTTATTGTTCCTTTAGTTTGCTGCAGTAGTTTTTATTTTAATGAGAATTTAGTAATTGCAGAAATTATCAAATGGACAGCCATTTTCTCTCAGTCTCTTACAGACTAAAAGTTCACTCTGTTTCTTCAGTTGCTCTTTACGTTCCAATCCAACGGTATCTTGCTTAGACGGTCCCGGGTCCCGGCAAAAAATTGCTCCCATTACTACGCCCCCTTTCTGTCTATAAAAAGAAACAAGCCAAACGAGATAAATAGGTCACACGCCTCCTTTCTGTCTATAAAAAGAAAACGAGATAAAAAATATCTCAACTCAATTGTGAGTTTTACAAGTCTCTTTTTTTAAAAACAATGTGATAATTTTTCTTGTACGTTTTCCTTCATCGTTTTGATAACAGCTGTGCCTCAGTTCAAAACTACAACCTATGACCCCTCGTTATCATAGGTTCAACATTTGTCCTACAAATATTGATCCGTGTATCATCGCCACTAAAGCCAAAATACACCAGAGTTCTAAATTATAATCTATATTAAGTCCTAAGCTTATACTGAATGCTGTTAATCTTTAGCCAAGCAGGGATTTATGTTCTGATCATAAAGAGCAAAGGCATTTGTGAATTATCGTTATACTAAAACTCGATAAATGGTCGTCGGTCGCAATAATGTTAATGAGATTATTGGTCTGTGATCTTGATGATATTACTATTGGCTTGAAATATGACGACTTATTATTCGGTTTACTTAATTCGAAGTTATCGCAATTCTTTTTATTTCGTATTTATTTTTTTACCTTTTGTTTATGTTAATTTCACTTAGATGATGTGCCACAATGTCACGTAAGTTACTCTTAACTTAACAATAATAAAAAAATTATTTCTCGTACTTTGAAAATAGGAACATGTCTGATTAACCGTTTGAAAGTTATCCATTGCAGGCTTATGGAGAATCGCTTTCAACTGACAGCTGCCAAATTTAAGAAAAAAAAAAACTAGTTCTATTTTGACATTTCTATTGAAAAATGTTGTAACTTTTTATACAGCCACTAAATTACAGCGCGATTTAAAATTAAATAGCATAAAGTTAAGTAATATAACAGCTTTTAATTTATTTAGTTTCAACTATTTCTCTAAAAAACATAGGTTTCGGCAAAATCTTTGCCATTTTTTTTCACTCACTTTTCTTGTTTGTATTTTCATGACGAACATGAAAAATACTGGCCGTATAGCCGGACGGCCACAGACAAAAAAAAAAAAAAAATACAAAATAAGCGGGATGGCGACAATCCGATCAACACGGATTTTTTCTTGAGCCAATATTTATGTTTTTATTTTTACTTTCCTCGTATTCGTCATGAAAAACACAGTGTTTACCTCGGGTAAATTACTTATTTAGTCCCTCGAACTATTAGCACCCTCCGTTACGGGCGCGACGGGGATTGCCCGTCTCGAGACTGAAATAAGTAACTTTCACCTCTCGGATAACAATGTACTGTTTCTTTCCACAAAATAGTTATAAAAGTTAGTATCCACTCATGGTGGTATATTCGATCCAGTAACATTGATGTCATCTCAATTACCATAAAATGAAGTTTTATATCTAGTGCCGAATGTGTTAAGCCCATAAGGTATATAAACCTTTATCATTAAAATATAGTAAGATTTACTATACCATCACGCCTGCAATCTTCGAAGGATTGGACAGAAATATACCCTAAGTTACAGTAACAATTCACTCGCCCATGTTTTATACCACAAAAGTTTGCAGATTATGCTTGAGATTTGTTGGTCCATTTATTATAAAAATCCAAACTATTTGCCTCAGACAAAGTATCATGTACGTGTGTTTTTTTTTCATGAATTGGACTCTTATCTCTGTAGATTAGAGTCCAATTCATGAGAAAGTCTTATTTTGCAAGTATATAAAAAACTTCTGTGATGATCTAAAAAAAACACAGTCAAAGAGTTATAATGCAAAACACGTTAAGTACATTACATACGACCCATAACCGATTTGCATAAAGGTTATTATCGAGGGAGATTAAAATATAAAAGCATGACCTTCTTATTGTGAGTACACACGATTTATCATCAAATCGGTTCAATCTTTCTATTATTATATTCCTGGGATGTAGTAAGTGTAATATTAGATTGTATCTTCGTAAATATCGCCTGGCAAAATAAAGGGTGACAGGGAGAAATATAGGTTAGTAGGTATTTCCCTTTGTTGTGTATTCGTAATAATAAATCTAGACACGCGAGAGCGTGGCCAGCCAAGTAATATTTTCTGGATTTTTTTTGGAGATAGCAGTACTTCTGGACTAACTAAGAAGTTCACTGGATTTCGCCAGCGGTTTCGCCCTCTCACCCCCTCTCCTTATTGCCTATGTCACTCAGGACTCAGGACCAAAGCAGCTTTCAATTGGTGAAAGAATTTTTGAAATCGGTCCAGTAGTTTCGGAGCTTATTTAATACAAACAAACAATTAAATCTTTCCTCTTTATAATTTCAGTGTAGAAGATAGATAAGTTTTTCTCCTAACGCTCTTTTTATATTTTTAATTTAATAAAAAACGTGAAAATTTAAAAAATATAAATACAGTACCTAATTCATCCTTACTAGTTCTATTTATCTTATGCGTTAAACTCGTGATACTTATCGTGAAAAAAAAAAACAAAATATTCGTAAAGCTGTCAGTTTAAAAAAAAAACTAATTAAGTTCAAGTTCGATTGCTTCCCTAACTTAGTAGATTGCTTACACAAAGTATAAGTGTCCAACAACATTAATACTTAAACAAAATAAGTGAGCAAAGAGAATTTAGTGGTTAACACTTGTTGATCCAGCAATGTTCTGCAATTTCGGGAACATTACGAAATAGGGTAGCGGAAAGTTTGGAACTTTTCTTGTCAGGAAAGTAATAGGTAGGTACCTATAACTAAAGATTTTTGTTTTTATTGAAATAGTTTTGTGGTTGAAACTGAAGAATATTTTGACTTATATATTACGAATAATTGTTACAAAAATTGAACTGAATCATTTAAAGCTTCTGCGAAACGTTGAATAATTTGTTTTAAATAGTTGTACATACTAAAAAGAACATTGTTTATGTAAATAATAATAAAATTGTTTATTTTCAACTATTCAATAAATGAATGAATAATAATATATTATTTTATTTAAATTCAAATTCAGTCTAGTACCGACGAATTAACTGGAAGGTCAAAAGAGATATATTTCTGTACCTAAACATTAGTTGAAGTTCTTAGAGATTGATCGAGCGTAGTAATAATGTTGACAACATTTTCTTTTTTTCTTGGTTTTTCGTGACATCAAATATATGAACTAGTTAACACCCAGTTGTTTTCAAGTTCGTACCAATTTGACTTACTTGATGTACTATGTCCCCTAGGCGCGGGCGGGGCAGAGGGCGTCCACCAGATGTTTTCCATCGCGATCGCTCTTGAGCTTCACGCTTCCTCACTCCACGTCCCAATTAAAAAAAAAACAAACAAAAAAAAGACTTGTAATAATTTGTTTGACAGATCATTTCAATCCAATAATTGTTTTCCCTTTCCTATTATCACACAATGTCACATTTTCTTCCCCATCGAGGTTAAGGAACGCATTCACGCGTATTCTGAGTTCCCCTAACACGCTTTTCTTCGAACGTCGGCGTCGCACCAAAATCAGTATACAAAATGAGACCTTCAACAGTACAAAGGAAGGGTTTTTTCTGACAAGCTAATGAGAGTAGAGGAATATAATAGAATAGAGATATTATGTCGAGCGTTTTTGAGAAAGGCAAGGGTCACCGGAGCCTTGCCGGAGCCTCTATTCTTGGGTAAAATGTGCTTTTAAATATTTTAATTATAACTACGAGAGATTAGAATAGAGGCGTTAAAAGTGTAAAAATATATGTTTGTTCCGTTTTCTCGTCAAAACGTCTGAACCGATTTTGTTGAATTTAGGTACCTGCAGACGCCAGCAGGTCAAGCTACCCGAATCGGCAAAATCTTACCAATTGAATATAAACCTTCTACTATTGTGATAAGGTTGAAAATCTATTAAAGAAATGTGACAGATTGAGGTAGTTAATTAATTGGCCTTTCCAGGATATGATGGTCAAAAGTAGCCGTAAACGTGATTTTAGAATGAGCAAAATCAACTATTTCAGAAGAAAAGAAGTTTGTGTTAGAAGTTTTAAGCCATTGTCAAACAGACAGGCGTGGCGAACGCGAAGCGAGGCGTTTTTGTTCGTAATGTATGGAATTGTTTGAAGTCAGTCATATAGACTATCGGATCGCTTTAGCTTTTCTATGTGACTGGATTCAAACAATTCCATACATTACAAATAAAAACGCTTCGGATCGCATTCGCTTCGTCTGTCTGTTTGACAATAGCTTTAAAGTTGACTAAAAGATAAAATAAACTTAAAGTAATTTTAAAAACAATTTAAAGTAAATATTTACAAACAAAAGACTAAACTGCGTGAGTTTAGTCTATTTTTTACAAATATTTACTTTATTCATTGAGTTGCTTTACCAAAACAGCAAAACATGAAATGATCTCTTTACCTAGCATGATTTATATCCATATGATTGAACCAGCAAACACATAAAATATTAGTTATAAATATATTATGATTTATGGCCTCTGAAACTTCCGCGGGCCTAGCACAAACGCGCGGCATAATCCTTACGCATACAGTAATGGGTGCTTTTACATTAGACGACAACGATATCGACACGATATCGGTAGGATGTGTAGTTTCATACATTGCTAGGGAAAGTGAAAGAGAGCGGACGATATGCCAGAGTGATGTGTCGTTACCGTCATCGTCTATTGTGAAATCGCTCAATTTTAATCGGCTTGAATCCTAGCAGGGCCCCCGTAAGGTCTACTGGCGCCTGTGTGCAAAAAAGGATTTTGGCGCCCCTTAAGGCATTTTGAATTATCTTTTTTTTATTGTATGTCGGTCAGTGGCGTATTTTAAAATTCAGTGCCCTGCGCTTCATAACTTAAACACAAAAAAAAAACATCAAGTGCTACTCAAACTTCACACCCAGAGTTCCATACCATCTTAGAGAAGACCATTTTTTGTAGACCAATACAAGATTAACTAACATAAGCATTTGCTGCAGCAGGTCATGAAAAGCGAATGTCAACCTTAGTTTAAGCGCGAGCGAAGCGAGCGCGAAATTTTTTAGCTTTTTAGAATAGGACAAGGCAATTCTTCATAGAAGAACGCAGTGAGCTCTAAAAGTTTAACGTTTCCGGACTTCAAGTTTTAATCTAAAAGTGAGATCAAATATTTGAAGTCTTTAGTAGGTACTTAAAAGTAATCCTAGAGTTCTCAACTTTTCTTTTAACAATTATTTTTGATTTTTTTTCTCATTTTTTTTTCTGGGCCCTTGGTTTTGGCGCCCCTAAAGGATGGCGCCCGTGTGCATTGCACACATTGCACATATGGTAGCGGGGGCCCTGAATCCTAGCACTCTCATGTGCTATGACTAGCTGCTAAGCGTGAAAATATTCATTGTTCACAACATTTTATTTCTTCGGTGATGCTTAGTAGTCTAAGTATAGCATTTGTCAAAAAATAACAGTCAAACTGAAAAACTTCCCCTTTTTTTAAAGTCGATTAAAAAAAACATCTTTGGGGATAGTATAATAGCTTTTCGATTCAAAAGTCGCTTGGATTTGCTTTTACGTCGTGTTCGGGCTAGGGCCTCCGGTTCGTAAACCAAATAAATCTAAGATAAGCCGCGATCAAAACAAGCAGTTTACTTGCTGAACGGTACGTCAGTCAAACTTCCAGTATGTTTTCAATTACGTCAATGTAATTTCATACGCATGTTGTAAAATAAAGTCTAATTTAGAACGTTTGTAAAACAAACTAATTTGAGTTGAAACTACGTTCAATATTTTGAAATTAGATAGTTGGGAATGTTTTAGCATGTGCGGATATTTTTGATGATTCATCATCATTACTAGCACGGAATCACCCACTGCTGGTTACAGGGACCCGTAACCAGCAGTGGGTGATTCCATTCCCTTTTATCTAAGAACTTGATAACTATTGGGTGTACCGTTTTTGATGATTCTTTTTTTTTGTTTGATGCGGTATATCATTTGGTACCACAATATTTTTTTCTAGAGAGCATTTTTCGCTTTGTACTTGGACGATATTGGATCACGTATTTGACAAGAGATTGGGTTGAATATTTGAACTAAAAAGGATAAAATAAAAAAGTTTCTTCAAGAAAAACAAACAATCGCTAGTCGGTGGCAAATATGAATAAAAAAAAAATACAAAGAAAGATAAGTTATTTTATACTTTTTGTGGTGGTTTTTGAAGGCGGTTAGTTTTTGTTTTGAAAAACTAAAATAATGTTATTTTAGGTCAGATAATAAGATACCTTCGTAACACATATCTACATTTAAGAGTAATGGAAGGAACACGCGAGCTCAAAATACACTTGATGCCATACAAGTTTAGCAAACATTTATTTGAAGGTGAATGTGATGGCCTAATGTGATAAAGAGTGGTTTTTTATATTCAACGTAGTTAGATAGAGAATACAAATTGATGTTCTTGTAAACAAATAGCTTATGAACGAAATAGGCCAAACTATGTTTTTCTTCAGTTTTGAAGACTTGATTGACTCTAGAAATAAACAGTTTTTTAGATAGTTTATCCTGTCTAGAAAAGAGACTTGATATCTACAATCAAGGCAAAATTCAACTGATAGGTTTCCACTGCAAGACATAGGGTTTCCCAAAAAAATGATACAACGACCAGTCCTGAGTTGTTCTCATCAAGCGGATTTCCCTAACCATCACCAATAGTTTTCCAAGTTAGTCCAGAAATTCCCTCAATGATACGATAAAAAAAAGTGCATCTCCTCTGGTAGCGTTACTGAATAACGTCAGCTTTTCGCTTAAACTCAATATCCTATTCCGGCGCACGTTGTATACGTATATTGTGTACGCACGTTGTATACGAAAAGTAAAGAATACAACTCCAAATATCCGCAAATCCGAATAAAAAAGTTCAAAAAACAACCAAAGTTTCGTCTTCGTCCTTCATTCCGTTTCGTGGTCGATTCAACAATAAAAACTAATTTGTAAACTTACATAATACAGCTGATCAGGCAGTCGGTGTGTCAATATGCCACCGTCAGGCGTCCATCATAATAATTGTGCCAATAGAAATGTCTGCACGCTACTCTATTGCCATTAACTCATTCCGAAGGTTGGTGAACACTGAGCGTCGATGTAAAGTTCATATGAAATTAGAACTTCCGATATTTCGGAACTTTTGCGAGTTACATGATCAAGGACAAACAACCATGAATCACGTAATAATTATCTGCTTTTTTTTTTTCAGTTTGTTTGTTTTTTTCAGTTGTCAGACTTGTACTGACTAAAATCCACGGTGTCCTTCGGTAGCCCTTTGTGTGCCGGAGTCGCGGTATACGTATGTCCCGCAACCCCGGCAGGATAATTATCTGCTTAGGCTTTTAACCGACTTCAAAAAGGAGGCTTCAAAGCACCGATTTCCAAGAGATAAGATACTTTACTTTTTTTTAAACTGGTACATTTTTTCCCCATGCTACGTTAACGAGGTTTGACTTCAAAAACCAGAAGCAGCTGAACACCAGAATTTAACAAGTGAGAATACCTGTCCGACCTCCACCCACAACTCATTTAGTACTGATAACACGATACCCCATGGCAGGACTAAATCTAAGGCCTTTCGTACACAACGCGACGCAAGTCTTCGATACCTCACGACTTTGGTATCCATTGACGCATGCCTTTGTATGAACTTCTATAGATTTTTATTGCAATAGTCGTCTCGATACCAAAGTCGTATAAGGTATCGGATACTTGCGTTGCGTTGTGTACGAAGTGGCGAAGACTTTTGGCATGTAATAAGTGTCAAAGATCTACATGATCTGCAACAGTCGGGATCAACGACTTACCATGCTTGCCACAGAGTAAACTCGGTCTGTAATAGTTGGTCACCTATCCACAGACTGACCTCGACTGACGCTGCTTAACCTTCAACACGTGTTGTTGTTAATAAGTATCTACGAACTACTACTACGTAATGTTGGAGTGTATGCGTACGAAGTTGTTAGTATCACGTAGTTTGTCCTATGATAACATTGGGGTTGCCTGCCTCTGTTTGTAAAGTGGCTAAAGGGTTATACGTACTCCAGTTAGTATGAAAATGAGCTTTCAGAAGAGATTGTAACGTAAATATGAGCGTATGTGGATTGGTGCACGAGCGCGAGCAGTGGTGGCCCAGTGGTATCGGTCCTGACTTACGAGTTGTAGGTCGTGGGTTCGAACCCCGCCAGGCGCATTTCTTGTGTAATTTATTTCATCACCACTGCTCTCAAAACGGTGAAGGAAAACATCGTGAGGAAACCGGCATGTCCTAGAACCAAAAATTCGAAGACATGTGACATCTATACCAACTCGCACTGGCCCCGCGTGGTGGAGAGGAGGCCCGTGTCCCAGCAGTGGGAACATTATAGGCTGATGATGATGTATGTGGATTGCAGGAACGTTCGAAAGAGTAACCGTGGCCCAAGTACAAAGAGTTTTTCAAAGAAGAGGATGGGTTTTAGTTAGTAAGCAACCTTTCTTCTTAAATGTTGACTAATTCTGTTAATAATTGTATGGTTTTAACTATTTAGTAAAGTAAAATGCAATATTTTGCATTTCAATTTAATAATAAATTACGATTCCTAATCGAACGAAGGGGATAATTTTGTTTGTCTTCAATTCTCATTAAACTAGACATTCAATAATGTAAGGTTGACAAAACAGCGGTCCAAAATTTAAAGACTACATCGCGCACTTGTACTAGAACCTCTGAAATATATACGCAATTGTAGCCTGAGTGACTCGCACACCAAATTACCTTAAGATTTATATTTATAGCAGCACTCCTGAACTCAAATTGCTTTTTATCAATGGAAGCGAGTATTTTAATGTACGATTTATTGGCTTCCGTATTGGTTTCGTTACAATATATCTGCAAAAGCTTTTTAAAGAAAACCTCCTCCGTAAGTTTCAGGAGTTTCAGAGTGATGAGATCAAATCAACTCGTCAATATATACCGACTCCATGACTAGGTACTTGCATATTGTCAAATCTATAAACAGGGTGAATTTTTCAACTGGGCGCGGATGGCTATATCCGAAACTATGAGGAATATTAAAAAACGTTGAAAGGTATCAATAATAATAGTCAGCAATCTGACAGCTGCCTGCCGGGGTCGCGGGACTGTCTCATCAGGTTACCGTGACCCTGGAACGTAAAGGGCTATTAAAGGATCACCGCGGCTTTTAGTCAGAACAAGTCTGCCAGTATGGATGGGAGGACTCATTTGATGATTATATTTTAACCACGAAAAAAAAAGTAATAAACCGGCCGAGTGCGAGTCGGACTCGCCCGTAAAGGGTTCCGTAGCAGCAAGTAACATAATATAAAAGTTCTTGTAGTTGGTTGTAACTTTGAAAGGTAAATTGCGGTTTACGATTTATGACGACGATGAAAACGACGATGAAAAAAAAAGTGGCAACACTGCCCGAGTAACACGTCAAATTTTTGCTCCGTATTTTAGAATTAAATTAAATTATTAATTAGGCTGTAATCAACTGTATTTTAGTGTGATCGTATTGTTATTGTGTAAATACGCAGGAATATTGTTTTCCTAATAATTGGACCAGTTTATATAAAGTTTTCGGTAACACCGGTAACCTAAAACAATCAGCTGATGCACGTACTACGGATCTAAAACGGGGAGTATCGTTCACTTTTTTATTTATAAATTGCACACATTTGTTATTACTGTATTTTAAACGCCAATTCCAACTCATTACAATATATTTTTTTTTTGCTATTTTTGATTTTTTGCACTCCATTGGTGGTTGCAAAATCATTTGTTTACAACTTTTTGAAGATTGATTAACTTTTTAGGAATACATAGTTAATAAATATCTACTTAAATATACCTTATAAGATACTTAGTGAGCATTATTGTCTTTATGTAATGACTGTATTTTAAAAGTTAACTATTTTTTGTGCACTTAGCAAAGTACCCACTTTATGAAAAAAAAAAGTGCTTTCAGACAATAAAACCAGTAAAATACAATTCCCAATTTGTATTGATAGCATATTTTGATGTTAATAGATCAGCCTCCCATAATTCAATTCTTTACTTAGCACTCTCTTCAATCTTTCCCTTTTTTTTATTTTTATTTTTACAATTTTATGCCCCCCTCTTTTTCATCCCTAACTGTTCTCCATTGATTTATCTTGCGCTCACCATTTCTATTTCTCACTTTCAGTAACCAATCCAATAACCATGCCTGTGATGACCCGTAAGGCTGCTGCTCAGGATATGGAGCTTAAGTTGAGAACAGCTCTCCATGAGCTCAAGGAATCAAATCTCAAAGTCCAACAACTGTTACAAGAGAGAGAAGAGAGTGAGGTGGAGATCGTTAAGGTTAATACCAAAAACTCATGCCTTAAACGGGAATTAGTTGACCTACATCAGCAATTCTTGGACGTTGTTGATGAACGGGATCAACTACAGATGGTCATGGATGGGTTCAAAAATTGCACTAATTTGTATGAAGAGGCTTTATGTAAGGTTAGGGACCTAGAAAATGAAGTTATTTATGCTAATGGTTTGATTTTAAAGTTACAAAAAGAAAAAGAAAGTTCTCAAATTACTCAAACAAATAACTTATACAATGAAATATTAAATAGTAATTGTAACCCCTCTTCCTTAATTACTATAGATCTGACTGAAGATTCTTTATTGAAACATAATTATAATGTAAGTAATAATAAAATTAAGAAATATGCAAAATTAAATAGAATTATTAAAAAATGTCACCAATTTAAGAAACAACACAGACACTTTTCTAAATATATTCCATTGAGGAAAGAACGTGTTGATTTACTAAATAAATTAAGTAATTATCAAATAAAATTAGAAGATAGTATAAAAATATATGAAATAGATACTCAGCATTTGCAGTCTGAAATTCAGGTACTACAGGACTCACTTAGTTCCCTATCCAATAAGTATGTGACCTCTCAGAATCAAATCAGGGAACACATTCTTGCTGCAAACGAATTAGTAAGGTGTAAATGTATTTGTCAGACAGTTCCCAACATTGACAATATCCAGCCTGAGGTAACGGAGGACCCGTCCCAGTCTGAGAATTTAATGCTGGACTGTAATGATCACTCACAGGTGGCACAGTCTGAGATATATATTAATCATGATTGTTCTTACTCAGTTATGTTCTCGGATAGTATAGGAAGAGGTGTAGGTAAACTACTGAGTAATAATTTGAGTCATTCCAGCCAGAATTATTGTATGCCGGGCTTAACATTCAAACAGATAATGGCAACAATAACTAAAAATGTCTATAACTGTAACACAGACCTAACTATATTTGTGGGGAATAGTAAAAACCTTAAAAAACCAGACCTCACTCACAGTGTAGGTGAATTGTTAAAGTTGAATTGCCGTAAAATAACATTGTGTGCTTTCCCATACTTTGAGAGTTTGTCAGAAAGTCAGAATAATTATATTCACATGCTGAATAAGCATATTCATTTTCTTGTTAGTCATTACAGTGACAAACTTAGCTTTTTTGATACCAATAGTTTTATAGATAGGCTTAGGTCAACACGAGATACAGTGTATCTGCCTTTTGTATATAGACACAAAATAGCTAGGCTATTAGGTTTTTATTTTTACTCAGACATAAATAGTATGTCTACGTTTAGGAGTAGTATAATTAACACCGAAAATATTAGTAACGATACTAGTATTAGGGTGGTGTCCACTGACTTTAGCAGTAGTGTTAATAGTGGAAATGTTTCTTTAAACTAGTTAGTAAGACAACAGAGGTTTTATTCAACAACAAGGTACCTTCTTGCTCTGAAATATTTACATGCAATAAAGGGGCTAAGCAGAATTCCTTGACAATATTTCATCAAAATATTCAAGGTTTTTCTTCAAAGCAACTAGAAATTGAATTGTTTTTAGAAAAGACAATGTACGATATTGTTTGCTTCACTGAACATTGGTTGAAAGACTATGAAATGATAATTTATTACGAAAACTACAATGTGTGCAGTTGCTATAATCGAAAATCTAAGATGCGTGGGGGTTCACTAATCTTAGTTAGAAATTGTTTAAAAGCTAAGCCTCGTAAGGACATAGTTGATTTATCGGTCGAACATAGCATTGAATTGTCTTGTGTAGAGCTAGATAAGCATGTAATAGTGTGCGTTTACAGACCCCCTAATTATCAAAACTACTCTATATTTGAGTCAGTAATGGAAGATGCTTTGGCGAAACTTGGAACTTGTAAAAAAACAATAATTATCTGTGGTGACTTTAATGTTAATATTTTGGAAAATAATGTAAATAGCAGTAGGTTCTTAAATCTCTTTAAATCATTTAATTTGGAGAATGTGTTTTCGGAACCAACCCGTATTACTTTAAATACTGCCACATGTATTGATAATGTTTTTTGCGATTGTGAATGCTTAGATAAATCTATTGTAAATTACCTTCCTTCGGATCACAGCGGTCAAGCGGTTACTTTCGAGTCCAATACACAATTAAAAAAAGTTCAAATACAAACTAGACAAATAACACCGAACAACTTAGATAGATTTAATAATAACCTAATTAATAGCTTAAATATTTCAGACCATATTTTTTTTAGTTTAAACAATGTAAACGTATTGTATGAAGACTTTTTTGAAGCAGTTCGTACCGCATTCAATAATACTTTAAAAATTAAAATAAAAACCGTAGGCCCAAAGTTTATTTTTAGTGACTGGGCAACGCAAGGTATTAGAAAAAGTAGGGAACGATTGTTTGAGCTGTACGGCCTTAAGCCTTTTATTAACTCGGAAACATTTAATAGATATGTTGCTACTTACTCCAAAATTTTCAAAAACACTTGTAAGGTGGCTAAATCCATCTTCATTAGCAAGAAGATTAAATCAGCAGATAATAAGATAAAAACAGTTTGGAAAATAATAAACAATGAAACCAACAGAAATAAAAAACGTAGTAACAATTTGATACTAGATACCTCACGTGGTCTCATAAGCTCAGATCAAGAAATTGCTGAAGAATTTGTAAATTTCTTTACCAGTATCCCACTTAAAACAACTGAAACTTTAAATTCATCTCCCTTGCTTTCTATTGACTTATTAAAAGCGAACGTTTCAGCCTGCCCAAATGAATTTAAATTTAAGCATATAAACCCCCTAGCCGTCATAAAAGCTTACAAGCAAATCAAGATCAAATTAACTGAAGATATATGGGGTATGTCTGTCAAAGTTTGTACTTCAATTATTGAGACTGTAGCACCGTATTTAGCTTTGATATTTAATTTGTGCGTGGATCAAGGTGTCTTCCCAGATCTAATGAAATACAGCAAAGTAGTACCGCTTTTTAAAACCGGGGATAGTAAAGACACCAACAATTATAGGCCTGTATCCGTGTTGCCGGTTTTCAGCAAGGTGTTTGAAAAAGTTATGCTTGATCAGATGCTCAATCATTTTAACATCAATAAAATATTAAACGAGCAGCAGTATGGTTTCACCAAAGGACGTTGTACAACTGACGCCGGTGTTACCTTATTAAAACACATATATGCTGCGTGGGAAGATGCTCAAGATGCCATAGGAATTTTCTGTGATCTCTCGAAGGCATTTGATTGTGTAAATCATGAAACCTTGCTCTTAAAACTTGAGCATTATGGCCTAAGTAAAGCCGCGCTTAATTTAGTGAGATCTTATTTAAATGATAGACAACAACAAGTACAAATAAATGGTGTCACTTCAAAGGGTGTACGGGTAGAAATGGGCGTACCACAAGGCTCCATATTGGGTCCTTTCCTCTTTTTAGTTTATATCAACGATCTACCCCATTTGTTCAAAAATCAACCTGAAATGGTATTGTTTGCTGACGATACTTCTTTGATATTTAAGATAAATAGACGTGCCACACACCTTGACGACGTAAATAGCGCCCTACTGCAGGTGCAAAAGTGGTTCACTGCTAATAATTTAGTATTAAATGGGAAGAAAACAAAGTGCATAAGATTTTCTCTACCGAATGTCAAAAGTAATGATAGTGACATTGTATTGAACCAAGAGAAACTAGAATTTGTCGATAAAACGGTTTTCCTAGGAATCACCCTTGACTCAAGGCTACAATGGAGTCCTCATTTAACATCTCTTGCAGGACGGCTAAGTTCAGCAGCATACGCGGTTAGAAAAATCCGCCAACTTACTGATATAGATACCGCGAGGCTAGTCTATTTTAGTTATTTTCATAGTATTATGTCATACGGTATTTTGCTATGGGGACGCGCTGCAGACATCGAGTCCATATTTATTCTGCAGAAAAGAGCTATCAGAGCCATATATAATCTATGTAGGCGCGATTCTCTACGAGAATTGTTTAAGGATATCAACATCATGACAGTACCTTGTCAATACATATACGAAAACATCATGTACGTTAGAAAAAATCTGCATCTATTTAGTAAAAGAGGTGATAGACACAACTATAATACTAGAAATAGGGGCCAATTAGTTCAGCCAGGTTTCAGGCTAGCTAAAGTTGACACATCTTTCATGGGGTACTGTCTAAAATGTTACAATAAGATACCTCCTCACATAATAGAACTGAATGAAACAAAATTCAAATCATGTATAAAACGCACACTATGTAGGCAAGCATATTACAAGTTGGAGGATTATATTAATGATAAAAATGCTTGGCTTAATGCTGGTCCTGCTCCACAACAATAGGGTTATTAATTAGGTAGCACGCATAATTATTGAGGAAGCTGCAGAAGACTGTAATATTATATTTGCATTGTATCGATTCAATTTCTTAGTATTATATAATTTTATTGCACATGTGTGAGTACTATGTACTAATTAGTATTGACTCGATTTTGCCCTGGTGGTTGAGAGAATGTCATGCTCACTCAAATGTCTCGCTGATGGTGGCGCGTGTGTCGGATCATTTAGCTCCCTTCAAAATGGTTGAGCTGATTGGTGCTGATACGTGTGTCATGCTCGTGAACGGGCGCTGTCAGTTGGGACTGGTCATCTCTTAGCTCCCACGGTTTTTATTTTAATTATTAATTCTTTTATTTCTGAATTGTCTTTTTTTTATTTATTTTACTGTGGACACTTTTAACTTGCTACATCGTTCTCACAAAGTGCACCATCTCAAAATGAATGATGTAACAAAGGATTTGTAATATTTTGGCGATCTAAAAAGAGTGTCCATGGAGTTTCTTGCCCGTTCTTCTCCATAGAGATCTACTTCTTGGAACGGGCATCTACGGTACTTTCACAGTTTTTATGTCTTGTGACTGGGACTGTAGCACCATAACTTTGTAGTGTTTAATTATATTTTAATGTCTTTGACAATTCAAAAGTGCCTGTAACTGGTCTACTTGAATTAAATGCTTTTGATTTGATTTGATTTGATTTGACGCTTAAAAAAAAACAAATTTCTCGATCTCGTTCAAACCAATTTTCAATTGAAGTTTACATGGTAATGTACACCATATATTTTTTTTTAGTTTTATCATTCTCTTATTTTAGAAGTTACAGGGGGGGGGGACACACATTTTACCACTTTGGAAGCTTTTCTCGCGCAAACCGTTCAGTTTAGAAAAAAATGATGTTAGTAAACTCAATATCATTTTTCAAGACCTATTCATAGATACCCCACACGTATGGGTCAGGCGAAAATGTTTTGAGTTTCAATTCTAAGTACGGGGGGTAATAACCAAATTTGGGGGTAAAATTTGGTTTTTGTTTTATTTTTGTGTGAAAATCCTAATGCGGTTTACATAATACATCTACTTACCAAGTTTCAATAGGATAGCTCTTATACTTTCGTCAAAAAGGGCTGTGACATGGGACGGACAGACAGACAGACAGACATGACGAATCTATAAGGGTTCCGTTTTTTGCCATTTGGCTACGGAACCCTAAAAACAGATTAAAGTCGTAATTCCGTTGTCTTTGTGTGGTCGTCAAAGTGACCAGTCATTGAAAATAATAGGGTAGAGCTCCAAAGCCGATATTGTGGGTGCGTGGGCAAAATATTTCGAACCTTTTATATTCCTGAATCAACCCAATTTCAGACTTGAAAGCAAATACCTAATTAGTACAGAAATAAATCTTTGTTTGATACCTTTATCGGGTTTCTTTATATTTTTCACATCGATGAATTTCAATCATTTTAATGTTTCAGCGATTCTGAAATTCTTTAAGTTCCTTCTTATATAAAAAAAGGAAAAATGAATTAAAAACGTATTATTGTGCTTTAATTACTTGTGAGAAGTCAAGAGGACTGCCAAATGAAATTAATTAGGCAGTGAAATATTTCTACATTATTATGTATGTATACCTACAAAGGAAATGGAACTTTTAAGTCAGTGTGTGAGGATAATATTTACATAGATAAGTATGATTAAGTGAGTTTGAATTGTTGTAAAAACACCTAAGATACAGGTGACGGACGTCGGCAGACGATCTCCGGCCACCGTAGGCGCGGGCATGCGGCACAATGACGGGGTCCCCTTTTAGAGGACCAATGCCTGCCGGGGTCGCGGGCGGGACACACGTATACCGCGACTCCGTAACATATAGGGCTACCGAAGGACACCGTGGATTATAGTCAGTACAAATCTGACAGTCCCTCCCGCCCTGCCCTGGTTGGGAGGACTCATTTGATGATTTTACCATTTTACCACGATAAAAAAAAGATACAGGTGAAAAAAAAACACAGTCGTGGGAAGATTATAATTCATGTAACAGGTGGCCTATCAAGTTCTTAGAAAAATTCTTAGAACTATCTAAGAATTTTTCTCACCATTTTATCTAGGTTGGGTACACTACGATAATACGAAAAACTTTATTCCGAATTTCATAAATACGAATTTCAAAATACCGATTTTCATAATTCCGAATGGTTCAAATTTCCTAATATAACAACTCCGATGGATCAATATTCCTCTTTTAATCATTCCGAAATTTCAAAATTCCTAACGTTTATAATTACTATTTTCAAAATACCGAATTTCAATAGACCGAATATCAAAAATTCCGACTTACTATATTTTCCGAAACATCAAAAATACGAATACCGAATATTAAAATTCCGATTATTAGAATTCCGATTCGGGTCCGTTAGGTCGAAAAGTCCGAGTCGGGGTGCCCCAAGACACATTTTGCTCTCTATTGCATCCTGAGTCTAGCACGACCAAGGTGGTTCAACGGAGCCCCGCTTCGCGGGGCTCCTATTTCTGTGAGCAAGGTTTAAAGTAACCTAACACGAAGGGGATGGCGGGGTCTTTCAGACCCCGCCATCCCCTTCGAACCTAACCTGTCCGAGTTGGGGTGTCCCCAGTCCCGAGCTCGCTTCGCTCGCTCTTGCATCCTTGGTCAATTTGTTGACTAGCACCTACCAAGGTAGGTCGACGGAGCCCCGCTTCGCGGGGCTCCTATTTCTGTGAGCAAGGTTTAAAGCAACCTAACACGGGGGGTGGGGGGTGGCGGGGTCTTTCAGACCCCGCCACCCCCTTCGAACCTAACCTGTCCGAGTCGGGGTGCCCCAAGTCGCGAGCTCGCTTCGCTCGCTCTTGCATCCTAGGTCAAATAACTGATTACTACCTACCAAGTTCTCCTAATAACAATAAAAATCCTGAAGGCAAACAGTGAAAGGTAATGAGGATACGCCTCGCCACTCCGTGCCTACACAGGCTTAAATAACACTCTGGGAGTACGGTAGGCAAAATTACGTGGAGCCGGTTTTGCACCAATTCGTTTCTGTCACTGACTTTGTGGAATGAGAAATGAAATTCCGATTTTCAATATTCCGAAAAAATCAGTTTATTCGGAATATTGAAAATCGCAATTTCGTTTTTCGGAATGAGAACTCATCGAGCATTACATTTTTCGAATATGTGAAAATCGGAAAACGAAGAAATCGGACATACGACTTTCGGTCAAATAAATTTCGAGATTCCTAATAATAGATATTGTAATTTTTAGGTATTATGATATTCGGAGTTTTGAAAATCGGAATATCGAAATTCGGAATAAAATATTTCGGAGTATTTGGGTGTTCCCATCTAGGTTAAATTCAGTAATATCTTTTCAAATTTAATTCCTTTTTGATGGTAATCTACGACGATAAAGTCTGAAATGTGGGAGAGGTTTATTTATATAATAAAAAGTATACCTTTTTTAATACCGGTGCTTGGATTTCTGTGACTGCAAACCGATCGAAAATGTTAAAGAACATGTATATCTAGGTCTTAAGATTGATCATAAGTTTAACTGGGGCCCACATGTGGACTCTGTGTGCATTAAGCTTAGAGCTATCATGTCAAAATTGCGCATCTTAAAGCACAAATTGCCTTATAGCACGTTGAGATTGTTGTATATGGCATTGGCCGACAGTGTTATTAATTATGGCATAACAAGTTATGGAAGAACTTATAAAACTTACCTTCAAAAAATATATAATATACAAACACGATTATTAAAGATAGTGGTGCCATATAAAATTAAACTCAGATATAAACCCGACTATAATAAGCTATTTCAATATTGTAAAGTAATAAATGTATTTGATAAAGTGAAATTAGCTGTTGCCTCTGACTATTGTGAACAATACATGAGTAAGTTAAAGAAAAATAGTAGACCTAACTTTGTCCGCAACCTGTCATACTTGCCTCTGTATAAACTGCCAAGAGTAAATAATGAATATGGTAAAAGGGTTTGGTCGTATGCTCTTCCAGAAATTCTTAATTATTTGCCTAAAGAATTAGCCAAAAAATTAGAAAATAAAAAATCTAAACAAAATCAAAATCAATCAAAATCAAAGTATTTATTTCAAGTAGGCCAGTTACAGGCACTTTTGAATTGTCATAGACAATCAAAGGAATATTATTAAACACTACAAAAGTTATGGTGCTACAGTCCCAGTCACAAGACATAAAAACTGTGAAAGTACCGTAGATGCCCGTTCCAAGTAGATCTCTATGGAGAAGAACGTGCAAGAAACTCCATGGACACTCTTTTTAGATCGCCAGAATAATTACAAAACCTTTGTTACATCATTCATTTGAGGTGGTACACTATGTGAGAACGATGTAGCAAGTTTTTGATTAAAAGTGTCCAGAGTAACAATTAAAACAAAGACAATTCAAAACAAAATAATCAATAATAATTATTAAAATAAACCGTGGCAGCTAAGAGATGACCAGTCTCAACTGACAGCGCCCGTTCACGAACATGACACATGCATCAGCACCATTCAGCTCAACCATTTTGGAGGGAGCTAAATGATCCGACACACGCGCCACCATCAGCGAGACATTTGAGTGAGCATGACACAATCTCAGCCGCCAGGGTCATTCAAGTCAACAAGAGACGTAGGTACTCAGTGAATGACAGCTCCGAAGCACATAGTACTCACACAATGTCGGCCATGAAACTATATAATACAAGGAAGATTGAATCTATACAATGCAATACAGTTGTACAGTCTTCAGCAGCTCCAACAATGGTATTAAGTATACTTCCAATATCAATTTATTTGTACATTCACTGTCTCATGGAGCAGGACCAGCATGGAGCCAAGCATTATCATCACAACAGGTGAAAAATATCCTGAAATACTATTTTACTATTGAAATGTATAAAGAGGGGAGGGGCATACGGGTGGGCCCACTACATGACAATGACCTGTGAGCGAGTAACTTAATATTATTCGATAGCGCACATAATCTTGCCTCAATAAGATTGAGCGTTATTGCATATGACAATTGTATGATGCATATTTGAAAATAAACAGATTGAATTTTAATTTTTTTTTTTTTTAATTTGGTCTTTTTTTATAAATACTTAGTTTGTTAGTGTAGATTATGAGTTTGTAAATATAATACAGATCTCAAAAATGTATAGGTCAAAAATATTGATTTTAAGAAAAGACGCTCATTTAGACCTCACTTTTAAATATTCATTATTTAAATAACTAGGCTAAAAACTTTGATGGATGGATAATGGATAACTACTATTAGTAACCATAATATTTCTTCGAGATGAACATAATCGGAAGCAAATGCTCATAATTACAAATACCATTCTTATAACAAGCTCAATTGTACAACTTTATTGCTAACATATCAGGCGGGAAACATAAAGTGCCATTAATTAGCGAGCAGTAAAGAGCGGATAATTAAGTGTTAAATCATAAATCAATTCTGGAAACCGATAGTGGAGTCAAGCCGGGTCAAAAATCCCTCACGCGGCGGAGCGCATGGTACGCCTCTGACTAATGTTTTATACGTAATTATATCTACAGACTAGCTGTTAGCTGCTGTTCCCCACCCTCCTTCCCCCCATATAACCTGTAAAGGCGCTTCCTTCACCGGGAGCATTCGCGTGTATTGTAACACTATAGATTCGACTTTGAGCATTACATTACAATACTATCTATTACCTCCCTGACTGACGAGCATTCACGTACATCACTATCACTACATAGTATAAAACAAAGTCGCTTTCTCTGTCCCTATGTCCCTTTGTATGCTTAAATCTTTGAAACTACGCAACGGATTTTGATGCGGTTTTTTTTAATAGATAGAGTGATTCAAGAGGAAGGTTTATATGTATATAACATGCATAATGTAGAAGAGATTGCACCCGTGCGGAGCCGGGGCGGGTCGCTAGTTTAGTATATAAATATTTGATACAAGGTGCGCATTGTGATGCTCGATTGTTCTCCCTTGCCGATGAAATGCTCGAATCTGTAACGTTACATTACAGGTGAATGCTCGCGCCTTAACATTATTAAGGGTTCCATCTCATAATTTGTCTAGCCTTTTACCAACTATATTGGGGTCGGCTTCCAGTCAAACCGGATGCAGCTGAATCTCAGTATTTTACATGATAGCGACTGCCACAACCCAGTAACTGGGTAATACGATACCCTGTGGCAAGACTGGTTGTCAGACTTTTGAGGTTCTGACTGTGATTAACGACTGTCAAAGAACTACAAATGACAGCCGAGACCAACGGCAACGGATTTACGTGCTTTCCGAGGCACGCGGGAAACTCGCTATGACAGATGGTTACCAATTCATAGACCAACCTCGGCAAACGCGGCTTAACCCGAAAAATCGGCCTGTGCGTCTTTAATTATTTAGCCACGGGCTTCTCATCTAGGGTTCATCTATCTCAGGGAAATTATAATAATTTATTGATTATAATAATTGTCTGCATGTTTGTATTTTAAAGCCCAGTGATGGTCCGCGCTTCCCATGCATGAGGTTGCGAGTTCAAACTTAGGCAAGTACTAATGTGTCTTTTTCATTTATTAGTCTACCTTAGACATCGGTGATGGAAAAAATCGAGCGGAAACTTGGACTTTTATAACAAAATACATATATCTAAGTCCAAAGCCATGTCAGAAGCCTATGGTGATCCCAGAGGCGGGTTAATTAACTATGACACCAGAGGGTGACAGTATCCTTAAACAAAAAAATAGATCCTAATTCTGGATGGGTTAACACGGCCCTAGAACGCAAAGGTAAAGAAACAGGCTGGTTTTTTGTCAGTACGAATCTGACCGTCGCGCGTCCATTCCTTGAAAGGACTTTACGATTATGCCAATTCAAAAAAATGGTTATAAACCATTTAATTATCCGACCACGCTAGAAGGAGGGTTATATTTTTTAAATAATGTTGAAGAGTCGAGTGTCGTGTGGCGAGTGGATACGCGGAACGCAAGTACTTAGTCCTCAATAAAAGCTCATATATATGTTTGTTATTTCAGACAAAACTTGAATATCGTTATATTATTAGACATGTCTCGTAACTGGTACAAACAATTCCGTACTTTTAGCGAATGTGACTCGTAATTTCACTAATCATAAACGTTGTTGACAGAAATATTCCGATCTTCTTTGGATTGTTTTCCTTGTTGTTATTTCGTGAGCCAATAATAACAAGTCTTGTGCAATATTATTCTCATAATCAAAATGATTTTGATTGATTGTAAAAAGAAACCTAGCTAGGTTGGGCCAACGAACAGCAATAGAATTCATTTGAAAAGGTTAGCAGAGGGTGGCAACACAAAAAAATTAGATTCCGGAAAAGTTTTATGTAAACTCATTTAATACTGGATGCATTGACATAAAACACGGACAGGTCTCTCGTTTCTGTAACTCTAATTTACAAAAATGTGTTGAGAATTAGCTGCGACTATTGAAGGTCAAGGTAAATCTGAATACCAGAGGAATAGCATTAGAATGTTTGTTTATTTGATCCAGAATCGTATTATCTCAGAGCTGTTCCAGGCTAGGGGCTAATTAGATGCGAATTAATCGGTATGTTGTGTTTGTTAACGAACGTGGCGGGCATACAGGGTAATACAGTGTTGGATTAACACTGTAGCAGGAGTAGCAATTTTTCTGGGCCCCGCGCATAAAGGAGCCCCGCCGTTTTGGATACGCTGGGCTCCAGGGGACAGGTGAAACTAAATATTAGCTAAAAAGAGGTCAACCCAAAAAATATTTAAAAACGTTATCAAATCACGATAAAAAATATTCAAGATGATCATAGTTGCGTCACTACTACGCAGACACTAGCCGCTCAACCCTTTTATACGCAATATGCATTAAGTACGCATAGTACGCCACGGGTATAATTGGATTGAGAATTCGAGACAGATTCCACAAATACCTCTTTAGCAGACAGCGATACTTTATTGGAAATTTCATTGAATTCACTACAACTTTAGCTACTGTTAAATGCAATGTAATTTCTTAGGCTTAGAGGCGGATTTCGATTTCAACATCTGTGAGACCATTCATCAGCCTGTATTCATCCACTGCTGGACATAGGCCTCTCCCAACGTGAGCCACTGAGCCCTGTCTTGAGCTTTCCTCATCCAGTCTCTGCCGGCTGCCTTTCGTAGGTCGTCACTCTACCTGCGGCCGTCAACGTCTTAAAACCAGGCCAAAGAACCAGGCTTATTCCGGCGAGTGAAAGTGGCAGAGCTATACAAGTCGTCTAGCGCCATCTCGTTCACTCACTGGAACAAGCCTGGTTTTAAGGCCCTTCGTACTCAAGGCGAGTCAAGTTTCCGATACCTTACGACTTCGGTATCCAAGCGACTATCGCAATACAAACCCATAGAGGTTCGAACACAAGCACGCGTCAATGAATACCAAAATCGTAAGGTATCGGAGACTTGCGTCGCCTAGTGTACGAACGAAGGGGTTATGACGTTGTGATACCCCCCCTGGCCGGCGGGCGTCCCACACTACGTTTGCCGAGTCGCGGTCTCCACTCAAGGATACGTCTACCCCAGCGGTTATCTGTTCTGCGAGAGATGTGGCCTGCCCACTGCCACTTCAGCTTACTAATTCTTTCTGCTATGTCAGCAACTGTGAGACCCCTGTCTTTTTAAAAAATAATAAACTTAAAGGTCTAGAAACCTTTGACAATTGTTCACTTTAAAAAGGTCTTTCGTTATTAAAATACATTCTGTTGACATGACGTGAGACAGCATAGACAAAAAAATAAAGCTTTGAAAAAATAAATACTGTTTAACCAACTTTACAAAACCCTTTTTGAGTAAATCCAGAGTGAATATAATTATGAATCCTCGCTTTGTAGTCGACTAAAGCTTCTTCATAAAATTAATTTGAAAACAAGGGTTGTTCAAGCGTTTTAACATGGATCATGAAAAGGTATGGTAGGTAAGAGAAGATACTCGTAATAAATTATACGTACATAAAATAAAATTCAGCAATTTATTCATACCCAATTTTCTTTCAATGGGAGGTTTCTTAACTTGACATAGTACACTGAACCACAGATAGGTACTATAACTACTCACTCGAAGCTACACTTGAACGTTGTTTAAATGTTTACGTTATGCGCTTGTAGCGTCACTGATGACGTCTAAAACTCGCAGTGAAACCCCCTATAACTTACTCATTTTACAAATGCGAAAGTTTGATATTTTGAATTGGATGGATGTTTGTTTGTTACTCTTTCACGCAAAAACTACTGAACGGATTTGGATAAAATGTTGTACACAGGTAGTTTATAGCTTGGATTAACACATAGGATATTTTTTATCCTGATGTTTTGTTCCCGTGGGGAAATTTTCAAGTTCAAGCCGGCGAAGTCGCTGGCAACAAGTACTTTCTTAAGAGAAATACAAGAAAAAAAATTGTGTGCGTAAGATATTTGTAGGTTATTTTCTTGTACCTACTCTAAAACGTAGATTTTACTTAAATATTTCCATAATTATCTTTGTATTTTATATAAAATTCGGGCTTATATCATGTGTCTACTACGAAAGCAACACAATGACAGTCTTGTCGACTATTTTATTTACATTTTACTATTCAAATATAATATCAACGAAATTTTCTGTCAGTTTTAAAACGCCTGAGGCTTACACGTTATATTTCAAAAGCAAGGACAAGTCCAAAAAACGAATCCTTGAGCTAAACACAAAGAGAGGAAATTCTTGGAAGACAGACAAGATTCGCTCATGTTTATAATTAGAAAAGGTACTCGTATGTAAATGTAACGTAATTGAAGAGAATGTAAAACAATTTGGGTATTTTTTTAAACCCCCACATTAAGAATTTCTCTTGCGTGAAGTCCAGGGTGTCTTATCTGTCAGGAAATCCGTGGTTTCTGCCTTAGTTTCGGGCGCTTTGACAATGAGCCCGAACTAAGAATGATATTATTACGATTTGACAGATTCTCTACAGTCCGCACCACCACTCATGAGCTACGGAAAATACGAGGTACTAATTTTTTTAATGCAGATCAGAAGGACTAAATCAGAAGGACTTCAGTCGTGGCGGTCCGTCCGCAAAGTTGATTTTGACGTTAGTTACGTTTATTCATCCGTATCCGTACCCGTGTCTTCGTTAACGGACTTATAAAGTAGACCCCCTGACGCCGTGGCTGTTACTGGGAAGCGAATAACCCAAAAACACTTTTGAGCTGGAAATAAAACCAAGAACCAGATGCTTAACATTTGCGCTCCGTAAAGGAAAATTCATGCTAAACCGTGCCTCGCTTGCCCCGGACGTTTCCCGTCCGGGGCTTGCGTCCGCAAGCATGAATTGCTTCATACAAAAAGTACAACACAAAGTTCGACCCCCCGTTGTAACCCGTCCGGGACCCGACCGGCGCACGGCCCGGCTCAATTATCCAAAATTTTGTTGTTTTACTTTTTGCTCTGTTGTCTGTCATGGGTTAGACATTTATTACCTTTATTCGGCTGCAAATTGGACAGCTTTTGAACGTCGCGGTCTCAGTCGTTTCATACATTATTCATCAAAGTTATTTTATTCTTGAGGGAAAATACTTTCTTTGAGAGACACGAATAACGTTACTTACATACAAGATCTGTTTTGTGGCTTTCATGTAGATAATATGCCTTTTCTCGACAGCCGTATTATGAGGATTGATTGAAGTACCTATGCATATTTGAAGATTCAGTCATATGGCGATCTGTTTTTATTTTCATCAAACGACTTTAGGTGCAGTCCGCCGACTCTGTTCTTTAATTTATTTTTTGCGTTCCAGGGCCACAGTACCCTGTTTAGACAGTCCTTCGATCACAGATCACAGTAAACATCGAGGAGATCATCGTGAAAAAAAAATACCGATTATCAGTGACTAAATCTTTATCTATTGTTTGAAAAGAGCTGTCGCGCGCGAGTCTTTTTTGGAATTGTATGGAATCTCAGAATTGCCCCCTATTATATCATGAGACTTCTTAAAGAACGAACTGTAAGTTTTATAAGTCATCGTCATCATAAGCCTACAATGTTCCCACTGCTGGGACACAAGCCTCCTCTCTATGAGAGGGAGTGGGCCATCATCCACCACGCCAGTTTTCTGAATACTTCTACATAATTTTACCGGAAAACGATACGCGATGTTATATTGTGTTGATCTAGTCGTCTTGTTTAACAAAAAACAAATTATATCCGTTTGTTAATTAAGAGAGTTCATCATAGTTCGATGAACCCGGCTGTCCTACAAAACAAGAGAGGTAATTAAACTTTCCTTTTTGATAATCTGGGTTTAACTCCTCCTGGTTTCATTTATTATTTCTGTTTGGATAGATTTATTTTTCCTCAGATTTTTGTTCAGACAGCCCTACCATCACAGGGAGTGATATACAGGATGAATTTTTCAACTGGACGTCTATATCCGAAACTATAAGGAATATCGAAAAACGATGAAAGGACTCTCGACGCCGATTTTGACGAAAACTAAAACTGCATCATTAGATTTTAGAAAAATCAATAATCCTTTCCAGGAATTGAACCCGGAGATTTGAGCAACTATTTCTAGAGCACCTATTTTAGGAGCAACTTCAAGCAATTCCCGATTGAGCACCTATCAAATTTTTGACGAGTTATTCAATCGGGAACAGAAATGTAATTTAATCCCTTCCCATTTGAGCTCGGTAGTTTCTAGTGATGGGGTGTGTATGAAATAATAGGTATAGGTAAACTATACACCCCATCACTAAAAGCTATCAAACAGTAGTTGCTCTTATGGGAATAGATTTGAATTATAATTTTATTCCCGATAGAGCAATTTGTCAAAATTTTGATAGGTGCTCAATCGGGAATAAAAAGTTGCTCGTAACGTAGGTGTTCTGGAAATAGATGCCCAAATGGGAATACCTCCGATCCTGTGGTCATCTATCAAAAGGGGAGGCCTATGTTCAGCAGTGGACGTCCTACGGCTGAGATGATGATGATGATGATGATGTGGTCATCATCAGATCGTCTGTCTACCTTGTGGGTGGATCTGTATGTATATTGTGTTGAATTAAAAATAATAATCTAGTGATCAATGTTCAATTGATCGGAAATAACCCATATCATATTCCATCCTCGTTTCGATGTTTCTAGAATGAGTATACTATAAACTAGTATATGCCCTATGTCCATGACATAATATATGACATGATTTGTCAATCGGAATGTTTATCTACGTTACCTTTTCATCTCATCGATTTGGAAGTGACAGAGTCTTGTATAATAAGAGACCATTATACAGTGTGTCCGGGCACGAGTTAGCGATATTTGAAGAGGATATTCTAGGCTCATTTTCATCGACAAAAATGCTTAAAAAAAATTCTTACTCCAATACTTCGCGAATGGCAGCCATTTTAATTTTTTGATCTGTCGAACTGGGGTGTGTACTATAAAATGCAAATATCTTGGAATCCAAGAGACCTACATTAATGCAAATGACTTTATTGCAAAGTTTAATGTTGAGGCTTATCAAAAACTTACGAAAGTTTTCTAAATAATATGTAAAAATAACCAAAAAACATGGGCAAAATCGAAATTGTACACAAAAATTACTGAATAATTTCGCATTTTTAACTCTAGCTCGATGAGTACCCCTGAATTTTGCTAGGGTTTTTGCATTAAATTAAAAGTGTTTGAGTCAGGCTATAAAATTATATCAAAATTATCAATCTACATTAAGTATCTTAAGAGTTATTCTCATTTGAACATCACCCTTCCGTCTCGCCCCGCAGCAATAAATCCAAGAAACTGTACTATTTCAGTTTAAGGATGGCTACTTGGGGATCATTTACATGGTGGTCAATAATGCCAGCTCATAAATATTCGTTGGAACGATTTAGCTCACCCAAAGAATGCGACACCTGTAATATTGGGGTACATGCGCTAAGGAAGGGTGATGTTCAAGTGAGAATAACTCCTAAGATACTTAATGTAGAGTGATAATTTTGATATCATTTTATAGCCTGACTCAAATAATTTTAATTTAATGCAAAAACCCTAGCAAAATTCAGGGGTACTTATCGAGCTAGAGTTAAAAATGTGAAATTATTCAGTAATTTTTGTGTACAATTTCGTGTTTGCCCATGTTTTTTGGTAATTTTTACATGTTATTTAAAAAACTTTCGTAAGTTTTTGATAAGCCTCAACGTTTAACTTTGCAATAAAGTCATTTGCATGAATGTAGGTCTCTTGAATTCAAAGATATATGCATTTTATTGTACACACCCCAGTTCGACAGATCAAAAAATTAAAATGGCTGCCATTCGCGAAGTTTTGAAGTAAGAATTTTTTTTAAAGAATTTTTGTCGATGAAAATGAGCCTAGAATATCCCCTTCAAATATCGCTAACTCGTGCCCGGACACACTGTATAACATGAGCTGTGGGCCTAAAAAATCCCCTTTAGCAGAAACATCAAGTTTCTATTATTTTATATTGCTTACTATAATAAGATTTAGAAAGATCTTTACAAATTTGGTTGCAATAAATATTATGATTTTACTATAATGAACTTTTTAAGCAACCTAGGCTGTATTTACTCTTCAGAATTCTGAACAACAAATGCTGAAAACAGGCATGGGTATTGCCGTTGCGCAGATGGACTTTTATACGAACATTTAAAGACTATAATCGCAAAAATTCACGGGAAATGCCGTTAGTGTGGCCCGGCTATTATAATTACAAATGGTCCAGGGCAATGATGAAGTTATAATAACTTGTGAAAGTAGTGTAGTTGCCTATTCCAAAGTGTAAATCTCTATATGCAGAACAAGGGGCAAGAAACTCCATGGACACTTTTAATTAAAACGGGTTAGGTAGCTCATTTTGTGTTGAAGCACTTTCACGTTAAAAATGTCCAGAGTTCAAACATGAAATCCTATAATAGTACCTAACCCACGTAACTAGTGAATAACGTCTATCTATTTATCAATTCTCTATCCTTCTAGATATTTACTTTGAAGTAGTTAAAGATGGCGGGATCGATTTAATCTTGTGGCGGTGTTGTCGTCCCTCTTCACTTTGACGCCTGTAAACGACCAAAATTATATTAGATAATTGCTTTCCAACTACGACGAACTTATCAAGAGAGGTTTACATATTTTGTACAGCCCTTCAATTTAATCTGAACGATCTTTGAGTTCATTTTTAACCGACTTCAAAAAAAGGAGGAGGTTCTCAATTCGTCGGAATCTTTTTTTTTATGTATGTTCCCCGATTTCTCGAAGACGCCTGGACCGATTTGCATTTTTTTAAAGGTTATATTTTATTCCCAAGTGTTCCCATGATCATCAGGTCAAGATCTGATGATGGGATCCCAGGGAAATCGAGGGCAACCTTCAAATTTTATAAGCACATAATACCATTTTCATATATTTTCTAAAGATGTTCAAGTATTTGCATCTGATAATCATCATCTCAGGTGGATGAGCTGATGATGGAAGGTACAACTCCTCTAGTAAGGAGAGGACTCGGAATCGACTGATTAAGTAAATTATGTTTGTGTTCGCATATCTCCGGAACTACAAGTCCGATTGAAGTAATTCTTTTTTTTTGTTGTTCAACTTAGGGAATACTACAAGTTTCATCAAAATCGTTTCAGTAGTTTTTGAGATAGGGATGAATGAAAGAGATGTTAACGATGTTATTACCGGTGCTAAGAATTACAAATTTCTAGTACACTTGTAAGAAAATGATGTATTTGACAAGAATTGTGGTTGCATATTTAAACTAAAAAGAGTAAAATAAAAACTTTTTCAAAAAAAATATAACCGCCTTCAAAACAACCACCAAAAAGGCCAAAATAACCTACAAAACTTTTCTTTCGGAAGTCGGTGGGAAAAAAGACAGTGAAATTAATAAAAAAGTCACCGACTTCCGAAAGAAAAGTTTTGTAGGTTATTTTAGCCTTTTTTTCTTGGAATTTTTTACAAGCTAAAGTTATCTCGATCATGGAGAGTCGTTATGTGTCAAATCTCATCATTATCTGCCTAGTGTTTGAGGCTAAATAAAAACAGCCGCACAGGCGAATTTTTGAGGTTAAGCCCCGCTTGTTTAGTTAGGTCTGTCGATGGTGACCATCTATCATATCGTCCATTTATCAAAAAAACTAAGTGATTTAATTTTACTCAAAGTTTAAAACGCCTTCAATGCTATGAATTTGCGTCTGAATGATGCAAAATAAGCATTGAAGCGTCTTACGTGATAAGTCGTGCGACACCCCAGGTAGCAAGTGACGTCGGCGACTAAAAAATGACGACATTCATAAGTCAATTTAGGGTCACCACAGTTACGTCATTATTGTACGTCATACTTACGTACTATTATAGTACTGTACTGTACGTACTGTATAGGTCATAAATGATACCTCCTAACAACGTCATTTTACAGTCTGTCCCTTATTAGTCTAAATCTGCCCTCAGGTTGACGACTGTTGTATGACATATCTGGTCCTAAAGTGACCCAAAGAGCTAAAGATTGGTTAAAGAACAGTTTATGGAATGCATCTGACTGACATAATTCCACGAGTGAAGTCGACCACCAACGTAGCGAATATTATGGGCAAATACTAATCATTATAACAAGGATTTGTATAGCCGGTACATTAGTCCAGGCAACGAGGATTTTTTTGTATGAAGACTCTCGAAAAATTCCTCCGGCGCTGAAATTTGGCATATGATGAGAGTAGGTGATACAGATTACAGATGCACAATAATCCAATTTAGCCTAGAAGTTCCGTTTTTTTTATCAAAACATGAAAATTGCTTATAACTCTCTGTGAAAAATTCCTCAGCCTCAAATTCTTTTTGTATTTGTTTAAATGTATTAGTTAGAATGGGGAAGTATAAAAATCCAACAAAATTTCGATTTCAGTGTCACTCCAAATTAACTTTTTACATAACGCGCTCTTACTTCTAGTGAAAAATTGCTCAGCCGATTTTATTTTTTTATGTGATTTCTTATCCTTAAATACTTATACCTACTTTGTTACGTAATCCAAAACTTTTTCCTATTTAAACAACATTATTTGATGTCAAATCAATCAAATAATGACGTTTGAAAATGAAAAAGGTAACAAACCTATGTATTTAAGGATAAGATAACATATAAAAAAATAAAAATCGGCAGAGCAATTTTTTTCTAGAAGTTACAGCGAGAACGGAATCACAGCGATCAATATTTATTTAAAGTTTCGAAAAATAGTACCGCCTAGCTCGATAGATGGCGTTGTAGTCCAAATAGAAGTCGCTATGGTTTCGTTACCGCCGATAGTATAAGGTCTGAAGAATTAATTTTGTTTTGTTGAGAAGTTATTGAGAGCAATGCATCGGGTGAATAGAAGTGTTAAGTTTACCAGTGTTAACAGTGTTCCAATAACAACCCACTCCAAAGAGACCTGCGGATTTATACATGGTTTTGCACGTCATTGGCTGCCCTAATATGTACGGCCCAGTAACGTCCCTATGAATTCAGTATATGATGTCACTCCAACGTCAGTGGCTGCCCTAATACGTACGGCCCAGTAACGTCCCTATAAATTCAGTATATGACGTCTCTGTAACGTCTGTAAACTGACGTCTTGTGGCTGTGACAAATTGACGACATCTGATGGGACCCCCCGACGTCAAGACATGACGTCTCACACGTCGAGCAGTACCGTAAACTAACGACATAATGACGTAAAAATGCTACCTGGGACGGAAGTCGGTGACATGTAAATATGTTGCTGATAAATTTATTGAGATAGAAGTTATTTTGTTTGTGATTAATAATAATAAATATTATCAGATATATAATATGGCTGCGGTTAAATGCGAATATTTTGTGTGATGTAATTCCCACGTTGACTGTAGTTTGAAAGAAAAGGAGAGCTTGAGAAAGGCATTTCTATGTTGCTACTATACAGCTTAATTCAAGATGTTGTTAAGAATGTCGACAGCATCAATTCAAACCCAAGTAGTATGACAGTCAGAGCGTCAGCACGATGACGGGGCCCCCCTCTAGAAGGCCAAAGCCTGCCGGGGTCGCGGGACTTATCTCATTACCGTGACCCCGGATCATAAAGGGCTATTGAAGGACACCGTGGATTTTAGTCAGTACAAGTGACTGACAGTCCCTCCCGCCCTGCCCGGGGTGGGAGGACTCATTTGATGATTTTAGCACGCTAAAAAAAAAGCCTTAAACATTAGAATTATGCATTGTACACACACTGAAATATCGAATAGAAATGGCGATTGAAATACATTGAAACGTTTACAAGCCACGAGCTGAAGTTATGTCAATTAATGTCACCATAAATTGTGGATAATACGAGTAATACATAGTGTTGAAATAATCAGCACTGCTAGTTGTGCCAACATTCCGAAAATATATAAGTAGGAAAATGATAATAATGTGTAATATGCAGGTGATAATAATATTGCCGGCAAAATTTCATTCATTTTTGAGTATAATTATTCAATGACTTAAGTACATAATAATGTAAATCTCAGTCTCCCCGTGTGGTCCGTTGAATGTTCAAATGAGATTATGTACCACAAACTTTCGCAATGTTTTATTTTTACTGAAATTGGTAGCGCGTATGATTTTTTTCTTGGTCTTGCATGCCAATATTTTTTTTTCTTAGTCATTTTGCTTTATTTTTTCTCTTATATACCTACAAACCATGTGCGTCCATAAATATCTTGAATATACTTAATCTATATATACTCATTTTCATAAATCTTTTTACTGAATGAAATATTAAAATGATGAAAAATGGAACAGGCTACCCAGAAAATTGGAAAAGGGTGCACATTATTTGGACAGAATAAAATAAGGTTTAAGTAATGTTTAAAAAGATTTGTTTGAGGAACACTGATGTGCGTGGAAATGCATTAAGAAGGGACCTTTAGTAAATCCAACCCTTTTCGGCTGAAACAGGAAAAATTATGAAGGTTGGAAAATCATCAAATGAGCCTCCTGCCTTATGTGGAACGACTATGAGAATGGATACGTAATTTGAAAAGAGTTTCATTGTTTAATTTAATGATATGGATGAAGATGAGATCCGACAATTTCTACAAAAGGCGTTTTTTTTTTATTTATTCTTATGGCACATACACAAACTCCCAGACCCGAAACAACTGCTTGTAGATCATACTAATAATTGCTTCGTGCGGGAATCGAACCCGCGACTCGAAGCGCAGCGGTCCAATCGCTCAACCACTGCGCTAACCGTGCCGTCAACTCGTCATTGCTTCAGTCAGCTTCGCTCTGGGTGTTTGTGTATGTAAGTTTCTAATTCTATGTTTGTAAATATAGCCACAATTAGGAGAAATTACTAGTGTGGGGCAACGTATCTCAAAATCTATAGATTTTGAGAACTACCCACTGACGAGTAAATAGATAGAAAGATCTTTCTATCTATTTATCTATTAAATAGATCTATCTATTATCTATCTTTCTATCTATGTATTTACTCGCAGTAATGGGTAGTTCTATAAATAGGCACGAAAAAAAATCTATTGATAAAATCGTATTAAATTTAATTTAATAGCATATTTGCACAATAATGAATGTGTTAAAACTGGAACTACACGTAATATCATTACTTGACAGTACACCAAAAACGAGAATCAAGCACTTTAAGGGCGCTCCCTCACCACGAGCACTCACCTGTAATGTAACGTTACAGATTCGAACATTCGAAGACAATAGAGCATCAAATTGCGCACTTTTATGTTACATTACAGGTGAATGCTCGCGGTCATTGAAAGTTTCAATGACAGAATTACTGACACAATTTAATGTAAAGTATCAATTTAATCAAAAGTGGGTCAAAGTTCTTCAGTTACAAATAAGTAATTAGGTAACTTATAGCCTGCAGCTTTTTCTGTTACAAAAATGTACCGAGCTTTTTCGCTTCGAGAACGAGTCTACCGGGCGCCATTTTCGGTGTTTCGTTGGAGCATACCTTTTTTTTATCTTGTTAAAATCTTTAAATGAGTCCTCCCACCGACGGCGGGATGGGAGGGACTGTCAAACTTGTACTGACTAAAATCCACGGTGATTCTTCAATAGCCCTTTATTTTTCAGGGCCACGGTTACCTGGTGAGACAGTCCAGCGAGTTTGAGCTTACTCACCGTTATTTTGGAGCAGAAACTATATAAATGTGTCGGCACGCCTCGTTGCTATAACCTTTTTAACGAACTCCAAGCACTGGTGAGGTGGCCATTAGTTTAGAACGTCAGTTTTGACAGTGAAGTAAGATGAACAGCCAGTGTTGCCGTTTTAGCCACTTTGTGGCTAGATCTAGCGGATTTTCAACGGTTCTAGCCAAACAGAAAACCATTTTAGCCACCAAAATAAATCTAGCCACTTCTGGCTGATTTTTCGATTGTTAAACTTTTACTAAATTAGTATTAGAAGTCTACCGATTAATTAAACCAAACTACAAAAAAACAATTAAAAATATTTAAAAAAGCTTGCCACAATTATGTTTTGCCTGCTGAAGTTTTAAACAAAGTCACAAAAACGGTCAAATCGGTCAAACAAATTGAAATACCACCCACATCATCACCCATTGACGAAGAGATTAATGAATCTCCAGATGTCACTGTAGAATTTGGAATTGACTTTTAATTTTAATTTTTTAATCCACATAATTGAGAATTTTTTTCACTAACTGAATGTTTATTAGCTGTTAATAATGTTAAATACTAATAAGTATTAAAATTGTTTTATTTAACCCATTCATCACCATGCCGGAATTGTAATACTTATCAATAGTAATTGGATACCTAACAGTATCTGGCCAAAAGCACTTTAGCCACTTCTAGCCGAATTTTGAAAGAGATTTTTTTTCAAAACTGGCTACATTTTACTTACATGTGGCCACAAACTAGATTGTCCTAACGGCAACACTGTGAACAGCAGCCTTACCACGAGCTCTTAACGCGATCCAGTTTAGGCTGTGGGAAAGAGACAGAGCTATACAAGTCGTCTAGCGCCATCTCTTTCCCACAGCTTAAACTGGATCGCGTTAAGAGTTCATGATAGGCCACCAGGGCACACTGCCACGTACTCGGCGGACGTTATTTCCAAAAGTAATCGCAGATCCCTCAGCAATATCCCTCATCCACGCCACAGATTACATCCCTCGCCTACTTTTGTACGAAGAGTCCCAACCAGAGCACCTGATATTAGTCGAAAGACTTTAAATGAATTCCATAAACCAGTTTGTAAACGAAAATAAACGAACTTCGCGCACGAGTACTTCTTTCCATGAAAATAATTCAAATAATATCAGTATTAATTCTAGAATTTCAAATTTACTAATAAAACCTTTGAATTTAGTTTACAAACATCTGTAACTGAAAAGTGGTTACGTTTCAATTAAATTTAATTCCAGCACTTTTCAAAAATCGTGATTATTTTAATTAATTTCGTTATGTTGGTAGACAAGCAAAAAAAAAATGAAGTTGGGTCTAGTGTCCAACCTTTGTGAAAAAACATTAATTTTCTTTGCGTAAATATTTGCTTTCAATATTGCTATCGATGAAAAAGTGATAAGTATTTAGCGTTACATGTTATTAGTCTTTTTTTTTTAGCGTGGTAAAATCATCAAATGAGTCCCCCGGGCATGGCGGGAGCGACTGTCAGACTCGTACTGACTAAAATCCACGGTGTCCTTCAATAGCCATTTATGTTCCGGGGTCGCGGTAATGAGATAAGTCCCGCGACCCCAGCAGGCTTTGGCCCTCTAGGACGGGGGCCCCATCATTATGCTGACGCTCTTTGAGGCGCGCGTGGAACACAACGCGCCGTCGACCCGGGCATGGTCTATGGTCGGACAGCGAGTTGCCCTTTACTCGCCGCCCTCATGCCCGCGCCTACGGTGGCCGGAGATCGTCTTGCGACATCCGTCGCCGTGGGCGTCCACCACTGCGGCTGGGGCGGAGGGAGGACGCTGTCCTCTCCTTCGCGAGCATGACTGCTTCGCAGAAGGAGGCGACCGCTTCCCACTCCGTCTCGCTCCGCAGCATGGCCGAGACCAATGCCGGGCGCGAGAGGTCTGCGCCTATCGCCGTCGTGGGGACACGTCGGTGCTCTGCCCAAGCGGGGCAAGACTGCACCGTATGCTCTACTGTGTCCTCTGGGCGATCCTCGCAGTGACACCCAGGCGTTTCCTCCTTTCTCATCAGACACAGGTACCTCCCGAAACTTCCGTGTCCGGTGAGGACCTGCGTCATGCGGTAGATCAGGAAGCCGTGACGCCTATCCAGCCACTCCTCTTACCGCCGCGATTGCGGCGTGCCCAAAAAATGTTATTCGTCTTAGGGGACTTTTCCCGTTCACGTTTTTTTGTAAGGTTGGTTTTATTTTTTTGTAGTTTTTTAATTAGTACCACTAATACTTTGACTTTCCTAAATAATAGCACAAACATACTAACAACTACCAAACAACTGTTCTTCGTCAGTTGACAACAACAACCTTTATCCCTTTTTACTGTCAATTCCATTCGTTTTATAACAATGGCGTCTATTTGATTTGATATTATATCATCCCCGGTTCCACTGTTCATGTGATAATCGGATTACAAAAGGTATTTTTTCCCTTCAATAATTTCAATCGTTACGTAACTCGCATTGAGAAGAACGTTGAATTTACTGGCTCGGCTTAGAATCGCAGCGATTAGTCGCAGTGTGTCCGAAGCTTTAGTCCTTTTAATAAGGCTACAATTTTAAATGCTCATCAATAATTCTTTTTGTATACCAAAATGGATAAATGCTCACCAAAACTAAAACTCGCTTTAGCAAGATTTCAGGGACATCTAGAAGTTCGGTTTGGCTTCGTCGAACCTGCTTAAGACTTTTTTTTATTATTACAGAAAATAGGTTAATTTCTACAATACTTTATGATACAGAATTTGGTGAGCATTTATCCATTTTGGCAGGTATTACGATTTTTTGGTTTTAAAATAGGTGCTTTTCGTGTAGGCGTTTCAACACAAGCCTTTATAAAAGCTAAGATGTACATACCTTCTACTTGTTGACCTAGTGTATCTATCTGTTAGTCCGTTAACATCGCATCGCGTGACTTCGTAATGAGAAGCGCGTGAGAGATTGTAGTTTCTCTCGACATTTCTCTACTTACGCAAATTGTTTCTGTTTACCTGATGAATGTTGTTGGATGTGCAGTAAAGTCTCATTGATGTAGTTCATGTTCATGGTCGTTCGTCGGGGATTATAATTATTTAGGTTTAGAACTAGGAATGAAGATGGAGGTGGTTTTTGAAAGCATTTTTTTAGAAAAATGAGAAGTTGTGTGAGTGAAACAGGGTTATCAAAATAACAAATCGACGGTCCCTACGTACAAACGGACATGTTGAAAATGTCATTTTTTTTTATTGCACATTTCGCTTTAGATTTTTAAGATGCACAAATCTGTATAGGTATTTATTTTTTTCTTATATTACGTATTTAACGAGATTTACCAATCGTATATGAGGACAAGTATTATATTTACAACGAATAAGTAACGTAGATGCGGACATCTACACATAACGCTTTGTACGGTGTTTTAAATTGCGCGCAAACGCGGTCATGTCTGACATAACGTCATTTACGGCGGGAGTTTCTCAATAAGGCGTGTACATGTCCTTAATGTATGTTTAGATGCTAAGAAGATTGTTAATTAACAATAAACCATTTCCCTTCGGTGACCTATTTGGGAATTTGTCTTTGCAATTGTACGATGTTATGATGACGAATAACTACCGAAAATAAACGTTTGACATATTTCATGCATGCCACCGTCCGAGAAAATCGATCCGACACATTATCTCTAGGTGTTCTTGTCTGGCTAATTCAAATTCAATTTCATTTATTTCAATCAATTTCAGATCATACACCAATATCAAAATTCAATTAATGGAGAATATTTGCATAGACACAACCTCGTTTCCAGGATTATCCACCAGCAACTTGCTTTGAAGTACAACCTTGAGATATCAGAAGTGCCGTAATATAAGTATGCGCCTGACCCTGCCGGTCGCGGCACTAACGAGCTACCGTGACCCCGGAACGCAAAAGGCTTTTGAAGGACACCGTGGATTTTAGTCAGTACAAGTCTGACAGTTCCTCCTGCCCTGCCCTGGGTGGGAGGACTCGTTTGATGATTCTACTATGTTAAAAAAAATGTATGCACCTGACTCAGTTCGCGAAGATGGCAATTTCGTTGTATTGGGATCGACCTATCATCACTGACAGAACTATTGTTGCCAAAAAGCATGACATTGTGGTGATAGATCGATCGGAACGTCCGTCACGCAATGTTTTGTTGTTTATATAACGTATCCGTATGACTAGAACCTCGTGATGGCAGAAAAAGATAAATATTCAAGTATCTTGATCTGGCTCGCGACGTTGTTGGCATATGGAAAGTGAACAGCAGTCATTGTGCCGATAGTCGTGTCGGCTAATGGCTTAATTGCCTAGAGCCTTGACCAACATCTAAGGAGGCTCTCGCTTGGCCAAGCGTTTGATTCAGAAGGCAGTACTTCTGGACACGGCGCGCATCTTTAGGAAGTTCGTCTCTCAAGAGCCCTGACCACCGGTAGCCCGGACCTTATTCCCGGTGCTTGTGGACTACTATCTTTGAGGAGTGACTGAAGACGCGCCACGGCGGCAGCGTCCGCCTGACGCAGGTCCTAACCAGACTGAAGTTTCGGGAGGTACGTTCCTGTGTCGGACTGAGAGGGTCCATTGTGCGGAACGCGCGGAGAACACAGTCGAGCATACGGTGGATCTGCCCCGCTTAGGCAGAGACCGCCGTGTCTTCACGGAGCCGATAGGCGGCGGCAACCTCTCGCGCCCGGCATTCAACCTCACAATCCCAGCCGCCGCGGGAGACGCCCATGGCAACGGTTATCACAAGGCGATTTCCGGCCACCGTAGGCACGGGCGGATGGCGAGTAATGGGTGACTCGCCGTTCGATCATGGGCCATGCCTGGATCGACGGAACGTCGTGTTCCATGCGCGCCTCAAAGAGCTATCAGTAATCTGACGGGACCCCCATAGAGGGCCATAGCCTGCCGGGGTCGTGGGACTATTTTATCAGGTAACCATGACCCTGGAACGTTAAGGGCCATTGAAAGAACACCGTGGATTTTACTCAGTATAAGTTTGTCAATCCCTTTCGCTCCACCCAGTGGGTGGGAGGACTCATTTGAAGAATATAGCAGGTTTAAAAAATTGACATGTCTTTATTTACATTGCAAGAACTATAGACACTTCGAATGAATGAAACCGCGTATAAAGCGATATGTCTTCGTCGATGTATATTTTATAACCAACGGTGGTGATTTTAAGATGTTTAACATATCCGTTTGAAAACTATAGCATTGTTCGACGTTTTCAAAAAACGTCTTATTTAATATCTATGTTATAAACTGATTTCTTCTTTCCTACGTATAAAAAGTTATCTAAGACATGTCCGACATCCTTTTATTTTAATATCAGTGTAGAAACAGTCATCTATCAGTTTTTCTAAGAAAAAGAAAAAAAAAGAAAACATGTTTAATACCATTATAAAGTTCCTAAAGCTAATAAAACATTATAGAAAAAAAAATTTCAAAATTGTTCATAGAATTATTTCTAGAGCGATTTGAACATTAAAATCGCTCTCCTGAAAACCTCGGTTTTTGACATGTCCGTTTGTACGTAGGGACCGTCGAAATGTAAATTGAGTGTTTGCTCGTCTGCTTAGCCTCATGCTAAGCAGTAGCACACTCTAGACAAGCAAAGACTCAATTCGTCAAAAGTCCTGGATTTGTTGCCGTGTTGGTTAAAGTGTTTATAGGATGTACACGTAACTGATGGACAGAGGTCCGTTATTCAATAAACAAATCAGGATCAAGTTGCGTTTTCCTTTGTATTTAAAATTTCTCAATAGCACCTCTGAATCTCAATTAATGTGTCTTGTTGAAGGCAACCATACCTCTTTACAAAAGATTTTATGATAAGGAGAAAGATATGGGTGGTACTTTTAATTCCTACCTTTTTTGGTAGGAAGTATGGTGTTGTTTTGAAACTACAACAGTATCAACAGTGGCTGAGCGAGCAACTGCAGCGCAGCGTTTCGCGGGTTCAATCCCCGTCCGTACAAATATCTGTATGATCTGCAAGTAGTTGTTCCGGGTCAAGGACTTTGTGTAAGTGAGTTTCTATGTTTGTAAACGCACCCACTATATAGGAAGAAATTCATGGTGTGGGGAAACGTTTTTATTAAAAAAAAAACTCATTTTTTTAGTGTATTACTAAAACCATTATACAATAATGACAGGACCTATAATACATAATTTCAAATTACACATGTTCTCAAATACATTGTCTCCCAATAAATTGGTTCCAAACAGAGTCAATTAACCGGGTCAGGTCTCGAGCTGATGACGAAGTGACGCGCCCCCGCACTTGTCACAATATTGTGACGTCAATCGGTCAATTGAGACGAGCCTACGTCTGGCACTTATTGCTGGTTGTAAACATACAAACACGTTCAAAGAAATGCACTTTGAAACGGCGACTACTACTAATATACTAAATACTAATGATACCTACTAATGGGCCTACCACACGCAAAAGCTTCACCACATTTCTGCCTGCGCAAGCCAGTATACACACGGAACACAGTGCGTGCGCTTGGTAAAACTCCCGTCCGTCCGTGTACAGTGTTTTCATGCGAGAAGCTTGCGCAGGCAAAACTGTGGTGAAGCTTGTGCGTGTGGTGCGTCTATTAGAAGCTATCTGTCAAATTGTAATGTCATTAATTCTTTTAGTTCGTGATCGTCGTCAAAACGTCTGTCACTAAGGCCGAACCCACGGGTTTCGTACTTAGAGATTAGAGATAGAGGAAAGAGACTTGTTAAGAGCACACTGATAGGCAAACTTTTCTTTTTTAACTTAACGGTAAAATGGATCGTTTATGACTGGCATAAAGTTGAGAATCAATTATATCAGACTTCCATTCATGACCCGCATCCATCAGAATTTCCTAGAAGCAATGCTTGCGTCACAGTTTATTGAGAATCCTCTCCGTTCATTCATATAGCTCCGATTACAAACATCGTCTAACAGTTATCCATCGTAATCTATTGTTACCTAGCTGACCCATATACAGAAGATCTAGCTACAAATAATGGGTCGCAATTCGATACTCAATGGAGATTCTATCATTACCAAAGACATTATAAACTATATACGAGCAATAGACGGGACATCACGAAGATGTGATCCAAAACTTTTTACCAATAGGTAAAAAGTCCCTCAGTCTAGTAGTCGCGTTGCTATGCAACGCTTAGATAGCGCTACTGACGCACGGCATCAACAATTTTGTATGACAATTTTCCCAATGCCCGCTCTATAGGTTCTTTTAAATCTCTTTGATCATTACTTTACTTACTGCCTTGGTTGTAGCAACTGTGACAATATTTGTGAAAATGATATACTCGTAAGTAATGAATGATGAAGATTTATGTATAAGCACGATGTTCTACTGTAAGGCAAAGAAAGTCTTTGTCATGGTGAGGACACCAGCGTGTTCTTTCTTACAGTGTTGGAAAATCATGAAAAATCCTGGGAGTCCTAGAATTAGCGAAAGGGACTATCATGTAGATTTGACTATCATTGATTTGATTTGTTAAAATAGTGACCGTGACCAAAACAAGCATATCCTTGAATCAGAATTTCGAAGACATACGATGTCTCTCTCCCTCTCTTATTATTATTATTATGGGTCCTCTCCTGGTCCCACGAGTTTATTTTTTTCGGAATATTTAAATATTATTGTCCTATTTGCGGTGTTTTTTTTTTTAAATATAAATAAATAGATTAAAAGTCTCATGACCTTATGACAGTCTGATTTTCAATGTTATAACTTATAATAATTTATGAATCTTATTATCCTTGTAAGCTTCATTATGTTAATTAGGTAATCACAATTAAGCGCAGGATTCATTCTGTTATACGACCCGGTCGCGAACTTGTTAATGACCTAGAGGTCATAAAGTTGTTAGAAGATAGGAATATTTATCAGTTTTTTCAATATTTTGGTATTTTATTTTAAACTAGCTTCTGCCAGCGACTTCGTACGCGGATCCTGTTGCTTATGGCAGCGACAATGGGGTCGTCAAAATCAAAGATCTGAAACATCTGATGTCGAATTCTTAGAGCCTGGGGACGGGAAAACAACGGGACGCGCATGACGATTACAGACGTTCCAGATCTTTCATTTTTGTAAGTCAACAGGAAATGCCCATCAGACTAAACAACTCTTGCTAAGACGTCATTCCTATATATGTTATAGTGTAGCTGGGCTCTTGGAGTTCCACATCAGGTGTTCCAGATCTTCAGTTTTTATACGACAACAGGGAGTGCTCATCAGGCTGAACAACTCTTGCTAAGACGTCATTACTGTATATGTAATAGTGTAGCTGGGCTCTTGGAGTTCCAAATCAGGTGTTCCATATCTTCAAATTAATTTTCTTAGCAGAAAATGCTCATCACGCGGAACAATTTTTGCCATGGCGCTATTTTTGTATCTCTTATAGTTTAACTGATCTATTGGAGTTCTGCATAAGGTGTTCAAGTTTCCAAGATAAAATATAGCCTATATGTTGCCTAGACTTAGTAGCTATACAAAAAAAAAAATCCAATCAAATCCGTCCAGTAGTTCCGAAGATTAGCGTGTATGGAGTAACTTCTCCCGTTTTCGTAACATTTCCCTTCACTGCTCTGCTCCTATTGATTGTAGCGTGATGAAAAGTATACTATAACCAGCGCAGGAGTATGAAAAATAATTGTACCAAGTTTCGTCAAAATCCGTCGAGTAGTTTTTGTTTCTATAACGGTTATACAGACAGACAGACAGACAGACAGACAGACAGACCGACAGACAGACAGACAATAATTTTATTAATTGCATTTTTGGCATCAGTATCGATCCCTAATCACCCCCTGATAGTTATTTTGGAAATATATTTCATGTACAGAATTGACCTCTCTACAGATTTATTATAAGTATAGATTATAACGATTTATAGTTTACAACTTATACATTTAATGTACTAGATTATCATATTTTAATTAACATAATGTATTGTAGAAGATGTTTTAAACTACGAAGTTTGTTTCCGACACGCACTTGGCTAGTTTTTCTTTTTTCATTTACCATGAAGGTCGAGTATGCTTACATCAAAAGAGAATATAGGTACTCAAAGCTATTTAAATCACGTAAAATGAACGTATTATCGTTCAAAACTGGCGAATTCTTCTGTTGATAACATTTTCTCCACCCTTTAATCCTTGGGATTCGAGGACATGCATATTATAACGTAATACCGGGGTTGAATCCTTGACAGATATAATAATATAATATAATAATATTCCACAACTATCACACAACGCCACCTAGTCCCAAGCTAAGCAGAGCTTGTGTTATGGATACTAGACAACTGACAAACATACTTATATATTTCTAAATACATACATATTATAGATAAATTACAGCCAGACACAGAACAAATGATCGTGCTCATCACACAAACATTTGTCCTGGGTGGGAATCGAACCCACGACCTCCGGCATAGCAGTCAGGGTCACTAACCACTAGACCAACAGGCCAGTCAAACAGATGAACGAATGTCCTTACTTACCAATAGAGAATTAGTGCCAAATCATTGCATGCCATATAGACTGGAGTTCTCTGTGTGTTTTCAAATGTGCACGTACATAGATACATAATTTGTTTGTACCGCAATTGGATATGTCGCAGATGGATTGTATTTAGTCCGAATCCTAAAACAGCTGAGCCAACTTTTGGCCACCACTTTTCGGCTTGGTTAGATTCCTAAAACCAAAAATAATATTTTATACATCTGGACATCATCATCGGACCAAACACAATAACGGCCGAATAATAATTAAAAAATTGTAAATTACCATTTATTAGAAAATTCTAACAGCCAAAATCTCTAGAAATAGGAGCCCCGCGAAGCAGAGCTCCACCTATATAAACAGTTCATTTTTTTTTGCGGATTATACCTTCTGATATTTCCGCAATGAGGCTAAACGAGAGCCGTCCTATTTTAAAACGTCTCGCAATAACGATCTGGCTAATCGTTGCCACATGGCAATACAAAACGGCAATAAAAGACATTTGCGGAAACGGCTACTAACCGTAATGTAATACGGTGATTAATCCGCCTGTGAGTGACAAATATACACGCTGTTTTTTTGCATTTTCGTCAAACTTCAGGTGGTTGTCACAAAAGTCATAAATAATCAATTGAAAGTATAGTACCGGGCAAAACTAATAAGGGCTGCTTTTTTTTGTTGTTGAAATTTTACAGTATTTCAGAATTAAACTTAATTAATTTTCAATACAAATGAAAGAAAATCACCCGACTACGCAGTACGCGCGTACGCACACAGCGATGAGCAGCTGGTGTGCGTGAATTGAATCTACTACTCTTGAAGAAACTAGTTCACACTTACGGATTTCAGTAAAATGGAAAAATAAAATAAAAAAATACCTAGGTACCTATTTTATTGTTGATTTGGGTCGAGAATCATGAGTATAATCACGTCCTTGAATTTGACTAGGTTGCAGATCAGCACATTGTATACAGAATAGGGAAGGTTTAAATCAGTTATACTTATAAGTATTAAGGGGTACCGTATTACCCTGAAATTGGATTGTGGGGTTAAAATAGGCAGTCGATCCATGTAAAATATTATTAGGTCTGCTAATATTTTTCATGGATCAATAGGGAAAGTGCTACGCAGATGATGATTGGCCTGTAGTTATTGTGTGGCAATTTAGGGTCAGAGAGATTAATGTTTGTTATCATTGGTGGCTAAGTCAGAAAGTATCCCCGTGTGGGCCCTGAGCATTCGGACGCGGCCGGCAAAGCTGGTCGCATGCCAGAGGGTCATGGCAATCCGAATGATCCGAGGATACCGCACGATCGCCGGCGAATCGGCCAACCTGCTTGCCGGATCACTGCCCTGGGATCTGGAGGCGACTGCCCTCCTGCGCGTCTATGAGTGGCGCGTGGAGGCGCAGCGTCGGGGTGTATCCCCGCTGCCTCGAGAAGTCGAGGCGCGGCGGGAAGAGCTCCGGCGCGATCTCAGGGCAGTTTGGAGAGAACGACTGTCGCAACCGAGGTACGGGCTAGCCGCAATCGCGGCTGTAAGACCCCTCTTTGAGGAGTGGCTGGATAGGTCCCACGGCGTCCTCACCTACCGCATGACACAGGTCCTCACCGGACATGGCAGCTTCGGGAGGTACCTGTGCATGATAAAAAAGGAGGAAACGCCCGGGTGTCACCACTGCGAGGATCGCCCGGAGGACACGGTGGAGCATACGGTGCAGGACTGCCCAGCTTGGGCGGAGCACCGCCGTGTCCTCACTGCGGCGATAGGCGGAGACCTCTCGCGCCCGGCATTGGTTACGGCCATGCTGCGGGGCGAGACGGAGTGGGAGGCCGTCGCCTCCTTCTGCGAAGCAGTCATGCTCGTGAAGGAGGAGGCGGGCCGCTTGAGGGAGAGGATACCGTCCTCCCTCCGCCCGAGACGCAGTGGTAGACGCCCACGGCGACGGATGTCGCGGGACGATCTCCGGCCACCGTAGGCGCGGGCATGCGGGCGGCGAGTAAAGGGCAACTCGCTGCCCGACCATGGACCATGCCCGGGTCGACGGCGCGTTGTGTCCCACGCGCGCCTCAAGGAGCGTCAGCATAGTGACGGGGACCCCCTATAGAGGGCCACAGCCCTGCCGGGGTTGCGGGACATACGTATACCGCGACTCCGGCACACAAAGGGCTACCGAAGGACACCGTGGATTTTAGTCAGTACAAGTCTGACAGTCCCTCCCGCCCTGCCCGGGGTGGGAGGACTCATTTGATGATTTTGCCACGTAAAAAAAAAAAAAAAAAAAAAAAAAAAAAAAAGTCAGAAAGTATGCAGGTGTTGGAGAATCACCCTGATGGAGCACCTTAATAGAGGAAAGTAAAAAAGAGGACAAATAGTAGAGGACTTTTGAATGTTCCGACCGTCATTTGAAAATTGATGATTTAAGTTGGTATCCTGGTGACTATCGCAATACAAATCCACACAAGCACTCGTCAACGGATACTAAAGTCATATGGTCTCGGAGACTTGCGTCGCCTTGTGTACGAAGGAGCTAAAAATCTTAAGGGGATTGGTCAGTAAAAATACGGTTTTTATTTTTTACTTTTCTTCGTACATATCTGGACTACAGATCTTACAACTTGGAATATAGTTATTGACTATATGATCTAAATTCTCACAAAGTTGAAAACACGATTCAATTAAATTTTCTCGATACAAAAAAAATGCAAAGTTCGGTCTATGTTTTTTATTTTTTGGACTTTATGGAATAACTACTATGAGTTATTGAAAGGATGTTGTTTTAAATTGTAGAAAATACTAGTATCTAAATTCTGTAAAGACATTTTGTCAATTAATAACAATTTTAATTCATAAAAAGACGTCAATAAGTTTGGGTACATATACGCCGTTTTATTCTGAGCACACATTCACTATCGTCCTCTCATCTTTTGCCTTTTAAAAGTAGTGTCATCACTTTCGTTCCTTGACGAATCGGTCAGCCAGCGTGGCTCTTACAGGCTAGACCTGCGACACTTTTTTTCAGATCGCGGCTGTCAGATTTTCGTAATAATAAAATTGGAAATGGATAAAAAGATCGAGAAAATAAAAACGAATAATACGTAGGCTTATAGATTATTCAAAACTATGTTTCGCTGTGTTCAATGGGACGTGATTAAACGGACATGACTGTAAATAAGTCACGCAAATTTTGTATTTTAAATAACACATTATTTTCATTAATAAATCAAGAATAAAATAAACCAAACTTACTGAAAATCATCGCATGAAATTCTTGACGACCCCAAGAAACAAGAGAGAAAACAAGGGAAATGTTAGAATACGTATAATTCTATACATTACGAATTGTTCCTATCAATATAATAAATTACTCACAGTGATATTATATGAATGCTATCGTGTTATCGTAGGTACTATTGTTGTCGGATGGTTCCTCTGTGTCCATCCTCCTCTCATCTAATCTTTATGCATCTAAATACCATTTCACATGAACTAATGATAAATGCACTGATTTGCAGTCAACAGTTTGAGATAATTTATGTAACTGAAAACAACTTCTAATCGTATCAAACTGCGATATAGGATAAGAAGCACTTCACTTTTATTATTATTTATTTAGTTTCGTCACAGATTTATAACAATTTCGAAGAAACAGGATTAAAATAAATTAAATGAAAACTGCTGTTGTCATTTTGAATACTTCAAAATTACTTGTCAACTACAAATAAGGCATAGCACCCACCACCCTGTTAAATATCGCCTATAGTATAATGCTGCGACTACGATGAAAAATCGGTGGTCATTGTTGTCTTACCGCGTGTTCGGTACAAGTTGCTTCTCGCTCTATTTATTGCTTTGGAATCAAAAAAGATCAGTACTGGGCTCATGCTTTTGGAGTCGATAGATAATATCTCTAAGGGTTTCATTTATCAGAAAAGTGATATTACAACCTTGTCCCAAAAAAAAAATACTGTGGATAAGATATTATAAAATGAAGATTTAATTATAAAGAGGTCACTGACATTATATTATTGTACTATACCTGTACCTCATATGAGTAAAAAACTACTAAATCCACGCCGCGGCTCGACTAATGTCCATTTTACGCGGCGCTAGTCTCTCATTACATCAAAATGCATCAAAAAATAGTACCAACACCAGATGGTGGAGGACAGGGTGTCAAGCACCCTTAGCTTTCCACTTTCGAACATATAAAGATATCACGCAACCAGCTTTGTGAACGCACGTTAATAAAAGGAGCGTGTGTTAGGGGCTTTTTTTAGCGTGGTAAAATAATCAAATGAGTCCTCCTACCCAGGACAGGGCGGGAGGGACTTTTTTTTTTTTTGGTACAAACCCACCACGCTATTCCCAAACCACTGCAACTCCTGAAAGCCAGAATCAACAGTGGCAACCACAAGAAAAGCGCCGAGACAATGAAGCTCGACGTGTCCCGGAGAATGAATTTACCTGTCTTGGATCCTGCACGAAATTAATCAGAAAAGAATAGTGGAGGAGTAGGAAAAATATGTTTCCACTTCCCTCCATGCAAGCAGGAGACAGAACAAAACAAGGCCAATAGGCACAAAGGGACATTACAACTGGGAGAAGCCCAGTTGCCTAGCACCACGGGTAAAAATGACTACTAATATTAATGGGTCCTAAATTGTGAGCTGCTATATTTGATTCCAATAATAGGTATGGCAAAAATTCTTGAACGCACGGAAGTTTGTTCGAGTTTCGACAAGGTCCGTATAATAAATGACTCCAGATGTAGTCTGAACAGCATCCAACATAATATTGCGTTCGTTTTGCCAAAGAATACACTCCCAAAGAATATGATGTGCTGATTGTTCATATTCACAGTCAGGTGTCGAACATTGACAAAAAGGCGAGGGAACAAGCTTGAAGGAAAACAATTTACTTTTAAAGTTACCATGTCCGGTGAAAAATTGGGCAACACAGTGATCCACCTCCAGCCACGTCCTAGCCAGCCGCGATCGGATGGAAAGAACTGGTAGAGGTGCCGTCCCTTGATAGAATTATCCCACCTATTTTGCCATGGGCGGGCGGGAAGGACTGTCAGACTCGGAATACTTACTAAAATCTACGATGTATTTCAATAGCCCTTTACGTTCTGGGGTCACGGTATTCGTTAGTCCGCGACCCAGGTAGACTCTCTAAGGGGGAGCCCCGTTATTGTGCTGTCACTCTTTCAGGCGCGCGTGGAACACAACGCACATTCCCATGCCCGTGCGCGCGTGTGTTTGGGGCTTAACGATAATTGGGTATTGTCACTTTCGTAAGGTATGCCAATTATCATAAATTTTCTACCAAATAGTAGTTTTTTTCGTAATCTCGGGACGTCAAAATCTGTGTCAAAATGTTATAAAATAAATTTAAGACTGTGAATGATAAAAATATTTACAAAATATTTATCCACATCAATAAGTATTTCTATCATTTTGTTTTGGTAAATGTTTCGACATCCTTATATTAAAATATTTCTACTAGAGTAATACATGTATTTTGCGTAAAGGGAACACTTTATGAAATGTTGAAGTTGACGAAATGAAATACATAAAACTTTGGATTGCAATCATTTCGTGATAGTGGCGCCTGCTGGTGGCGGTGCGTGGCAACTTTCCCGACTCATCAAACGATGCTTTCGCTTTGACACACGGCCTTAACTAATATTACAAATGTGAAAATGACTTTATTGTCACGCCTGAACTGTGGGACTTATTTTTATGAAGTTGGTAGAGGAAGAAATGGGATCTTTCAGGGGAGAGGACGAACCTGCTGACAAAGGGACTATTAGCTGAGGGGGTATTTGACCTTCTTGAGGCCATACGGTCGCAAGGTCAAGCTAAATTAAAAATCACAGACATTTATTGGAAGAGTATTGTTGATCAGTCTGTGCACATAAATACTTAAATCGATTAAACGTAGACATTCTTTGGGGATTAAAGTACCCCTTAAGAAGTTCATTGAACCATTACTGTTTAATTATCATGAAATTCTACGTTGGAATCGATAATGGTTTTAAAATGGGGACGCTTTTACGGTTCAGAAGATTGATTTAAAGACGTTTCTGATTTCTGTTATTAATTGGATTAAAGCTGGTCGAATGAGCCAACTGGTGATCTAGTCAAATGAATGGTTTTAAAAAAATACTAGTTACTTGTCGATGCTAGTATAATTGATCGCCACTGCTCTCAAAACAGTGTAGGATCCATCCAGAGGAAGCTGTTATATTCTAGAACAAAGAAGAACAATCGGCTACTACAGCTCACTCCCTTTCTATGAGGAATAGGCTGTGAACCTACTGTGGAAACGATATACCTAAACTGTTTAAATTGTGTTAGGGCTCATGTACACGATGCCGCCACCGCTCCGCCAAAGCGCCGCTTAGCTGTGTATACCTTCGCGACTGCGTAGCCACCGCGCCGACACCGCGCTGCCGCCAAATAAAAAAACGCGAACTTATTACATCAACGCGGCGCGGTGGCGTGGCAGAGCGGTGGCAGCGCGGTGGCGGCGTCGTGTACATGAGCACTTAGGATTAACGAATAAGTAGCAATAGATTTTTTTTAATTTATGTTAGGCTCGCTTTTGAACACTACCTCGCCTGATGGCAAGCAAGCAAGCGATGTGATCGACGGTGAGACACGTTTGCTCAGAAATATCCTATTCACTGTTTTTCAAAGTTCATTCTTCGCTTTTGAATGGGTAAACAGATTCAATTCAAGTTCCATTATGACGTTCAAGATTGTATTTCACCTTAGTGGTAACTATTTGAGTCGTTTGGGGTTGAAACTATAGGGCTGAGTGCCCATAGCCTCTACAGAGACATTTCTAAAAGACTTGTTGAGACACGTTAATTGCCCAGAAATATCCTATTCACTGTTTTTCAAAGTTCATTCTTCGCTTTTGAATGGGTAAACCGATTCAATTCAAGTTCCATATATGACGTTCAAGATTGTATTTCACCTTAGTGGTAACTATTTGAGTCGTTTGGGGTTGAAACTATGGGGCTGAGTGCCCATAGCCTCTACAGAGACATTTCTAAAAGACTTGAGGACGCGTCCCGTTACTCAAGAGCTGGCTTTTACCTTGGTCAGACGCTAAAATTTAGCCGTTGCCTCTTTGAATGGCAATATTTAATATTGCCATTCAAAGAGGCAACGCCGCCAGTTCTTTGGGCACATAACCAGCTGAGGTGAGGATGAATTTTACGATGTTATAATTATTATAGTTTAGTTTAGCTTTATATTTTAATATTTTACATTTCTATTGTTAATTTTGTTTTAAGTGATGATATGAGTTTGAGATGGTGGGCGCTCCTTGTGGTGCTCCACACCGCTGTCAATGTGGTGAAGTAGTCGACTGCCTCGGGCACCATGGCCTTTCCTGCAGCAGGAGTGCAGGTCGGTTAGCACGACACGCTAGCTTAAATGACATAATCCGTCGTGCTCTTGTCACCGCCGGGGTGCCAACCGTCTTAGAACCCAGTGGCTTGGCACGCGACGATGGGAAGAGACCAGATGGTATGACCATAATGCCATGGAAGCTGGGTAGGCCTTTGGTGTGGGATGCAACATGTGTCGACACCCTTGCGCCATCCCATCTTCCTAGTACAGCGTGTTGTGCTGGCGCTGCTGCTGCAGGTGCTGAAAACTCCAAGCGGCGCAAATACATTGGCTTAGCTAGTAGCTATGTGTTTGAGCCGTTTGGGGTTGAAACTCTGGGGCCATGGGGTCCGAGTGCCCACAACGTTTTTAAGGAAATCGCCAGGCGTTTAGTCGACTCTTCAGGTGACCAGAGGGCTGGCCTATTCCTAGGCCAACGAATCAGCATTGCCATACAACGTGGCAATGCTGCCAGCGTTCTGGGCACTGTTCCCGTTGACAGCGATGTGGACGTATTCTTTGACGCCCTTTGAATGTTTTTTTTTCTTTTTTTTTTTTTCTTTTTTTTTTTCTTTTATCTATTTTTCTTTTTGTACATAGGTATTACCAGTAAATTTTTATTTATAGTTTGTACATAATCTGTCTAATAATTTAGAAGTTTTTAAATAAAGTTTGAGATTGTATTTCAATGATTTAGTCGAAATCATTTTACCTGCTAATAATTTGATTTAAATATTTTTTTGAAACTGTTTCAATGAGTTTTCTCGTAGTTTTCCTCGCTTGTAACTGTCTGGGGTTACGGGAATGTCAAGCAGGTAACTTGAACCTGGAACGTAAAGGGCTATTGAAGAAACACCATGGATTTTAGTAGTCTGTTCCGCTCCACCCAGCGGAGATCATTAATTGATGATTTTCCTACAAAACAAAAGCTTTTAACTTTCTACCAAAAAGATTTCATTAAACAAGACGTAACTTGGTTCACCTTTCGCCGCCCTTTCACGTCAATCTTGACCTGCACTAACAAGAAAGATGTTGGGAACAAAACAAACACTATCCCCGTATAATGTCGTCATATTACAGGTCTTTCCACAAGAATGGCGCCTTTATAACCTTGTCCATTGAATAGAAAACTTCTAGATAGTTTTATAAATAAACAACAGACTAAGTTGTTTGTTGTTTTACAAATAACCCTGTATATTATGTATTTACTAGTGATGTTGCAAATATTCGCATTCGCATTCGCAAATATTCGCATGTTTTTTTATATTCGCATTCGCATTCGCATCCGCATAAATTGATGGGAATGTTTGCGAATATTTCTGGATACGATTTTTTTATTTGCTAATTTGAATATGGAAACTATATGTAACGGAATAGTCTTGATGTAATCAACTAAATTGAAATAGTTCTGTTAGTGCAATTGTATTAAAATAACTGAATCGCAACAAAAATGACAAAATTCCACCCAGTTATATTAAAAAATCTACCACATAGTTTTGCATAATGAGAAACAATTTTATCTTGTTTCTCATTATGCAAAATTATGTGGACAAAAAAAAATATTCAATAGTACATTATGCAACTAGTGAATAAAGAGCGGATTTAAAGCGAGGGCCATATTTATGAATCAAGAGCAAGCGAAGGATTTTAATGACTGAATCACGACCGTAGGGAGTGATTCATGATGATTTAAATCCTGAGCGACGCGAGTGATTCAGGCCCTCGATTCAAATCCGTTTTATTCACGAGTTGCATACGATACTTTATACCATGACCACGAGAAAAATAATAATTAAGCGATAATAGATATTTAACGAAGAAAAAAAAGACAAACGTGCGTTTACAAACATCTAAATTCACATACATACACACAGATCCGAAACAAATAAATAATTGTAGATCATACGAATATTTGCTCCGTGCGGGAATCGAACCCACTGCACGCGACGAAGTAGTCCAATCGCTCGGTCCCTGCGCCAACAAATTGACATTAAAATCGGAACAATGATTTAAATTAAGACTAAGATTTTCCTAACAACACGAGGGCTGACGGGGGTCGACCGCATCAATGTATTCTAAATTCAAACACCAAAACAGTGAGTAAAAGAGCTTTTTACTCACTGTTTTCAGTGAGAAAAAGTAACTTTTTAAAGTGGGAATGGTATAATAGTTATTTGTTATACAAGAGTGCAAAGTTGCTTTTTAACCGCGTGCTCAATTTTGATGACCGAGCAAGCGAATGATTCTAAAATTGAATCACGAGTGCAACGAGTGATTCAAAAATTAGAATCATGAGGCGTAAGGATGGAATCAAAAGAGCACAAGGTGAAAAATCTTTGCACTCGAGTGCAACACGTAACTTTTCATCCCACCTCAGCGAGGAAATGACTAAACGCAAAAAAAAAGATGTACATTGTACGACATTATAGGTAACTACTACATCATTATAGGTAAGTATTACAGAATAATTTTTAAATTAAAACAAATATAGTTATAGTTTATGTAGTAGTTTTCAAGTTTCTTATTTTATCTTGGTTTGTCTTAACAACATGACGTGAAAAGAAAACCGCACAAAGCAAATAAAAAAAAAAGGTTAAAAAAGTTCTGAGTCAAGAAGGTTCCGAGTCTGAGATTGTAACAAAATAATAGTAGATACGCACCAAAGGATTCTGGTTTTGAATTTAAGCTAGCCCAAGGCAACGCAGCATTACTCCCGAGGTCCGTACTCTGCTTTTCACACCTAATGCGGGGCACCTAATTCTATTTTTGAAATTTGATGTGGTACGACAACCTTTGAACGTCAAGTTGGCACCACACGAAGCGATCAGCTGTTGGGGTCAGCAGCCGCCATTACAGGGCTGCGTTTAAATCCTTTATCCAGTTTAAATTTATACTGACTAAATGTCAAACAGACCGTTTAAGACCACCGAGAGGTGAAAAATTATACCAATTAAAATTTAATCTGCCCCGTTTACGGTCGTCCACTGGTCTATGTTTTTACTGAAAGGAATAATTTTTTGCGACCTTTTTACCACGCAAAATTTTATCCTGCTGTCAGATTGACATTAAGTTTTGTTGTTTTGCTCGATTCGCGCCGTAAAAACGAATATTATTTTTATTTTAGAGAGTAAATATTATTTGTGGATTATGGATTTATATTAAACCGGCAAATTGATTATTTGTTCAATAAACTGAGCTGTCAATTGAATTTGACAACTAACATTGACAGAAACTTATGACTCCGTTCAGCAAACCCTCGCTAGTTTAATTTTTTTCCGGCGAAATATCGCCGAAAGATTTAAACGCACCCCTGGTACAATTCTTTAGTGCACGTGCATGTTCTAAATTCGATTTACTTTATCCACTAGAGGATAAAAACGGTTTTTACGCTCAGATATCGAAGCGAAAAAATAGCCTTTCCGAGATGGGGGGATGAAATAGTTATTTGTTATGCAAGGCTGCAAAGTTAATTTTTGGCGCGAGTACTTGAATTGAAAACTGAGCGAGCGAAGGATTCTAAGATTGAACCGCGAGAGAAACGAGCGGTTCAAATATAGAATCCTGAGCGATGCGAAGTTTTCAAAGGTACGAGACGCAGAAAAACTTTGCTGCCGAGTGCAACACACAACTTTTCACCTCACACAGCGAGGAAATGAAGTGGGGGCATTGACCTATACAGGGGGCGGCTCGCCTGGCAGTGTAGAAAACAATTGAATACAAGACGTGTTCGAATTTTAAACAACACTTTGTGCTCTAGAGCACAAAATGGAGTTTTGCGCTCAGATTTTGAATGAGAAATAGAATCTTTTCGAGCGGGTGAGGTGAAAAATTATTTTTTTAAGTTCTTTGTCCATGCCTGTTCCGGTGAAAGGTATAAAAAAACCAGCTCCATGAATAAAGTTACATTCATTTAACTATATCGACTTGGCCAATGTTCGATGTTCGGTTAAATTATGTCTGACATGAAATGTCAAACCCATCTATCATTTTGCGTGCATTTTATTTAAGGTCAAACAAGTCAACATTTTTTCCATAGAAACTTCGTTGGGGTTTTCCTCCACTATTTGACAAGGTACATCCAAAATTAAACATGGTATCGTTTTGTCTCATTATTAATTTTGTCTGTACGGAAGCAGAATTGTAAAATATGAAGCTATTATAAAGTTACGAGCTTCTAAAGATTCGTTTTTTTTGTTAATTTTAACACAACTTTAGGTGTAAATTAGAAGCTAAAGTAGCATCAAATTTCCAAAACGAAGTCCGTACCGACACAGCAAATTTATCGATGAATTTAATAAATTTTATTTGAAATTAATTGGTGCAGTGGAATTTTCATAAAACCCCTTCTTCCAAAGGCTTTTTCGTATTTTTTTACGCGCGCCTTTTACTCTGAATGATCGTGCATCTCACTGAATAATGTTTTCCCCTGTTTTCTCCACGGGGGGATGACGCTCGCGCACACATGTACAATATGGCTCGATTTCCGGTGAAATATCATGGTTTTTGACCATGCCTGCCAGTGAGTTCGAGCTCGCGACTAGCGCCGCCTTAAAAGTCAATATTCGCATTCGCATTCGCGAATATTGAAATTGAATATTCGCATCCGCATTCGCATTCGCGAATGTCAAAAATCAGACATTCGCAACATCACTAGTATGTACAGGAGTTTCGTAAAAAATTAAGTATAAGCACTTTCAGGTGGCCTACCACGAGCTCTTAACGCGATCCAGTTTACGCTCAGGGAACGAGATGGCGCTAGACGACTTGTATAGCTCTTCTGGATTGCGTTAAGAGCTCGTGGTAAGGCCTCTGGTGGCTTACCATGACGTCTTAAAGCGTGAGTCTTTAGGTTGTAGGAAAGAGACAGAGCTATACAAGTCGTCTAGCTCCATCTCGTTCCGTGAGCGTAACCACTCACGCTTTATTGTAGGCCACCTGGCCATGAAATGTTGAAAATGTTTTAAGGTTCAAAAAAGTGATACGGGGAATTATTTTTAAACATTATTGTTTTTAATGTTTTTTCTTTTAATGCTTTTTTTTTTCACCAAAGAATGTAGAGCTTAAGATAAAATAATCTGATGGAAAAACTAACTTTCTTTTACTTTTTCATTTTTTTGCTTTCTTTCATCTCTTTTGAAAGGCGTTGAAGTTTATTATAATCATTCACATATAGAACTTAGAGAACCTATATTATTTTGTATGCTATTGAGTTCACAAGTCTGATGTATTTTTTCTTGTTTTGTGTGGTGTGCGTGGTTACCACGTTATTATTATGATTTTGTTTTTATTTCTGTTGTTGTAGTTTTAACTGTCAGGCCAAAATCATATCGATTTTTACATAAGAATAAGTTACATTTCTTTTGTTTTTATGCCGACTGGAGCAGTAAAACTTCTATTGTTACTTTTTAAAGTCTGGTAAAGGTGTTTTTCAACATGACAAAGCAATTTTAGCAGAGATGACTAATTTCCAATCATCTCAATATCCAGTAAAATGTGTGGCCTGCATATCTTAAAAATCTTTCTCTATTCACAGACAAAATCCCGTCGAACATAGCGTCCGAGCTATCATCAAGGAACAACTTCGAAATAGACCACGATTTTGTATATGTTTAGTCAATAACAACAATTATTCTAAACCTAACATTTTCAGTACATTTAAACAAGATACATTTTCCGAAGCAAACAACATTGAGCAAAACAAATAAAATTGTTGTGTTTACATGCAGTAGGCACCTTTTTGTACTAATAACCTTTAAAATGTCGAATGTATGTTTCATCACAAGCTTTGATGTTGTAAATTCTGTTTGTTGTTCCAATAATTGAATTGTAAAAAGCCTTTGTATACAAGTTGAATGGTGAATTTAATTCCAGTCGTGTGAATTGTTTTAAGTAACAGTAATGCAATAAAGTTAATACTTAAAAGTTTCGTGTTTGTTTGTGTTTTCTAAATATTCGTCCAGTACCTACTTGCAATTTGTCACGCGCGCCTCAAAGAGCGTCAGCAAGATGACGGGGCCCAGGGTCACGGGACTTATATCATTATATCATTACCGTGACCCTAGAACTTAAAGGGCTGATGATGGACACCGTGGATTTTAGTCAGTACAAGTGGGTGGGAGGACTCATTTGATGATTTTACCACGCTAAAAAAAAGTACTTGCAATTTGTAGACCTAAATAAAGAAATCTTTAGAATATTAGCTGTTCTTTTAGGCCCTTCGTACATTCGGAAACTCAAGTTTCCGATACCTTACGACTTCAGTATCCAGGCGACCCTCGCAATAGAAATGCATATACGTTCGTACACACGCACGCGACGCGCGACGCCAATCGCGCGCTACCTATCTGCTGACATCGCGGCGACTTGAGTTTCCGCGACTTTCAAGATGGCGGAACAATTTATTTACCATTTTTAATTTTATTCACAGAATAAAGGGTTCCGTAGCATATTCTTGAATCATTTTTGGAAAGTAATTATTTTAAAACGATAGAAAAATATTTACAATCCTCTATCAAATCATAATTTTGTATGCAGTTTTATTAAAAAGTTGGGAGAGATAGTTTTTTTTCTATTTTATTGAATAAAAATTTTAAATTATGTTATAGTATTTGGATTTGGATTAATGTTAGGTTCCCAGGAAATTAACTGTGAAGGACGGACTGTCACACGACTGATCTTATAAAGATTCCGTTTTTTTTTGAACCTTCGGAACCCTAAAAAATATACTTTGATCGTCACAGTCATGTGTCAGCCATTTTATAAATTCATATTCTTGACCACCCATCATGACCTTTTGACGCGGCGCTAGTGTCTATGTCGTTACATCAAATTGCATTATAAAAATTTAGTACCTCGAATTTTCCGCAGGTCATGAGTAGTGGCGAAACTCTAGTATCGGAAACTTGCGTCGCCTCGTGTACGAACCTTCGTACACGAGGCGACGCAAGTTTCCGATACCTTACGATTTTGGTTTCCAGGCGACTATCGCAATACAAATCCATAGAGGCTCGTACACAGGTCGCGTCGCCGACATGCGTCGCCGACTCTAGTCGCTCGCTACTCATCTATCAAGATCGCCGATACCCAAGTCTTCGCGATTTTTAACCGACGAAAAATTTGTATCTACTATTTTAAAATTTATTATTAAAGTATCTGAGGTAGAAAAATATCCTTGTTTGTATCATTACAATTAATAATAATAATATTCCACAACTATCACACAACGCCATCTCGTCCCAAGCTAAGCAGAGCTTGTGTTATGGGTACTAAACAACTGATAAACATACTTATATATTTCTAAATACATAAATATAATATATATATTACACCCAGACACAGAACAAAATGATCGTGATCATCAAACAAACATTTGTCCTGGGTGGGAATCGAACCCACGTCCTCCGGCATAGCAGTCAGGGTCACTAACGACTAGACCAACAGGCTTGTCAAATTCAAAAGAATATTCTAATAGATAATTAGCATGGAATAAGCTTTTTTTTTTAAGTGGTAAAATCATCATAATATTAAATGAGTCCTCCCACCCCGGGCAGGGCGGGAGGGACTGTCAGACTCGTACTAACTAAAATCCACGGTGTCCTTCAATAGAACCTAACAAAACGATAGCGCGATCTAACTCGACGACAGTGCCATCTATCGAGCATGGTGTCAAACTTTTTGCACTTTTATAAATTATTATGGTTTCGTTACAAACATTACTACTATAACCTAGCTTCGTCATGTACTTGCACATACGACAAAAATAAAGTAATTAAGAAAACGCAAACATTAAAAAAAACCTATTCAAATCTGGAAACCACGGTCATCATCATAGCAGTAAGGGCGTCAGCGTTCCGGTGCAAATAAAAGAAAACTATAAAAAAAAAAACCTGTGAAAAATTGAATAAACCTCTAAAAAACAACTGAAACACGAAAAAAGAAAAATTCTATGTTTACCTGGGGATTGAACCCATGGTCACCACCTTGAAAGTCAAAGCTTGAACAAATCGAGCTACCTTGTAGCCGGTTGGCGCGGCGAAATTATGAACCATATTCTTTCTAGATTGATTTTTTTCCTCTATACGCGCTAATTTTGAATTCCAAAAATTTGAAATAGGAATGCGCTCGTCATTTTTAAAATAGAAGCATTTTAATTTATGTTGAGATGTACATTTTGTGTTTTGTACAATGTATTATTAAGGTTGAATATAGAATGGTGGCCGAATAGACGATTTGAGTCTTACGACTCGAGTCGCCGCTGTGTACGGATCGTGCGCTACTGGAGTCGCGCGACTTGGGTATTCGACTGGAGTATCGGATACCCGAGTCGCCTAATGTACGAAGGGCCTTACAGTTGTTACAACAATTTCGTGATTTTGGTACCGAATGGGTACTCTAACTTCTTCTAAATTGAGGTTTATAATGAACGAGCACGCTACCGCTGCACTGTAGCGAGCTACTTGTAAATTAATGTGAAGTGAAATCCTTGCGAGTTGGATGAAACGAGTTTGCAATGAATGAGGTTTGCATTTTCTACAAACTGGCGTTGTGTACCTACCTCCTTTTCAGTCTCTGAATAAAAAGAAGAAACAAAAGTATTTGACAACCTTTTTGTATTTCAAATAATGTTCTCCTCAAACAGCATTCCACTTTTTCGTAATCATTTTGACAGCATATTTGTAAAAGTGTACCTGGTCTATTAATAATTTTCTTTACTTTAAATTTTGTAAGATATATTGATAAGAAATGGAAGTTGATGAACTGCCCATTGTGAAAGCAGATGAAGTAAATAATAATGAAACGTATTCTGAGACGAACGCTCAAACCATTTCTCCTATTTTGGCACCCACCACTTCAGACATTGCACCTGAAAAGGTGTCGAACCACAAGGAAGGAGTCGCACCATTTACAATAGTAGAATTTTCTACATATACTCCATCTGCGTCCACCAGCAAATCCAAACAAGTTGACGCAAGTGTTAAGAACCAAAACATTCAAGAGTTCATCAGGATCCTGCGTCCGCATCTGCCAAGAAAGGCAAAGACCAGGGCTAACAAAATGCTGCAGAACATTGCTAAGGGGAAAGTGGTCAAGAGTTCGTTTAAACAGGGAATAACAAAAAAGAAACCGAAGAAGCGTCCAGCACTGAAGCATAAGAAACCTCGGCAGTTGATAAAGCGTACGAAATCTCTAGGTATACGAGTACTGCACAGAAATAATCGTAGTTTATGCAGCTCGTCGGATTCCTGTCAGTCCAACACCTCGTGTCCTCAGTGTGGTCATTCACTCGCTCGATGTAGATTTTAATAATGATCTAGGATTTATTATTCTATTTCCTGAGTTGCATAAAGGATTATGCAAACCTTTTGAAGATGAGATTCAACATTGTGTGAAGTTACCGCGTATGTTGTTTGAAGTTGTAATTTCATTTAGTAATGTATTTTTTTGTTTAATAATAACTTATACTATATTTTGAAAATGTGTTACTTAATCGAAGTAAGGACTATATGCAAGAGCATAACAATATATAATAACGACTTCATACATAATTATAATAAAAAGAATCATCTCTAGCCTCTTTCTAGAATGTGGTTCTAGACAAAGCAAGATTACTTATCTTCACATTTGGAGGTCTTAGGCGATTCTCACACTGCCCCGCATGATGCAGCGTAGCGCGTGGATGCGTGTTCTTCCGTTGTTTGTAAGTATCTCCGTTTGTATGGAAAACACGCACAGTCCAACACACAGAAAATGCATCCACGCGCGTTCATGCGGATCACGCGCATACACGCGGAGAAACATGCACCCCCGCGCGTAGGTGCGGGGCGAGACGCAAGGTATGGCACACCGAATCTCGCAGTGCCGCACCCACGCGCGTGAGTGCGCAAAAAACCCGCACGATGATGCAGATCTGCACTCCCGCAGGAACGCGCGTAGGTGCGTCGTCACGCAACATGCAGCATGATGCGGGGCAGTGTGAGAATCGCCTTAGGGCCGAAACTGCGTTAAGCGGATGCCCACGCGGTTCTATACAAAAGGGCGTCCGTCGCGGGGAGGTGCGCCTCGCACCCACGCAACGGGGCCCGCATCCGTGCGACGGACGCCCGCGCGGCTCCCCGCGCGGTGTCACGCGCGGGCCTTTTCAGTCAATAAGGGTTCCTTGTTGACTACGGAACCCTAATAAAAATCTTCAAATTGAACTAGCGACACTGTAAATCGGTCTCCGCGACGGAGACCGTCGCATACCCACGGAGCCCAGCCGCGTGTCCACGCGCATGGACACGCGACGGTTGCCCGTCGCGGTCGCCCGCTTAACGCAGTTTCAGGCCTTAACCATTGTATTTACATACCTTCACACTCGTAGGTCTTAACCATTATATTACATACCTTCATTAACCATTATATTCGCAGGACAATGTGAACATTTTGGCGCTATGTACAGACACCAGCAGGTCAACCTACCCGAATCTGTCAGATTTTACCAGTCAAACATTAACTTTCTACTCTTGTGATAAGATAAGGTTGAAATTCTATTAAAGAAATCTGACAGATTGTGGTAGCTTGATGTGCTGGCGTCTGTACAATAATTCCAGCATCAAAGTAAAATTCTCCGTCAAAACGAGTGCTTAGAAATGTGTTAAGACAAATTTTCTGGTGCAACAAGTTTGTTTAACGTGCTGAAATTCTAGCTGAAATATTCGCTCAGGGATAATTGCGTTTTATTTATGTGCTCAAGGAAAATAATTTGCGTCGTGCTGGGACTTATGAAAAGAGCCGCGCTGTTTTGGGGCAATCTGCTCGAATATAACAAGAAACTTTCTTCAAATATTGACACAAGGGTTTAATGTAACGCGTAGAAAATATTTCACCTACTAGTCCAGTCATTAAAGCCTAAACCCGAAAATAATTAGTAACTTGCTGAAATTTTAAGGGGTTCTTAAGGAAGGTAAAATAAGATACCGGGTGATTTTGCAGCGTTCTGGGGTGTACGGAAAGGGTTGAAAAGGGGTGAAAAGGGGTTTTTTGCTAATAACATTGCCAAAAAAATTAGTAACACGCTGCAAATTTGGAATAAGGTTGTTCTTACGGTTTTGTAACGTGTATTAAATTTGCAGCGTTTTGCAACATACGGAACATTGTTTTTTTTCAAAACAGTGCAATTAGTTAAAAACAGGGGTAAGAAAATTAGTAACACGCTGCAAATTTGGAATTAGGTTGTTTTTACCGTTTTGTAACGTGTATGAAATTTGCAGCGTTTTGCAACATACGGAACATTGTCTATTATTAAAAAAACAATGAAATTATTTAATCACACGGGTGAAAAAAAATTGTAACTCACTGTAAATTTTGTAATTAAGTTGTTTTTACCGTTTCGTAAGGTATATCACATTTGCAGCGTTTTACAACAAATTGAACATTGTTTATTATTAAAAAAAACAGTGCGATATACGTTAAGAAACGGTAAAAACAACTTAATTACAAATTTACAGCGTGTTACAAATTTTTTTCACCCGTGTGATTAAATAATTTCATTGTTTTTTCAATAATAGACAATGTTCCGTATGTTGCAAAACGCTGCAAATTTGATACACGTTACAAACCGGTAAGAACAACCTAATTCCAAATTTGCAGCGTGTTACTAATTTTCTTACCCCTGTTTTTAACTAATTGCACTGTTTTTAAAAAAAAAACAATGTTCCGTATTAGATATGAGCGCCGATGGTCAATCTGTCGGCGGCGGCGCGCCGACTTTTTGAAGTCGGCGGCGGCGGCGTCGGCGGCGCGGCGTGACCTTTATTTAACTTTTTTATTTATTTTTTAATTTTATTTATGAGAAGAAAAATAACAATATTTTACGTATAATTATGATTTATTATAATTTTGACGCGACAAATTTAATTGTCAAGATAAACTAAAAAAAGAGAAAACCAAATTAACATTAAAATAGTGTGTTATTTAGTAAGTTAACAGGAAATTAAGAAACAAGAAACCGCATTAATTACGTTATTATAAAAAAACTCAAGGTGCTTCATCATCAGCCGGAAGACGTCCACTGCTGAACATAGGCCTCCCCCTTAGACCGCCGCGCCGAACGACAATTCGCCACTTGCATCCATCGGTTGCCCGCGACCCTCACGATGTCGTCGGTCCAACTAGTGGGAGGCCTGCCTACGCTGCGACTTCCGGTCCGTAGTCGCCACTCAAGAACTTTTCTTCCCCATCGGTTGTCAGTTCTACGAGCGATGTGGCCTGCCCATTGCCACTTCAACTTGCAAATTTTATGAACCATGTCGGTGACTCTGGTTGGTGAGGAGCTCGTAGCTAAATAAATACAGCCGCACAGGCCGATCTACCGGGTTAAGCTGCGCTTGCCGAGGTTGGTCTGTGGATGGGTGACCATCTGTCATAGCGAGTTTCCTCCGTGCCTCGGAAAGCACGTAAAGCCGTAGGTCCCGGCTGTCATTTGTAGATCTTGACAGTCGTTACTGTTAGTCAGAAGCTCTAAAGTCTGACAACCAGTCTTACCATGGGGTATGATATTGCCCAGTTACTAGGTTGTGGAAGTCCGACAGGCAGTCGCTCCATGTAAAATACTTATATCTAGCTGAATCTGGTTTGACTGGAAGCCAACCACAATATAGTTGGGAAAAGGCTAGGCAGATGATGATGTCAGACTTGTACTGACTAAAATCCACGGTGTCCTTCAATAGCCCTTTATGTTCCGGGGTCACGGTGAGGAAATAAGTCCCGCGACCCCGGCAGGCTTTGGCCCTCTTAGAGGGAACATAACTGCTTCGCAGAAGGAGGCGACCGCTTCCCAGTCCGTCTCGCCCCGCAGTATGGCCTCGACCAAAGCCGGGCGCGAGAGGTCTCCGCCTATCGCCTCCGTGAGGACACGGCGGCACTCTCCAAGCTGGGTAGTCCTGCACCGTATGCTCCACCGTGTCCTCCGGGCGATTCTGGCAGTGGTGACACCCAGGCGTTTCTTCCCTCCTTATCAGACACAGAAACCTCCCGAAACTTCCGTGTCCAGTGAGGACATGCGTCATGCGGTAGGTCAGGACGCCGTGACGCCTATCCAGCCACTCCTCAAAGAGGGGTCTTACCGCCGCGATTGCGGCGTGCCCGGACCTCGGTTGCGACAGTCGTCCCCTCCATACTGCCCTGAGATCGCTCCTCCCAGGGCAGCAATCCGGCAAGGAGGTTGGCCGATTCGCCGGCGATCGTGCGATATCCCCGGATCATGCGGATGAGTTTTTAGGCTGTGAGAAAGAGATGGCGCTAGACGATTTGCATAGCTCTGTCTCTTTCTCACAGCCTAAACTGGATCGCGTTAAGAGCTCGTGGTAATGGCCCAGGTTTCGATTGAATTGAAGGCTTTTTCATGGTCCACAAACGCTAAACATAATGGCCGATTATACTCCTTTGTCTTCTGTATAATCTGGCGGCGCGTGTGTATGTGGTCTATAGTACTAAAACCTTTTCGGAAACCGGCTTGTTCGGGAGGCTGGAAGTCATCAAACCTGCTGTTCGAGAAGGTTCGTAATGACTCTTGAGAACAGCTTGTATACACTGCTCAGAAGTGAGATTGGCCTGTAGTTCTTCAAAAAGGGTGTTTTATAAACGTCTACGTCTAGTGCCGCCATTGTTGTTTGGTCAGCGTGTTAGATTAAACTGAACGCCGCCGCCCGCTCGGGTTCGGCGCGCCGGCGCCTGAGGACGGCGGCGGCGGCGCGGGGGAAATCATGGCGGCGGCGGCGCGCCGGCGCGGCGCTCATATCTATTCCGTATGCTGCAAAACGCTGCAAATTTAATACACGTTACAAAACCGTAAGAACAACCTTATTCCAAATTTGCAGCGTGTTACTAATTTTTTTGGCAATGTTATTAGCAAAAAACACCTTTTCACCCCTTTTCAACCCTTTCCGTACACCCCAGAACGCTGCAAAATCACCCGGTATGTTATTTTACCTTCCTTAAGAACCCCCTAAAATTTCAGCAAGTTACTAATTATTTTCGGGTTTGGGCTTTAATGACTGGACTATACGGCTGTGTGTTAAATTTCATGGAAGTATTTACGCAAATTTATCTAAAACTAACTAATATTACTAGTTGTGTCAATTCAAAAATGATGATAGGGCTGGAAAAATAATTCCCACATTGTGTACAAAGTGTTTTTCTGCAAAAGATTTCTAAATACGTTAAATGCGAATGATTATAACAATTATTACCAATTACAAGCAACGAAAAGACCGCAACAGAATTAATTATTTACCGTAATTTCAATTTAGTCTATCCAACACAATTTGTCCGAAATCAACGACAGTAAGAGCTGGGCAAATAAACGCGACCTGTACATCAAATAATAATAAAAACATCAGCTATTTTCAGCAAAAGATATTGCCTAGATATTGTTCCGATAACAAATGCATTAAACCTACTTGAAACCATACCCATACGGCTTATAATTATGTTGTTATGTTCCCGCCGCACACGGGCTACTGGCCACAACCACAAAACGCCGCCACGAGAAGCTAAAAGAGAAGCTGAAGCGCGCGACAGCCATTTGTGGCCGGTGGTCGATACTTGCGGTCGTTGGCTGCTACATTTTTTAACCAATGCATTACTGAGGTTGAGGAGCTCGTGGCTAAATAATTACAGCCGCACAGGCTGATCTTCCGGGTTAAGCCGCGCTTGCCGAGGTTGGTCTGTGGATGGGTGACCATCTGTCATAGCGAGTTTTCTCCGTGCCTCGGAAAGCACGTAAAGCCATTGGTCCCGGCTGTCATTTGTAGATCTTTGACAGTCGTTACTGTTAGTCAGAAGCTCTAAAGTCTGACAACCAGTCTTACCATGGGGTATCGTATTACCCGGTTACTGGGTTGTGGAGGTCCGATAGGCAGTCGCTCCATGTAAAATACTGATATTCAGCTGCATCCGGTTTGACTGGAAGCCGACCCCAACATAGTTGGGAAAAGGCTAGGCAGATGCTGATGATGATGCATTACTGAGGTAAGAGAGAGGGGTACGGAATCACGCGAGTGGGGTGTGGCGGCGTTTTGTGTCGGCGTTCAGTGGCTGGAACGGCTACAAGAAGCGAGCAACGTCGATTGTAGCGTGTGGCAGCCACCAGTGTCAACCGTGTGCGGCGAGTCAAAATGTATGAAAACTACAAGAAATATGCCGGTGGCGGCGTTTTGTGGTTGTGGCCAGTGGCCCGTGTGTGGGAGCCCTTATAATTGGTGCACAGGTTTTTAAATATTTTTTTTGTTGGGGCAATTGGGATGGGTTCCGGTACTTCCGCTCTGGATGGATCTGAAGAAACTTTTAACCTATCTCGTAGCCCTGGCAGGCATTTGGCCCTGTGAGCACCATGAGATAAACTGACAGGTCCTTGAGACGCACACGGAACATAAAGCGCCGTCGACTCGGACTTGGTTCATATCGGACGGCAAGTTAACAGGTTTAAACACCGACAGGAAATGGGCCATAATCGACCACGTGGGCTCATTGTGGGTTGTAGAAGCTATAAAATGATTGAATGTACCTATATTAGTTAACTTTTTACTGCTGTTATTCCAATTATCGTTATCTTTACAATTTTGTTGTGGTCGCTCGTTCAAAATGAAGTTACCTACGGGTCAATACGTTATCTGTGTGCCCGGGAGGCAATGCAATCAGTGGACAAACAATAAGGATATAGACGAAAATATTATGATATTCTTTAGTTTAGGTCCAGAATACGAAGCATGCGGACGGCGAGTAATCGGTGACTTACAGTCCGATCATGGACCAAGCCCGGGTCGACGGCGCATCGTGTTCCACGCGCACGTCAAAGAGTTGTCAGCAACCTGATGGGGATGTAGAGGGTCAAACGCCCGCCGCCGCCGGGGTCGCGGGAATGTCTAACGTGTAACCAACCGAGCGGTTTTGATTCCAGCCCCCCTAGCCAAGTCACAACAAGTCGCAAACGATAATCGTAAACGCTCGGTACTCCCCAATAGATTTCCAACTTTGTAGCCTAGAGCCTAAAGTTGAAAATCTATTTAAGATTTCTGAGCGTTAGCGACCAGAAATATTGAAAACGATAAGCAATCTTCACTAGATCTTCAACGTTATACTCAAGCACATAAAGTTGAATATCTATTAAAGCTTACTCAGCGTTTGCGTTTATCGTTTGTTACATGGCTACAGGGCCAGGTGGCCTACCATGACGTCAGCGTGAGTCTTTAGGCTGTGGGAAAGAGACAAAGCTATACAAGTCGTCTAGCGCCATCCCGTTCCCTGAGCGGAACCACTCACGCTCTAAGACGTTATGGTAGGCCACCTGGGGCCTTACCAAGAGCTCTTAACGCGATCCAGTTTAGGCTGTGAGAAAGAGACAGAGCTATACAAGTCGTCTAGCACCATCTCTTTCCCACAGCCTAAACTGGATCGCGTTAAGATTTCATGGTAGGCCACCAGAACATTTATCTGTATTGTTAACCGCCCGACTATGTATAACCGACCTGCTTATGTGTATAGCAATTCAACGTATCACCACGACACGAATTGCGATGTAATGGCGGCTCCACATTAGTGCCGTCAACCCCCGTGAACAGGCGCGAACGAGAATGTGGATAGTTTTCGCAGGGTTCACGCGCGTTCGTGCCTGTTCCCCGATCAGTGTCGGTATTGTGCCGAGAATTCACGGCGAGAATTCGCGGCACCGTGAATTCACGGCACTAATGTGGAGCCGCTATAACACTATTCACGGATGAACCAAGTGACACACGCGTGTCGCTTAACCCGAGGTCGAGTACACACGGGTACACATCAACCTATACAAAACCAGTTTATCATGGTCTCGCTTTGTATGGTAATTCCGCGAATACAACGACCAGCTGGTGAATACTGGTTTTTTATAGCGTGATGTGTAGCCGTGTACAGTCCATCAGTGCACAATTATCTGTTTATTTATACGCAGTTCCCAAAAACTCGAGGTTATCTGAAAAAAAAACAGTTACTTTTTTATTACGTGGCTGATGACCCAATTAACGATATATACTTGTTTTGCAGATAATTTACAAGTTTTAATACGCGGACCATCGTCGGTGGGCTCTTGTTATTTTTTATCTATAATCTTCGGTAAGTTATTCTTCAATAATAAGTACATATTTCGTGCTTTACTGAAAATAACGCAATTATTTAATGTTCGAAAATCTTGTTGTTAGTTTTGTTTTCATAAGTTTTTATTTTTATAGTTTTGCTTTCGTATTTCAAATACAAAATAGATACATAGCATGGATGTTTTTTTTTGGTAGGTATTGAAATTCTACTGGTACCTACAGCTTGACGGTAATGAAATTTTCATATTACATCTTCAAGTTCAAGAATGGGTCATGCGCCTATACGTATTTTTTATGAATTTCCCGGCGTTGTTAACTTAGTAGGTTTATAAACTTTCAAATAAGCTTCTAATATGAATACACACCAAAATAAACTATGAAGCCACCAAAGTAATTAAAAGTTGTAATTAATACAGAATATTAGCTATAAGGTATAAGTCCCACTGCCAACGACGAAGCGATTAATATTATCAAGGTCTTACTCGCTCAAGAAACATGCAAACTGTGTTAGCAAAAGAAGATATTTATATAATTATGCTCTGTATCTAAAGGGTTTCCAACGGGATCAACTGCCTAAGGCTTGCGTCTAACTAACTGTCCGTCTGTCACTAAGCTATACCTATCTATACCGTAATAAGTTATCAATCGATTTTGATTTTTGTAATTTTTTTGAAAACTAAAAATACGAGTAAGTTCGGTCATCCTCCGATTATTGTCGGGTAGAAGACTCGCGGTGAACATCCTCCACTGCCGACGCGTACTCGCTGCTCGTTTCTCGCTAGTCCGATATTTCTCGCTTGTCGCTAATCACAAACGGTGGGACAAGACCCTAAAGTTCTAAATACACAAATAAAGGTCAGCTCACACCGAGACGCGACGCGGGGTGACGTTGACGCAACGATACTGCAAATGTGTATAATCTTTCCTTGTAGTATAAAAATAAAGTTAAATTTTGAGTTGCTATTAAAAGACAGTGCAGCGCGGCGTCGGGCTGCGTTGCGAAATGTGTATCTTTTCGTGTAGTCAATAGAGTTTGATTTTGAGTAGCTCTATTGAAATGTGTGCGCTGCGTCGCGTCTCAGTGTAACTTGACCCTAAGTGTTTACACAAATTATAAACTGTATACAACACAAATAGTTGGTTTACCCTCAGTAGGTTTAATTTACGAACTTATAAATTGGGAAATTGATTACTAAACTACCTCTAACTGGTAATTAAATAGCTGATAATATATACGCTATTTAAAAAGACTTTTTAGTTTCAATCGTAAGTATGGGGGCAACCCCCAAAATTCTTTATTTTTATTTTTGTGTAAAAATCCTAATGCGGATCACTCAATACATCTACTTACTAAGTTTCAACAGGATAGCTCTATATTCGAAGGCTTTGACATACGGACGGACAGACAGACAGACATGACATATCTATAAGGGTTCCGTTTTTTGCCATTTGGCTACGGAATCCTAAAAAGGTCTTGGGTAGAGCGGAAGGGACTGTCACACTCGTACTGACTAAAATCAACGGTGTTCCTTTAATAGCCCTTTGCTTTCCCGGGCAACTGTTAAGACAGTCCCGCTACCTACAACTACCTTATACTTGAAGCAAGCAGCGCAGCAGTAATTATTTCTTAGTATTACGAGTATAAGCGGACCAAGTATTGATTTTTGTTATTTTTAAAGCCTTTTTGAACTGTCGAAGACTAAAATGTCTACTTGATAGACAGTTGGCACAGTGGCTGAATGATCGACTGCTGCGCTGTGTGTCGCGGGTTCGATCCCCGCGCGGAACAAATATTTGTATGACCTGCAGTAGTTGTTTCGGGTCTGGGTGTTTGTGTATGTGAGTTTCTATGTTTTTTAACGCACCCACGAAACAGGAGAAATTCCGAGTGTGGCGCAAAGTTAAAAAAAGTAATTAAACGTTGCAGTTTGACTAGTTCGATAGCATTGAGATTAGAGTTATTCGCTCTTCGTCCCATTTGCACTTCACTCACCTCTCTCTCTGATCGAATTTGGTCCCATTGCCCGTTCGTCCCATTGCCACTGCTGGGTTTAGGCCTCCCCCTTTTGTTGCCATATCTCTCGGTTCTGTGCGTCTGAATTGGCTGAATCTAAATTGAAAGTAATTTATTGGTATTTCTTTTGTTTCAGAATCACGGAAGGCTGTATTTGCTGTTATTGATTTTGTTGAAACTTGTATTGGTAAGTCAGTAATAATTAATTATCGGTTTTTATTTATATATGCTAACGTTAACTTCTCATGAGAAAAATGTTTTAAGTTGTCTCTAAAGGTGCTGTTAAACTTGAGCAGTCTTGCAAATATTACAATACCTACTTTACTTTACTAACTTACTTTTGACAGGCCTGTTGGTCTAGTGGTTAGTGACCCTGACTGCTATGCTGGAGGTCGTGGGTTCGATTCTCACCCAGGACAAATGTTTGTGTGATGAGCAAGATCATTTGTTCTGTGTCTGGGTGTATAATATGTATGTATTTAAAAAGACAGTTGTCTAGATACCCATAACACAAGCTCTGCTTAGCTTGGGACTAGATGGCTTTGTCTGATAGTTGTGGAATATTATTATTATTTAAAAACCAACAAGAGCGTTCTAGTGAGCATTGTTACGAACGTTCTCGTGAACTTTTAGGGCCAAAACACATAACCGCGTTGCGGCGCGGCGCCGCGAGAATCAGCAGTAGCGTCACTGCCGATTGTAGCGGCGCGGCACTTTGTCGTTTATTTAAAACAGAGTTAAGTCTTTTTAATAACAAATAGCAATAAGTTTCTCATGGTCCATGGCAGAGACACGTCTATCCACAATCAAAAATCACTAGGAACTGGATACCCTACCATACGACATTAAAATGCTCTTTTTCGCGACGCCACAACGCAAACCGTCGATTTTAGCGGCGCGGCGCCGCAACGCGGCTATGTGTTTTGGCCTTTAGCCGAGCCGACTGTTAAGTTTAACCTCTTCATGAAGAAAAAATATTACATTGATGACCATCGACTATCGTTCGCAGTTGTATGAGTTTTAATACAAGGCAAACTAAAATCCGTTACGTACGATACGTCCGATACGTACGATGCCGACCTGTGGACGCTTACCTTTAAAGCGCGAGTGGTTATGCTGTGAGAGAGACAGAGCAATACAAGTCGTCTAGCACCATCTCGTTCCCTGAGCGGAACCACTCACGCTTTATGGTAGGCCACCTGTTCGTTGTTCAGTTCGGCAAAGTTAAAAACGTCGAATGCTCGATGTTCTTCTACGAGTAAATGCTCAAGTCTATCAGCACCTTAACAATTTAATCTATTTATATAATACTAGCTGTAATCCGCAGTTTCGATCAAAAGACTGGATTTCATAAATCAGTATTGCCTTATAATTTTGACTACGTCGTTCGGTGCAAATTGTTCTTGAAAGCGGTAAGTTTAACTGACGTTCCGCTCTAACATTTTTATTTCCTGAAACGGCCAGTAATTTTCCTCAAAGCTTTCTATGTGAGGCCTCTTAAGAGAAAAAAAAACGGCCAAGTGCGTGTCGGGCCACGCACAGTGTAGGGTTCCGTAGTTGCCCATCAAAATACTTATGCGAATTAACTAAACTGATTCGCTGAATTTAATTTTAAAAAGAAGAATTTTCAAAATCGGTCCAGGAGTCTTTGAGACCTCGGGGAAAATACATTAAAAAAAAAGATTAGATACGACGAATTTAGAACCTCCCCCTTTTTTTGAAGTAAGTTAAAAATAGTTGACGATAAAAACCTACCTATCCCCAAAAAACATACCGTAAAAACATACCTATTAAAGCTGTAAAAATAAAGTTGACAAACTTACATTTGCAGTTGAAGAAGATGTTCTCCGATACATTTTGTTTAGGAAAATATGTTATCCAAGTACATTTTATAAGTTGGTCGACTATTACTCGTAAAGTTGTAAAGCCTACTTAGCCATGATAATTTTCTTTCAAACTTCGTTATATATACTACTATTGTGAATTTTTTCACACCCCCAAACATAACCGTTTAGCTGGTAGAGGGGGGGACACTCGAGTCGAGCAAAATTTAGCACTTTAAAGCTTAATATTACACAAACGAATTTTTTTATCAAAAAATTGTTAATGTAAACTATCAATATTTTTTAAAGACCTATTTAATGATACCCCACACTAAGGGGTACGCGAGAAAAAAAAAAAACATCCCCACTTTACGTGTACAGGAGGTACCCTAAAAAAAAATATTTTACAAGATTTTATTTTACCACTTTTTCGGCACAACAAATCCGTATATTTACACCAAATTACAGCTCTCTAGGACTGTGCGTCTCTGAGCTAAACTGCGGACAGACGGACGGACGGACGGACATGGCGAAACTATAAGGGTTCCTTGTTGACTACGGAACCCTAATAAAAACGGGGAAATTTTTAAGAGGAAAATCCGAGTGATGTCACGGGCAAAATAATTATACAAACTTTAATGGAAATCATTGTATTAACATTAATTTGGAAAAAAAGGAAGGTCGTTAAAACCTCTTAATAGTTAGATAGGTACCTTTTTTCTATAATGATTCAAACACAAATAATTTATTTCAATTAGGCATTTTTTAGAACTATCAATAACACGAAATTATTATCTACATTTCCAATAACAAAAACATAAAACTTTGCGAAAGTACTGTCAAGCGTAATCCAAAGGTGAATCATCAAATGAGTCCTCCCACCATGGGTGGAGCGTAAGGCCTGTCAGACTTGTACTGACTAAAATACACGGTGTTCCTTGAATTGCGCTTTACGTTCCAGGGTAACGTCTACCTGAGCAGTCCTGCGACCCGAACTGTAAACTGTGTGATTTACACCAAAGCTGGTCCTCATCCGTTCTGTAAATTTTGTGTGAAAGAGTAACAAACATATCCATCCATCCAACCTCACAATTTTCGCAACATTCGCATTCATCATGTAGTAACTGTACCTAGTAAGATAATATTGTAAGACTAGGCCCTAGGGAACGTTAATGCCTTTGCCAAACTGACAGACGAACCGAATGCGTGGCGTAGCGTTTTTGTTTGTAATGTATGGAATTGTTTGAAGCCTGTCACAATATAGAGTATCGGATCGCATTCGCATTTTTATATGACATGATTCGGTTCGGTTCGCTATCGCCTGTCTGTTTGACAAAGGCCTAATTACGAGTATCTTATCTAACTTCTTACTTGTATTTATAATGAGGAAAACTCATGACTAAATAATTACAGCTCCCCAGGCCAATCTTAAGCCATCTTGCCGAGGTTGGTTTGAGGATGGGCGATCAATCGTCTGTCATAGCGAGTTTCTTCCGTGCCTCGGAAAGCACGTAAAGCCGTTGGTCCCGGCTGTCATTTGTAGATCTTTGACAGTCGTTAATCACAGTCTGAAGCTCGAAAGTCTGACAACCAGTCTTACCATGGGGTATCGTATTACCCAGTTACTGGGTTGTAGAGCTCCGACAAGCAGTCGCTCCATGTAGAATATTGATATCCAGCTGCATCTGGTTCGACTGATAGTCGACCCCAAGAGTTTGGAAAAGTTTAGATGATGTATGTTTATGGCTCTTTCACGCCTAAACGACTGAAGAGATTTGGATGAAATATGGTGCACAGATAGTTCATAACCTGGATTAACAATAGGATAGTTTTTATTCCAATTTTATGTTCCAGTGGGGTAATTTTCGAGTTGTAGCGGGCGAAGCCGCTGGCAACAGGTAGTACATAGATATCCTTGAATAGTGTTCACATTCAACAATATGTCTGAGAGCTTTCGTGCCTTTGTTGACTGAACTTTTCACCTTGCCGTATGAATATGTAAATGCTGTTCAGATTTTAGCAAAAAACCTGTGTGAAGTTTACATGATACCTTTTATGCATGAAAACACTTATGAGAAGCTTTTTTTTCTTTTCTCATTAAGTATCGGTTTCTATTTGAAGATTAGACCCATTTTGTATTATCCCTCAAAAAAGAAATTTGTCCAGGAACCTAGCTTAGCATTGAGAATAAAATTAGGTATCTACCAATTTAGAATCAGATCAAGCAGTATTATCTATTACTGCTGATTGATCTAGCTGATTCTGAATATGGGAAAATCACAATTATTATGTTTAAATTAAGCCTTGGGGCCTTTAGAAGATTGCAATGGGGCCTCACACAGCTTGGTTATCCGCTACACCACAACGCGCGTGAGAGAATCGCCTAACATTTTTGACTTTGCTATCATCACGTTGTTTTTTTTTTGTACATAAGTACATCATCTCATTTATTATCCCTTCTCGGTGAAAAATGATATTTATCCCTGGCTGTCACTGTAAAGTTAAAACAATGGACCGTTTAGTTATAATAACAAAAAGGTAATTTCACAATTCGAGCTTTAATTATGTAGAACACAAACACAACTATGTATATTAGTTTTAACCAATAATAGTTGGTGGCACAAGGTCTGGGCACCGCAAACATACAAATATTTGCCTCCCTATAGTTCCTGAACTATCCAAACCAGAATGTGTTGGACTCGCTTGATATGATCTTTCCGTACATTGATCGATCAGCTTATACTAGTTTTCCATAGCTTAATGTGTAGCCGAATGTACATCCACTGCGAACATAATTGTTGCTTAGTTCAGGATTACATTGTCGTAATTTCCGTAAACATAAACTAATATTCGACACGTACAAATTAATATTAGACAGCACGGTTGGCGCAGTGACTGCGCGATCGGCTTTGCAGCGTATCGCGGTTTCGATGCCCGCACAAATATATGTATGACCTACAAGTACTTGTTCTGGGTCTGGGATTTTGTGGGGTAAAGCTTTTATCAAGAGTGAGACTATAAAAAAAAAATCAGCTTTTCGCGGTGATCAGGGGAGTCTGTTGTTCTAATGTTATAAGTTCAGTCTTACGAATGCATTTCCCGTAGAAAACAATACCAATATCGTTTAGCCCCTGGTTCACCCCCGCTGTACGGCTCCTATTGGTCGCAGCGTGATGTTATGTAGGAGCCCCTTCCAAGAAGTAGATCTCTATGGAGAAGAACGGGCAAGAAACTCCATGGACACTCTTTTTAGATCGCCAGAATTATTACAGAGCCGTTGTTACATCATTCAACTTGAGATGGTACATTAAATGTGAGAACGATGTAGCAAGTTAAAAGTAAATCCCACCAAAAACATTACATGTAAAAAAATGCCAAGTCTCTCGATGCAGTCTTTCCATCGTAAAAAGTTTTGAGATCTCATAGAAGCCAAGTCCTATTCAAATTATTTTGTAGTTATAAATCAACATTTAGTAATTATATCAATAGTTTTCTTTATATTATAATTATAGTGACTTGGCAATGAGCACAAGAAGAAACAAATAAAACGGCATATTTGGAGGAGTTGAAAGTTAAGTAATCTTAATTATTGTATTAGAACATGTAGTCGGTAGTGACCATCATGATTCACACATAACAAATAATCTGATCACAGGTCTCGTCAGTAACATTTGCACATTAATTCCAGGCAGCAAGCAGCTTTTAATTTGTGCAAAACCACGAACAAAGTTAACAATGCAGTCTAAATCCATACACAATGTTCATGCCAAACCGCAAATATAAAATTGTTTTCTATGGTATATTATTTTTTAATGTTTTTATAATTTTTCCTTTATATGTGGCTAATGACCTATCTTGGTGCAAAATTTGGAGTTTCTAAGTCTGCTAGAAGTACCTTAGATTTTTGATGATCGGTCAGTGAGTCAGTGAGTGACAAAATGGTGTAACTTTGATCGACTGTAACTCCTAAACTTTTAATTCAATTGGCATGTAATTTCGAACTTAAGCTTGTTTTAATGCCTACTATTATTCACCGAAAACCTAAACTCCTAGCTTAGTCCACGTTGAAGATATAGGGGGGGGGGGGGGGGGCGAAACAGCCGCGAATCGCTTCGAGAAAAGATGGTACGGCCGTGCCCGTTTTGCTCGAGACTTGGCGGGGCACTGCCAAGCCCTCAGATATAAAAAAAGACGTTTAAAAAATGAAAATGTGAATGTGAAAATGTTAAATCAAAAAACGCTTTGTCAAGACATTCATTTCAATGTCACTTAATGATATTAAATGTCTCAGTGTTAGATACAAATCTATTTACCGCACAATGTCGTAGTAGCGGTCCGGTAGACGCACGTGGTGACATGTCAAGATGTACCGATACTACTAACGAGGTGACACCTGCCACGAGTGACCTTTGGGGTCGCCGCGACCCCGCACGAGCTGCAGGACAACTGTGGCGAACGTTCTAGACGATATTGGTGATACGGGACTGATAAGGATTAGACGTAGTGAAGTGAGTTGTGTGAGTTCTGAAGGAGATATTTCAGAGCTCTGTATGAAATGTTTGCTTGTGAAAGCCTCACGTGGCCTCACCGTCTTACCACAAAAAGAAAAACACCCGTTGATCGCTTGTCTAAAAAAAGTGTAACTCCAAAACGATCCTTACACGAGTATCAAGGAGAAATGTCGTTTTGCAGTTGTCAATTTTTTTAGACAAGTGTTCAACGGGTGTTTAATTTTTTTGTGGTAAGACGGTTATTGTTTATTTTTGACTTTGGTATCCATTGACACGTGCCTTTTTCCGAACCTCTATGGACTTGTATTGCGACAAACGCCTGGATTTCACAGTCGTAGGGTATCGGAAACTTGCGTCGCGTTGTGAAGATGTGATGAAAGATATATTTTTATTTTTTGAAAATGTACTGTATACTGTATAGTGAATTTTACCAATGTAGTGACGAAGTTTTGCAGTGTGACGGTTAGTGTGTAAATAGTCAGGAAAAGTTAATAAATAATACTTACATAGTTTTATATTTTCCAAGAAGAAATGTGTTTTATCCAGTCTGATGTCTACAAATGAAGATAAATTTTTATTCAGATCGTAAATTAAACTTACTGAATTTACACTAGTCGTAGTGAGTGCGAGTCTGACAACAGATATGTTTTTTTGCCATTTTCTTACATGATGGTAAAAATAGCGGCAATGGCAACAGACATACATCATCTGTGAAAATTTAAACTAGGTATCTAACTATCACGGTTCATAAAAAACAGCCTCCGAAACATTATCTACAAAAACCAGCAAAAAAATCACATTTTTTGTATGGGAGCCCCCCTTAATATTTATTGTATTCTGGTTTTTAGTATGTTTTGTTATAGCGGCAACAGAAGTACATCACCTGTGAAAATTTCAACTCTCTAGCTATCACGGTTCATGAGATACACACGCAAAAACTACTGAACGGATTTTGATTCGACATTGACATTGGCAGCACATGGGTTTTCAGGGTTGCAAACTTGGGTGTTAATTTCTCTCAAGGGACCTAACAACATATTGAAAAATCGTAGTTACATGCGCGTTTGCAATGTTTGGTTTTTTTTTATGTAGTATTTGACTGGCCTAACTTGTTTATTATTGTTTACACTTCTATAATTACTTGGGAACTTGTGCCGTGTTTGTGGTGTTAGATAAGTCATTAATACATAAATATGTATGTTTCTTTTTCTAGGTAGTTGGTAAAGCCGAAAAGAACTAACGAGATCCAACTTGAAAATGGATTTAATGATTTATTAGTTGAATGCGTAAAAATATGGAAAGTATACGAAAGATAAAAAGATCTTAGAATGAATGTGTTTCATAATGAAATATCTATAGATTTGACACAAACATCGTAATGTCTCAAACTGTTACTTTTAACTGACCCCTTCCATATAGGGCCAAACGTCTTTCAGGATCGTGGGTGGTACCTATTGCCTCAAAAGGGTACCTTGGCAACTGAAGTGACAGTGTAGATCTTTTAGTCATTAAGACGTCAGTCCCTATCGCTCCACTTAGGGTGCAATGACTCATTTGATGATTTTATCAACTCCAAAGAAATACTGTTACTTTTAATAATAAAGAAACTGGGAACTCTACTGGGACACTCCTGATCTATTAATTCTAACTATAGGTCGTATTCTCGTGTTTTTCAGAGACTATTATAACCAAGTTAAGTAACTAAGACACAACAAATTCCGTAAGTAACCTAATTTTATGATTCGGTAGTTTGATATCTGCCGTAATTCGACACTGACTTTGATGGAGCGGTTGACGATCAATTACCAAAACATTATCTTGTTGCCTAGTCGACAAAAACACGGAAAGTAATCCTTTTTTGAAATGTTTATGTTTTGAGCATCGACAAATGCCGAATTTCAAACGCACATGCTTAGCTCCGACAAAAATCTAAACACCAGTGCGCTATTTAGATGCAGTGTGATTTGATGGTCCCTTTTTATCGTGGTAAAATCAACAAACGAGTCCTCCTACAGGGCAGAGCAGGAGGGACTGTCCGACTTGTATTGACTAAAATCCACGGTGTCCTTCAATACTGTTTCGATACCTCCTAAGTATACTGAGTCAACTAACAAATTTAGGTATTTTCATATTTTTATATAAACGTACATGATAAATCGTGATCTTAACGTTAGTGTTAAAAAAAAATTAAAAAGAACAATAATTACCGAGATAATTTCACGTATACTAAATCATTTTCAACATCAGTTAAAATCGTACATTGTAAACTGATCTAAATAACATTGTACCAGTGTACGCGGGGCGCGCACCGATACAAGTTTATTTCGGCTCAGTATACGATGAATGGCGGCGAGTGCGCAAGCAATTTTAGGTAATAATTCTGTTTTGTAAAGTTACTACTATTCGTATAATATGTATAATAATTATATCGTGGATGTAATATAAGGTGTTATAAGTTTGTCGTGTCTGTCTGTTTGTCTGTCTGTCTGTCTGTGGCACCAATAGGACCCGAATGGATAAAGCGATTTCAATTTAGTTTTTTTTGTATTAAAGGTGACTTACGTGCGAGTGTTCTTAGACAATATGTTTGATGAAAATCGTTGTAGGGGTGAAAGTGGGGAAGGGTGACCGAAGGTTTGCAAAAAACTCGAGTGGAGTCTTATAAGAAAGCGCCCTGAAAGGGAATATTGATTACTTAATCGAGAGTGTTTTTGGCATCGTTTGATGTCGCGGGATTAACGAATACCGTGACCCTGGAACGTAAAAGGCATTTAATGGACATCGTGGATTTAGTCAGTACATTAAACCCCAACGGAAAAAGAGGGATGTTATAAATTTGATATCTCTGTCTGTCTGTAATAAAGATGACTTACGGAGAGTTTTCTTAGATGTGTTTTATGAAAATCGGTTCAGCCGAGTTGTGCAAGGGTATAAGTGGGGAAAAATGAAATGGGGTCTCAAATGAAAGCTCACTGAAAGGGATAATGATGACATAATCGAGAGTGTTCTTAGCTTCGTTTTATAAGAACTTTGGTGGAGGGAAATTTGGGACATGGAAATCCGATTGTCAAGTGAGAGTGTCAATTAATACACCTCAGTCTTTGCAATTCTGCGTGATGATTATTGAGGGTTTTTAAATAATTTCCTTTGGTCGAGCTCATAAATTGCTACACCATCCAAGGTTTTTATTCTACTTAAGGCTACATAGGCTAGGCCTTTTGCGAAAGTACTTTTGCCTAAGTAATCCACAGTTTTTTCAACTGTCGTCCCTTGCAAATTAATTATGTGTTGCAACCGCCCAACATAAAATGATATATAATAAGTATGCACCTATAAAAAGTACAAAATAAGTAAAAATTTAATTAAAAATTTATAAAACCCCCGACATAAAAACCAAGATCCCTTTAAAAATTAATAAATAATAAACACAACTCAATCATAAAGTACCTAATCAAGACATGACAGTTTATTTATATATACAAGAGAAATTAACGTAACATACTCCAAATCTAGAAATATATAAGTGGTGAAGTATACCTAATTATGTATTAATAATTATAAAAAAAATACGTCGCGTTGGGGGACCGAAAAAATCGATTGTCTTGATTCAGTACTTTAAGATGTAGTTATGTTTTTATTATTTATTACTTTTAAAAGGGATCTTGGTTTTTATGTCGGGGGATTTTTAAATTTTTAATTTATTTTTGTGAAGCTTTAATGATGAAACTTGATGATATTTTTTTAATAGTGATTTGTTTTCGTTGTAGCTTTTAGTAAAGCTATTATGTTAAAAAGATATTCCTACTTAATTATGACGAAAAATGCATTGTGATTCTTCAAAATGAGTTGTTTTGGGTGTATGATTCTTGTTCTTCTTCCTAGCTTTTATTAATCCCACATAATATCGTAAGGTATTACAAAAAAAATACTAATAAAAACCCTCGGTAAATTACATTGGTCCAGTATACGTTGAGTTTTCAAATGTTAACATTGCTAAGTACTTTCCTAGTATAATGAGTCAAGTGATATAATTTCAACATTTTATTATTAAGTGAGACAGAAAACCCCTAAAACAAACAAAAGTAAAATTATATTCATAAAATGACAGTCATATTTCATGTGATTTTGGTGTAAACGATAGATTTTGATGGACGACGTACATTAATATAACTGGTAGTTAAACCATTTCACTATTGAGTCCCGCCGGCGTATACCCAGTCATGTACATAAAATGTCATTTAAAAACAAAAATCACCAAAATCATTTTATACCAAAGGAAGAGCTTACTTATTTTGATTAAAAAAACATTTACTTTATTTCGAATTAATTTGATTTCATTAAAATATAAACGATTTACCTTCAAATCGCTCTCCTGTAAAATTACTATAATGTCAGTTGACTCAGTATACTTAGGAGGTATCGGTTTAGTCCCGCGACCAAGCAGCCCAGCCCTCTGAGGCCATCCCCGTTATTGTGCTGAGACTCTTTGAGACGCACGTGAAACACATCGCGCCGTCAACCCGGGCATGGTCTATGATTAGACAGCGAGTCGCCAATTACTCGCCGCCCGCATGCACCTGTGTGAAGACTTACATAATATATTTTATTTTCATAGTAAGTTATAAAAAAGCACGCAAAAGACACGCCGGCGCCTTCTTCAAATATTTAAAATCTTCATTTTAAATATTTCATAAGATATAACTGAATGACAATAAAGTTGAACAAATATCATTACACCCATTATTATAGTTGGATAAAATTCGTGTACTATTAGGAACTTATTAATAATTCCTTTTTAATAAAACTCAAACGAAAGTTATTTTCTTTATTGAATATTTGTTTGATTTGCTAATTGCAATGAACAGACTGGCGAAACTTTTCGATTCGGAGTGATTTAATTTTATTAAAAAGATATTGAAAATTTACTGATTGCTTTTTTATATTAGAAAGTGGGTCAAAGTTCCTTCGGGATTTAATTTGGATATAATTAAATTCCTGCTATTTCTTGTAATAAAAGAATCTTGTAATATAAACCTACATGTTCGCGTTGCAATCAAGCTTATTAATTGTAATACTGTGATAATATATACTCTGATAATAATTTTGATAAATAAGACCCAAGCGAAGACAATCACACGAATTCAAACTAAACAGTCATCATTTGATGCCATTATAATACCTATTTCAATAAACTTATAGACAATAATTGCGTGAGTTACTGTAATAGAGTAAAACTTGATATTTGCACTTAATCATGCAATTAATACAGATGAGGTCATAAGGTCCGCTTGTTTATAACTTGATGTTTTGCACAGAGCAACATCGCATCTCGATGGCGACACAATCATTAGTTTGCACTACCTTTTATCTGCTGGTTCGCCCGCTTTAGGATTGGAATTTGTCCCCTAGGTAGGTACTGTGGGAGCGCAGAACGTATACATTGAAAGGGTTTATTAAATTGAAACACGAAATTATTCTTAAATTCTGCTATTAGAAGCGATAGTTAGAAGCAATGGAGCTTCCGATAAGTCAGCCAGACAGAAGCTTTAGCATGTCTTTTCAAGTCTTCGTGACGTAAACTGGAACTTTGATATTAATTTGAAGGAAAAAAAATAGTTCCTTGTTGCTACACTTGAGGCGCTTTGTCATTTTTCCATACAATAAACGCAATAAATACTTCAAGTACGTTGTAAATAAAATACAGAAGTCTTGTGATAAGGCCTCACTTCTACGGATTTAGGTAGGTACTTCTAGTATTGCATGTACAAACGACAAAGTTGAATCATGACAAAATCCGTCAAAATAACAAGGATAAGTAAATGTCGTACCATGTAGGTATGTGAATGTGGACCTAATTGTACTTGAATGTTTATAAGAAAAAATAACCACAAAAAAGGGTAAAATAACCTACAAAACTTTTCTTTCGGAAGTCGGTGGTTTTTTTATTTATTAATTTCATTGTTTTTTTGCCACCGACTTCCGAAAGAAAAGTTTTGTAGGTTATTTTACCCTTTTTAGGGTTCCGTAGTCAACAAGGAACCCTTATAGTTTCGCCATGTCCGTCCGTCCGTCCGTCCGTCCGTCCGTCCGTCCGTCCGTCTGTCCGCAGTTTAGCTCAGAGACGCACAGTACTAGAGAGCTGTAATTTGGTGTAAATATATGGATTTGTTGTGCCGAAAAAGTGGTAAAATAAAATCTCGTAAAATATTTTTTTTAGGGTATCTCCTGTACACGTAAAGTGGGGATGTTATTTTTTTTTCTCGCGTACCCCATAGTGTGGGGTATCATTAAATAGGTCTTTAAAAAATATTGACAGTTTCCATTAACAATTTTTTGATAAAAAAATTGGTTTGTGAAATATTAAGCTTTAAAGTGCTAAATTTTGCTCGACTCGAGTGTCCCCCCCCTCTACCAGCTAAGCGGTTATGTGTGGGGGTATGAAAAAAATCACAATAGTAGTATATATAACGAAGTTTAAAAGAAAATTGTCATGACTTAGTAGGCTTTACAACTTTACGAGTAATGGTCGACCAACTTATAAAATGTACTTGGATAATATTTTTCTTAAACAAAATGTATCGGAGAACATGTTATTCAACTGCAAATGTAAGTTTGTCAACTTTATTTTTACAGCTTTAATAGGTATGTTTTACGGTATGTTTTTTGGGGATAGGTAGGTTTTTATCGTCAACTATTTTTAACTAACTTCAAAAAAAAGGTTCTAAATTCGTCGTAATCTTTTTTTTAAATGTATTTTGCCCGATTTCTCAAAGACTCCTGGACCGATTTTGAAAATTCTTCTTTTTAAAATTAAATTCAGCGAATCAGTTTAGTTAGTTCGCATAAGTATTTTGATGGGCAACTACGGAACCCTACACTGTGCGTGGCCCGACACGCACTTGGCCGGTTTTTTTTGTGGTTGTTTTTGAAGGCGGTTACATTTTTTTTAAAAGTTTTTATTTTACTCTTTTTAGTATAAATATTCAACCAAAATTCTTGTCAAATACATCCTTTTCTTACTTATGTAAGAAATCCGAAGCACCGGTAATAACATCGTTAACATAATATCTCTTTCATTCCTTCCCTATCTCAAAAACTACTGAACCGATTTTGATGAAACTTGCAGTATTCCTTAAGTTGAACAATACCTAGTACCACATAAAAAGAATTACTTAATTCGGACTTGTAGTTCCAGAGATATGCGAACACAAACATAATTTACTAAATCAGTCGATGCCGACTCCTTACTAGAGGACTTGTACCTTCCATCATCAGCTCATCCACCTGAGATGATGATTATCAGATGCAAATACTTGAACAGCTTTAGAAAATATATGAAAATGGTACTATGTGCCTATAAAATTTGAAGGTTGCCCTCGATTTCCCTGGGATTCCATCATCAGATCCTGACCTGATGAATATGGGACCAATTGGAAAGTATACCCTTTCAAACAAAAGAAAAAATTTTCATATCGGTCCAGCCGTCTTCGAGAAATCGGGGAACATACATAAAAAAAAAAAAAAAAAAAGATTCCGACGAATTGAGAACCTCCTCCTTTTTTTGAAGTCGGTTAAAAATAGGCTGGTGGTGTGTCATAGTTAAAATTTTTCGATTGTACTTACGTTGTTTGATGTACAGAGATTTACATAGCTTGCATCCAGATAAAAGTGTACTGTATCCGAAGAAAATAGAAAAATATGATTGAATATTTATTACAAGCAGAGTAGCCGAGAGCGAAGCTGCGGGCCAAAGCTAGTAATTTAATACCTAATAATTTTTTTATTTCAATTATTTTTTACAGTGTAACTTTAAAAGTACATAAAACTCTGATTTTATTACAAACTCCATTTGAATAGCTGGCGATGTGATTATCGCGTACCGACCCGATATCGCAAAAATACCGCTATTGACGTTATATTTTTGTATGGGGAAGGCCGGTCAAAGCTAATTGTAGATGGAGCCACCATACCTAAGTCCTAATCCGACCTATGAGGTTTTTTTTTTAACGTGGTAAAATCATCAAATGAGTCCTCCCACCCCGGGCAGGACGGGAGGGACTGTCAGACTTGTACTGACTAAAATCCACGGTGTCCTTCAATAGCCCTTTATGTTCCGGGGTCACGGTGAGGGAATAAAATCCCGCGACCCCGGCAGGCTTTGACCCTCTGAGAGCCCGCCCCGTCATTATGCTTGCGCTCTTTGAGACGCGTGTGGGACACAACGCGCCGTCGACCCGGGCATGGTCCATGGTCGGGCAGCGAGTTGCCCTTTACTCGCTGCCCGCATGCCCGCGCCTACGGTAGCCGGAGATTGTCTTGCGACGTCCGTCGCCGTGGGCGTCCACCACCGCGGGTGGGCGGAGGGAGGACACTGTCCTCTCTCTCACGCGGCCCGCCTCCTCCTTCGCGAGCATTACTGCTTCGCAGAAGGAGGCGACCGCTTCCCACTCCGTCTTGCCCCGCTGCATGGCCGCGACCAATGCTGGGCGCGAGAGGTCTCCGCCTATTGCCGCCATGAGGACACGTCGGTGCTCTGCCCAAGCGGGGCAGTCTTGCACCGTATGCTCGACTGTGTCCTCCGGGCGATCTTCGCAGTGGTGACACCCAGGCGTTTCCTCCTTTCGCATCAGACACAGGTACCTCCCGAAACTTCCGTGTCCGGTGAGGACCTGCGTTCCGCGGTAGGTCAGGACGCCGTGACTCCTATCCAGCCACTCCTCAAAGAGGGGTCTTACCGCCGCAATTGCGGCGTGCCCGGACTTATGAGGTAGTACTATTTTGAAGTACATATAAGATTTGGACCAATGACGATGCTTGGAACAAGCTATACTAGCGCCATTAGTTTCCCAGTTGCCATTCCCATTATTCCCAATTTTTCAAGTTGCCGGGAATTTTCAAAGCCTTCTCAAGAATCCTTAATTTTCCACGTTTAAAACTCCCAATTAGGTTAATTAATTAAGAAAATTAACGATACCTCGGCATGTCTTTATAAGTTCCAAAAAAATAACGTTAAGGAAAATTGTTCATTACATACTTTTTAAATGATTTCATTCGTATATTCAAGTCGTAATTTTGGTATATCTGAACAGTTATAATTATGAAATATCAAAAATTACGTCAAGTTCAAATTCACAGACCGTACACCTAACAAAGGTAAATAATATAACAATTAGGAGACGAGAAATAACACAAAAAAAAGATCACTAAAAATAAAATTATAAAAAATCTGAATCCGTTTGACGGGAGCTTAAGACGTGGGTGGATTTCGAAAAAGAAACATTATTATGGCAATAAAGATAAATCGGAAAAAGAAACTTCTCGAAATATTCGTTATATGAACGCTCAAGGGAAATGATTCGTTCCCCGCATCCTTTGGCCTATTTAATTAATCATGAGGTAAATAAACTCGGGAATATACCTAATTTATGTTGATTTTTCCTTAAACCACTTTTGTAGCTACATTTGGATATTTGACTCAAAAAAGTGTACAAAACACTGAAATGCCTTTCGGCCCTTTTCTTTCCGAGAATTCGTAAAACCCTTTTTCTGTGATTACTAGTATGACTTGTGTTACTGGCTGGTCTGTGGATGGGCGACTATATTTATCTTTTTTTTTAACCAACTTACAGATATGTATCGTATTAATTGCATATGAGACAGTCGTTACTATTAGTCAGAAGCTCGAAAGTCTGACAACCAGTTTTCAGCCAAGGGGTATCGTGTAGGTCAGATGGCAGTCGCACCATTTATAATAAAAAACTTAAAAAAAAGAACCGACTTCAAAAACAAATACAAAAAAGGTTAAAATAACTTTTCTTTCGGAAGTCGGTGGCTTTGTTTTATACTTAATTGACTATTGCCTCCGACTTACCTACGACGTACTTTTTTAAAGTTTTTATTTTATCGTTTTTAGTTAGTTCAGATATTCAACAAAATGTTTGTATAATCGGCGTCTTTAGAAATTTATAATCCATGCGAGCAACAAAAACGATCTATGCGGGCAAGGCCACTAGATAGATATCCATTATTGTTATATAACAAAACCTTCCCTAGAATTTAACAATCACTTTTCCGAAAACCGCATCAAAATCGGTTCAGCCAAACGCGAGATAATTGCGAACAAACATACAGATCGACTTTGAAAATCTACAATCCAAATAGGCAAAAAATTCCCTATCTCAAACACTACTGAACCGATTTTAATGAAACTTGCAGTATTCCCTGCAGGGTTCTTGTCAGTTGTCAATGTTAAGCATCTAAATACCACACGAATTAGATATATTTTTTTAATATGAAAAGAAAGAAATACGTTTGTGTGGCATAATATACCAAACGTGCAAAAAAAGAATCGAAAAAGAGTTTAAACCTAAAATAGTAGATTATTAACCAAGGGGATAAAGCAGTGTCTTCTGTCGCGGGTGACGATATAAATCGCGAGCGTAATAAAGGACTCGAGGTTTACTCCCGAGCGCAGCGAGGGTGTTAAAAACTTAAATCACGAGCGAAGCGAGGGATTTAAGACGAGTCCTGAGTGTAGCGAGGGATTTAAGTTCACCCAAGACTAAGACAGCTTTATCACCGAGGAAAATACTCTACTTTTCGTACCATTTGCGAAAAAAATAACACAATAATAATATGAGATAAGCATTTAAACATTAACTTATTTATAAAAATAAATTAAAATATATAAACTAAACGTGTATGTGTTTGAAAAAAACAAAATACTTTTTGTCGGAAAAGCAAAGGCATCAAGCTCATACGGCCTCGTCGGTTTTCGTAATTAATAATAATCCTGATTAATAAATGCGTATTCCTTTTTCAAAAAGATGTACCTATAATGCTTCATACATTAAACAAACTCAATGGTGTAAACACAGATGTAGTTCAGCCGGTAAGTATTCCAAATTTAAATCACATTCTCTGCCTAGAGGATGAATGAAATTCAGTACAATTTTCTTTCCCTGTTTTTAACAGATTTAAAATGACTATTGTTATGTTCGCTTTTTGTGGCATAGAATGTCACTTTTTTGAGCAAGTGGTACGAAAAAGAAGATATACCTAATTGCGTATCTCACGGCTGTGTTTACAGAGTACGTTTACAAACGCTCTTATTCGTCGCAAATAATGTGCCCCAATGGGTTTAAAAGTTCGATAAAAAGATTTGCCTAAATCCGGCCTTCGTCATTCAGAATTTGTTTGAAAATGTAATTGAAAACATTATAGGAAATCGTTTAAATTAAATGTTCGTACTTAATAGTACATTATAATATAATATAATATTCCACAACTATCACACAACGCCATCTAGTCCCAAGCTAAGCAGAGCTTGTGTTATGGGTATTAAACAACTGATAAACATACTTATATATTTCTAAATACATACATAATATAGATAAATTACACCCAGACACAGAACAAATGATCATGCTCATCACACAAACATTTGTCCTGGGTGGGAATCGAACCCACGACCTCCGGCATAGCAGTCAGGGTCACTAACCACTAGACCAACAGGCCAGTCCAGTAACATTGTTATCCGAGAGGTGAAAGTTACATAATTAAGTCCCGAAACGGGGTTTGGCGCCCGTAACGTAGTGAGGGCGCTAATAGTTCGAGGGACTAAATAAGTAATTTACCCGAGGTGAAAACTGTGCTTTTCATTACGAATACCGTAATACGAGAAAGTAAAAATAAAACCATAAATGTTAGCTCAAGAAAAAATGAGTGTTGATCGGATTGTCGCCATCCCGCTTAGATATTTTGTTTTTTTTTGTCTGTGGTCGTGGATACAGCCAGTATTTTTCATGTTAGTCATTAAAAAAATGGCAAAGATTTTACCGAAAGCTATGTTATTTTAGAGAAATAGTTGAAACTTAATTAGGTAAATTAAAGCCGTAATATTACTTAACTTTATGTTACTTATTTAATTTTAAATCGCGCTGTAATTTAGTGGCTGTATAAAAAGTTACAACATGGTTCAATAGAAATATCATAATAGAACTAGTTTTTTTTTCTCATAAATTTGGCAGCTGTCAGTTGAAAGCGATTCTCCCTAGGCCTGCAATAGATAACTTTCAAACGGCTAATCAGACATGTAATGACCTACTTTCAGAGTAGGTATGAGTATTGAAAAATATTTTGAAATTCTCGTCTTGGCAGTGCTTATTTATACAACAAAACTTTGGACGCGTCACTGAAATTGGTACTAAAACCGCCTTATTTAGTAAAAAAAGAATCTTTCAAAGATCACTTTAAAAAAGGAATTCGAACGCGAGTAATGGGTGACTCGCTGTCGGATCATGAACTATGCCCGGGTCGACGTCACGTCATGTTTCACGCGCGCCTCAAAGAGCTGTCAGCTGATGACGGGGGTCGAATGCCAGCCGGGGTCACGGGACTCACTAAACAGTTAACCGTGACCCTGGAGCGTAAATTGCTATTGAAGGAACACCGTCCCTTCCTTCCCAGACGGAAGCCCTCATTTAATAGGTGGGTGTGGACCCACAGAGCGAGCAGCCTCGCGAGGCATTTGCCGCGCGAGGAATCTGCCTCGCGAGGCTGCTTGCGCTGTGTGGGTGTGGGTGTGCCTATTGTTTCTCGACCAATACGCGAGCAAAACAAAAAGTCGACACTAGATGGCTCGGGCGCTCGGTCGCTCGCCCGCGGCAGCGCGCGCCCTTGCCTCGGCCGAGACACGTCCACTCTAGCCGAGCTGCTTAGCGCGGCAAATGTCTCGCGAGGCTGCTCGCTCTGTGTGGTAACTGGTACCTAATGATTTTACCGCTTAAGTACAAAAAAAAGGAATTTTTCTTGTGTCGTGGTCAACGATTTTCTGGGAACAAATAAGGATTTGTAACTAATACCATCGTGGGTGGATACTCCATTGATCTGATCTTATTATAACGTTAATCTCGGTAATTAGGTGCTAATAAGGAGCCTTTATTTGATTGCTGGATGATCTGATTACAAAAGAATACAATTATTGTGTTCGTTGCTCTAATAAGAGACGCGTAGGGAACCTATTTGACGTTCCCATACTTTTGGGTCTAATCTCAAATATTTGGCCAATATAGTATCTGGTTTTCGCTTATTAAAATACTGTTTGTTCTGAGCTGAGTTATCAACATATCTAGTTGGTTATAAGAACTAGCAGATCTTATATGGTCCACAATAATGCAGTCACTATAATAAGGGTGCGCTGTCATGCGCACACATCGTATAGACTGATGGTGGTGATGATGATGATGATGATGATTATGATAATGATGATGATGGTGAAGATTTTCTTTGTTTACACCAACTCAACAAGCTAGCGCCTAAACTATGACAAACTTAGATCATCTTCCGATTTTCAGTTAATGCAAAAACTTTTCAGACTATCCAACAGTAATTAATACTTAGACTTAGTTAAACTTAGTTTTACTATATTAACTAGTTAGTAAAACTACTATCCATCAGGCCCTCAAAGTTGGGACATAGTATTTTAAGTTGTACTATCGCAAAGTAATACAAGTTTCTAGTATAAGTAAGTAAAGTACTTAGGTAAATCTAAGTTAGGAAACAGGTATTATGTCTCGAGAAGCTTATGAGACTAACTGAAACTTGAAGAGTTTGTAAACTTTAATGGCTACAAAGACTAATTTCTATACAGGGTGGAATTTTGTAATGCCACCCGGAGGGAAAGTCTCTTAATACTGCAGATAGAAAATTTTACTCAAAGGAAACATTCCTTTATTTTTGAATAGAAAGCAAATTAGAGAGATTTCATCCTTATAATTGACCCTAACGATCGATGCAATAAAAGTACAGTGTATAATTTTTTCAGATTTTAGCCGGTTGGATTCCCGGGTGTGGGAGAAGAGAATTTTCGAAAATCTTTGAATGCAGTTTGCTTTCTATTCAAAATTAAGGAATGTTTTCTTTGAGTAAAATTTTCTATCTGCAGTATTAAGAGTACTTTCCCTCCAGGTGGCATTACAAAATTCCACCCTGTATAGTTCTCATAGAGAATTACAATACTAATTTCCGTTTAGAGCTTCTGCTTTAATACGGTTGACGGCACGTTTGGCGCAGTGGCTGAGCAATTGGACTGCTGCACATCATGTCGCGGGTTCGATCCCCGCACGAAACAAATATTTGTACGATCTGCAAGCAGTTGTTCCGGGTCTGGGTGTTTGTGTATGTGAGTTTCTATGTTTGTAAACGCACCCACGATACTTACAGGAGAAATTTCTAGTGTGGGGTAAACTTTTTTTTTTAAATAAAAGTAATACGTTGTCGACGACTGAATAACAAAACTGGTTTTTTTTTTTTAATGTTTGCCAGTGAAGATCTTCGATCTTACCCGGTTAGTATTTTGTTACACCATATTATTTGTATTCTTTTTTGTCTGGATTTTAGGTTGACCTGGCAACCCTAACCATACCGATCACCTTTATTATACCTGAAAATAACCTTTCTATTACTTAACGAATACGTAGATATAATACCGCCAAAAATAAAATACAGAATAGGCACTCATACAATACAGGAAGTTCTTTTCTATTTTTAAAAGTTAACAAAGCGCTGAGCATTCAGTAATAGGGCGTGTCAGGATAGTGGGCATAATAGGTTTTTTTACGTGGTAAAATCATTCAATGACACTTCCCACCCAGGGCAGGGCGGGAGGTACTGTCAGACTTGTAATGACTAAAATCCACGGTATCCTTCGGTAGTTCTTTACGTTCTGAGGCCACGGTTACCACATAAGACGGTCCCGCGACCCCGGCAGGAACGGACATAATATAGGTACGTGGGTTTTCTGCGGGTTTTATTTGTATAACTTTTTAATCTGACTTCACTACTGTTATAATTTAGTTGCGGGATACAAGGCAGTTGAATTCGTTCTCTGGAACTTAGTTCACCTTCATTAGCTCGACGTTTTCTTCACTTTCTTATCAGGTACCCGTAGCACCGGAACGTAAAGGGCTTTTGAAGGACACCATATTGTATTTTAGTCAGTACAAGTCTGCCAGTCCCTCTCGTCCTGCCCTGGGTGGGAGGATTCATTTGCTGATTTAACCACGTAAAAAAAAGTACTGAATAAACGTGGTTTGAAAAGGAAATTTTCCATTTGTCACTCTGTAATGTCTGTTATCTATTTATGTCTGTGGAAATTAAAAAGAGACTGTGAAATCAATATTTACTCGCGAGCTTTAGCAGTTCAAATACTTGAAGGTTTCTAATTTAAATGTAAAGCACAATACGAACTTATTTACATGACACGCGTATAGTGTTTGAGTAACTTTCGTGATGTTGACAATTGATAAACGAACATGAGTACTAAATCATAAAGATCAAATTACAGTGACCAGAAATTCAAAATATCACATTTAATAATTATACGAGTAGTATTCTCTGAATATTACAACTGGATGGATTCTATTATAATCGGAAGATGTGTGGTTTCGTAAAAATTGGAAGGAGGTCCTTGCCCAGGAGTGGGACAGAGTAGGGTAATAAGAAAAACTGTTTGGTGAATTCCCGTGATCCTAGCAGCGTGTGCTACGCCGTAGTATGCTGCGTAGTATGTTACTCAGCATGTTGCGTAGCATGTTGAGTAGCATGTTGAGTAGCATGTTGAGTAGCATGTTGCGTAGCATGCTGAGTAGCATGTTGCGTAGCATGTTGAGTAGCATGTTGAGTAGCATGTTGGGTTCATGTTGAGTAGCATGTTGAGTAGCATGTTGCGTAGCATGTTGCGTAGCATGTTGAGTAGCACGTTGAGTAGCATGTTAAGTAGCATGTTACGTAGCATGTTGCGTAGCAATGAGGTAAACACGCTCAGGGCTCAGATTAATTCGAGGATTTGATGTTTTAAAACAATTTATTTTGTTAGATGTCATAATCATCATCATCATCTCAGCCATAGGACGTCCACTGCTGAACATAGGCCTCCCCTTTTGATCTCCACACATCCCTTTTACATCTCTTTTTGTTAGATGTAAAACATTTAAATCATAAAAAGTCTAGGGGTATTTTCGTTCGTTAATCGTTTCAATTAACGAGAAACGAGAACGGCACGTTTGAATTGAGGTAAAAAACGGCCTAATGAAATACTTAAAAGACTTTAATTAACGTGGTGTAAATGTTATAAAAATATTTTCCTTTGATAAGGAAAATTTTGGCACGTGTTTGGGACCGCGATGGTTATATTAAAATCATTATCCTAATCCTAGGAATATTCAACAATAAATACAAATTATATGGCCTTTATTTGCATTATGGCATTCCCAAACAGCGACCTCTAGTCCAGTCAACGAGGCATATGTGGTCCGAAAAATTCCTCCGGCACCGTTTGGCATAAATGATGGAAGAAGGTGATACAGATTACAGATGCACAATAATCCAACTTTTTTTTTCGAGAATACAAAAATATGAAAATTGCTTATAACTCTCTGTGAAAAATTCCTCAGTCTCAAAATCTTTTTGTATTTGTTTAAATGTATTAGTTAGAATAGGTAAGTATAAAAATCCAACAAATTTTCGATTTCAGTGTCACTGCAAATCAATATACATTTCGCGCTCTAACTTCTAGTGAGAAATTGCTCCGCCGATTTTTATTTTTTTATGTGTTATCTTATCCATAAATACATAGGTTTGTTACCTTTTTCATTTTCTAATGTCATTATTTGATTGACTTGACATCAAATAATGTTGTTTAAAAAGGAAAAAGTTTTGGATTACGTAACATACCTATGTATTTAAAGATTAGAAATCACATAAAAAAAAATCGCCAGAGCAATTTTTCACTAGAAGTTAGAGCGCGTTATGTAAAAAGTTAATTTGGAGTGACACTGAAATCGAAAATTTGTTGGATTTTTATACTTCCCTATCTAACTAATACTTTAAACAAATACAAAAAGAATTTGAGGCTGAGGAATTTTACGCTGAGAGTTATGACAAATTTTCATGTTTTGGTAAAAAAAACGGAACTTCTCGTCTAAAAAAAAATTGGATTATTGTGCATCTGTAATCACCTACTCTCATCATATGCCAAATTTCAGCGCCGGAGGAATTTTTCGAAACTCTTCATACAAAAAATCCTCGTTGACTGGACTACTCGGCGTGTCGCGACGCTTGCCTGGCGTGTCTTTTGCGTGCTTATTTCTATGAAAATATATAACTCTTCACTCACGGGCATGCGGGTGGCAAGAAATGGGCGACTTGCTGTCCGATCATAGACTATGCCCGAGTTGACGGCGCGATGTGCACGTGCGCTTCAAAGAGTGTCGCACAATGACGGGGCCCCCCTCAGAGGACCAGGCTGCCGGTGTCGCGGGACTAAACAGCTACCGTGACCCCGGAACATAAAGGGCTATTGAAAGACACCGTTGATTTTAGTCAGTACACGTCTGACAGTCCCTCCTGCCCTGCCCTGCGTGGGAGGACTCATTTGATGATTATAGACCATACTCTTATTTACAGTGTCATGAAAAAATCTTAGGGATTCATAATAATAAATAATAATAACCTTGCTGTTATAGAATTCTTTGAAATATTATTAAGACGCCACGCCACTCCACGTTAATTTATTGATAGGAAAATAAAAATCTTATGTAAAAACCGGCCAAGTGCGTGTCGAGCCACGCACAGTGTAGGGTTCCGTAGTTGCCCATCAAAATATTTATGCGAACTAATTAAACTGATTCGCTGAATTTAATTTTAAAAAGAAGAATTTTCAAAATCGGTCCAGGAGTCTTTGAGAAATCGGGGAAAATACATAAAAAAAAGATTACGACGAATTGAGAACCTCCTCCTTTTTTTGAAGTTAGTTAAAAATAGTTGACAATAAAAACCTACCTATCCCCAAAACATACCCACCTTTTATAGCTGTAAAAATAAAGTTGACAAACTTACATTTGCAGTTGAAGAACATGTTCTCCGATTCATTTTGTTGAAAATATGTTATCCAAGTATATTTTATAAGTTGGTCGACTATTACTCGTAAACTTGTAAAGCCTACTTAGTCATGATAATTTTCTTTTAAACTTCGTTATATATACTACTATTGTGAATTTTTTCACACCCCCAAACATAACCGTTTAGCTGGTAGAGGGGGGGACACTCGAGTCGAGCAAAAATTAGCTCTTTAAAGCTTAATATTTCACAAACGAATCTTTTTATCAAAAAATTGTTAATGGAAACTATCAATATTTTTTAAAGACCTATTTAATGATACCCCACACTAAGGGGTACGCGAGAAATAAAAAAAACATCCCCACTTTACGTGTACAGGAGGTACCCTAAAAAAAATATTTTACGAGATTTTATTTTACCACTTTTTCGGCACAACAAATCCGTATATTTACACCAAATTACAGCTTTCTAGTACTGGGCGTCTCTGAGCTAAACTGCGGACAGACGGACGGACGGACGGACGGACGGACATGGCGAAACTATAAGGGTTCCTTGTTGACTACGGAACCCTAAAAATGAGTAATTAATTGATTGTAAACAGTGGAATTAAAGAAAAACATTTCTTGACCATAATCTTATTTAGTGTCATGTACGAAACTTCTGAATTTTTTGAAATTTTAAGAAGATACAAAGCTGTTGCTGCTGTTTAAATTTTTCCGTGTCAGTAACCAGTTGAAAATTCTAACTAGCATAATTGAAGCTTACATTACCGAACTACATGATAAAATTTCACTGAAGTAGCCACTGGAATAAAATATTCCTAAATATTGTGTTCAATGGATCATAGAGATTCACAGTTCACCGCGTATAACATTTGAGGCGTACTTGAATAATCGTTATTGAAAAACCAGAAACTGATATATCATAGGAAATAGAAGAAGGTTAGCTTTGTACAACGAGCGAAAATACACGCACACATTGACATGTATTATAGCTAGTGCAAGCGCGCTCGCGACTTAACTGTCGTGTTTGAGATCTTCACACACACATACGCACATTTCATGTATCGCTAGTGCAAGCGCGCTCACAACTGTTATTATTTTTTGTTCGTGATCTCCACCCACGCACAAAGATCCTTTTTTCTTTTGTTAGGCGACTCGCAGGTCAACCTAGGTTGTGTGTTGTTTAACCAGTAAGTCCAGTGGTGTGCTTTGAAGCTAAGGCCTCCTACCAGAGACTCACAAACGAAGTTCAAAACTAAGCGACCACACGGTAAGGAAACCCCCTGTAGGGTACGAATCTCGTGTTAGGGTGGGAGGATAGCAAGGGTTAGGCTTAAAGATATTATTAATTAGCTCTTTAAAGCTACAGGCTCAGCATCGCGAGCTGGCTCGAGTAAAGGTCGGGTGGAAAGACATGCTACATGTATGATAAGCTTCAGAAGAACTCACCCCTTTTGGCAGTGACATCACCAAAGAGACTACCAAAGAGGGTGAAATTTCTCTGAAGTTGAAGTACAGCGAGTGCACCCACTTACGCCTGGTATTTGTTTGTGACCCAAGACACGATTCGCGTACATCGAGTAAAATGCACTCGCTACTAGAATATGTTTCAAATATCCATGACAGACATAGTCACGAGCATACAGCGAGTTCAAGCGCACTTGCGAATGTTATTTGTTCTTTATCACTGCGTCTTACCTCATATCAATGTGTGTGTGCGTCTGTTTCTCTTGTTGTTTGGAACAAGCCTTCTGTGGATAAAGTATTCAATGGTTTTATTGAGATACTTTCGCACCTTTATTGAAATTGTTTATTGTGTAGGTATACTTTTCTAAATGAAAGATGAGAAGTTATTCAGGAATTTTGGTTAATCCATCAATAACTTTCAAAAACCTTCAGTTATTGTTTTCTTTGAGAATATTCACTAATTGGATAAACAAAGGATCGATTTCATAGACAATTTTACCAATTCTTTGCGTACTACAATGTCGCCAGTTCTCCACGTAATCCGGGATCAGCTTAATGCCTAAAAATACGCTTTTGTAACTTGAGACTGTTACCGTACCTACCTCGTTTAGAAACATTATTGGATAATAATATTTTTAGCCAATCCGGTCGACTGATATTTTTACTTGGAGATTTTAACTTTTGATAAACGTGTATGAGTATCGACCGAGTTAATCTATGTTTTTAAGGACTTTTTCCTGCGCACTAAAATAGCACAATCCGGGAAAATTGTGTTTTTTTCTTTTTCTTCTAAATTAAAAGGTTACGCTGAAGTGGACAAAGACGTATTATTTGGCCAACATAATTACGGATAGTACACCAACTTTCGCCACTTTTCAAGTCTCATGCCTCGCTGCTACTGAGAATAAAAAAATGAAGAACAAGGTAAATGTTCTTAACTGTAAGCTTCTAAAGTTTGATTTTCACAGCCTGAAATTATTCAAATTGCAACTCAAATAAAGAAGGGATATAAACATAAATTAGTTTTAGTTCCATATAGCGTTATCTCTGTCTTACACTACCTATGTTGACGTAAAACAATATCTATAAAAGAACTATAAAATATGTAATCTTTTATTTTACCTACACGTCTATCTTTAAAAACAGGTAGATGTGAATTATATACGGTAGCTAGTACATTAAGTTTGGTCAAGTGAGACATAACTGGGGTGCTATGACAGGAAACCTCCACGTGCGCCCGTGGACTGAAGTTCCCTCTCGGATACGTCCGGGGGGAAGACCAGTTTTTCGGGCCGGTGCACCCTGGGATGCGGGCAAAAACTCTTCCTTAGGCACTGTGTGCCTAAGGGGTCTCTTTGCCCGTATGCGAATAGCCTGTCGTGTGGACGCTCCAACGCGTGTCCCTCTGATTAGCAGAGGGCACAGCGGTGGAGCGGGCTTGCGGACGGTGAGTTATGGGTAGCTCGCCGTCCGACCAAGGACCAAGCCCGGGTCGGTGGCGCGTCGTGTTTCGCGCCAAATGCCTGCTGGGGTCGCGGGTTTTTTCTTAACCCAGGTTACCGTGGCCCCGGAACGTAAAGGGTATAGGAAGGAACACGGGTGGATTTTAGTCAGTAAGAGTCTGACAGTCCCTTCCGCCCCACCCAGGGCGGGAGAACTCATTTGATGATTTTACCACCTAAAAAAAAAAAAAAAAAAAAAAAAGTGAGACATAACTGTGTTCAAACTATACCGGAGTCTTAGACTGGATTCTGTCCTTAATATTTAGGGTTACTTGGGTTGGTATTCATTTATGTAATGTAAAGGTAGGGTCACCTTACATTGAGGTTAACCTGACCCTAATATTTTGAAAGTATTGATGCTAGTACCATACATCAACGAATCCAGCGGTCTACTCACTTAGTTCGTCAACGATAGTACGGAAATAAATGTGTCTCACCAGAAAACCGTGACCCCGGAACGTAAAGGGCTAATGAAGGACACCGTGGATTTTAATCAGTACAAGTCTGACAGTCCCTGCCGCCCTACCCTGGGTGGGAAGACTCATTTGATGATTTTACCACGATGAAAAAAAAGCATGACCCCGTAGAAATGAATTGTAGCAATGGAAGAATAGATAAAATGACAGAATGTAGAAAAAAAAACCTGTTTCTATTCTTCAGTCGCCTATTAGTCGCAAAAGTGTCTATTCTTGATATAAAAGGGTTGGAATTGGCCATGCTACGCGTGCTGGTCTCGTGTAAACGAAGTTTGCTAACAGAAATGTAATAGAAGTTTAAAAGAAAGTCATCATCATCATCATTAGCCTATAAAGTTCCCACTGCTGGGATACAGGCCTCCTCTCTGTGAGAGGGAGTGGGCCATAATCTACCACGCGGGTCCAGCACGGGTTGGTAGATGTCACATGTCTTCGAATTTTTGGTTCTAAGACATGCCGGTTTCCTCACGATGTTTTCCATCACCGTTTTGAGAGCAGTGGTGATGAAATAAATTACACAAAGTAATGCGCTTGGCGGGGTTTGAACCCACGACCTACAATTCGTAAGTCGGGACCGATACCCACTGCTCAAAAGAAAGTAGTAATGTTTAAATATCAGCTCTTTGTTTTAACAGGTTTTCTGTGGATATTTGTTTAGGTTCATGTAGTTTTAGTTCAGGGACATTTTTCTTACAAGGTAGGCACTTGAATTTGATTACATAGGAGAAGAGGATAGTTCTAAGAAATTGAATATACCCTAACTCAAATAGTAGATATGAGGCCCTACTAACACAATTTACGAAATGTTGATTCAATCACATTTCTTGTAAAGGACGAGTACTTACATATAAGTGATAATACTCATCCAACATTTCGGTACTTCTACTTTACTTGTTTCATTTTTTTTTTTGTTTTCTTTTATAACTTTTGTGTGCACTTGTGGTGGGTGCCAAATAAATAACATTTACTGTGTTTTGTTAATTTATTACACATCATTTCATATTCTTTCAATCGGTATAAACCTGTCTACCGGGTACCTCTCACTTAATTGCCCGCATTATTTCTGCTTTAAAACTTAAGGAAACACAAGATTATCAATTGCATGCCCATCCGTCCCCGCACCCCGGCAACTGCTCAATTTAAATCACCGGGAAGAATTCCCCGTTTCCGGAACAGAAGCCTTTAATCGCTCCAATAGTATAATCCTCCAGTTTATGAACACCCGGCAAGTCCGGTGCCGGGATTAGTTAACGTATCTTTTATTGGCCTTCAGCAACGTAAGGTTGTGTGAAGTCATGTGTAAAAGATATTGTGTTACCTCCTGGGTATATTGAAGTTTGGATATTAAAACATTTTTTTTGTTATCGTGGTAAAATCATCAAATGAGTCTCCCACCCAGGGCAGGGCGGCAGGGACTGTCAGACTTGTACTGATTAAAATCCACGGTGTCCTTCATTAGCCCTTTACGTTCCAGGGTCACGGTAGAGTTGCCTAAAACCATGTGTATCATGACACCGTAGATACGACTTTAATCGACGGAATAGAATTGACTAAATTTATGATATAAGGAAAAAAGATTTCTTTCGTAGCATGGCGATGTTTTAAATATAGAAAAAAAAAAACGTTTGTAACTATTTTTAATCGTCTACGGGCTGTGAAATACAATCTTTTTTGCGGAAAACAAAGTATTTCTAATTAAAACAGTTCTCCACAGTTCCAAGAAATTACAAAAGAAAATTAAAGAACGAAATAAATTGTTTAAGATTAAAAACTTTTTAGCCAAAACCGACTTCTTATAAAATAATAGCAGAGTACAATAAACATATAGCGTAACATAGAGTTTTTACAAAAAATGTACTGACCGCAAAATCCGAATGAGATTTTAAAATTCGTCATTATTATAATTATTGTACTTGTATAATTATTATCCCTGTGATAGCACGGGATGGCTTTAACTGGCTTAAAAGTGATGGATGTAGTCGTATATAATTAATAATATCTGGTTGACTGAGCTTCGCTCGGTTTTTAAAATGTCTATATCTTGGGAACCGAGCTTTTCTCGAACCTGGGACTTGATAAATCGATTCCTTGAGCCGAAAAACCCCTAATCTGTAACTTTCAAGAAAATCCTTGGAGCAGTTTCTGAGATCCTGATTATATATAAATATACAAGAATTGCTCGTTTAAAGATATTAGATTAGAATATAATGTAATCAGAGTAGCCTTTGCTATTTTTCTCAGTCCATTTTGAAAGAACCTCTTTTGTAAAATTTAAAAATGTAATTAAAAAGGCATAGTTTGGAAAGATAAAGTATAAACTGATCGCTTCGTTAAACTTTATAGGTGGCATAAAACTAATTAAAAGTTAGTAAAAAGAGGTTTTACAAGTAAAAGTAATTAATTTAAAAACTCTTTCAATGTTATTCAATTAGGGAATAAAACACCTATCTATATCTTTTTGTTGTATCAACCCAATTTAACGCTTGTTAATTAACAGTATCGAATAATGGAATAGATATAACGTTTATATTTTTTTTTAAATCAGCGTGTTCGATTTTTGACAAAGAATACTAATGTTGAACTAATCCAGTGATACAGTTTTGATTTTCATCAAAATTGGCCCTGAAACTTCTCTGAGCATTTTTCACTATTCTTCTTATCCACGCCCGCTTTAAAAATTCACTCTACATACAAATACTAGCTGACCCGGCAAACATCGTACCGCCTCAGTTTTTATTTTTATTTTTTATGTCATATTTACTCGCCTTTAAAACCTTCCCTGGCCCTTTAAAAAAATAATTCAAAACCAAAGTTAGTCAAATCTAAACTAACGAACGGCAATTGATTTTTTATTGTAGATTATTAGTATACGATGAAGACAAACCATCAGTGTCCTATAAAACTAAATATGGACCAACAATAACAAACCAACATTACTTCACTGACCCACAACTTAACAAAACATTGAAAAGCACTTATACACGTAAACCTCGTCACTAAAGGATTATTATGACGTCATCAACCTTCGTTTAATCCTCTAAGTTAGGGTACTGTCTCACTGTTGACGAAGAAACCAGCTGTCAAATATTGCCTCGCTCCGACAAGGTACGATGGACTTCATTAATTGGTTACTCCAATACGTAACGTACGTTAGGTGTTTTTTTTTAGCTTCGTAAAATCATCAAATGAGTCCTCAACCCAGGGCAGGGCAGGAGGGACTGTCAGATTTGTACTAACTACGGTGTCCTTCAATAGCCCTTTACGTTGCGGGGTCACGGTGATTCGATAGTCCCGCGACCACGAACGTAGGTGCTACCAACCATATACGCGGACTGTACAAAAGATTTCTTAGATCACTGTCTGTTCAGATCACTAGCGATTATCCCCGTTTGAAAGAAAGAGAGGTCTCACTCAGTGATCGTCGCTAGGAAGGTAGAACATTCATTTATCGGGAAGAACGCTCGCTGTTAGATTCTCCTTTAGTGGTTCGCGTCACGATGTGGATATCCCCCTTAGAAGCACCTACATTCGTTATTGCGATATCCAGTTGATGAATGAACACTGTTCCTCTTTCTCATAAATAAATGATTCATTAGAAAGAGGAATCAAAGTGTTCGCTTACAATTTATTTTTTAGCTTGAGTGTGTTTACCAGAGTGAACATTTGTGCCGCAGACTGAGCCACACACTTGTGAAATCGCATCTTTACAATTGTAAATTCGATTTTACAATAGGCTATTTTACTAAAAAAATATTAGTTCATATTAAATTATTAAAAAAATATTTGACCTGTATTTTTTTTTACATAAACCAAAATTGAAAAAAAATCAAAATTGAAATCACAAAACGTCTCTCGGTGGGTACAAGCGTTACGACGGCGACGTCAGAAGCCGGGACTCCCGATTTTGGAAGCGTTTAATCTTTTTCAATATACATTTATATCCATTATTTTTCAATATTCTGACGGACCAAACAGATTTTCAATTTATTCATGCAGTAAAATACCCTATTGATCGCCTAATTTCAGGTTGATAGCTCCACTGTCTTAACCGTCGACAATGAGACGAGTGTCTTAACTTGTTGGCCTACAATCATCTGACCCTTGTCCGACCCATCAATTATGCTCCAACAACAGACTTCTTGTCTGGGGTTGAATCAAGATGTGATCTCCGGGGACAAATGATGATTGCTGAGTAATCCTGCGTGATTAATCATGAAAATTAAAGGGAGGCCCGTTGATTGATCAATGGTAATTTATTTGTGGATCTTTGATCGTTAGGGGTAGTTAGAAACCCGAATCTTGAGTAATTTTTTTGTAGCGTATGCTGTAACTTATAATTTACTACAACTTAACTCAATCTGTCAAATTTATTTAATAGATTTTCATCCTTATCACAATAGTGGAAGGTTAATATTCGATTGGTAATTTGACTGATTCGGCATCTGTATATTTGCTTACAACGCGAACCAATCTCAACGTACACATCAAAAAAAGTTCGAGATCACTCTGCGATCTGAGAAATCGAAATCTTTTTTGTTACGGTAGATTATATTTTAATTTCTTCTTCTTTTTAGATTATTATTACAGGCTTTTTCTATCTAAAGAAAACTTACAACAACGAATTATTTTACTTCATGAAATTAAATTATAAAAAAACAGCTTAGGTATGCTTGATGTGTGTACATACTTAAGACCAACTGGTTGCTCTGTCGTTTATGTCATTTTACTATAATAAAAACTAAAATAATGTTTTTATAATAATTTATGTCGCTCCATGTGTCTTTTAATCTAAATAACACGAGCAAAGCCACGGGCTAAAGATAGTTACCCAATCATATTTTAGTTTAGTCCTTTATTTTATAAGACAAGCTATTTCAAGGTTTATTAGACAACAAACGACGAATTTTGTCAGACTAAGAGAACTTTTCCATTTGTCTTACAAATAAAAAGCTTTTACGTTGTCAAGAAGATCAAAGCATTTTATACTAGAGGAATTATAAGTCCATTTGTATAATTATGTTTTTGACATTTTTTTGAGAATAATGTAAAAGAATTCATACATACAGTGCTTATTTTCTTCTTGAAATTCTAAAATGAAAAAGCAAGGGCTGCTAACTTTTACCCGTGGCTTCGTTTTTGTTAATATAGAATTCGACCATGATTTCTGGTTGTACTCTGCTCGTAATAATGTAATATAATAATTATATGAAAGACACGTGGCGCCATCTATAATCAGAACACATTGTCCTTTTTTCGGGATCAAAAGTATCGTAGGTTACTGAACAACTGACAAAATCAGTGGTTTAAAAAACAAAAAAATGTAACAAACAAACATACTTTCGCATTTATTATTTAGTTAGTATTAAGATTTTAACCAGAGTTCAAGATTTTCCTTAATGCTTTATTTAAGTACCTCATTATTTCGTTCAAACATAATAATCCTTAAAGAAAAAATGTTTTATGCTCATTAAAATACACACATCAAAAGTGTCTAGGGATCAACATATATTTTTGCAATAACTTTTCTCCTGATTGATATTAATTAAAATGTTCTTTAAGGATTCATCAAATAAAGTGTTATCGTTTGTCACAGTAACGATAAACCAAGTCACCGTTGCATTCATAAAGAAATTTGCCATTTTCCTAATAAAGGGATTTTTGACATTTGAACCACTAACATTAAAGTTCGAAAAAAAGACTGAAATAACAGTTTTCTTTAAAATTTTATTGGGTAACTTAAACAATTAATAATCCGTGTTTCTACCGCGAACAATAACAACACAAGAACATCGGTTTGGCATACTCAAAATGAGTTCATCCAAATCACGCTGTGGAATGGCCGCCCATGTTCGTTGCAACAACAAAAAAAGGTCTTCTTGCGACTGGATACCCTCCATATTCGGCAGAGCTCTTCTCTGTAGCATATCCCATGCATGCTCAATCGGGTTCAAGTCTGGCGACTGAGCAGGCCAGGGCAGGACATTGATGTTAGCTGCGGCGAGAGTCTGTCTTACAACTCTTGCGGTGTGCGGTCGTGCATTATCATGCATTAACTGAAATAAGGGACCGATTTGCACTTGTAGAGGAACGATGACGTCTGATACAATCGTCTCAGCATAAATTTGAGCGTTGAGGTTGCCTCTGATCCAAATCAACTCAGTTCTTCCACCGATCCAAATACCCGCCCATACCATGATGGTTCCACCACTATAAGGATGGACTTCCTGGCAGGATTTTAATCGCTGTTGGCGTCCAGGGGTTCTCCAGTGTCGTATACGTCTTGTATCCGGTCTCATACCAAAACGAGACTCATCAGAAAAGCACACGAAACGCCATTGTTCTTCTGCCCAATTTCTGTGTTCAAGAGCCCATTGATATCGAATCCTACGATTGTGCATTGCTATAGGTGGTACCCGTAGCGGTCTTCGGGAATGAAGGTTCACTTCATGCAAGCGGTTTCTGACTGTTTGGTCGCTAATTAAGTTCCCTGAAGAGTGATGAAGCCTCACGGCTAACATCATGGCGGTTATTGTTGGAGCTCTTCGAGTTAAGATTTGAATGTATCGGTCTTGTCTCCGTGTGGTGCAGCGATACCGTCCTCCATGGCGCTCAGCCACGGTACCAGTGCTTCGGTAACGTGTCCAAAGTCGACTGATAACACTCTGACTTGTATTCAGAGCTAAAGCCACAGTACGTTGCCGGGAACCAGCTTCTATCATTCCCACGGCTCTGAGCATTTCTTCCCTGCTTAAATGACGTCGCCGCTCCATAATAACGTTGGTTTTAATCAGTAGTAGGGAAACAGTAGCACTAATAATGTCTTCAATGCGTTGTATGTTTTTATAGGGAAAATATTGACAGCTGATTTTCATCTTTTACTCGAATTTGATTTACAGTTCCTGATTCAAATTATGAAATGCACCAAAAAGGATCCATATAAATTTATAAAATCATAAATTTATTACAAAGCCACATCTCAATCTCAAGAAATCCGCATAAAAATGCTTGATCCCTAGACACTTTTGATGTGTGTATATATGTCTGCGTAGCTGCTGCGTAGCGGGGTTTAGGCTACGTGAGCTACGAGGCTACGGCGTAGCGGCCGTCGTAGCCACGGCGTAGACATCGACAATACGATGACGCAGTAACCCATAACTTTAATTAACTTTTTTATTATTATTTTATCTTTAATCGCATAGTGGATGTCAATCTATTATTACATTCAACTCTTGATAAAAAGCTTTTGTAGAAGAGTTCTTAATATCTTTGCCAATAATTCATCAAATATGGGAGTCATAAGGCCGAGAAAAAAGAGAAGATTATTATAATAGGATTTTCTACTTTTTACGTAAGCGTTCTTAATGACAGTAATTAAACAATATTACAAAACAGTGACCCACAGGATCGCTTTCGGTTGCGACTAGTTTCAGCAAAGAAATCTAATTTCTGTCTTAGTTTTCGCATCAGTACCCTTAGCACGAATTTTCAGTATTTGAGACGTAAAGTAAACTGTAACTTTGACAATTTCAAGTTGACATTTTTCAAGGAAAAAATTAGTTCCGTCTTCGCGCACCAGAGGCGCTGTTCCATTTTTTCATACAAGAAACGCTGTAAATACTGTAAAGTAAAAGAGTGAATATTCGTGCTAAGGGTACAGTTTCGCCGGGGTCGCGGGATTATTCCCTTACCGTAACCCCGGAACATAACAGGCTATGAAGGACACCGTGGATTTTAGTCAGTAGAAGTCTGACAGTCCCTCCCGCCCTGCCCGGGGTTGGAGGACTCATTTGATGTACGCACACGTATTTTCGTAGACGGCACAAATATATGCTGACTGGACAGGTCTCACAGGTCCACTCAAATCTGCGTGGTTCTTTCCTCAAAAGACCATCCCAGACACCCGCATGGTCCTCGTATGACCTGAGCAAAGCAATGTCTGGGCTCTAAAAGAGACTGTGACCTCTGAGTTTGTTTCGGCTATTTCATCTCATAGTAGTCAGGTACGAAACACCGACCTCAATCTAGCTTAAAAAAGTATTGGTTATGATGTTTAAAAGTGTTTTTTTATAACCAACTTACAAAAAATAAATATCATTTATCACACCACACGCACAAGCTTCACCAGCACCACAGTTTTGCCTGCGCAAGCCGGTTTGTACACGGAACACCGTGCGTGCGGTAGGTAAAACTGTGAAGTTTTTTTTTAGTTTTGTATTGTGTCTTACATGAGCCATTAATGCCTGCAATAAATGGAATAATAATAATAAATAAAAGAGATTAGAACCCTAATTGCTACCAGAGTCTAAAGTTCCGTTTGAGTTTCGGCAAAAAATCCCATTTCAATCAAACACTCACAAAAACCTTTCTCCTTTATTACAGACAACAACAAAAATGTCATCATCCACCTGTCATCACAGCAAATAGTGTCCACGTGAACTATGGACATTGACGAGAAAGTGTCGGGGCCCGGGGGGGCCTCGCAGAAGAACTGGTCTCATCTGAACACCAGTGATGAACTGCCCCTGGACATGCGGTTCAACCATGGCCACATGGTGTCCATGACAGTATACAGTGTGCTGATGCTGATATCAGCGACAGGGAACCTGACTGTGTTGTCGCAATTGATGAAGAGGAAACGCGCGGGGAGAGCCAGTCGACTCGATGTGCTGCTGATGCATTTAGCTGTGGCTGATCTTATGGTAAGCGGTTATTTATTGTTGAATTCGGATGGTTATGGGTAGTTCTTCAGAGACAAAATTTTCAATGTCTGTGGGTATATTTCTGTCCAACTAACAAAACGGCATGTAATATTTTTTTCTGTACAGTTTAGCTTTAGCTCTACCTGGGACAAATTATATTTTTTTAATAGTAGCTATCTAGATACATAATAAAAAAAATTAAGTCTGTTCTCCTGATTCATATAGGGCGTCCGTTTCCCATTTTCCGGAACAAAATGGTCGATGTCGCATTTTCCCTTTGTTTCATCAATATAAATTAAAGTTATATCGAAAGGTAATTAATTGACCTCTTACAAAAAAAATATGTGTTACATATAACTACGTTAGTGTGTTTTTAATTAAGTAAATAAGAAGTGTGCGGCGTATAATACTGATTCATGTGGAGTAAGCTTTGCTTGACTGTACTTGGTCGAGGAATAATGATGAGAGTCTGGGATCCTGCGTGGGGGGAAACCTGTCGTACAACGGACGTGCTAGAAGGTGGACGTGAGGCTGGTTGGCTTAGAACCCGGTGAAACAAAGGTAAATATCTGATTCATCTGTGCTTGGTTTAGGTACCTTGCTGATACAATGCCTAATTTATTAATTTTATTTTGCTGTTTTAAGACTTTAATCTGAGTTTCGTGTGATGCTTTTGGGTTACAGATTCGTGTAGAAAAATGATAATAGTGAAGTCTGTATGAATGATGAGATAAGCATGATTTTAGGCAAAATCATGATTCATCTGTGCCTGATTGATATGTTCAAAAACCCATATGAATCTGAAAATAAATTAGTATTCCCCTTTTCTAGCCAGAAAGGAGCACTTTTGTTACGTATTATTTTACTTTTCCATGTCAGTATCTAGTGTGTGTGAGACAATTTTGACATTATTCTTCGGTATTTATTCATAAGTCAAACTCCATCTATATTTATTATTTTACATTGCTGTTCACAACAATGCCACTATCAATAGTAAAAAAGAAGAAAAATAATATATCTATAAGAAAAAGAGACTCACAGAACGTACGAATTTTTCATCCTTCTAGGATGGAAAATAAGAAAAGATCCAGACAAGAATGCTGCGTGGAAATTAAAAATGAAAGAATTATATTTGAAAAGAAAGAGAGAAAAAACAAAATAAAATAAAATAATATTATGATTATTTTCTTAATACAAAGACCATTTTTATTTCAAGTTTTCCATTTTTATTTCTGTTCCTGATTCATTTGTAAAAAATTCTGATTCATCTGGGCACAAAATTTTTAAACGTACATATCTTAAAAACTACTTTGTAAAAACGAGTCCCTCAAACTTATAAATGTTATTTGGAATATCTATTTTCATATGAACATGTGTTACTGAGCTGAAAGTGAAATTAAAATTTGACCATAAGAATTAGTCGAAGAATCGCGTGGTAAAATCGTCAATTGAGTCCTCCCACTTAGGGCAGGGCTAGGGACTCTCAGAGTTGTACTGACTAAAATCCACGGTGTAGTTCAATAGCCCTTTACGTTCCAGGGTCACAGTCATTTGAAAAGTCCCGCGACCCCGGCAGGCTTTTTCCCTCTAGAGGGGCATCATGCCGACACTCCTTGAGGCGCGCGTGGAACACAACGCGCCATCGACCCAGGGCGACATGGTCCAATGGTCGGACAGCGAGTCGCCCTTTAGAGCAATAATAAACTTGGCTGACGATTGACGTAACTCGATATAAGAGAAATTTCTAGAGAGGTACAACGTTAAAAAAAAAAAACAAAAGTTCTTTGGCAAAGTTAAGGGGAGAGGCTTTTGCCCAGCAGTGGGATGATATACTAGTAGCTAGCAGTATCTGCAGGCCTGGCTCACTCCGCGGTGTAGATATAAAACTGCTAGAAGATGCGGGGCCATTACGTCGTGGCCGTAACAAACGGCTGTCGCGCGCCGCCCGTTTAGTACGCGCTCCGTATCTCATTTATTTTTGTTACTTGTGATTACGTACAAGTAAAAATGAAGATAATAAAATATGAAGAAAAGCAAAATATTGCATAAGTAGCTTTTGGTTGTTTAAATAATAACAGTGATAGGAGCCTCACATTTTTGTTAAGTAAAATTAATGCGATCAGTATTATGTATGCTTTTATTTCATATTTTTTACGCCAATCAGCCCGCTGAAATATGCATGAAAGAAGCAATAATGTATTAAATAATGAACTATAAAAAAGTAAGAATGTCTGTTTACACAGCACATGAAATTGAAAAAATAACCTTTGTTCTGAGACTATCAGAACATCAAAACAGTGCAGTGTTATTTTTTGGAAGTTGTAAAGCAAAAGCTGTTCAGTTTGGAAGGGTTGAGTTGACAAATTAACTGAACATTACAATAGAATTGACGATCATTATATAACTTTACCTACCTACATCCTACATTTTCAAATATTATTCTTATTTGTTTTTCTAAGATGAAATGTTTAAAATAGAACAATAATAGGTAGAAAAGATAATATTGGTATATATCATCTCTAACGTAAGGTGCCGTAAGTACTATTAACATTTTGTGCTACCTATCGATAATGTATGTAGTAATCGATGACGAAAACAAAACGATATAGGCTGATGATAAAAACAAAATTCCTTGAGGAACATTTATTTTAATAATGTAATTTAACATATGCATAAAGACACCTACCTATCTAGCTGGAGAGCTACTGAACCCTGCGACTAACGGTCTTCCTGTAAGGTTGGAAATTTGTACACGTAATATTTATAGCATGCTAAGAGCAATAGCGACGACCTGGCAGGCGTCAGCCGTGCACATCATTGGACAATTTAATTTTCAAAGTGTAAAAAAAAAAATTAAAAAAAACTTGTTCCTGTAAGCTTAAAAATTTAACAGGATGTAGTTTATTTATTGTAAATCTTGGAAAAAAAATGACAGGCGATTACAAGGTGCACAATTATGTGACAGGCGAATTGAAAAGTGCAAAGTTGATGAGGAAAAATAAACTTTCTCCTGTAAGATCAAAATTATCTCGCGTTTGGCTGAACTGATTTTGATGCCGTTTTCAGAAAAGTGTGCGTTACATTCCGAGAAAGGTTTTAATATACAGGGTGAATTTTTCAACTGGGCGTGGATGGCTATCTCCGAAACAATGAGTAATATCGAAAAACGTTGAAAGGAATCTCGAGGCCGATTTTGACGAAAATAAAACTGCATCGTTGGATTTTAGAAAAATCAATAATCCTGGCCAGGAATCGAACCCGCTGATTTTGGAAAAAAAAAATCACAGCCTGTATTATTACACCATTCGATAGTGTTGCTAATAAGGATTAAATTCTGGGAAGTGATCATATAAGGCAAACTTAAGGAAATAGCAGATTTTCATGAAATTGCTATATTTCTATGTTACTATGTTCTACTGAGCCATAATTTACTTATTACTGTTTTCAATAATTCAGTGGATTTGATGTCTCAACAATCCCAGTGTATTCAGCAATGCGAAATTATTGAGTTGAACAAAAATAAGCGTTATTTCAAAGAAGAAACGGTTAACTTATGTTCCGAATACAGTTATCGTCTTGAACATTCATCAGTTTTTTTTCAATTATACGTTTTCCTAAAGTTTGCCGTATATGATTACTTCCCAGAATTTGATCCTTATCAGCAACACTATCGAATGGTGTAATAATACAGGCTGTGATTTTTTTTCCAAAATCAGCGGGTTCGATTCCTGGCCAGGATTATTGATTTTTCTAAAATCCAACGATACAGTTTTATTTTCGTCAAAATCGGCCTCGAGATTCCTTTCAACGTTTTTCGATATTACTCATTGTTTTGGAGATAGCCATCCACGCCCAGTTGAAAAATTCACCCTGTATATTAAAACCTTTCTCGGAATGTAACGCACACTTTTCTGAAAACGGCATCAAAATCAGTTCATCCAAACGCGAGATAATTTTGATCTTACAGGAGAAGTTTATTTTTCCTCATCAACTTTGCACTTTTCAATTCGCCTGTCACATACTTGTGCACCTTGTAATCGCCTGTCATTTTTTTTCCAAGATTTACAATAAATAAACTACATCCTGTTAAATTTTTAAGATTACAGGAACAAGTTTTTTTTAATTTTTTTTTTTACACTTTGAAAATTAAATTGTCCAATGATGTGCACGGCTGACGCCTGCCAGGTCGTCGCTATTGCACTTAGCATGCTATGAATATTACGTGTACAAATTTCCAACCTTACAGGAAGACCGTTAGTCGCAGGGTTCAGTAGCTCTTGGACTAATCTAACTGTGCCTCCTAAACTCGCAAGTCACAACCCTATTGAGCGCGGCGAGCGACCTTGATGTGACGTTAGCGTCAGATAAACTAAAATAAACTCTCGTGCGTAACCAATAGGTACATTTTTGCTTGCGCACGGGAAGTTTAGGCTATTATAACAGTAGGTGAGCGGTACGGCTGCAAGTAAAAATGTACTTTATTATCTCGTGCATACATTTGTTTGATTGTTTTTGGGAAGAGAATCTTCTGTAGTACTATTATTTATTCAGTGGTATCTGTATGTTTTCCGAACCTGGGAGTTGAACTCAGGGTTTTATTTTTGGCAGTCACTGTTGCAAGCATAAAGTCTCGTTCACGACCTTGCCACTGTGAGCGGTGTCTTAGCGCGGGGCGGCGAGTGGTAATATCTGTTGTTGTTGTTTCTGAAATGTATAGAAATGTTTGAAACACGCCACGAGGCGCAGCCAGTAGCGAATTAAAAAAAGATACATATCCATTATTATTTTTCAAAAATCTTACTGACTATAATTAGTATTATGCAATTTATTGATGCTTTCAACTTGCCATTGACATACTTTTAGGAACTGTCTAAACGTGATTCCACGATAGATTTTGTATGGCAAAATGAAATTGGTTGGGTGGGCTTGAAAATGAACATGGACAAGACGAAAATTATGTCAAATGCCAATGTTGTGCCCACCCCAGTCTCTGTTGGAAACTCGGTACTCGAAGTTGTTGACTCATATATCTACTTAGGACAAGTAGTCCAGTTAGGTAGGTCCAACTTCGAGAAAGAGGTCAACCGCCGAATCCAACTCGGTTGGGCAGCGTTCGGGAAACTACGCAATGTCTTTTCGTCCGACATACCTCAGTGCCTCAAGACGAAAGTCTTCAACCAATGTGTGTTACCAGTGATGAGTTACGGCACCGAAACGTGGTCTTTCACTATCGGCCTCATCTCAAAGCTCAAAGTCGCTCAACGAGCTATGGAGAGGGCTATGCTCGGTGTTTCTCTACGTGATCGAATTCGAAATGAGGAGATCCGTAGACGAACTAAAGTCACCGATATAGCCCACCGGATTAGCAAGCTAAAGTGGCAATGGGCAGGCCATATTGCTCGCAGAGCAGATGGCCGATGGGGTCAAAAAGTACTAGAGTGGAGACCATGGACTAGCAAGCGCAGCGTAGGACGTCCACCAGCAAGGTGGACAGACGATCTTATAAAGGAAGACGCCGGAAGACGCTGCATGCAGGTCGCTTCCAACCGGTATCTGTGGAGATCAAAAGGGGAGGCCTATGTTCAGCAGTGGACGTCCTATGGCTGAGATGATGATGATGAAAATGAAATTGTGACGACACTAATTAGTTAACTCAATGCTCCACAATTTTTTGATTTCAGAGATACAAAAATCCAATTTAAAAATTTAAATAAAATCGGGTTAGGTTCACCAACTAAAATCATAAGTTTTTATAGAAATTGACTTTTGGAATTATCGGTCAACTAGCTGTTGTGAGTAGCTTCACCCGCTACAACTCCCAAAATATCTTACGGGGATATAAAACTGTGTACCACATCCAAATACGTTCAGTAGTTTTTACGTGAAAGAATAACAAACATCCGGATGGATGTTTGTTATTCTTTCACGTAAAAACTACGGAATTTGGAAATTTTGTGAGGATGGATATCCTCTAATAATAAAAAAAAAACAAAAAAAAAATTGATATACATTTAGTAGTAATGACAAATACCCAATTGATATTATAATATTATTTGCATAACATTATAATATCAATTGTTTGAAGTAAACACCGGCGATCCGTTACAATCTCATCTTTTATGTATTTCAGTTCAACCTCGGCATTGTTTGAAGATGGCGCGGTTTCGTTTGAGAAAGAAACTGTTTCATTATCTAGAGTTTTATGGAAATATAGGTCGAGAGTTTTTTTTTATGTGCAATATCTTTCCTATTGTTTTCGTGAAATGTGGAAGTGGAACAGGATTGGTCAAATCAAATCGTGGTATTTGCAGCTGTTATAATGTAGTCCCGAGTTCCTCATATCTTTTTTATTATTTTAATATTATAAATGCGAAATTTTATGAACGTGAATGTTTGTTGCTCTTTAAGGCAAAAACAGTTCATCGGATTTGGATGAAATTTGGTTTACTATTCGTTTATAACCTTGATTAACACATAGGATAGTTTTAATTTCTATTTTCTATTCCCGTAGGCTAATTTTCCAGTTTTAGCGACCGAAGTCGCTGGCAACAGCTAGTGTTATATTATGTAAGAGAAAACGTAGAGAGGTTTGTCTTGTCTAAAATTTGCCGATTGGAAGCCAATCCTAACATAGTTAGGAAGCCATGAAATAGAAGGAACATAGACGAAGAAAAAATATTTTCTAGATTTTTTACAAGTATCCGAGAGACGTAATTTTATTTCATACAGTATTTTTGTGTTGACTGAAAGTTACTGACATTGTCTAACAAATTCCCTCCATGTTCCTCTCGTATGTAAATTGTGGTCACGTGAAATGAATAACAATTTCCAACACGTTCTCGTATATCGATATCGGATTCTTTGAAAGAAAAATGTTAATTTTAAAAAATATGAAGGCAATCATTCACACCCACCTAAAACAAAATAGAAAAGCGTTTGATTTCGGAATATTCTCGCAATTATGGTAGAAGTGACGTAACGTTCTGTGGTTTCTCGCTACGCTGCGCATCTACACGCTACGCCGTAGCCGGTCCTTTGCTACGACCACATGGTCTCGTAGACACTGGAATGTATAAGTTTCACAGAAGGAACTCAAGGTTTATTTTGTGATGTTTAAAATAAAATTGTCTTTAAAAACGATTAATGTTCATGAGGAGTCTATTCAAAAACAATACTAAAAATTAAGAAGCGATTGGATTAACACTTACTTTACTATAAATATCTAATTTTTACTTGTCATCGTATCTTAAGTTTTAAAAAACTTCTTGGTCTGGTGGCTTCAATTTATGTGTTTTATATTCCAGTCAAATCTTTTTCTGACAAAAAAATTGTTCTTTCACGAAATGTTCGTTTCTTAACTTCTTCAAACCTAGCTACACAATGCCGAGTGTGTCTTCCAAATATTTGTTGTTTTGTGTAATGGTTATCCAGTTTCTCACCCCATTTTTTTTAAACAGGCCTGTTGGTCTAGTGGTTAGTGCCCTGACTGCTATGCCGGAGGTCGTGGGTTCGATTCCCACCCAGGACAAATGTTTGTGTGATGAGCACGATCATTTGTTCTGTCTGGGTGTAATTCATCTATAATATGTATGTATTTAGGAATATATAAGTATGTTTATCAGTTGTCTAGTACCCATAACACAAGCTCTGCGTAGCTTGGGACTAGATGGCGTTGTGTGATAGTTGTGGAATATTATTATATTATGGCTAAAATTTAAATGCGCATCAATAATTCTTTTTGCATAAATACTGAATGTGCACCAAATCTAAAACTCGCTTCAGCAAGATTTCAGGGACACCCCGAAGTTCGGTTTGGTTAGGTTCCTTTAAACCTTGTACACAGAAATAGAAGCCCCGCGAAGCTGGGCTTCGTCGACTCTGCTTAGGTAGATTTTTTTTTATTACACCTCGTTATGACATATTTTAATGAACATATTTTGGTGCACATTCAGTATATTTAGTGGAACACAGGCAAAATTAGGTAAATGAAATGGGAATAAATCGAAGTACTTTTAAATACCATCCTTTTTATTATTATTATTTGACTGACAGCAAATGTAACAGGCCACAGTGTTGTTGCAGGTGACATTCCTGATGATGCCGCTCGAGATAGCGTGGGCGGGCACGGTGCAGTGGCTGGCCGGCGACCTCATGTGCCGCGTCATGATGTTCACAAGGACCTTCGGCCTCTACCTCTCCAGCTTCGTGCTTATCTGTATCGCTGTTGATCGGTGAGTATTTAGTGTGATTGGTCTGTTAATTATTACAAGCAATAAAGAGCAATGGTCGCCCAGCGGGTGGTCCCGACTTACGAGTTGTAGGTCGTGGGTTCGAATCCCGCCAGGCGCATTACTTTGTGTAATTTATTTCATCACTACTGCTCTCAAAACGGTGAAGGAAAACATCGTGAGGAAGCCGGCATATCCTAGAACTAAAAATTCGAAGACATGTAACATCTACCAACCCGCACTGGACACGCGTGGTGGATTATAGCCCACTCCCTCTTAAGAGAGGAGGCCTGTGTCACAGCAGTGGGAACATTATAGGGTGATGATGATGAATAAGGTCTTTCCTGCATAAATAAATTGAAAATCTGTTTAGTCCGCCGTCAGTTAGAATATTGAAAACAAATGAACATTTTTTTTTTTCAATGAATATTGACGAAGATAAAACGCTTCCTAATGGTAAGCGTCTACAGGTCCGCATCGCACGTATCGGACGTATCGTACGTAACGGATTTTAGTTTGCCTTGTTTTAAAACTCATACAACTGCGTCCACTGATCCGCATCGTACGGACGGCTCATCGGCAATGCCTACATGCGATGCGTACTGATGACGTCATACGGAATGCCGATCAGTGGACGCGATGAAGGTGGCATCGGCAATCCGATTGCTGATACTCGCGTCGGCAATCCGATCGCTGCCGATACAGAAATCCGTTTGATGCGATGCGTCCGATACGTACGATGCCGACCTGTGGACGCTTACCTTTATTCGGGAGTGGGGCTTGCGACGTCATAACGCTTTTCATATTGTACCGACCGAGTGACGTTTTGTGATTTTTAGAAGTGTTGTATCTTCGTCAATTCTGGTTTACGTCACAAAATAAATACGGGTCTAATATTTTCTTATATTCTTTATTTAGGACTAATACAATTTTTTGAGAAAATAACCTATTCTAACAAAGCGCATTGGGAGGCAGTGAAGGTAATCTCACGTTGTTCTGGCTTTTATATGATCCTTTGAAGCTTTAGGCGACCGCATGACACTTCTCTTCCGCGCGGTCGGACGGAGACAGGGAAGCATATTCATCATATCAGTGGTTTGCCGTCTGTAGAATCTGTTAAGCGCGTATCGTCCGCGCGGACGTGCGGTTTACAATTCGCTTCGCCGCGCCCCTACCCGACCATGCTAGTACGGATGGTGGCTGGTATTGTTTTAATTTGCAAATAACCAGTTTAACTGAAACTTTTTGAACAGTTCATTAGCCACTGGTTTACAAAATTTACTTAGAAAATTTTTCATAATTCACTGATAGATAAATCTAGAGTTAACGTCAAAAATTAGATTTTCTTTAACTCTCATTTAAAACAAAAAAAAAGTAACATTCTATTCCTAGAGTCTAGAAATATTGCATTCGAAAAATTAAACGAGACTGCGAGTCGCGTCTCTAAGGGCATGTTTCACAATCGCTAAGTAAAGTTATAAGTAAGCTACTTAGAACATAACTGCTCAGTAAACAAGTAAATTGCGTTTCACAATCCCTCAGTAAAGTTAATCACCACTTCATCTGCTTAGTAAGTTAATCATCGGATGGACTGCCAAGTAGTCGTTTACTCGACAAGTAAATTTGGCAAATGTCATAAACCCAAGCGCCTATCAATTTATTTTCGTTTTAAAATGGATATTTTTGATATCATTGAAGATTTTGGAGTCAACTTTCGAAGAGACTAACGACTGGGACGAATACCACAGCGGCACACAGAATACACAGGATAATAGTGTACGCACCAATTTAATAATCACTATTTTGCTTCACTGATACGATAAATAATTACAATGGTTATTGTATAAAATTTATTGAAATACGCAAATACGCTGTCCATTCCATCCACTGTTAGTAAAATCATTTCTTTTACTTTTTCTTCACTTGGTGTTAATGTTGAAGCGGTACTTGAACCGCCTCCCGTACGATACATTTCTGCCCGGATCGCCGCAGACTTCTTCCTCGTTTCCCTCTTTATTCCATCGTATTTTATCTTTAATGCTTTCGCACTACGAAATCGAACACTACTGATACTGTTTTTTGATTCAATTCTTTGCCAACATTGTTCTTTTTCCGCCCATGTAACGGCATCGCTTTTTTTGTTTTCAAGCACATGTTTATTTTCATTTACGAGTTTAATTAGCGTGTCATTTTCTTCGCGCGTGAAATTACAACCCCTTTCCCGTTTCTGAGCCATTTTAAGTAAATTTCAACAAAGTTTTCGTAATAACTCCAAATATCACGATATGACATTTGAATTTAACCGACTGAAAGTTGAAACTTGACATTGACAAGACAATTCGCTGCGTTCCTTTCCTACAAAAACATTGATTCCTAAATATTGATAAAAAGGTGAAATTAGTCACATTATATGCCAATCTACTTTTTTTTTTACATCAAAATTATCTTACTTATACTCGGTAAGTATAACGAGAAACATTTGTAATGATTATTCTGTGATTATTACACATTTAAAAGAAACTTAAATTTTTCGTACATTGAAACGAAACGTTAAACTCTAATGTTGCCAGCACACCCTTGAGTAAGTATTAATTAGTTACTCTTTACTTTAATTTACTCATTGGGTGATTGTGAAACGCAAAAAAAGTTAACGAAAGGATTAAACCTATAAGTAGTTAACTCGTTGAGTAACTACTTAAACCTTTACTTATTGATTGTGAAACAGACCCTAAGTGTTAGTAAATAAAACTTAAAAATACATTAATAACACTTAGGGTCTGTTTCACAATCAATAAGTAAAGGTTTAAGTAGTTACTCAACGAGTTAACTACTTATAGGTTAAATCCTTTCGTTAACTTTTTTTGCGTTTCACAATCACCCAATGAGTAAATTAAAGTAAAGAGTAACTAATTAATACTTACTCAAGGGTGTGCTGGCAACATTAGAGTTTAACGTTTCGTTTCAATGTACGAAAAATTTAAGTTTCTTTTAAATGTGTAATAATCACAGAATAATAATTACAAATGTTTCTCGTTGTACTTACCGAGTATAAGTAAGATAATTTTGATGTAAAAAAAAGTAGATTGGCATATAATGTGACTAATTTCACCTTTTTATCAATATTTAAGAATCAATGTTTTTGTAGGAAAGGAACGCAGCGAATTGTCTTGTCAATGTCAAGTTTCAACTTTCAGTCGGTTAAATTCAAATGTCATATCATGATATTTGGAGTTATAACGAAAACTTTGTTGAAATTTACTTAAAATGGCTCAGAAACGGGAAAGGGGTTGTAATTTCACGCGCGAAGAAAATGACACGCTAATTAAACTCGTAAATGAAAATAAACATGTGCTTGAAAACAAAAAAAGCGATGCCGTTACATGGGCGGAAAAAGAACAATGTTGGCAAAGAATTGAATCAAAACACAGTATCAGTAGTGTTCGATTTCGTAGTGCGAAAGCATTAAAGATAAAATACGATGGAATAAAGAGGGAAACGAGGAAGAAGTCTGCGGCGATCCTGGCAGAAATGTATCGTACGGGAGGCGGTTCAAGTACCGCTTCAACATTAACACCAAGTGAAGAAAAAGTAAAAGAAATGATTTTACTAACAGTGGATGGAATGGACAGCGTATTTGCGTATTTCAATAAATTTTATACATAACCATTGTAATTATTTATCGTATCAGTGAAGCAAAATAGTGATTATTAAATTGGTGCGTACACCATTATCCTGTGTATTCTGTGTGCCGCTGTGGTATTCGTCCCAGTCGTTAGTCTCTTCTGGTAATAGTACAGGATCCGTATATAGAACGACCTTCACCGATCGAGTAACCGGACGAAATGTGTTTTTTATGAATTAAAATATGTTGAAGAATATGACGGTGATGGGTTGCCTCATAAAATCCTGTCAAGGATATTTTTAATTAATTTTATAAAAGGTTATTTTTTTTCAATACCTTCACCGATAGAGTAACCAAAGAAAATTAACACCAATTGAAAGTCCGAAGTCTATAGAATATGCTAACGTAGGGTTGCCTACCTTTTTCTTGTCAAGGGTATAGGGTTGCCTAATTTGAACAGGTGATAAAAAAATGCTACCTTCACCGATCGAGTAACCAAATAAATTATATATCAAAATAAAGACATTTTTTTTACGAATACGATGGTATACGGTTGCCTATGAAAAACTTGTCAGAAATTAGGGTTGCCAAGCGTTGAAGTTTGAAAATTTTAGACGGTTGTAAGCACATGAGTAGATAAACGGACTAAGCTTCTTAAGAACGAGCAAAATTGTTACCTATTTTGGTAGGGTTGTCACAATAGGGTAGACAAATTAAACAAAAAAATATTAAATAGCTTTATTATTCAGTATGATAGAATCGAATCAAATAATTTAATTCAACTAAGCCAATTATAGGCAATTTTGAATTGTCAAAAGACATTTTTAAAGGTGTTTGGTCACCAATATATTAGAGACCAAACACCTACCTTCAAGAGGGCGCGCGTTGTCAAATAGACCGCGCTTCGTACCACTTTTTATACCGCCCGTTCTTACCTTATAGTAGCCATACACCATCCTGCCTATCGTACGATCGCGGATCGATTTGACGCTTGTAATTGTTTCAAATTGGCAGTTCGTCCATATACACCATACACTATACTGCCTATCGTACGATCGATTTGACACAACTTCAAATCTGCAGCAGTGATGCCAACTCAGCAACTTTATAGCTAGATCTGGCTATTATTCGGTGACGACAGCTACAATTTTATAAAATTTGTGGCTAAACTTTTTAGCTACTTTTTCTAGCACCATTTCATTTGTATTTCCAAACAAGTACAGACCAGTAAATAGGCAACGAAGGATGAATAACAGACCGAACAGACCGAATAATTTTCGACCTTATCGACATTTAAAATTTAGTTTGTTTTTCTCACATTCTCGTTAGCTAACATTGCTCCTTCATTAAAATCCGGTGTTTGCATATATGTCAATAAGGTCGAAAATCGCTTGAAGGTCGGAAAACATTTGCTTAACGATAGCAAGTTAAAAAACAGGTGCAAGGGATTTTCGACCTTATCGACATTTAAAATTTAGTTTGTTTTTCTCACATTCTAGTTAGCTAACATTGCTCTTTCATTAAAATCCGGTGTTTGCATCAGTGTCAATGAGGTCGAAAATCGCTTGAAAGTCGGAAAACATTCTCTTAACGATAGCAAGTTAAAAAAAGTGGTGCAAGCAATTTTCGACCTTATCGACATTTAAAATTTAGTTTGTTTTTCTCACATTCTCATTCGTTAACATTGCTCCTTCATTAAAATCAGGTGTTTGCATAAATGTCAATAAGGTCGAAAATCGCTTGAACTTTTTTTTAACTTGCTATCGTGGTCCCTTGACACCTCTCAAGTTTTCAATCGTATTTTGGTTTAAAATAAATGAATAACACTTTCTTTTTATAAAAAAAAATCCTAGAACTAAAACTATTAAAGTTCATCATCATCATCATCATCAGCCGGAAGACATCCACTGCTGAACATAGGCCTCCCCCTTAGACCGCCACGCCGAACGACAATTCGCCACTTGCATCCATCGGCTGCCCGCGACCCTCACGATGTCGTCGGTCCACCTAGTGGGAGGCCTGCCTACGCTGCGTTTTCCGGTCCGTGGTCGCCACTCGAGAACTTTTCTTCCCCATCGGTTGTCAGTAAACTATTAAAGTTACACAAGAACAAAAGTTTGATTTCACAAAAATTGCAATAACTTGAAAACGACTGGACCGATCTTCATGAAACAACTTGTGAATCTATTTATGTAATGAAACACAGCCCTTTTAAATACTTTAATTGAAAAACATACATAAACAAAAAAGTGAGTTTTCAAGTTACGTAATAATCTAAGTTTTAAACTTTTACAATTTTCCACTAAAAAACTTATCTAATTAGAAACTAATAAGAACGTACAAGATAATCTAATAAGAATCGAATATATACACAACACAATCACTGGATTCTGATTAGAAAACACTTGTCTTAAAAAAATCACCTTACAAATCACACTTGCACCCCTTGTCGTTGCGTGGGTCTCGTCGCCGACAGTCACCTTCATCATATGCCAAATTTCAGTTCCAGAGGAGGAATTTTTCGGACCACATATGCCTCGTTGACTGGGTGTAGTGTCTGCTAATTATTAGTCAGAATGGCGCCACAATGGCGTTTCAATTGTAGTGCTTATTCGAACCAGCAGTAAAAAATGGTTCGAATAAGCACTACAATTGAAACGCCATTGTGGCGCCATTCTGACTAATAATTAGCAGACTCGACACCCTGGACTATTGGAATGGGTATCTACGGTACTTTCACAGTTATTATTTCTTGTGACTGGGCACCATAACTATTTTTGTACTAACTTTATTTTATGTCTTTTGACAAATCGAAATTGCCTGTAATTGGCTTAGTTCAATTAAATTATTTGATTCGATTCTATCATACTGAATAATAAAGCTATTTAATATTTTTTTGTTTAATTTGTCTACCCTATTGTGACAACCCTACCAAAATAGGTAACAATTTTGCTCGTTCTTAAGAAGCTTAGTCCGTTTATCTACTCATGTGCTTCCAAACCGTCTAAAATTTTCAAACTTCAACGCTTGGCAACCCTAATTTCTGACAAGTTTTTCATAGGCAACCGTATACCATCGTATTCGTAAAAAAAATGTCTTTATTTTGATACATAATTTATTTGGTTACTCGATCGGTGAAGGTAGCATTTTTTTATCACCTGTTCAAATTAGGCAACCCTATAACCTTGACAAGAAAAAGGTAGGCAACCCTACGTTAGCATATTCTATAGACTTCGGACTTTCAATTGGTGTTAATTTTCTTTGGTTACTCTGTCGGTGAAGGTATTGAAAAAAAATAACCTTTTTAAAAATTAATTAAAAATATCCTTGACAGGATTTTATGAGGCAACCCATCACCGTCACAATCTTCAACATATTTTAATTCATAATAAACACATTTCGTCCGGTTACTCGATCGGTGAAGGTCGTTCTATATACGTATCTTAGACTATAAGTTGTCTCCAAAATCTTCAATGATTTCAAAAATAAAACGAAAATAAATTGATAGGCGCTTGGGTTTATGACATTTGCCAAATTTACTTGTCGAGTAAACGACTACTTGGCAGTCCATCCGATGATTAACTTACTAAGCAGATGAAGTGGTGATTAACTTTACTGAGGGATTGTGAAACGCAATTTACTTGTTTACTGAGCAGTTATGTTCTAAGTAGCTTACTTATAACTTTACTTAGCGATTGTGAAACATGCCCTTATTGTATTGAATACTTATGTATTAGTTTATTATTACTTATAAGATTATGTTTGTGTATTTTATCTATGGGCCTTCGTTGCCTGATGACAAATAAATACCTACCTAAATAAATAAAATAAATAAATAATGTCATGAATAAAATGTAACCATGACCTCCAGACTTTAAAATCTTGCTGAAAGCACCTACCTACTTGTTGCGTGAAACAAGAACACTTCACTTTTTTGAAAGCCCTCTACATCACGAAACAATTACATCATTGCTGTAATTGTTTCGTGATGTAGAGGGTGATGTAGAGGCTATATAACAAGGGTCTGATTACGTCGTCGTGTGGATTCGCGTCAACCGCTCCTTCAAGGTCAGTGCGCCGCTCGCGCTACCTCGTACAGCGCATCGCTCGCGCAGGCAGTCGGCCTAATGCAACCGAGAGCGCACACTCAAATACGGAGCGAACTATGTACTCTTACGTTCCAAGATTCATGACTGTGTTAAAGTTTATGTAGTACACTGAATATACGTTGATTGTACACCGTACCGTAGGTAAATGAAGCTCACTACTTCATTTACCTACGGTACGGTGTACAATCCCACCGCGCCGTTACACCATGACTTTACTTTGAATAATACAAACTAACAAAACACACATGCACTGGAGTTTTAACACAAGAGTAAGTACCTACCGTATCATGATTCATTCAGAACCGCCTATAACTTAACTATTTAACTTGCCTCAGTAACTTTCCTTTACTTTATTCATTTTACTGTATTTATTAACCCAAATACCCTTTTTTTCGTGAGATAAAGGAAAATACATAACCATTAAAAAGTCACACATTATGTACGTACCTACTAGCATGGCTACTAGCTACTAGTAAGTAAAATTATTTTATAGTTAGTACTCACCTTTCAGAGGTTGCAGGTAATTTAAAAAAACTTATGTCTGGATGCGTTATTGTTGACGTTAAACACCCAAACACAGCACAATCTGGGGGCACGGCAGTGCCCCGCCAAGTCTCGAGCAAAAGGGCACGGCCGTACCATCTTTTCTCGAAGCGATTCGCGGCTGTTTCGCCCCCCCCTATAACTTCGACGTGGACAAAGCTAGGAGTTTAGGTTTTCGGTGAATAATAGTAGGCATTAGAACAAGCTTAAGTTCGAAATTACATGCCAATTGAATGAATAGTTTAGGAGTTACGGTCGATCAAAGTTACACCATTTTGTCACTCACTCACTGACTCACTGACCGATCATCAAAAATCTAAGGTACTTCTAGCAGACTTAGAAACTTCAAATTTTGCACCAAGATAGGTCATTAGCCACATATAAAGGAAAAATTATAAAAACATTAAAAAATAATATACCATAGAAAACAATTTTATATTTGCGGTTTGGCAAGAACATTGTGTATGGATTTTGACTGCATTGTTAACTTTGTTCGTTGTTTAAGTTAGTATTCAATTGGATGAATACATACATAGAATAGAAAGGAATAATATAAATGTAATACATAGACTATAATTAATATAAATTAATACATAAAGTTCATAATTCATTAAATTAATAAAGCTAAAACTCCATTGTATTGCGATAAATATTGTATGCGCGCTCGATAGATGGCGTTGTACCTGTCTGAATCGCGCTATGGTTTCGTTACAGAGCGCAGTCTAAGTAGTACTTTAAATTATTTCAATAATTTTCATTTGATAGCGCCATCTATCTATGAACAACCATTTCGAAACTAAAAAAATATTGTAGCGATATTCGGAGTAGATTTATTATTGTTACTGAAACAGTTATTTAGGAAAATAGTTTATTAATATAACATAGACATAGTTACATATCTAGTTGTTTACGTGTTATTTAGTTTAGTTATATTTAGTTTGTAAGTTAGCAGATATATATTTATTTAGTTATTTGTTAGTTAGTTTAGTTCTATTTAGTTTGTTAGATAGAGAATGGGTCCTAAGCAAAAAAGTAGCTGAAGTCCAAGAAATTATGAGGACACCTAAAAAAAAGAAAGAAATACACTTACAAAAAATAAATGAGATCCCACCAAAAACATTACATGTAAAAAAATGCCAAGTCTCTCGATGCAGTCTTTCCATCGTAAAAAGTTTTGAGATCTCACAGAAGCCAAGTCCTATTCAAATTATTTTGTAGTTATAAATCAACATTTAGTAATTATATCAATAGTTTTCTTTATATTATAACTATAGTGACTTGGCAATGAGCACAAATTAACTTGCTGCCTGGAATTATGTGCAAATGTTACTGACGAGACCTGTGATCATGATGGTCACTACCGACTACATGTTCCAATACAATAATTAAGAATACCTTACGGGCCATCGCTTTATGAAAGTAAATGATGAATGTTAAGAGAATATATAAAGTAAAAGAGAATGTTAACGCATGCGGTGTGTGTAACTTTCAAATCCTCCAAATATGCCGTTTTATTTGTTTTTACTTGTGCTCATTGCCAAGTCACTATAGTTATAATATAAAGAAAACTATTGATATAATTAGTAAATGTTGATTTATAACTACAAAATAATTTGAATAGGACTTGGCTTCTGTGAGATCTCAAAACTTTTTACGATGGAAAGACTGCATCGAGAGACTTGGCATTTTTTTACATGTAGGTAATGTTTTTGGTGGGATATTTTCTACTTGTCATATTTGCTAAAAAAAACAACGCACCGTCCGTTCATCACTACGGTACGGCCGTGACTGTCTGCGCCTCGAGCGCGCCCCGACATCGAGGCGCGTAGGTATAGCTCGCGTTTCGTCCGTTTGTAGGGAGTTCCAATCACTACATAGTATAAAACAAAGTCGCTTTCTCTGTCCCTATGTCCCTTTGTATGCTTAAATCTTTGAAACTACGCAACGGATTTTGATGCGGTTTTTTTTAATAGATAGAGTGATTCATTCATTTACTTTTTACTTTTTACGACATTTACTTTTACTTTTTCAGTCATTTACTTTTTACGACAAATAATGGCTAATTTTCGAAGCGATTTTAACCAATACAGCATTAATCCTTAACCAATTAAATACCTTGAATACATTTTTCATTTAATATAGATCTATATGGCCCTTTACACCGTATGATTTAAGTGAATATTTTCGAAGATATTACAGATTAAAAAATTGCGGGACGTAGCGTTTGCGGCGGTACCGGCCGGCCGCCCGGTGCGGCAAGAGCGTGCCTATAAATAGCGCGTCTGAGGCCGCGGTTTTCCCTCAATCCGCTAATCGCATCGTCCGCTCGATACGATCCATCGCGTATTAGTTCCGTTCGCCGACCAAGGCATACCCTCATCACCCCCGACGACCCCATCACCCTCCTCCAGGAGAGCCGTAGGGAAACCAGTACGCTGCGCAAACACAGACACAGACCGACTCCGTCATTCCGCCCTCGCCGCCGAGGCCGCCCGTCGCGACGCCCAAGTCAATGCCCCCCCCGACCCTTGCAAGAGCCAGCCCGCGATGCTGAGCCTGTAGTTTTAAATTAGTTTTAAATTAGCCCCTAAATAATGAAATGTTTAGTTATCCAGCCTGTCCCTTGCTGTCCTCTGTCAGTGACGCCCTAAGCCGAGGTCCGTACCCCACAGGGGGTGCCCTTAGCGTGTGGTCACTTAGTTTTTAACTTAGTTTGTAAGCCCCTGGCTGGAGGCCTTAGAGTCATCTATGGCAACCACAGGAAAAAAGTCCGGTTAAGCAGCACACAACCTCTTATAGGTTGACCTGCGAGAGGCCCGTATCCAAAAAAAAAAAAAAAAAAAAAAAAGCGGTTTTCCCTATAGTACTTTGAATTTAGCAGCGATCGGACGCATTTATTATACATAAACGCGATGTATATGTTGTAAAAATAAAATAAATAGTTAAAAATGTAAAAAAATAATTTAATAAGTAAAAATGTAGTGTATGAATTTAGATATTCCAAAGATAGCAGGAAATCTTCATGGTTTAAGGAAAGGGGGATTGTTTTACTCCAAATTTAACGCGTGCGGGCCACGGGCAGTAATGAATCAATCAATACTACTGGATCGATTTTAATCACATAGGCTATATATTTTATACCCGTGCGAAGCCGGAGCGGGCCGCTATGTTTTTATATACAACGTTCACAGTTTTTCTGTACTGTATTTAGTATCAGCATTGCACCCGTGCGAAGCCGGAACGGAATCATAGTATATTATTACAAAAATTGAAACAGGAAAATTTTTAGTTACGTATAATGTATAAGATTGCCAAACAGACTGAAGGCTTTTTCAAAGGAAATATTCCTGAAGGTTAACCTCGTGGTAACTCGACACAGCCGCCTTCAAATCCAAGGTTGCTCTGCCAATTTTGAAGACAATATTGAAATGTCATACGCCTACTTTATCGGCTATGTGGCAGTCAAACATTTCCACACGGTATTTGAGCATTTCTGTTACTGTTACTCTGTCAGCCTGTGTTATCCCACCGCTGGACAAAGGACTCCCCATGACTTCCAACTGTTTCACTAATGATGTGAGCCACTGGTCGTTAGTTTTATTTTTTGAGCATTTCTGTGATAGAGTAGGTTACTAGTACCATGTCAGAAACCTTAGCGTGGTAAAATGTCAGAAACCTTATCGTGGTAAAATCATCAAATGAGTCCATCCACCCAGGGCAGGGCTGGAGCGACTCTCGGACTCGTACTGACTAAAATCCACGGTGTCCTTCAATAGCCCTTTACGTTCCGGGGTCACGGTAATGAGATAAGTCCCGCGACCGGATAAGTCCCGCGACCATGTCATAAACCTTAGTACAATTACTATTAAAATGCAAAAGTTTTTGAAGATGAATGCTTGTAACTGTTTTACGCAAACGTGTTGAAAGGTTGCCATACAAATATGGAATGCACACAGACAATTAATTTATAACCAACCAAGATTAACACATAGGATAGGTACCTTTTTATCCTGGTAGTACAATCCACGCCACGGACAGAAGCTAGTCTAGCTGTACCTTACAAAAGTTTTGTTTATTACGAAAAACATGGAAAGTAATTTATGTCTGTCAATGTCTTGACCAATTAGAGCCGATAAATAACTGAAACTTTAAGAGCTCTTCAAATAAATTGCTTCTTCTCAATTATCTAAGTAAAGTAATACTTTCTCACAATTGTAATTAATTTGTTTTCTAAAAGAAAACTGTAGTTGTTCATTCTGTAAAAAGACAAGAAGAATATTTCACGTTTAGTAGAAACTTTTTACACATAAACCCAAACACCTTTGCAGAGGTTTTTTTTTTTAACGTGGTAAAATCATCAAATGAGTCCTCCCACCCCGGGCAGGGCGGGAGGGACTGTCAGACTCGTACTGACTAAAATCCACGGTGTCCTTCAATAGCCCTTTATGTTCCGGGGTGACGGTGATGGAATAAGTCCCGCGACCCCAGCTGGCTTTGGCCCTCTGAGAGGGGGCCCCGTCATTATGCTGACGCTCTTTGAGGCGCGCGTGGGACACAACGCGCCGTCACATTTTCAGAGGTAGCAGAAACATATGTACGTCTTGGCGTTTACCTTAATTTCCTTAATAAACGTTTTACTTTATTTTTCATTTACTTTGGACCTTACTTTTTTTTTTTATTTAACAATATGTTCGCGTTTGACCACTACCTCGCCTGATGGTAAGCGAAGATGTGGTCGACGATGAAGCACGCTTGCCTAGAAGTAACCTGTTCACTCTTAACTTGAAGACCCCAAGGTTATAGCTGTCGGGACATACAGATGGCGGCAGGGAATTCCACTCCTTAGCTGTGCGTACAATAAAGGTATTGGCAAAACGCTTTGTACGTACCGGAGCGATGTCCACCATATATAGATGGCGCATTGCCGAACGTCTTGTAGTACGATGATGGAAAGGGCCAGGCGGAATCAAGCTGTGCACTGTGCAGTTCCATCGCACACTAGTAAATTTAACCGATAAAAAACCGACAGGCTGGCAACACGGCGTCGATGTTCAAGGCTTTGGAGCTTTGAATCGACCAGAGCATCGTTACCGATTACCTTACATACTACTTTAGCCTTTTGTGCCTACAAATAAACAAAACAAAGATATCGCGATATCCAAACTTAATATTATAAATGCGAAAGTAACTCTGTCTGTCTGTCTGTCTGTCTGTCTGTCTGTCTGTCTGTTACGCTTTCCCGCTTAAACCTCTCAACCGATTTTGATGAAATTTGGCACAGACAATCTTTAGACCCTGAGAAAGAACATAGGCTACTTTTTATTGCGAAAAAGGGGATGAAGAGGTTGAAATAGGGGTTGAAAGTTTGTATGGGATTCCTTAATTTTAAAAGATAAAACCATGAAACTTTATATTTAAGCACTTGATAAGATATATTTAAACATTTGTTTTTGCAATTTCGCGTTTCTGAAATTTCGACCTGTGAGGGGGTGAAATAAGGGTTGAAAGTTTGTATGGGATTTTGTCATTTCTGGGGATAAAACCATGAAACTTTATATTTAGGAACATGATAAGAAATAAATAACAATTTGTTCTAGCGTTTTTGAAATGACAATGGGCAAAAGCGGTCCAAGATCCTCCACTTATGACACTTATTGGAAATGAAAGAACATAGTTGTTACATCATTCTGGCAAAATATTATCGAAATCTGACCTGGGGTTCTTTTTTTATTTCCGTTTAAGTGACTACCTAATCTAACCTAACCCAACTTTTTTCAATCAGCTGTAAATGATGCCCGATGCATATTGAACCATCTGGGAAGGCGGTTGGCTTATGTTTGACTTACACCGACTAAAAATACCAATGAGACCTTAAATAGCTAACCTAACCTAACATTTTTTTTTCAGCTAAAAATGATGCCCGACGCAAAGTGAACCATCTGGGAAGACGGTTGGCTTATGTGTGACTTGGACCCACTAAAAATATCAACGAAACCTAAAATAGCTAACCTAACCTAACTTTTTTAATTCAGCTGTAAATGATGCCCGACGCATACTGAACCATCTGGGAAGGCGGTTGGCGTATGTTTGACTTACAACGACTAAAAATACCAATGAGACCTTAAATAGCTAACCTAACCTAACTTTTTTTTCAGCTAAAAATTATGCCCGACGCACAGTGAACCATCTGGGATGAAGGTTGGCTTATGTGTGACTTGGACCCACTAAAAATACCAACGAAACCTTAAATAGCTAACCTAACCTAACTTTTCTAATTCAGCTGTTAATAATGCCTGACGCACACTGAACCACCTGGGAAGGCGGTTGGTGTATGTTTGACTTACAACAACTAAAAATACCAATGAGACCTTAAATAGCTAACCGCACCTAACTTTTTTTTCAGCAAAAAATGATGCCCGACGCACAGTGAACCATCTGGGAAGACGGTTGGCTTATGTGTGACTTGGACCCACTAAAAATACCAACGAAACCTTAAATAGCTTACCTAACCTAACTTTTTTTTTCAGCTAAAAATGATGCCCGACGCAAAGTGAACCATCTGGGAAGACGGTTGGCTTATGTGTGACTTGGACCCACTAAAAATATCAACGAAACCTAAAATAGCTAACCTAACCTAACTTTTTTAATTCAGCTGTAAATGATGCCCGACGCATACTGAACCATCTGGGAAGGCGGTTGGCGTATGTTTGACTTACAACGACTAAAAATACCAATGAGACCTTAAATAGCTAACCTAACCTAACTTTTTTTTCAGCTAAAAATTATGCCCGACGCACAGTGAACCATCTGGGAAGACGGTTGGCTTATGTGTGACTTGGACCCACTAAAAATACCAACGAAACCTTAAATTGCTAACCTAACCTAACTTTTCTAATTCAGCTGTTAATGATGCCTGACGCACACTGAATCACCTGGGAAGGCGGTTGGCGTATGTTTGACTTACAACAACTAAAAATACCAATGAGACCTTAAATAGCTAACCTAACCCAACTTTTTTTTCAGCTAAAAATGATGCCCGACGCACAGTGAACCATCTGGGAAGACGGTTGGGTTATGTGTGACTTGGACCCACTAAAAATACCAACGAAACCTTAAATAGCTTACCTAACCTAACTTTTTTAATTCAGCTGAAAATGATGCCCGACGCACAGTGAACCATCTGGGAAGACGGTGGGCTTATGAGTGACTTGGACCCACTAAAAAAACCAACGAAACCTTAAATAGCTAACCTAACCTAACTTTTTTTTTTCAGCTGTAAATGATGCCCGACGCACACTAAACTATCTGGGAACGCGGTTGGCTTATGTTTCACTTACACCTACTAAAAATACCAACGAGAACTTAATTAGCTATTTAAATAGCTAACCTAACCTAACTTTTTTTGTTCAGCTTCAGCAGACATTAAGGCCTTAAGGTATTTTTAGTCGGTGTAAGTCAAACATAAGCCAACCGCCTTCCCAGATGGTTCAGTATGCGGTTGGCATCATTTACAGCTGAATAAAAAAAGTTAGGTTAGGTTAGCTATTTAAGGTCTCGTTGGTATTTTTAGTTGGTCGAAGTCACACATAAGCCAACCGCCTTCCCAGATGGTTCAGTATACGTCGGGCATCATTTTTAGCTGTACAAAAAAAGTTAGGTTAGGTTAGCTATTTAAGGTTTTGTTGGTATTTTAGTGGGTCGAAGTCACACATAAGCCAACCGCCTTCCCAGATGGTTCAATATGAGTCGTGCATTATTTGCAGCTTAACAAAACAAGTTAGGTTAGGTTTGCTATTTAAGGTCTCATTGGTATTTTTAATCGGTGTAAGTCAAACATAAGCCAACCTCCTTCCCAGATGGTTCAGTATGCGTCGGGCATCATTAACAGATGAAAAAAAAAAGTTAGGTTAGGTTAGCGATTTCAGGTTTCGTTGGTATTTTTAGTGATTCCAAGTCACACATAAGCCAACCGTCTTCCCAGATGGTCCACTGAGCGTCGGGCATCATTTTTAGCTAAAAAAAAAAGTTAGGTTAGGTTAGCTATTTATGGTCTCATTGGTATTTTTAGTCGTTGTAAGTCAAACATACGCCAACCGCCTTCCCAGATGGTTTAGTATGCGTCAGGCATCATTTACAGCTGAATTAGAAATGTTAGGTTAGGTTAGCTATTTAAGGTTTCGTTGGTATTTTTAGTGGGTCAAAGTCACACAAACGCCAACCGCCTTCCCAGATGGTTCAGTATACGTCGGGCAAAATTTTTAGCTGAACAAAAAAAGTTAGGTTAGGTTAGCTATTTAAGGTTTCGTTGGTATTTTTAGTGGGTCCAAGTCACACATAAGCCAACCGTCTTCCCAGATGGTTCACTGTGCGTCGGGCATCATTTTTAGCTGAAAAATAAGTTAGGTTAGGTTAGCTATTTAAGATCTCGTTGGTATTTCTAGTGGGTCTAATGGCACGGTCGCGGTATTATTTCCTTACCGTGACCCTGGAACAGAAAGGGCTATTGAAGGACACCGTGGATTTTAGTCAGTAAAAGTCTGACAGTCCCTCCCGCCCTGCCCGGGGTTGGAGGACTCATTTGATGATTTTACCACGCTAAAAAAAAAAAAAAAAAAAAAAAAGTGGGTCTAAGGCACGCATAAGCTAACCGCCTTCCTAGATGTTTCAATGTGCGTCGGGCATCATTTACAGCTTAACAAAACAAGTTAGGTTAGGTTGGGTTTGGATGGGGTGCTAAGGACAGGAAACCTCCCCGAGCGCCCGAGGACTGGAAGTTCCTTTCCGGATACGTCCGGGGGGGAAGCCTAGTTTCTTGGGACGGTGCGCCCCGGGATGCGGGCAAGAACTCCCCGTAAGGGGTCTCCTTGCCCGTATGCCAATGTCCTGTCACGTCGCCCCACCACGTGCCCCTCTGCTTAGCAGAGGACATAGTGGTGGGAGTAAGAGCGGGCCTGGCGTGCACTAACCCTGCCGTCGGGCAGGCAGGAGGAGGTCTTGCACTTCCGCCTCCTCTTGCCACCGCTATTCTCGTAGCCCCGAAGATTGTCAGGATCACGTCTCTGACTTTCGACGGGGGTCGAGGGCCTTGGCTTAACCGCCCGGGCCGCGAGGTAGAAACCCTCTATAAAAAGTTACCCCGAATCTCAAGTGGCGGAGCACCGCGAGGAGATGTATGGCTGACGGGTGTTCTTATGAACAATCAGTCGTGAGTGCTACCCTCGCCAGGGTACCGGCCGACCCCCTGGCGAGTAAAAAATGTTATAGGCTTATCTGGGTACAGGGGTCTCTGCCCAGATGGACCGTGTATTTCCCCCATACTCGTGGGAACAATATGGAAAAAACTAAAACTTCGAAGAAAATCGATGAGGAGAAGAAGGAGGAGAAGGAGGAGACGGGAGCAAGGAACGAGCAGGCACAGCGTGCTGCTCCAAATAATACCGATGGCAATAGGAGCCGAGGAGGCTCCCGATCGCGGTCCGATCTTTCGGACACATCCAACAAGGATTCGAGAGGGCGTCGTGGGAGCGGTTCCTCCAAATTTTGGGGGAAGCGCCCTCGTGACATTGACATTGGGATGGACCAAGCGGGTTCGATATTTTCCTCTAGTGAGGAAAACCTCCCGGCCGCCAAAGTGTCCACAGGACGCAGAGGAAGAGGTCGCGCAACGCCTGTGGGAGCAGTTGCTCCGGAATTATCGAAGGTCACAAGAGGTCGCTTCAGGCGTCCTAACACGCCGGCGGCCAGCGAAGCGAGCGACTCCGATGGGGCAATGCAGACGGGACAGAGTGATGCCGAACGCCCAGCCTCACTCATTAGCAACAAGGCCGAACTCAATGCTGCAAGACGTGAGGGCCGTAAGACTATGGCCATTGACGAGGTCTCCGAAATGGCCCGACTAGCCAGAGAAAGGCGGTCTCAGACTGCCGCTGCCACGGTGGAACTGACGGCGGAAGCCTTGAGCCGCCAGGTAATGGACGGTGTGGACCTGGTCCTGAAGGTAGCCACAAAATCTGGCAACCTAAAGGGCACGTTCACACGCGCGCTCAAAGAGGCGGCGGGCGACATAAGGGAGGCGGTTGAGGTCCTCCTTGACCGCACAACCTCAGAGGAAACTACCAGGCTACGAGAGGAGAACAATCGTCTCCAATCTGACCTGGAAAAACTCCAACGAGAGGTCACCGCGCTCAGAGCAGATTTTTGTCGGCAGCAGAGTAGTTCGGTCCCTGCGGCATCCACGTCGGCGACCGTTCCGCTGGAGCAGGACAGTCTCCAAAGGCTGGCATACCAAGTCACCGAGATGGTGACAGCTCGCCTGGAGGCAAGGCTCTCCCCAATTGAACGCGCAAGGCCACCGCTCGCAGCAGACAAGCGAAAAGGAGTGGATGCCAGAACGTGGGCCACCGTAGCTAAGGAGCCTGCACAGACGGCCAAAAGATCCGCTGAGGGGGCTCAAAACCCCGTGGAGGGGGGCCGGAAGCAGATAGCAGATACTAAAATACCAGCAGGGGTAAGGACCAAAAAACCCGTGGCGGGGTCAATAAAGCCCGCAGATGAGGCTAGAGAGCCCACGAGCACCGCAAGTGTTCGTCAACCTGCTGCGAACGCATCAGGTTCAAACACCGACGCCTGGACTACGGCTATCGGTCGTAAAAAGAGGAGGAAAAGGCGACGCAAAGGAAGGTCGGGCCCGCAGTCAGCAGTCAAGGATGGTCAGCAGATGCCTAAGATCCGCCTACCTCGTTCCGCGGCTGTCATAGTTACACTGCAGCCTGAGGCCGAGAAAAGGGGTGTCACCTACAAGGCGCTCCTAGGGGAGGCTAAAGACAAGCTCGTATTCAGCGATTTTGGTACTCCTGCCGGCTTCCGATTTAAAACGGCAGCCACGGGAGCCAAGATGTTTGAGCTGTCTGGTACCTCCTGCAATGAGAGAGCGGATGCTTTTGCCGCCAAACTGCGAGACATCCTTAAGCCAGACGAAGCCCGCGTGTCTCGACCCATAAAGACGGCTGAACTGCGCGTGGATGGGTTAGATGACTCAGTCACCGCAGAAGAGGTGGTGTCGGCTGTTGCCCGAAGTGGTGGGTGTTCTCCTGAGACAATACAGGCGGGTGAAATCCGTGTGAGCGCTGGCGGGCGTGGCACTATTTGGCTGCGGTGTCCGGTGACGGCAGCAAAGCTGATCACTGACGGAAGGCGATTGCTGGTGGGCTGGGTATCGGCGAGTGTGAGGCTATTGCCACCCAGGGACATGCAGTGCTATCGGTGCCTAGAAAAGGGACATGTTCGGGCACGGTGCGCCGGGTGTGACCGTAGTGATCTCTGCTATCGCTGCGGTATGCCTGGACATAAAGCGGCCCAGTGTTCCGCGAAACCAAACTGCAGTCTCTGTACAGCTGCAGGAAAGTCTGCTGAGCACAGAATGGGAGGCAAAGCGTGCCATGCTCCTACGACGCGGAGCCAAAGAGATGCACATAAGGCTGCCGCGGGACCCCCGCCAAAACCTAGCAATCCTCCGGCTGGCTCCCGGCCCTTGGAACAGGAAGGATCTGAAATGGAGTGCAAATAATGGCACACTTGCGCTTCCTTCAGGCCAATATCAACCACTGTACCAGAGCTCAGGACCTTTTGATGCAGAGCATGGTGCAGTGGTCGATACATGTGGCGGTAGTCAGTGAGCCGTACTTTGTCCCCTCCCGAGATAACTGGGTTGGAGACCTTGACGGTCTGGTGACCATCACCGGCGGGAACCTTGCCGATGTGTCCCGAGGTCACGGCTGGGTTGCCGCCGTCGTGAACGGAATTGTCACAGTTGGAGCTTACTTCTCCCCCAACAGGGGTCTTGCTGACTTTGAGAGCTTCCTGGTGCAATTGGCAGCAGTTGTGGGCCAGTACCACCCCCACCCTATACTACTACTTGGGGATCTCAACGCCAAGTCTGCAGCCTGGGGATCCCCGGTCACAGATCCTAGGGGTGAGGCGCTTGAAGACTGGGCTATTACGACAGGTCTGGTCGTCTTAAATCAGGGAACAGTCTACACGTGCGTACGGCAGCGGGGCGGATCTATAGTTGATGTCTCTTTTGCAAGCCCAGCCATCGCGCGCCGAGTTTGTGGTTGGCATGTTGCTGCGGAGGTGGAGACACTATCGGACCACCGATACATACGTTTCGATGTTTCCACCCAGACCGCGGGAGGCCACAACCAACCGGCTCCGCAGAGAGACAGCCCACGTTGGGCGCTTAAGCAGATGGACCGGGAGGCTCTCGAGGAGGCCACTATCATCCAGTCCTGGGTTCGGGAGTCAGCGGCGGGACCTATCGACATCGATGAGGAGGCGCAATGGTTCAGTGAGGCAATGATGCAAATCTGTGACGCATCAATGCCTCGCGTCCACGCGGGGTCCGTGAGGCGCCGCGTGTACTGGTGGTCGGTGGAAATCGCGCAGTTGCGCGTTGCATGCGTACATGCTAGACGGCAGTACACGCGGTTTCGGAGGAGACGTCAAAGGGATCCCGATAGGGAGGCCGCGCTGTACGAGGTGTACCGCGCAGCGAAGCAGACTCTGTGGCTGGCAATCGGTGAGGCAAAGACACGCTCTCGGGAGGAGCTGCTCGCTGCATTGGATGGCGATCCGTGGGGGCGCCCTTACCGTCAGGTCAGGGGGAAACTCCGGCCCTGGGCTCCTCCACTCACGGAAAGCCTAGAGCCACGTTTGCTAGAGGAGGTGGTTTCGGTTCTCTTCCCAACAAGACAAGAGCACGTGCCACCGTCGATGGCTTTGCCAACAGCTGCAGAGTCTCAAGATGAGGAGGACCCAAATGTCCCAGAGGTGACAGAGCCAGAGATGAGGGCGGCCGTGATTCGGCTTCGGGCTAAAAACACCGCTCCGGGGCCTGATGGCGTTCCCGGCCGTGCTCTGGTTCTCGCCCTAAGAGAACTAGAGCCCCCATTGAGAGGACTCTTCTCAGCGTGCCTTGAGCGGGGCCAATTTCCCACTCAGTGGAAAACCGGCCGACTGGTCCTGCTCAGGAAGGCGGGGCGCCCTGCGGACTCGCCGTCTGCATATCGACCCATAGTGCTGCTGGACGAGACGGGTAAGCTGTTCGAGCGGATAATCGCAAACCGTCTCGTCAGCCACTTGTGCGGAGAGGGGCCGAATCTTGACGATGCCCAGTTTGGTTTTCGCCATGGGCGCTCCACGATTGACGCCATAATGAGGGTAAGAGTCCTAGCAGAGGAAGCGGTGTCCCGGGGCGAGGTGGTGCTAGCAGTATCTTTGGATATCTCCAACGCGTTCAACACCTTGCCCTGGAGCTGCATTAGGGAGGCTTTACGATACCATAACGTGCCTCCCTACCTCCGCCATATTATTGGGGCCTATTTGGCTGGAAGGTGTGTCACCTATACGGGAAGCAATGGTAGGGGTCATCACGAGATGTCGTGCGGTGTTCCACAGGGCTCGGTTTTGGGCCCACCCCTGTGGAACATCGGGTACGACTGGGTGTTGAGAGGCGAGCTTCAGCCGGGGGTGAACCTGGTCTGTTACGCAGACGACACGCTGGTCACGGCCCGGGGCAGTTCGCACAGGGAGGCGGCGTTACTGGCTACAGCTGCGGTCTCACACATTGTGAGCCGCATACGGCGCTTGGGACTGGAGGTGGCCCTCAACAAGTCGGAAGCCATAGTTTTCCATGGCCCTCGACGGGCGCCACCGCCGGGACTACACATAGTGGTCGGGGGGGTTCAGATTGCTGTCGAGTCTACTATGAAATATTTAGGATTGGTGCTCGACAGCCGTTGGGATTTCGGCCCCCACTTTCGGCGGCTGGTGCCCAAGTTAATGGGCGCAGCGGGTGCCCTCTCAACGCTCCTTCCCAACTTGGGGGGCCCGAGCACCGCCTGTAGGCGGTTATACGTGGGGATCGTGCGATCTATGGCCCTATATGGGGCCCCTGTGTGGGCGGCTGACCTGACGGCCCGACATATTGCAGTTCTGCGAAAACCGCAGAGGGCGATGGCCATCAGAGTCATCCGAGGATATCGCACGATCTCCTACGAGGCAGCTTGTGTGCTGGCTGGATCCCCGCCCTGGGATCTAGAGTCGAAAACCCTCGCGACCCTCTATAAGTGGCGTGAGGAGGCAAAGGCGCGAGGTGAGAGACCGGTGCAACAGCAGATAGCGCTGCGCCGGTCAGCGCTTCGAGAAGACATGGTGGCGGCATGGCGAGAGAGGCTTTTACGCCCTTCCGCTGGTCTCAGTACGATCGAGGCGATCCAGCCAGTACTTGATGACTGGCTCGAAAGGAGGCACGGCTCCCTGACGTTTCGAGCGACGCAGGTTCTCTCGGGGCACGGCTGCTTCGGGAAATACCTGTGTCGAATAAGCAGGGAGCCGGACGCTCGGTGCCATCACTGCGTCCACTGTCTGGAGGATACGGCGCGGCATACGCTGGCCGAATGTGTCGCGTGGGACGAGCCGCGCCGTGCTCTCACTTCAAAAACAGGGAATGACCTGTCACTCCCGGCCGTTGTTCGGTCAATGGTCGGAGAGGCAGAGTCCTGGGACGCAGTGATTTCCTTCTGCGAGGAAGTCATGTCGCAGAAGGAAGCGGCGGAAAGGGAGAGGGAGATCGCCAGTGCTCTCCCATCTCGCAGCAGACGCACTGGGCGTCGAAGGAGAGCGGACAACGCTCTCTTTCGGCCTCCATAAATGGGTCCAGGGGTGGCAGATTCGGGGACGTCTGTCATCCCCCACTCAACTGGACCCGAGAAGAAGGCAGCGTGTAGTGTTCCGCGCGCGCCTATCTTAGAGGTAACGGGGTAAAACAACTTACCCCAACCGGAAGGGGCCCGCAGAAGGCGGGCCGGCACTAGTCTGGGGCAGCGGAAGTCACATCCGCACCCGCAGCTCCGGACGCAAGTGTGCGAGGGAACACCGGGGTGGTTTTAGTCAGTCAAGTCTGACATGCCCCTCCGCCTTTCCCCAGGCGGAGGAAGTCCTATGAGGATTTCCACCTCGAAAAAAAAAAAAAAAAAAAAAAAAAAAAGGTTGGGTTTGGATAGGTAAGGTTAGGTTAGGTTAGTAGTCACTTAAATGGACATAAAAAAAGAACTCCTGGACGGATTTTGATAATCTCTTGCCAGAATGATGTCACAACCATATACTTTTATTTCCCATAGGTGTCATCAGTGGAGAATCTTGGACCAAATTCCATACATTTTTGCCCATTGTCCTTTCGACCAGTGAGGGGGTGAAATAAGGGTTGAAAGTTTGTATGGGATTTTGTCATTTCTGGGGATAAAACCATGAAACTTTATATTTAGGAACTTGATAAGAAATAAATAACAAATTGTTCTAGCGTTTTTGAAATTTAAAATCGTTTGTTCTAGCATTTTGAAATTTTTACCACCGTGGGGGTGAAATTCTACAAACGGAATTCCCGAAATTCGAACGGAACGGAACGGATTCGGAACGGGAACTACGAAGCCAAACTTTTTGTATACAAAATTTTAACCACTGAACCTAGGAACATCATGGCAATATTGGCACCGGCCAATGAAATCGTGGGACAGATCAATGAACGAATGATGTCACATGTGCAAGGCGATGTTGTCGAATATTTGTCAGTAGATATTGTCATGGACAGTGAACAGGTGACATCTTATCCTACAGAGACTTTAGAGCTGTCAGGAGTGCCGTCTCATAAGCTGAGACTGAAAGTTGGGGTTCCAGTTTTGTTAATGAGAAATCTCGAAGCGCCGAGACTATGCAACGGGACCCGATTGCAAATTACGCAGCTAGGACGCAATATTATTAGAGCAGTTATAATGACAGGAATAGCTAAAGATGAAGAAGTTTTAATTCCCCGTATACCTCTACCCATGATCCCTACAGATTTACCTTTTCAGTTTAAAAGAATCCAGTTTCCCCTCAAACCAGCCTTCGCAATGACCATTAACAAAGCGCAAGGGCAAACACTTAAAGTAGCAGGTGTCCATTTAGAGAAAAACTGTTTTTCGCATGGCCAACTGTACGTGGCCTGCTCGCGAGTGTCGAGTCCAAACAATCTCTACATTTTAACAAATAATAACAAAACAGCAAACGTTGTGTACAAAAATGTTTTAAATTAGGTCATTTTAAAATATTTTTGTACACAACGTGATGCTGGCCCCTGGAAGTGTCTCTTGGACATAAGGGACCAATAAATTTTCTTGGGTACTTTCTGCCACTTAATGGAATACATAGGTACCATAAACCTACTGTAAACAGATATTTTATATTTTTTTTAAACATACCTACTCTCTTTTAACCAAATGCTATACCCAAATCTATACCGTTCCATTAATATAATCCCTAATATTCAAATTAATTTACTATAACTGTGTAAATGTTTGTTTCACGGCTAATTTGCTGAGCCGTTTGTTACAAAATTGGATATGGATAGTCTGAAATCTGAAAAACAACATACATAAGCTACTTTTTATCAAAACACCACGCGGGCGAAGCCGCGGGCGGAAGCTAGTCTCCTATAACAGTCTACCTACGCAGGTAGTTCCCGAACGAAATAATGACGCACCCAAACATGAGTAGATACTCGTACGAGTCGAGACGGGTCATCGAACTAGATCGATCAATCAGCTGTCCGATTTACAAATGCCAAGGTTGTTTCTACTCGGGTATTACGCATTACATACGTGACTATCTTTCAGCAAGCAATCGGAGCTATCTCACGGTAAATTGACGGTTCCCGTGATCCAAAGGCTGGCTTTTACCTTCACCTGCCATAATCGCTAGGGCCCCTCTTTGAGGAGGACTCAGATCCCCGATCGGCTGAGGCGCCCCCTCGTGTCTGACCCTCGTACGAAGCGACGAAACATGGGAAGCAGTCACCTCCTTCTGCGAAGCACTAATGCAATGAAAGGAGGAGGCGCAACGGATGAGGGAAGGGCGTTTTACTAGTCGGCTTCTTGTCCAAAAATAAACTTCTAGTGTTCCGAAGTTTCTATTAGCGGAGGTAGGTAACCATTTTCCATTAGGTGGGCGTCTATTCACTAAGTAAGCTTAAACCTAATCTACCTATTATTAGACACTTTAGTTAAGCTCCTCGGTGTAACTTTAAATTAGAATTACGGATTACCCTTTGTTGTGGTTGAAGCAATTAGGGGCCTGCCAAAGCCAAAGTTTGGGGAAAGTTAATAAAGGAAAGTTTATTAAAAACTACTTGCTTTAATGAACGTGTGATTACTGTGAGAATATGCTTTAGTTCTCGATTGAGTCTCAAAGAAGACCGGTTTATTTTATTAATACTCATTTTAAAGTAAAAAGTCAAAGGGTTTGTTTCTTTCAGTCTTTTACCATTTCATTTATTTTATTAAAGCCGGATTTACATTATGAAACTAGTTGCATGACATTAGTTTTACAAAAAATATGCGCATAGCACGAAACTTCTCCAGTGTCACGAAAGTAATGCATGCGTTGTAACACTGAACTTTTACACGTGAAATTACTGGTCAAATTAGTGTAAAGCCGGATTTACCTAAAAGTACATTACGAAACTAGTTGCATGACATTAGTTTTACAAAAAATATGCGCATAGCACGAAACTTCTCCAGTGTCACGAAAGTAATGCATGCGTTGTAACACTGAATGTTTACACGTGAAATTACTGGTCAAATTAGTGTAATAAAACTAATGTCATGCAACTAGTTTCGTAATGTAAATCCGGCTTAACAGTCTAGCCTTTTTTTAAACGGCGCTGTTTAGTTTTTTGTTGTAGATTGGCAAATTCCTCCCACCCCGTCATGATCGTCTTTTGTGACGTAAAAGGGAACGTTGATGGAAAAAAATAGTTCCTCGTGCTACTTTGGGCGCTTCTTCAATTTTCTTTACAATTTATACTCTCAGTCGTGAAACATCAGAGCAGTCTTAAAAGGTTGTTAAGTCTGCCCTGTTTTATTTTGCGAATTTTATTTAAACGGTTTTCTACACTCTCTAAACTTACAAGTATATCAAAATTACGGTGAACCTAAAATAATTAACAAGTCACTTTCCAGATACTACGCCATCTTGAAGCCATTGAACGTGTCGTGGGAGGCGCGCGTGCGCAGGGCGCTGATCATATCCTGGGTGTGCGCCGGCCTCGCCTCCCTGCCGCAGAGCTTCATCTTCCACGTCGAGGAGCATCCCGATGTCAAGGGGTAAGGAACTTCAAAAAGACTTCTTTGAGTAATGCGTAGCTTATTTGTTCGCGATGGAACGAACAAAGAATAAGTTGGTTTCTTCAAAAGTTTTTTATTTACTTGAAGTTGATGTACATAAATGGTTTCTTGATATTTTGATGGAACTTTACACAAAACTATTGTATTGGAGAATTATTTGGTGAGATTTTGGAAAAGCAAGCGGGAAAATCTTGGCGTTAGTTGGAATGAATTTGTTGAAATGTCACGTTGCGTTGGTAGCGCTGTGGCGTCAGCTACGCGCGCTGTGATTGGTTGATTTAAGGTTTGGCGGGCTGTCTGCTGCGTGCATGGCGCACGGAAGTACGGCGTGGACATTATTTTATCTAAATATCATATCATCAGCTTGCTCGTGGCTAAATAATTAAATACACACAAGCCGGTCATTAAGGTAAAGAAGTGCTTGCGGAGGTTGAACCGTAGATGTGTGACCATCTGTCATAGCGAGTTTCCTCCGTGCCTCGGAAAGAACGTAAAGTCGTTGATCCTGGCTGTCATTTGTAGATCTTTGACAGTCGTTACTGTTTATCAGAAGCTCTAAAGTCTGAAGTGTTTCCAGTAGAAGTGGTAGAAGTGTCCAGTAGAAGCGTTTTTTTTTTTTTTAATATGAATAGGGGCAGAAAGTTGTATCGGCTCACGAACGAGTGCGTTGACTCAAGATTAATATTCATTGACAATTAATATGTGAGTAATAAAGAACTGACAAACCCTATCAAAAATACAAACGTAACTAGTCTTTGCCCGCAGCTTTACTAATGGGATGTTAGAAATAATTGCAAAGAGACGTGCATATTACATTAAAAGTAATGTATCACCAGTGAGTGTTATCAGTAACCTTGGTAATGTATAGATACTATCTTGGTATACTTTCATCTAAATCCGTTCAATCTGCATATTCAGGGTATAGCGCTACAATGAGCGTGCAAAAGTGGTAAGTTCTATTTTCCTATAAACGTTCATATACAAGTTTTCGATAAAAACTTTACAGTCCTCTTTCCGATGATGAAGGAAAACTTAAGCTTTGACTTCAATAAGAAATTAAACATTGACAGCCTTACCACAAAAACTTAAACATCTGTTGAACACTGGTCTAAAAAAAGTGTGACTGCAAAATGGACCTTATTTCAACGTCATAATAGGACATTTTTTAGACAAGTGTTCAACAGATGTTTAAAAGCTTTGGGGTAACAGGGTAACCGTCTTACAACAAGAATGATAAACATCTGTTGATCGCTTGTTTAAAAAGTGTAACTGCAAAATGACCCTTTTTTTTTTAACGTGGTGAAATCATCAAATGAGTCCTCCCACCCCGGGCAGGGCGGGAGGGACTGTCAGACTTTTACTGACTAAAATCCACGGTGTCCTTCAATAGCCCTTTATGTTCCGGGGTCACGGTAAGGAAATATTTCCGCGACCCCGGCAGGCTTTGGCCCTCTGAGAGGGGGGCCCCGTCAGTATGCTGACTGCAAAATGACCCTTATATCAAAGTGAAATGGCTTTTGACGTTGATAGTTTTTTTTTTGACAAGTGTTCAACAGATGTTTCAATTTTTTGCTAGAAAGACCGTTAAACTCAAACGTTCACGGGAAAACAGACCTAAGGTATCCATTAAATTTTGCGAACTTTGGTTTTAGCACTATTTCAGACGGACCAGACAATTACTTTTACATTTATAATATTAGTATGGAGTATGTGCTTGTTATTAAAGACAAATATGAGTATCTACTACGTGTATGGATTAAATTATTAGAAATGGGGTCAATGTAGCCTGTTTGCGAGTGGTGATGAATTTCATAAGGTCAACGAATCATTCTCAAATAATTGAGGCTTCTAAAATACTTGACAAAGATGAAAGAGGTATTGTTATTTGAATTACTTCCGGGATGGTAACACTTTGAATTCTTTTAGTATTCACCACGACTGTTCTTGTACTATATAAATGTTCAGGAAGGCTTTGTCTACACGAAAGGAGCAAGCATTAATGAAACTTTTTCGTTGTTCTTTCTTCCACCTTAAAACCATTTCATGCATATCATAATTAAATTCATCTAATTTCAAAGATTTTACTCATGAATTGTTATTTTTTTCCGAAAATATTCATAAAAATATATTATCTTGAATATAAAAATATACTTGAGTATTTGAAAAGGAAAATTTGTGCTCGGATACACATTAAAGAGATACTTATAGAAAAACATCAATACATTGAGAACGTAGCTATATCATAAACGTTTAATTTTACAGATGAGTACTTACGTAAGTAGGCATTAGATATACAGATTAACTCTCAAAAGGGATAAGCATGAAAATACATAATATCATTAATATAACGTAGGAATATATTCTCAATATTCTGTGTTCTCAATTTTGCCCCATTTTTAAACGCTGCCCCACACTATGAATTTTTGTTTCGTATGTGCGTTTACAAACGTATAAACTCACACACACAAACGCCCAGACGTGAAACAAATACTTGTAGATCATACAAATATTTGGTACGAGCGGAAATCGAACCCGCGACACGCAGCGCAGCAGTCCCATCGCTCAGCCTCTGCGCTAACCGTGCCGTCCAAAAACAAATTTACTACATCACCTGGGTAGGCACCATGAACTCTTACCGCGATCCAATTTAGGCTGCGGGAAAGAGATGGCGCTAGACGACTTGTATAGCTCTGTCTCTTTCCGACAGCCTAAACTGGATCGCGTTAAGAGCTCGTGGTAAGGCTCCTGATTTTCATACTTCATCCGTTCCACCCAGGGAGGGAGGACTCATTGGAACTTACTAACTTATTTTTGTAGCTCACTTACGTAACTTACTTACTTTTGTAACTATCTTCGTTTTTCTTTGTAAAACTGCAAACCAAAATTGTTCCAAATAAACTTTATTTAATTACTAGCTGCTGCCCGCGACTTCGTCCGCGTAGGCGGTTACCGGGAATTGTGAGCCACACCCGGTGAGAATTTCAGCTTCGCTTAAGAGCGTGTATTCTGAAAGTTCAACGTCGCAAATGGCTGTCAAATATTTACGAGTTTTAATTAATTTTACAAAACTGTATGGAAATAAGAAATATAGCTCTGTAGTGCACCAAAAAAATGATAAGGGAATGCAATAATTAATATCATAACACCGAATATATATGGTTTTAAACGTAAAAAAAGCATTTGGAATCATTCCAAATGCCTTTTATACATCTGAAACGGTTACTACATCAAATTCAGTGTTTTAATTGCATTCCTATATCAGTTTTCTAAGTGAACTACAGAGCCATATTTCTTATTTCCATACAGTAACATTGCCAAATTAATTAAAACTTGTAAATATTTGACGGCTATTAGCGACGTTGCCAACTTTCTGGTGCGCCCTTAATTATTATTTATTGGATGATTTTATGACCTAAAGAACCAACCGATACGAGGTTCTTTTCTAGTTTATCCTCACATTGAGAAAATTTCGAGTACTTCAAAGGTATACGTAGTTGACGAAATCTAAAAAAAAAAACATCAATACCCAGCGCAAGACGGGAGGAACTGTCAGACTCGTACTGACTAAAATCCACGGTGATCCTTCGATAGCCCTTTACGTTCCAGGTTCACGGTTACCTGGTGAGACAGTTCTGCGAACCCGGCAGGCTTTGGTCCTCTAATGGCGGCTCCACATTAGTGCCGTGAATTCACGCCGCGAATTCTCGCCGTGAATTCTCGGCACAATACGGACATTGATAGGGACTAATGTGGAGCCGCCATAAGAGTTGCTGATAGCTCTTTGAGGCGCGCGTAGACCATGACTTGCGTGGATCCGGGCATGGTGCATGATCGAGAGGCGAGTAACCCTTTACTCACCGTTCGCATGCCCGCGAGTAGGCTATAAGTTAAAATAATAAGCCTTGTCAATGCAAAATCAATTCAACACAATAATTATGTTGTTGGGAGAAGTTTAATTGACAATAGTTAGGTAGTAGTTCAGTTGTCGATAGTTTAATAGCTAGTATCATATAAATCGTAATGTTTCGTAACATTTTGACGAGTCTTCGATATTTAAAAGACGTAAAATCAAATCGCAGTAATTTTTCAACCATTTTAATTTCGAATTCGGCCGACTAGGGACTAATCTATAATTCTATCTTCAGAGGACCTCAAAGTAATGTAATAAAACCTCTGAGCCTAGGACCGACGGTCTCAATAGTCAGACTTATTCCCCAATGTCATTCAAAGTGTACATACGTATCTCAAAATAATTCCAAACGACGATTTGATGATTTTACCACGCAAAAAAAAAAAAAAAAAAAAAAACGACGCATAGTCCGAAATTTTCTTCAGATTTTGCATCAATTCCATTTTTGAACGTACTCATCGTGTTTATGTTTGTTTACGACAACACCCATTTTAATGGAAGTCAACTTTTACCTTTGGAAGTAAATTTTCTCATCATTTCAAATATTTTAGAATTGGTGCATAATGTCTTCTTCAAAATCATTATATCATACGGGAATTGAAAATATTCAAAAACTACTTCAAAGATTTTAAACATTATTTTACCTACTAAGACTACATTCTTCTAATGTTATAAATGCGAAAGTGTGTATGTACCGTTTTCACTTTAAAACCGCTCAACCGATTTCAATGATTTTTGATAGAACATAGATGGGACTCTAGAGACGGTCATGACTACAATTGGGGATATTAACAAACGTATTTTATCCATCACACTAATATATATTTTAATATGCCTTCATTCTTCCTTATAACTCATCATTTCTATAGTCATCTCCATCGTATTTTACTTCCGCTTCTCTCAAATCCACAATACAGGAAAGCCGTAACAATCATCGGTTTGCATTTGTATTTGAAACAAATGCAAACCGATGATTGTTACGAACTATAATCAATAATAGACTCCATATCGTTTGATGTTCCACAAACACATGTTAAAGTGAAGAAATCTCGGTGTAATATTGGCACTGATTCAGGAAAATTGATCTACATTTGCGCGTAAAGTTCAGCCTGTAATCTAGATTAGCGATCGGCAACATGCGGTCCGCGTTTTATCTGCGACCCTTGATTGTTTTATAAACTGAAGATTTTCTTTGATAAATAAGGAGATAACCTTACATAAATTAAAAAATAAAATTTCTGTTATCTACACTAATATTACATAGAGTTGTTGTTAGTTATGAATAAACTCAAAAACTATGGGGCCGTTTCAAATTTTTTTACTCCATTAGAATGTAAAATTCACCCAGAGTAACACAGGCATTATAAATCATGTCCACCCGTGCGAAGCCGGGTCGGGCCGCTAGTTATAAATAAGGAGATAGGTATCCTTTTTTACATTAAAAAGTTCAAATAATTTATGTTTTAATATTAAAATGGCGGTTTGTGATCCTGGTCTAGCAAAAGGTTGCCGACCACTGATCTAGATCATAGAGTAAAATGTTTATAACTCTAATCTAACGAGTGATGATAGAAATGTCTGAGCCTTGTAAGTATTAGGCCAGGTTCACACGGCGACCATTCGATTCGATTTTTTCACGTATACGGTTTTACCGTATACGATGCAGTCGTTCACACGGCAACCATTCGATTCGATTTTTTCGGGCCACGCATGCGAGTGCGTACGATTCTCGAATGGGCGAGTCGTGTGAACGAGACAACATGAACATAAGCGCCACTGCGTGTCGTATTCAATAAAATCGTTTCGAGACGCGGCGTTCCGGTGACAACTTCGCACGGTATACGGTGAAATATATTTCTCGAACACGGGATTTTCCCGTATGAATGCCGTGTAAACAATTTTTTGTAAGTTTTCATATATATTCTATTGTCACTACTCTATTCGATAAAATCGTTTATACGGTATACGGGAAAATAATCGCCGTGTGAACCTGGCCTTAGAGTTTGTGAATCGGATGTGAGGATTTTGAAAGATAATATGGATCGTATTGGTAGATGAAAATATTTCTTGTATGACTCAATGCGTTTGAAATACTCCTACTACGCTAAATAACAAAGAAACGAATTTAATGCTACGTTAGTTGTAACAAACTTTATTCGAACTTCTTTTTCTTTGTATTATGCTGTCGTGGTTGGCAGCACTGACGGCCATTGACAAACCGTTGACCATAAATAAACTGTTTTTTTAAACACTGCCCCTGCTCTAAGAAACTCCCAAAATACCCCTGGGTACGTTTACAAACATTTAATAAACTCACATGACACAAACACGCAGACCTGAAACAAATGAAATATAGATCAAACAAATGTTAGTTTCGTGCGGGAATCGAACCCGCGACACGCAGCTCTTCAGTCGATCACCTAGTCTGTATTTAGTATAGTATAGTCAGTAATCTATTTAATTTCGCAACACGCACCATTTCATTATGTATTCCTCTTACTCTGTGAAATTCCATCAACCAATACTTAACACTGCAATAAAATTTGCATTTACGATACCAATCAGCATATCTATACTTTTCACGGCCGTCCTGTAAAATAAACGTTCTTGGGTACAGTCCCTTCACAATAATATTACCCTTTCTCTTACGTCAATGCTAAAACATAATCATCTTTAAATATTTCATAATAAGATTGGGTTGTGGTTGTTAGGTTACTAACTTGTTATGAAATGATGAATTGGAGTCTTCCCTAAAATTTTGGGCTAAACTAGCCACATTTAAAAAAGAAACAAAGCGTTCGGCTGTGAAAAACATCAGGTCTGTTCTTTATAATAATTGGCCGACTCTCGTTATATATTTGGATCAAAGGTCTGATTCAGGAAGCAGTACTTCTTGACACGGCACGCCTTATTAAAAGGTTCCTCTTTCTGGAGCCCTGACCGAAGGTAACTTGCCCCTAAATGAACTTTGTGTGTTCAATTCCGATCAAATATCATCTTTGAGCGTTCAATCGCGTCTATTTATTTTTATTTTCGTATTAAAAGGTTTTTTGTTCTGCAGCTGTCAGAGGTAAAATTACTGTGAACAGACTGCATCAACGATAATCGTAAAACTGGATTGATGGGATAGGGTTGTTGAGCTTGCAACTAACAAACTAATAATAAAGAGTAGGTACATTTATTTACAGAAACATAGCTAGGAAATTGTATTGAGGGAATTTCCTTTTCATATAGTAGTTTGAAGTATTGAAATAGTTATATCGTTGTTATAAACCTTTTGAGAGAGTTTTGTCTCACTTTCAAAATTATATCTATAAGTCCAAGCAGAAAATATGATACGTTTCCGAACTACATTGTATACTTTTAATCATTCAAATCATCCCTATTTAACGTTAAATTTTCAATCATTAAAACGTAACCATTTTAACTGTATGGTCTTGGATTCAATATACCCCACAAGAAGACCTAAAATGGAGAAAGCTCACTCAGAAGCAACAATATTTTATAACGAAAAAAGTCCCTTTATTACTCCCTATAATCGCCTTTCAGAAGAATTCAATATTCTTCAAATCTGCATGTATTTTAATTACATTTGAATATTTCCTAGCGCGTTAAAAATACTGAAGAACAATTTTATTCGAAGTGAAAACGTCACTTAATTAAAATTCATTTTTGAAGCAATCAAAGATTCAGATTAAATTGAGCTGGAATATTTACATATATAAATATTCAGATAACTCACCGTTCAGCTGTAATAAATGATTTTTCATTGAATTGTGAAGTAGTGAGATAAAGGTCATCGGGCGCAATCCGACCCGGTCACGGACATGAATGAAAATGGTCTAGAATGAAAGAGCATAATTCACATAATAATACACTCAATTATTTTTGTTGTAATCCATTGGAGAACAAAGTTTTAACCAAAAATGTATTTATTCGAAAAATCTCCGTTCATTGTCTTTCCTCTTGATCTGTACGTTTCAGATTCTCTTTTGTTTTGATCGACTAGATACAATAGTTTACAAGCCACTAAACCTGATTTTTAACCGACTTAAAAAAAATAGGTACTCAGTTCGACCTGTACGTATGAAGTATGTGTGTTTGTCTGCAGTTAAAGACTGTGCCGATTTTGATGCTGTTTTCAGAAAAGTGTTCCTTACATTCTGGAAAAGATTTTAGTATTATAACAATCATGGATATCTCATTTCCCGCATAGATTTTTCCGCCCTTTTTTGTTGCTTACTTGGATTGTGGATCTTCAAAGACGTCGAATATACGAAGATTTTTGTTGAACATCCAAACTAAAAACAGTAAAAAAAAAAAAAACTTAAAAAAAAGGAACCTACTTACTTCAAAACCAAACACACAAAAAGGATAAAATATTTTTTCTGTCGAAGTCGGTGGCCATATTCGATTAAAAAAGGGTAAATAAAAAAAAACAATATCCAGTCTAGTCGGTGGCTTTGTTTTTTATTTCACCGACTTCCGAAAGAAAAGTCACACTTTTTTGTGTTTGGATTTGAAGTCGGTTTTTTGGAATTTCTGTAATAGGCCGGGCCGCCATAAGACATCTGTATGCAAAATATGAGGACCAAGTTTTGCCTTTTCTCATTTAGTTTTAGGATTGTAAAGATGTATATTTTTGATGTTGTCAGCAAGGTCGGATGGTCTTTCGCTTAGTAAAAATAGATATTCTAATAAATGAGTATTATACCTGTATTTGAGTGACTCACCGACCCATTCAAAACATTACTACGGTTTACTGAACTTCGACGAAATCAAGACTAGGTATTTATTACCAGACTACCTCCTTTTGCAAACCCTAGGTCTTCGTGGAGAATAATGGAGAAAAAACTTCGCGGCAACATAATTTTATCAGTATATACACATCTACACATATTTATAAAACTAACATTTATCATATCATGATAAATATCAATTGACTTACATTATCATTGTGAAGTTAAACATTCAGCATCACACACTCTTATTCTCCATCACTATATCACACAGAAAAAATAAGACACCACACAGGACACGCCTTAACACTTTGAACAGTTGCAGCGTAATGGACACGAAGGGGATACAAAATGGGGGTACATCTATTTTTATAAACTTTTAGAATTCTACCCCTTCCATCAAAAACTACCGCCATAATTAATCAATGGCAGATTGTCGTACATTTTAGCTGAATAAACTCATGAAATATGTGTGTGTGTGTAGAAGAACCTTTTTAAAACTTGATTACATTATTTATTTTAGATAGTATTTATTTGTAACCTTAATTTAATTCGATTTATTTTTGCCTATCAACTGATTTCGTTCGGAAATCAGTTAATGGCTGTAATCATTTAGCCATGAGCTGTTTGTTTTCCATCTAATAACGTCATAAAAATTACGAGTTTCTTATCATGATTCGGTAATAACAGTCAAAAGTTCAGTGATTGATCGAATATCAATACGATAACAACGAATGTGGTTTATTGGTTACTCAAGTAATGGTTTATTATTGGAATTTGTTTCTTTATGTTATCACAAAAGGTCAAGGAGTAGAAGAGATTTTGTTCTTAACTAAGAAATATATAGGGTGACTGGCAATTAGTGTAAGATACGTAAACACGTGATTGTGCTCATGATAACAAACAATTTTTACTATGGGAGCAAAGCCGAAATCGTGAAAAAAATATCAGCCGTTCAGTACATTAGGCAAACATAAATGTACTGAACAGATGATTTTTTTTTCAGGATTTCGGCTTTGCTCCCATAATAAGATTTTTTTGTTATCATGAGCATAATCACGTGTTGAAGTATCGTACACTAATTGCCAGTCACCCCATATATTATGTTATTTCGTTTTAAATCAATGCTATTTTTTAAACATTATTATTATTTAATGGTTCGTTTTTTATCTCTACCTCACCTGATGGTAAGCGATGATGTCATCATGACAACGGTGAATCACGCCTGCCTAGTAACCAATTCACTCTTGACTTGAAGACCCCAGGGCAACAGCTATAAAAGACAGACCCCGGCAGAGAGTTTCACTCCTTATCTGTGCGCACAATAAAAGGAAATATTATAATTTACTTAGAATTGCGTTTTGGTTGCACTCAAGTGCTATTCACTTAGGTGCTGTCAGAGATAACATCCTCTAGGTTCCAAATGCGAGGTAACAAACGCGCGCCACACGTCAGTGTATTTGCCAACATTTATGATCCTCTAAATGTCCACCAGACTTTAAAACTGTGGTGACGATAACAGTTTCAAGAATAGTTATTTATGATACTAGTGCGGTGAGTTGGTTTTAACAAACGAGTAGACGAATGTAAGCCCGAGGCGAAGCCGAGGGCTTACCATAGTCACGAGTTTGTAAACACCAATTTCTGCACGTGTGTCATACAATGTTTTTCAACACATTTGCGAGAAAACAGTACAATATGTAATTATACAAACTTTATTTATCAGTAGAAAAGTCGCAACAATTTTTGAAGTTCCTAATATGAAAATGGCGTGAATTTGCAAATGGCGCCACATGCACGTGGTGGAAATTAGAACTACATCTTTCGTCTCATTTACTCATATGTATTAAAGTGAGACAACGTATTGATCAAAAGCGCTTCCAAGGAGGTTCGATCAGTCAGGCTGTTTATTCTCATAATGTGAAACTCTTTGGTGGAATTCTTTTATTTTTTAATGGAAATTAAAAAAAAAACCGTAAAGAAAACGCACGGTGCTATACAACGGAGCATGCGGTAAAGTAGGTACTTAGGTGAGAGTACCTATTTTACCGCACGCTCCGTGGTATGGTGCGTAATTTTTAACTTTCGAACAATGCATACAGGCTTTGTAATAGTTATTTATGATACTAGTGCGGCAAGTTGGTTTTTACAAACGAGTAGACGAATGTAAGCCCGAGGCGAAGCCGAGGGCTTACCATAGTCACGAGTTTGTAAATACCAATTTCTGCACGTGTGTCATACAATGTTTTTCAACACATTTGCGAGAAAACAGTACAATATGTAATTAAACAAAAGAAAAGTCGCAACAATTTTTGAAGTTCCTAATATGAAAATGGCGCGAATTTGCAAATGACACCACATGCACGTGGTGGAAATTAGAACTACATCTTTCGTCTCATTTACTCATTAGTATTAAAGCGAGACAACGTATTGAGCAAAAGCGCTTCCAAGGAGGTCAGATCAGTCAGGCTGTTTATTCTCATAATGTGAAACTCTTTGGTGGAATTCTTTTTTTTATGGAAATTAAAAAAAAACCGTAAAAAAACGCACGGTGCTATACAACGGGGTGTGCCGTAAAGTAGGTACCTTACGTGAGAGTACCTATTTTACCGCACCCTCCGATGTATGGTGCGTAATTTTTAACTTTCGAACAATGTATACAGGCTTTGTAAATGCATTTTTCGAGCAAATGTGTTGTAAATGCATTTTTCGAGCAATTGTGTTGAAAATGTACTATCGCGTCCACCGCTGCTTTACCACCACTAAGCTCATTTTTGCTTGCACTTACAACATTGCGCGCTCTCTAGCCCCGCCCCGTTTCCTTTGTATAGAAATAATGAATGAAATACAATACCGATCGGCGGAGCGCACTGACGGACGACGCACGCCAAACGAGTTTTTTTTTCAAACTGCTATTTTAGTTATAAAAATACTTTAATTTAAATTGGCCTGCGTTACTGATCATGTTTGTTTTTAAAACTTTTTTGAAATTGGCTTACGTTACGTTGTGTTTGTGTGTCGGAAATCCGGAATAGTTATACAGAATTCTGTATTTTTTTTAATTTGCTATAGGAAACTTAAAAAAAAATCTTATAATAGTGACAGGCAATAGGTAAGCTAGCGTAGGTAGTGTTTGTAATCCCGTTAAATTTGAAATTTAAAATGAGGGCTTAGCAGGTAAAAAGTTGATCTGATCTAGCTGGATTTCATCTTTGGGAAAATTCCTTGCCTGTTAGTCGTGAGCGGAGCTCGGTCACCCAAATATTTTACTAATCTAAATATTATATTTTTTCTAACTAGAACTTTGTTTGTTAAATCTTATTATCGTTTAGGTATTAATTAAAAATGAAATAATGTTAAGGGTTAATCAATTTTACATAAACTAAATAAAACAGATATTCATAAAATATTTATTAGCTGAATAGGGATACCTTTTAATTGAAACAAAATTATATCTATTTTACTCTTTATATACACCTATTTTGGTGTTATAATATGTGTAGACTATAAAACTGCGGTTCGGGCCCGATTTCTTTTGTCATAATATAGATATTAGAACAAAGCATGTTTTTACTTCGGCATGCAATTTGAAACAAAGAAATTAGTTATGCAAACAAAAGGCGGGCGCCTTTTGTTTATATTTTTTAGCAAAAAAATAAAGCTGCAAACAAAATACATAATGCGCTTTGTTATTATCACTCTTTAAACTTCGTCGGCAAAGCATTAAAATTTTTTGATACCTTTTGCTATTTCTAATTGCTTTGTTATAATGAGATATAACTAAAAATGAGAGTTCGGGTTTCTCCAAGATATTGATATCATTTTTCAATCAAACTAATCTGCAGCTCATTCGAAATATTCGTAAATAAGAGAAAGTAATACTTAATGTTTCTATTGGCATTGAAAAAACAAGATTAAAAAATTCACAGTTTGGACACCAGCGAAGATCTAAAATGTCCGCTATAGTCGAAACGTAATAGGATAATAATATGAACTTTGTGACCATTTTACAAATTGTAATGTAGTGTTACATTGCAATTTGTAAAATGGTCACAAAGTGACAATCCATAATATTAACGGCGTTTGTAACTATTTTAAGAAAGTTATTAACGAATTAGAATTAATTGGATACTAATTATGAATCACGTTAAGCGATTCATATTAGTATCCAATTATTCAAAAGGTCCGGTAAGCGCGCCAAAGTTCGTCAGAAAAATTCGCTAAAAAAATGTACAGAGGATACGTCACGAAGCTGCGTAGCGCAGATTGCAACTAATTATGTTGACGCTTTCCTGATAGGCCCACACTTTAAGGGGGCGTGGCTCGGCGCCTCCGCAAGGTTTAAGCGAAAAAATTTTTAACTGGTCATGCTTAAAAGGCGCCGATAGTACTTAATGCCGGCCACACACATTTCAGTATAAATGCGCAAGTCTTGATTTGCGCAAGTATACTTGTACCGTGTATGGCCGGCATAAGACTTGAGAATAAATAATTATTTATTTGATATGAGAAGTAGTATGAAGACAGCACAAGAAGAACATAAGTAATACAAATCCCCGTACAGTGGCCGGCACGTAAGTTGGCAAGAGTCGTTAGATGCGCAGAAGTAATTTTGTAGATCTCTTTGGTGGTCATGCGGGTCGCGGGGTATGAGGTAGTGCCGATCCGAGCACGCGATTGGTGTGTCACTCATCTTTGCCCCTCGCACCCAGTATACGCGCTCTCGCTTACACTTGCGTGCCGCTAAATGCGATGCGCAAGTCACCCCCACTACACCATAATCTTGCCAACTTACGTGCCGGATACTGTACGAAACAAACATTTGTATGATCTGCAAGTAGTTGTTCCGGGTCTGGGTGTTTGTGTATGTGAGTTTCTGAAAACGCACCCACGACACAGGAGAAATTGCTAGCGTGGGGCAAAGTAAAAAACAAATCAATCGCGTGACGCGCATAGATTGCCTTGTATGCGGAATCTATAGAAGGATTTCTGTGGTATGTTCAATGTGGAATACATCGTACTAATTTCATAACCTTTGTCTTCCAGATACTTCCAGTGCGTGTCTTACGGCTCGTTGCCGACAGAGTGCCATGAGTTCGCGTACTTCCTGGTGAACATGATCCTGATGTACGTCATCCCGCTGTTGTCCACGCTGTATTGCTCCATGGCCGCGTTGCTCGAGATCATCAGGAGAGCCAATACTTCTAATGGTAAGGAAAGTTTTATGTTTAGCTGTTAGTGATTTGTGGTCTAAGGAATAGTTCAGGAGTAAGTTGTGTCTTTAGATTTTTTAATGATCCAAGTTTCTGAAAAAAATAAGTCCCTTCGTACACAAGACAACGCAAGTCTCCGAGCCCTTAGGGGCTGCCTCCACGAGCGAGAGAATCGCGGCGATATTATCGCCGTGCCATGTTTTTCTATACACTCTCTATGGAACCGTCTCCACACGGCGATATTATCGCCGCGATGCAACGAGTGGCAACGAGCGCGCAAAACGTCATTACATCGTCGCTAGCCCGCCGCGACTAGCAACGCGACCGCCGCGCGCTCGCGGCGCTCTCGCGACGAGCGCGCGGCGGGCGCGCTGTCAAACGCAGCGTCATTTCAGCATTGCCTCTACCGAACTTGGCAACGTGACGTCAAGGAAACGCGGCGATACCGTTACGAGTCGCCGCGGAATCGCCGCGATACCGTAACGACTCGCGACGATACGCGGCGGAATTATCGCTCGTTCGTGGAGATTATCCGACGATATAAGGGCGGACTCGTCGCGATTCTCTCGCTCGTGGAGGCAGCCCCTTACGACTTTGGTATCCAGGCAACTATCGCAATACAAATCCATAGAGGTTCGTACACAGGCAAGCGTCAATGAATACCAAAGTTGTAAGGAGACTTGCGTCCCCTAGTGTAGGAAGGGGCTAATACTACAAATATTAGCCCCTTCCTACACTAGATTACTTGTAAAACATTAACAACCTTTTATGGGCTGAAAATACTCATAAACAACTTTTACTGTGACCCAAATCTGACAGATCAAAATAAAATTCAGGTGTTATAAACACTCTCAAAATGGATGGAGCTATTCGCGATGACCGCCATTATTACCTTATAGTAGCCATACACCATCCTGCCTATCGAACGATAGATTTGACGCTTGCAATTGTTTCAAATCGGCAGTTCGTCCATATACCCCATACACCATACTGCCTATCGAACGATTGATTTGACACAACTTCAAATCTGCAGCAGTGATGCCAACTCAGCAACTAGATCTGGCTATTATTCGGTGACGACAGCTACAATTTCTAGCACCTTTTCATTTCATAATGAGACTATCGAAATTAGTCAATTAGTGTCCCGAGTGGAAAGACAAGATAATGCAACAGTGGCTCATTCTACATATAAGTTGCATTCTGAAGAAATAGTTCAGTTTTGGGTTGAAGTAAAAAAGAATAGAAATTCTTCCGGTGACAAAATATATTATTTAAATACACAAGGTGTTAAAAAATTAACTGCAGGAATTTCGTGTGCGTACTCGGTATCAAAACGGCGACGATATTTTTATTTTCAAGCATTTTTTATTCTAATGAATTTGATTGCTCTTTGAGGTCGTTCACCATTGTTTGTAGCGTTCTCAGATATATTTTGTAACCGGAAGAATTTCAATTCTTTTTTACTTCAACCCAAAACTGAACTATTTCTTCAGAATGCCACTTACATGTAGAATGAGCCACTGTTGCATTATCTTGTCTTTCCACTCGGGACACTAAATACTTGACTAATTTTGAAAGTCTCATGATGAAAAGGTGCTAGAAAAGCAGGGACCGGATTACCGTTATTTTTTTATAACGTTACAAATTATCGTTATGGTAACGATAAAAATGTAACGATATTAATAACGATATCAGTAAATCCGTTACCTAATAACTAAAATGAGTATCGGTAAAAGTAACAATACATATACAGGGCTGGGCAGTATTTGAATTACTTGTAATTAAAATACGTAATTGAAATACAAATACGTATTTTGTATTTGTATTTCAATTACTTCCTTAAAATGTAATTTGTAATTCGTATTTCAAATACCTGACGACGAAGTATTTTGTAATTAGTATTTCAAATACTTGAGGCTTCAAAATACATTTAATATTAAAATACATTTAAGTTAACTTCATTTATCGAACGTGAGGGTGATTGCGAGTATTTGCGAGGTGAGATTGCAATGATGGTAAAACTATTATGTAAAGTCAGCACATCAAACGAAACAACTACCACAGTCTGCATATTACTTTAATAGATTTTGAACCTTATTGCAATTGTAGCGGAAGGTTATTTTTCGATTGGTAAAATTTGACAGATTCGGGTAGGTTGACCTGCTGGCATCTGTACACTATGACTGTACCTCAAACTTGGCCATCAAAACGCAAAAAAAAATGCACGTCGAATTGTGAATGTCAAGCTAAGAATTTCCTCTATATATATACTTTTCAGGCATTCAGCCCCCATGCTGGTCGAATTAACCGACTTCAAAAAGAAGGAGGTTATCAATTCTATGTTTTTATTTTTTTCTTTGTGTGTTTGTTACGCGATTACTCCGCCAATTATGGACCGATTTTCAAAATCCTTTTTTTGTTCGAAAGAAGATACTTTTGAAGTGGTCCCATTGTCACCATGTCAGGATCTGATGATTGGAACCTGGAGAAATTGAGGGCAACCCTCAAATTTTATAGGCCCACACATTGTTTTTCGCAAAATTTAATGAAGTAATTTAAGTATGCGTTGCGTATGGTAATCATCATCTCATGTAGCTGAGCTGATGATGGAAGGTACAACTCCTCAAGTAAGGACTTAGCATCGACTGATTTACTAAATTATGTTTGTGTTCGCATATCTCCGGAACTACAAGTCCGATTTATGTAATTATTCAACTTAGGCAATACTGCAAGTTTCATCAAAATCGGTTCAGTAGTTTTCGAGAGAGGGAATGAATGAAAGAGATGTTAAGTAAGTAAGTAAGTAAAGTCGGTGGCAAAAAAGATGAAATTAATAAAAAAAAGTCACCGACTTCCGAAAGAAAAGTTTTGTAGGTTATTTTACCCTTTTTTGTAGTTATTTTTGAAGGCGGTCACATTTTTTTTTTGTAATTTGTATTTTGTATTTCAATTAAAAATAGCTAAAATACTGTATTTTGTATTTTATATTTCAAATACCTTACTTAAATATATTTTGTATTTGGTATTTTAATTACTTGCGATACCTGTATTTTGTAATTTGTATTTCAATTAAAGCAAAGCATGTATTTTGCCCAGCCCTGTACATATACCGTTAATTTATATGCCTATTTCTTTCTAACGATGTCGGTAGGTGGCGCTAAATCGCGATGTAATTTAGTTACAAAATTGTAACGAAGGATGAATAATAGACCGAACAGAACGAATAATTTTCGACCTCATCGACATTTAGAATTTAGTTTGCTTTTTCTCACATTCTCGTTAGCTAACATTGCTCCTTTATTAAAATCCGGTGTTTGCGTCATTGTCAATAAGGTCGAAAATCGCTTGAAGGTCGGAAAACATTTGCTTAACGATAGCAAGTTAAAAAAATTGGTGCAAGCAATTTTCGACCTTATCGACATTAAAAATTTAGTTTGTTTTTCTTACATTCTCATTCGTCAACATTGCTCCTTCATTAAAATCAGGTGTTTGCATAAATGTCAATAAGGTCGAAAATCGCATGAACCTTTTTTTAACTTGCTTTCGTGGTCCCTTGACACCTCTCAAGTTTTCAATCGTATTTTGGTTTAAAATAAAATGAATAACACTTTTTTTTACGAGTGTTCATGCGATCCATGTGCGAAAAGCCTCATTTTTCCTGGTAAGGCCACGTTCACATGGCGATTATTTTCCCGTATACTGTATACAAGATTTTATCGAATAGAGCAGTAATAACAGTTTACAAATGAAAACTTAAAAATAGTTTAAACGGCGTTCATACGGGAAAATCCCGTGTTCGAGAAATATAATATTTTACCGTGTACCGTGCGAAGTTGTCCTAAAAGTGGTCAACTCTATTCGATAAAATCTCGTGTACGGTATACGCGAAAATAATCGCCGTGTGAACGTGGCCTAACCGTCCCTGTAGAAAAGTAGCTAAAAAGTTTAGCCACAAGTTACACTTTTTAGCTTTTTTTCTAGCACCTTTATAAAATTAGCTAACTAGCTATGAAGTTGCTAAGATGGCATCACTGCTGCCGATTTGACGTTGTGTCAAAACGATTTGATGACCTATCAAAATTGGCATGTCATGCCATCAAATTGGCATGAAACGCCCATACACGGTCAATTCTATTTGATTAAATTGGCAGTATCATGCCGATTTGACAAATAGGCAGTATGGTGTATGGCTATCATTGACTTGGCAATATTAAAAAAATTGAGTTACAATTTTGGTGTAGTAAAAAGTATATCCTATCTATCTATTGTCAACGGAAAAATGTTCCATTTTGTGCTTTAAACATTGCGTGCTTTAGTCACGTGGCTTCTTATACTCGTCTTAATTAAAGTTATAATTATAGCATTTTATTCTCTCCTTCCAAGTATTATTTAAAACGTTTTCTGATGATTCTTACCCGATGTTCACAGATAAGATGCGTCGGAGCGGTGTGGGCATCCTGGGCCGAGCCCGGGCGCGGACACTGAAGATGACAGTCACTATAGTTCTAGTCTTTTTTACTTGTTGGTCTCCTTACTACTGTTATTGTTTATGGTGAGTTTGTATTGACAAACAAATAAAATAAACCTATATTATTACAATACCAGTCATTCCAAATTAAAACTGAAACTCCGCTGCATCCGGTCTGACTGGAAGTCGACCTAAACGTAGTTGGGAAAAAACTAGGCAGATGATAATAATTACAACTCCATTTATCAGACTATACCTCTTTTGAAAGAAGGAAAGAAAGACAATAATATATGTTTGACAATCTAGACTCAAACAAACGCTTATTATGTTAATATTCAAGATAAACACAGTATTTAAATGACAGGCAAATAACTAAGTAACTTAAGCTAATTCTTTTTCCGTCTGGACTAAATCCAGTAAATCCTTTTAGGCTTGCACTTCCAATCTGCATCATAAAAGTCCCACATGCAAAGACCCAACTTGTAGTGAGCTACATGCCTATTCAAAACATATGGACTGTAGCTACATAATATTATCATCCAAATCTTTGTATTTAATTTTTGAATAACAGATCTTGTGTCATATTCTTCAAAATCAGTATTTAACTTCGCTGATTCCCAGGTACTGGATTGACAAAGAATCTCTGAAGAGCCTGGATCCAGCCATCCAGAAGGCGATGTGGTTGTTCTCGTGCACCAACTCGTGCGCCAACCCCATCGTGTACGGCGTGTTCAACCGCAACCGGTGGACGTGGCGCGCTGGCCGGGTGAGTTAGTTTGTCAGTCTCCATCACGCATCATTTATCGTGCACAATTTTTTTGAGCATGTTACAATCATCAAATTTTAATGAGTCCTCACACCCAAGGCAAGGCAGGAGGAACTGTCAGACTTGTACTGACTTAAACCCACGGCGTCCTTTAATAGCTCTTTACGTTCAAAAAATGAACGCGAGAGATTTAAGTGGACTGTATATTTAAAAAAAAAATGGCACCGAACGCCCGAGAAACGAAAACGAGAAAATCGACAAAATTATTTACGACAACAAGGGAAGGAGTACTATGAATAGGCGCTCACCTGAGTGTTTCCTCGGCGACGTATTCCAAGCCAGACCTTCACAAAGGAACCCTTTCGGTTGCTCAGAGCTTGCGCATCATTTATCGTGCACAATGTTTTGAGCATGTTACAACCTGATGATTCTAGTCCCTCCTGCCTTGCCTTGGGTTTGAGGACTCATTATTTGATAATAATGAGTCCTCAAACCCAAGGTAAGGCAGGAGGGACTGTCAGACTTGTACTGACTAAAACCCACGGCGTCCTTCAATAGCTCTTTACGTTCCGGGGTCACGGTAATTCGTTAGTCCCAGGACCAATATTGTGTACACTGGCATCTTTTAGCTGAATTAATTAACCTACACTACGGCTCCACTGTCCATTTCATGTAACAATAACCCACTCGCTTGATCACGTCATATTAATATTTCAACCAGAAAAAGTATACCTACGCATCATTTTACGTGTTTCTGATTTGCACGAACCGTGCTACCCGCACCAGGCATGGGGGTTATCGTTGATTCTCCACGCGTTTACTCTTTCTTGGTAACTGTATCACTAATCAAGAGTTTGAACAGTTTTTTTTTTTGTTTCCAGAACGTCCGATGTCGAAGCGGTAGTATGAGACGTGGCTCAAGACTTCCTTACGGCGAATCTATGGAGATATCGGCGGCAACCTTGGCCAGAGCACGAAATTCTATGGGAAGCGAACGGAACGGCCGACGGGACTCCCCATACAACACACAGAACGGATCACAGAAACATTGGAACACCATAAACAATAATCATGTCAGCAACGGCATGGTATAGCTGTCCCTCTCTCGCCTTATAACTGTGTTAGGAAAAACTTTTTCTGAAAGTTACGACTAAAAATCATTCGAGGTGCTTGTATAGTCGGAATTCGAAGTTTGAAGGACATTCGTTTTTAGTTTTTTTTTGGAAGGCCGTTGAAATAGGGCTAACAATGCACTTATGTAGATACCACCTTAGATTTGTTAATGCTTTGTTTCGTTCATGACAAGACATTTTAAAAATCACAAAATAATGTCGACGATATTTTTTTATCAAGACTGTTAGGTCGTTGTTAGTGCTCTTGGACAAACAGTTTTGGGTTAAAAATAACGGTTATTAGCGTTAACGAAAACGTTATTTTTAAGAGTGGATTTTATTCTTTCTGAGCGCGATAGCTTGTTGAAATGAGGTTGAATATCTTTACTGAAATTCCTATGTGTGTGAAAAGAAAGCTTTAAGGTGGAGTCTTGAAAACATATCTAGGTCATGATAAGTTACACAAAGACTACGGTTCGTGCGGTTTGTGCCATGCCTTGTGAGTAGGTTAATGTAATTCTAATTGTTGAGTGTTACGCACTGATATGTAACATTCCTATAAGTGACTAAGTTATAAATATAGTCCTTAATTCTTAGCTGATAGCTAGTTTAATGAGGCTTCATAGATTGATATTGTTAATCGTTAAGATGGTAATCGACATTGATTCTCCAGTTCCTCAACATAACTAGGATACTCATGGCTTTCCAGCATGTAAAGTTGATACATTCCAATGAGAACACGCTTAAGTTATTACGTATATATTTATTCAATAAGACTGACTGACAGACGATAAGTCCTTAGTAGGTATTTTGATACCAAACACTAATTGTTATTTCTTTGAAGGTTATTTGTTTAAACTATAGTTTTAATGTAAAGTTTCTTTTATTTTTTTGTTTAGTAGTGTAAATGTGTACCTTGGCTGTGAGGTGATAGAGACTCAGCTCTATACATACAAAGAGATATGAATTTTTTGTACCAAATCTTAATCCTAAGTTAATGCAAGAGCTAATTTTTTAAATAAAAAATTAAAATGTTTTATTTTGTATTTTTTATGATCCTTAGTAAAAAACTATTTTCACACAAATATTTATTTAAAATAACATCCATTTTAAATAAAACAGAGAATCATGAGCCGACATCAATAAATAATTTTTACTTACATTACAATATTTGGTATGATTTTAAACTCTGTTAAATAAGACTTAGTGCGACAATACATACACATATCGATAAAATACATAATCATAACAAAATAAGTTATTCCTTACCAAGTAATCAATATTCGTGTGAAGATCCTATAGGTTTTGATGACTTCCGTTAAAAATATCTACCTCTCACGAAAAAATCACCGAATTTATGGACTAATAATTAAAGTGCGGACTAGAGACTATTATGAACATTACATCTACGTACATAAATGTGGTTATATAATATTTTAAATCGTAAAATATCTTACTATAGTCCTTATAGCTTACAGCTAAAATTTGGCCACAATTAAATGACTTTCCCTCTGCTGTGGTCGATAACATAAATATTTATTGATTTTATTTTGTCGACTGACTTGAATAACTACTTTACTAAATTAAATTGCTTTAGAGAATTACTTAGTAACTCATACACTACTAGGTTCTGTTTCACCAATTCTGAGGAAAAACTACGCGTTGCTTCAAAGATGGCGAAGATTTTAATTTGTATTTGTTCTTCTTCATCTTCTTCTTTGAGTGTCGAAATACTCAAATTTTACACAGCTCTGCTGAAAGTACGGCAGCGTCATTTTTACACACTCTTAATATCGCTGTGCAGTCAATCAAACCTCCACATTTGGCTTTATCGGAATAAACCCCATCGATACAGTAAGCTGCTGAATAACTTTTGTATTTAAACCAGGAAGGTTGTCAACCATTTCAGTTCAGTTACACAGCTGTTCTTTAATAAATTTATATGATCAGTAAATAGTGAAACAGCGAAGAGAATAAATATTTTTATCAAACTGGTAACGTAAAATTTTAGTATCGTTTGTAACGATAAAAACAATCGATAACAAATGTAAATAAACTGAAGAACAACACTAAGTGTCATGTTTTCGTTCGAAACAACTGGAATGCAGGCTGTCTTTAACATTACAACTCTGAAAATTTACTAAAAAACAACATAATATATTCGTTGGTTTTACCAACAGTTCAATGTTAATTTGAAACATTAAGGTGAAACTAATCAATGTAATGAAACAATATTTAAGTACTTTTTCGAAATGACGAAATCTGTCCGAAAAGTACTAACGATTCAGTCAAATACCAAAAAAGTAGTAAACCAATATTAAATTAACATCTTTGTTGGTAAAATCAATTTACATCAATTTAAATTACACTTCTTAATTATAATACAAACACGTTCTATATACGTTACATACACTTTCGACTCGACTAATGTACATTCATACAAAAATAGATGGAAAGTTTCAGCTACAAATTGTTTTTTTAAATGTCTCCAAAGATTAATTTTCTGCACGTAATCTTTTTGCGTCTCGTCACTAGAAAGAACTTAACTTAAATTTAACATCAAATGTCAATCTTCATAATTTGTTCCAAAATTACTTAGAAAAGGGCAAGAAAATTGTTGTAGTAACAAAATAGCTGGAAATATGTAGTTAAAATTTCATACAGTATAATAAAAAGTACATATCTTACTTATCTCTAAATGAGAATATATGTTAAGTGACATGTACAAGTATTCATTTGATACTCGAATCTTGATTTAAAGTAGACACGAATACGTATAGAGAGTCGAAAATTCTAAACATCATCACGAGAGCTACTTTAAAGCTACTTAAAATGGCACATATAGAACACACCGACACATTATATAAGCTCCTTCTAACATTTACATCAATATTTAAAAACTAAATACTGAATAATCGAATACATTATTTCAGTAACCAACATTCGGAAAAATATATGATACTGTTAATACGTTGAAATATGAATAATACGGTACATAGAGAGCCTTATCGTTATGTAATCGTTCTAAAAACATTAAACATATTATACGTTATTTAAAACAACCATTTCTCAAATAAAATAATGATATGGATTCAAGTAGTAGTTATAATGGTTTGCAATACAACAAAAGTTCTTATAATTCAAACACCAATATTTTACACAAAAAAAAAACTCAAGCATCTCATCACAAAACAGTTTAAGCTGCAACGTTATCGTCCTAAAAATAACGGTAACTATAACTTCATTTGAACACAGAACAGTTTTCGCAACGTAACGAAATAGCGAGTTATTTAACGTTATTTTTACAGAAAGAACACCGGAACCAAAAAAAAATACTATTAGCTTTTTTCGTAATTAATCAATTCCGATAGTTTAAAAAACGATATGATTTGAATTTAAAGCCTCTTTCGTTAACTCTTTTGCCGACTTAAATAATTAAGAACCATCTGTAACTGGTCCTACTCCTGGCGTTATTCCGTTTTGGGTCCACAATAAACGGTAAAAGACGTGTATTTGTGGTATTTTCTCAATGTTCGCCCTTCTCTAGTTCGGTGAGTTCCTGTGAGGGCGCTACATCCTTATCGTTATTGAGAGCGGCGCGGGTCTTCTCAATGTCACCCTGCGATAGTGCTGTCACTATGATGGCGCCCAAAGCATCGCACACCACGTTGATCGTTGTACGGAAGCGGTCACTAGAATGAAACAGAAAAAAAACCTCGACATTCTTATTCATAAAATATTATAAAAAGTATCAAGATTGTGAAGGAAGTATATTATCCCACTATCCCACTATTATATTAAACGAGCAATACTTGTATACAATATATATTTTCCGGTTCTCGAAAACGGCTCTAACGATTTCGATGAAATTTGGAATATAGGTGTTCAAAGGGGCCAAAAATCAATCTATATAGGTACTGGGAAAATTCGTTTTCTCTGTATTTTCACGCATAAAGATTTAGGGGAAGAATATGGTTCATAATTTCGTCGCGCGAATTGGTGTCTAAGTAGCCCAATTTGTTATAGCCTCGACTTCTATGATGATGATTCTATGATGATGATGACCACGGGTTCAAACCCCAGATAAAATTGGATTCTTTTTTTTTGTTTTCTATTTGTCAGTTGGTTTTTAGGGTTTTTTTTTTCATTTTTTCTGTTTTTTATGAATGTTTTTTTTTTATTCGGGTGCAAACCCGAATGCTAACTACTATTGACCGTGGATTCAAATTCCAAATTTGAACAGGTTTTTTATGATAAATTATAATAATATAAGTATATCTACTTAATACCTCAAAATCAAAATATTTTTATTTTACATGGGCCTCAGTGGGCACTTATAAAACGTCGAGAAGAGAAAAAAAAATTGGCACGGTTCGGGTTGGTCGTTTCCATGGAGAAGAACCGGCAAGAAACTCCATGGTTACTCTTTTAAAATATTTGCTTTTACAATGTTGTTGTTACAGTTTGGTATACATAGGCACGAGAGAACATCGCAGGCACGATAAGAAGAGGGAACTTCTTACCAAAGCTAAACAAAAACAAAAAAAAAAAAAAAAAAAAATAAGAAAGTATATAATAACATATACGTAATAAAGTAGACGATAAAAATAAAATGGGCATCAGGGAATTTACACAACCAACAATATATAACCTAACCACGATATATGTTTAACCATGAGGAATTAAAATCTATTCAATAATTTAAATGTTCTACGTTCAAAAGTTCCTCTTCGATGGCCTATTAATGTAATAATTAATGATTTGACTTTGACTTTGTAAAAAGTGTCTTCAGTAACCTTCAATGCCTACAAGATATTGTATAAAATTGGCGCGAAAATTTCCTGTGTGATATTGGGTTGGAAATGTTGGAATGATTACAATGAAAAACATTTTCAAAAAATAAAATTTAAATATAGTAATTATGACATTGTAATTAAATTATGTTATTTTGTTATAAACATCTATCTACTTCTTTAATTCCTTCATTTAATTTGTTCTATTCGTGTTAAAAATATTTAAAATAATTATAAAATAATAATGATATTTAATATTAGAAAGCAAAAAATATTTATTTTATCAGCTATGTCTGTTTTATTTATATTTTCATATAATCTATCACTATTAATTTTCTGTAGGTATATATTTAGTATTTTACCCGAGCTAAGCTCGGTCGACCAGGTACTTTTCTTTATAAGACTCACGGCGTTCGATCGTAATGTTTGAAACTTCATAAATATTTGCGAAAAATACTGCTCAAGAACATCTAAAAAATCTATATCTCACGAAAATACGCTTACTTGATGTTAGTCGCGTACGCGCGTACGAATTCGCTTTATTGTGTACATATTACATTTCTCACTAAAATACGCGGACCGACTGGCGTACACGAACGAAAGTACGTGACTAATCAGCGATCAGCGTAAGAGGAACTCAGTACCCTTAGCACGAGTTTTCACTCTTTACTTTACAGCAGCGTCTTTCCAGTATTTACAGCGGTGTGCGAAGAAGGAACTAATTTTTTCCTTGAAAATTGTTAATTTGAAATTATTGACAAAGTTCCAGTTTATTTAACGTCTCAAATACTGAAAACTCGTGCTAAGGGTACTGGCCTAAAGACTTACAGCAGCCAATCAACAGCGAGGATGATGGAGACGTCCTCAGCGGGCAAGTTGACGGTGTCCAGCACCATGACCATGGTGACCAGCCCCGCCTGCGGAATCCCCGCCGCGCCTATACTGGCCGCCGTCGCCGTCACACTAGGGAACACCATGAATTAAGTATTTCACACTTTTAATCACTAATTTCAAAACACAATTTTCAAAAAAAACATTTATTTCAGACTTAAAAACTAGAACAACTTTTAAAAAAACGGATAAATTAGATTTTAAGTGGCTCTGAAATTAATAAATAGTAAGATCATTGAGTTAGCTAGTTAGTGACGTCACAGTTTGATATTGCCATACAAAATCTATGGAAGAATCGAGTTGACAGCTCATAAATGTATGCAATTTAAAAAAAGGCATTTTAAAATTGACAACACTTGAAAAATTTAGGAAGATATTTCATATCAGTCTAATATAAAGGGATAACTTGGAAAAAGTTGGAAGACTTTTCCGGCTTAGGTACATTTGATTTAATGATGAATTGAAGGATAGATGGAAGAAAAAGAAATAATAACAAATCAACATTATTTCATGGTAATAAGTATAGCTCGTAGTAAAATAGCTGTTAACTATTTGACTGTTATTTTTGTAATGTTATATTTTTATATAATGACTAGTATTTTTTCTTCTGTTACGTTAACCAAAATTGACGGGGATACGACGTTTTTAAAATTGGCGATACGTCACAATTTTTTTAAACAAAACTCTAGGTTAGTTAATTAAGTATTTATATAGGTTAATGTAAATGCTAAACTCTCCAACAACGAAATAATCATCATACCTCATGGGCGTAGCCACGGTGGGGCAGGGTGGGGTGCTTGCCCCACCCTGACTCCGACTTTTTAGGTGTCTTTTACCCAAAATTAAATAATGTAGGTACTTACCTAATACAATACCTACTTAATATCCGTAAGAAACCTCACACACGACAATCATCAGACGACACAAAAAAAAACTAGAATATTGCCCCACCCTGAGCACATATCTAGAATTTTGCCCCACCCTGTGCACATGGCTGGCTACGCCCATGTCATACCTGACAGCAATAATCTTGCCAAACGACATCTCGACCTTCCTGAGCTGGGCGATGAAGATGGCGGCGACGGCCTCATACAGCGCCGTGCCGTCCATGTTGATGGTAGCCCCGATGGGGATCACGAACCGCGTGATGCGAGGGTCCAGGCCCATGTCATCGCAGCAGCCGATCGTTATTGGCATGGTCGCTGAACTGGAATGGGAAACATAGATGATTAGATTACGGGGCCCCATAAGATGACGGGGCTCCATTAGAAGGCCAAATCCTGCCGGGTTGCGGGACTTACGAATTACCGTGAGCCCAGAAAGTAAAGGGCAATTGAAGGACACCGTGAATTATTCAGTACATGTCTGACAGTCCCTCCGCCCTTCCCTCAAATTCTCATATTCACGCTTGCACAGAATCTTTTAACAAAGTTGTAAGTGACGTTTCTAAATACTGTTGATTTATCGCCTCTGAACTGAGATTTGAAAAACCAACGGAGGCCGTTTTTGCGACTTAAAATAAATGGTAACTTTGGTGTTACTCTGATGGAAAAATTAGATCCTCGTTGATACACTAGGACTAGAGGATACAGATAGCCAAAAGTGCTCTTTGAAAAATTTCACTGGTTTTAACTCACCTAGAAGCAGTACCAAAAGCAGTAGCCATGACCTGTCCCATCTTCGCGATGTACCGGCAGGGCAGCTTCTTAGTGGCCAGGATGAACAGGATGCTCAGGGTTCCGAAACCGTGCAGGAACAGCCCCAGCAGTACCGTCATAAAGTACAGCCCCAACCGGCCCACCAGCTCCGCAAATGAATCGATCTCCATAATCTTTGCAGTTACCAAGAAGAAGACACCGAGAGGTGATAACCTGGAAATATCAAAAACAATTTTGTTAGGGCATCGTTTTAACTGTCGAAAATTTAATTTGAGAGGCAAATATATAATCTTGAATAAAACTAGATGTCAATTTGATGGAAAATTTGCAACTGAAAGGATCATAGCAGGTAACATTCTGTAATTAATTTTTCCCCATTGGAAATATGTACTTTGTTGGGACCAGCTGAAAAATATAGAAACCAGAAAGACCGCGGGTACTGGTACTGGCTGGATCTAAACACCACATTTCACACTATGGGGTTATTTTTTTATAGCCCAAGTCTATATGACAAATAAGAATACGGCCCGCCTGACAGAAACCGGTCATCATAGCCTGCAACCTCCAAGTTACCGCCTGCGTGATGCCAATTTCAGTGTCAACCTGTAGAAGCATTTTCACGCCTTTTCGAAAAACCCCATGTTGTAGCTCATTGTGAAACCCTCGAAATCAAGAGTTCAATGAGTTTATGCTCAGCTTTTCGCCAATATCTACACCCATTTTTCCACAATTACTTAATAACAAGTACTCACCAAATAACCCAGCCAGTGATGATCATCATGGCCTCAGACAGAGCATGGAAGAACTGCTGCAGCGGCTTACTCTGTTCCCCCATCTTGCCCAGAGTGATGCCCAGCACGATACTGAAGCAGACCAACCCCAACACATTGCTGCCGCTCTGGTACTCGCCCGTGATCTGATACGTTTCCAATTCACCTGGAAAATGCAGAAATTAGAGGAGATTGACAGACGACATTGGAAACACATTGGACCAACTATACGTAATACGGAACAAGGGGATGGGTATGATTTTTATGATGGTTAGTCCGTTAGATTATCAAAAAATATTTTGACCCGATTTGAAATTGACAAAGATTTAATTAAGACACTTTTACAATACTTCACGTATCGGTATAATTTTTACATTAAAATTAAGTAAAATTATATCGAGATCACAAAAGCCTACTTTTGATCAGTTTATTCTTTGTCAATGTTCATTGAAAATAAATTCAATATCGTAACTAATGGACGGCATCACCCTTAATCATCTAATGAAAACGAGATGAGGTAGTGTTAATACGAAGATGCCCTTATTAAAGTGTTGGTTTTTTCCAGTTCGGTTCTGTAGTAGATCTGAATTTATTATTTATATTTGGATGTACTCTATTCAAATGTTGTGTTGTGTGTGTGCGATGTTGACTAAAAACCTATATTTTTTCTTCAGGTGTATGATAAGGCGGCGGGTATCAGTCGTGCCCTCAAGGTATGGTACTGCACATTCGAACAAATTTCGAGAAAGAACACAATGCAAATCAGGGGTCACTGCAAGGTTTCCAACAGAGCTACAATTTGAATATGCTGTACCTATTAATCATGACGAATCACGGACTGTTCTATTTGTGATCTTTTGTTCACGAATATAAGAGTCATTCATCATCATTTTGCAATAATAGTTATTTGTTATGCAAGGCTGCAAAGTTGATTTTTGGCGCGAGTACTTGAATTGAAAACTGAGCGAGCGAAGGATTCTAAGATTGAACCGCGAGAGAATCGAGCGGTTCAAATATAGAATCCTGAGCGATGCGAAGTTTTCAAAGGTACGAGACGCAGAAAAACTTTGCTGCCGAGTGCAACACACAACTTTTCACCTCACACAGCGAGGAAATGCAGTGGGGGCGGCTCGCCTGCCAGTGTAGAAAAGTAGAAAACAATTGAATACAAGACGTGTTCGAATTTTAAACAACACTTTGTGCTCTAGAGCACAAAATGGAGTTTTGCGCTCAGATTTTGAATGAGAAATAGAATCTTTCCGAGCGGGTGAGGTGAAATAGTTATTTGTTATGCAAGGCTGCAAAGTTGATTTTTGTGCGCGAGTACTTGAATTGAAAACTGAGAGAGCGAAGGATTCTAAGATTGAACCGCGAGAGAAACGAGCGGTTCAAATATAGAATCCTGAGCGATGCGAAGTTTTCAAAAGTACGAGACGCAGAAAAACTTTGCTGCCGAGTGCAACACACAACTTTTCACCTCACACGGCGAGGAAATGGTAGGTGTAAGAGAAACAGCTTAAACAATTTACTATATAAGTATTTAATTATTCTTTTTAGAAATTAAAAGTAAAATTACTAAAATTGTTAATCTTGAAAGTTAAATGTTTTTTTGGAACATTAATACTTGTGTTTATCACTTGTGTGTTATTATTACGTTTTGCGGAAAATTGCTCAAATTCATTGGATTCCATTGTGAATGTTGGAGACAGAGACAGATATAAGGCGGTTCGAGACTATTTTCTCGAATTTTAAAAACTCAAACTTACGACATCTACTTAACTACATAACACTAATGTTCAGAAAAAAAAATAGGTTGCAACAACCCGGTGCACTGACATGCAGTGGGGGCGGCTCACCTGCCAGTGTAGAAAATAATTGAATACAAGACGTGTTCGATTTTTAAACAACACTTTGTGCTCTAGAGCACAAAATGGAGTTTTGCGCTCAGATTTTGAATGAGAAATAGAATCTTTCCGAGCGGGTGAGGTGAAAAAGTCATTGTTCAGTTAGCTGTTCACCAATTGTCTGTATCTCTATGTACACGAGGTTGTCTGGTGACGGGACCTAACTGATTTAGTTCTTTTTAAATCAGTGTTGGGTTACACTTTTACGGTGGGACTTTATTGGTTAGTGAAGCAATTCCTAAGGTATTTGAAGATAAGTGATCTTCAAATATATGCTAAGCCTTACATGGCTATAAAATGGACTTTAAAGAGTCTATTGTTTAGTGCCTTTTCGACAAATTCTCGTCTCGGACCAAAGTTTGGGCCCACATTCCAAATATTCTCGATTGGGCTTACGACTTCGGTATCCAAGCTGCTATCGCATTACAAACCCATAGAGGTTCGAACACAAGCACGCGCTAATGAATACGAAAATCGTAAGGTATCGGAGACTTGCGTCGCCTAGTGTACGAAGGGGCTAAGATTCTCACTGGCTAAAAGTCCACCCTGTTCCAGTTGCCTTCTCGATTCCAGGGCTACGGTGGCCTTATAAGGCAGTTCCCAATTTCTCGCACTTGCTTCTTCAAATGATCATGTATTGCTTAAGACAAAGTTAGAGTACTTTTCCATTGTTATATAAAAAACTGTAGAGACCATATTTATTTTATTGTAACGCTCATCACAAAGATACAACCGCAACATTCAAATAAAGATATATGGCTAGAAAAAAAAACATACCTAGTCGACTTTTAGTGTCGTTCTGGTCGAAGACGAGCCGCGTGCGGTAGGACGCGATCGTCGCCTGCGCAAGATTCTCCGGGAACACGTTCCTGAAACAAACGATAACAAAATGTTAGAAAAAACCACAAAAAAACGTACATGGAAATTTTTCATCAAAATCAAAGGTGAGCAACAAACAATCAGCACTTTTTGAAGATCTAAAATTGCAAATAATAATCCCTCAAAACGCTAGGCTATTTATTCAACTAGGGAAAAATGGCAAAAATTCCCCAGCAACGAGACCTAGGTCTATAAAAATCATTCCTTTTTATACCATAACGGTAACAAACATGCATGCGGCTTGCCTGATGGTGTGGCGGTTACCGTAGCGCTATGGACGCCTGCAACACCAAGTGGCCTAAACTGACGTAATTCCAGTGTGGGACGGAGGTGGAGCTAGAAGACTTGTATAGCTTTGTCTGTTTCCCACACTGAAATTACTCACGCTTGGTATCATGGTAGGCCACCAGAGCCGTCACCATGATTGGAAATGCGCAAGCGACAAACGTGTTGCCGTCCCTAGCACCGTTTCCACGCCCTTTTTGAGAGTGTGAAGAAAGTACGAAGTAGCGTTGTATTGTAACCGCCAACAGTAATAGGAAGACAGTTTCGGTGAAATGTGATAATATAGCGTGGGTCCCCCAATTAAACACTCTCACTTTTGATTCTATTCTATTCTCGCAACAAAATATCTTCATCCCATCATTACATAAGTGAACGTGTATCAGTTGACTGCCCTTGAACCGGCGACAACAACACCCAGATTGCAAAAGTGCATAAGTGGACAATAGTCATTGGCCCTCCGCCAGCGAACAGCCACGAATGATGATTAACCTATTTTGTAACGACGTGCGTGTCTTAAGAAGTTAACGGGAGATTTTACGAAAATTTCCACTTTATGAAGCAGTATGTAAAACTTGGTGAACAGGGATAAATCTATGCAATCGTTTGGAAGACTTGAGTTTGGGAAACGTTTAATTCGTTTTATCAAATTATGAATTTTACTTTCACCTACTTTTACCTACTACCTACTCAAGGAGCAGAGAGTCTGACACTCCGTACCGCTCCACCCAGGGCCACCATGCAATTTGTCCAATAGTTTCGAAAGATAAGGTAAGATAGAGCTTTTTTTTTTTAGCGTGGTAAAATCATCAAATGAGCCCTCACACCCCGGGCAGGGCAGGAGGGACTGTCAGACTTCTACTGACTAAAATCCACGGTGTCCTTCAGTAGCCTGTTATGTTCCGGGGTCACGGTAAGGAAATAAACCCGCGACCAAGGTAAGATAGAGCTAAGAAATAAATGTGAGCTAGCCACTAAATATGTGGTTATTTTACCATATTAACTAACCTCATCTCAAAATTAATAATTTATTATGTGGTTAAATTGAGAAATAAAGTTTAATAAGTATATTTTTAAAGTGTGTGTGTGTGTTACATAAAACACACACACTTTAAATAAAATAAATCAAACCAACCAATTCAAAGTGTGAGAACGTGTTTATTAAGATTACCTATAATTTTTAATTATGATTTCCTTGAATTTGATTGACGTATAAAAAATGTATCTAATACCAAGTATTCAAGTACCTATAAAATGACTACATAAATGTATAGTCGCCTGGTAAATGAATTAAATAAGTACTAAGTAACTACCAGGAAAATTAGTATTTTTGTAATAATATCCTATATTTTTTTAGTAGTAAAATGGTTGATTGAATGTAAAATAATGAATAACATTCAGTTCTATTGTTGACGTTGACATAGTTCGCCAAGTAATATAATTAATTATCTATAAATATGAATTATGCACAGTTATTTTACCTATTTACGTAATAAATTACAAAATAACAATAATATATATTTATGACCGTGATCACCACGGGTAGCATGACGCCGTAGAAACGGGTTTTGTTCGACGAAAGAATAGACAGGTGTCGATTTGTAGTTTCTGCCAAGGAAAAAAAGGCTAGATTTTATTTTTGTAAAATTGTATGATCGAAAGCCTAAAAAATCAACAAAAAATGCTGAGAACAGACCACGTTAAAAATAAAATGCAAATTAATTTACCAATACATTATGAGGACTAACCGAATTTCGGGAAAATTTGATCATTCCATTAACAGCCGAAAGTGAAGGCACCCCTCCCCGTGGCAAACCGCGGGTAAATATGGTAATAGGGTGGCAACACTCGAAAATAAATGGAGAGAGAGATATGTTGAAATACCAGCAACCGTATGAGTTAACGTGGTATTACCTATCTAAATGATGTTTACAGGAATGTGAGTAGGTACACGGGATATGTACCGTCTTTAATATTATTTGTTTTGAGTTTCCGATATTTTGGCACTAGTACAAGCGCCTTGATCGCAGTTGAACCAAAGTTCACTTTTTAAATAAAATATTACTAACGAACTGGACCAGAGGTCGCGAGAAGGAGGCCCAGGAATGTTACAGAACAGGCTAACAAAATTATAATAAAAGAAAACATTGCCTCTCACTAGGTATTTCTGGAGCATCGAGGGTGCGTATAATAAATGTACCATTTAAATCCACATACACAAACAGCCAGCCTCCCTCAATTTCTTCCAGGAACTCTTTTCCGTGGCCACATCGAACCAGCCCTCGTGGTATGAGTCTAGGTCGTCTTGCCACCCTTTTCTGGGCCGGCTTCAGCGGCGCCGTCACCGCACCCATTGTGTGGGAACTTTTGCCCAGCGGTCATCTTGCAGCAACAGACGTGACCCGCTCAATATCATAATTAATCATCTTAATATTTGTACCATAATAATAAGAAAACCATTCCGTACATCTACACATTCTACCAAACCTAACCTTGGTACATAATAAACGAAGCTAGCCAAAGCTGTCTCGTCTTGGGAAGCGAACTAAGTACCTTTCATTAACACTAAACAACTCCTGGGACTTGAGCTATTAACTAATTGAGTATTGAGCTTTTGGAAAGGGATAGAAACCTCGTTATTTTGGAATTGAGTCAGTTGGAGTGTGAAAGGAGTCACCAATCAATAGACACAGTTATTGCGTTTTAAGAGGATTGGATGGGAATTCACTCAAAAAAAAACGGTCGTTAAAGGTCCAAAATCCCTTTGTCGATTTTTTTTTGTGCTCCCGACATAGCTTTTAGGCCATGCGTTCGTGGAAAATCTAACGCGACGATCAACTTTTTTTTGTCGAATGCATTTTTACGACTTTTTGTCACTGTGCAAACGTTCTTTTGAACGTAGCGTAATATTTTTTGTACGATTTGACAGCGACATGTGCAAACTAACGCAGAAACAAATGATATTTAGTATTTTGTCATTTCGTTAATTTGCCATTAATTTGTGCCTATGACAAAACAAAAATATATCGCGTTTAAGTTCCTTTGTCGGTAGTGTTTAAATTTCCTTTGACGCGGAATCTGAGGCCTTTAAACGCTCCCATTTGTTAAGGGATTTTAGTCGCCACGTTTAGAATTTTCTTTGAGTGAAACTTGCGATTAGGTTAAATAACTAAAGGAGAACTCCTCCCGCCCTGTGTGGAGCTGAAAGGACCATCACACTTATTAGTTAAATTAAACATCCATCCCTTTCTTTCGGTTGCCGTCTATGTTCCAGAGCCAAAGTATCTTGCTTATATACAGTCTATTGGGACCTAACAGCCATACTAGGTGAACGTATGCAAAACTATGAAGTAGAGCGAGACCCAGATAAGGAAGCCAAGGAAGGAAATGAAGACTGCACTGCCATAATTACATGGTCGTTGAAATAAATAGTTAGGTAGGCAAAATGATGATCCACTGGAAATATTTCATGTATCGCGGATGCGTTTACAATATACTATAAATATAATTTGACTGGCCTGTTGGTCTAGTGGTTAGTGACCCTGACTGCTATGCCGGAGGTCGTGGGTTCGATTCCCACTCAGGACAAATGTTTGTGTGATGAGCACGATCATTTGTTCTGTGTCTGGGTGTAATTTATCTATAATATGTATGTATTTAGAAATATATAAGTATGTTTATCAGTTGTCTGGTACCCATAACACAAGCTCTGCTTAGCTTGGGACTAGATGGCATTGTGTGATAGTTTTGGAATATTATTATTATTATTATACAATTAAACACCCACACCCGTAACAACTTGTAAGCCAAACATTAATATACCCTGCGATAAATACTCCTTAAACCTTCAACCATCGGTCATAAAATTATGTAAACTGACATTTTGTAAGATGAACCCCATTTCAGAATCCGTGCTGCCGCACTATTAGGTATAATTATGTATATATCCGGATATAAGAAGTCAAATTAGGTAGCCGATTTGATATATTCGATTATTGATCTATTGGCAGCCCTACACACCCATATACAACGTGTAACGTTATTAGCGCAAAACCTCTCATGGGGTAACTCAGCCCATGTTACTGAACAATGTTTGTTCCAACACTTTGGAAATTCGCAAATAAAAATTTTGCTTTTTCATACAAAATGAGAAATTGATCGGGCCCATCAGTATGAAAAATCATTTTTTTTTTCTTTGCGAATTTCCAAAAGTCTTAGAACAAACATTGTTCAGTAACATGGGCTGAGTTACGCCACGAGAGGTTTTGCGCTATTAACGTTACACGTTGTATAGGACGTAGTATATAAATAAGCAAATAAAACGACAAGCGTGAACCGCGACGTGTAGAGTTCCTCTCACACGGTTACCGACTGCAATTGACAAATTAGGTGCCTACCTATGTCGCCATGCTCACATAGGACACGCACAGGCGTGTGCTTGTATATTGTCACACATAAAGGTACTCCCACAAATGTTATCCAACAATTATTACTTACTTATAACTTTTCCTAACAAATTATAACAAAAGTTATAAATTGTTAGTTACGTTATACAACTTCATGTAGCACAATCGTATACATCTTTAACATCATGTAACTTTTGTTTTCTGAAACACAGACTCAATCAAACATCTGTCAGATTAATATACCTTATTGAACGATCTTATACAACAATTAGAACCAGTACCAGGCGCATTCATAACTTGTCTTAACAAGTTGTAGCGAAATGTAACACGTTGTTAAACAATTTTATAGTATTTGACAATGTTTAACAATGTTATAATTGTAGATGCTGTGTGGGACCTCCTTAAGATGGCATGTCTTGTCACACGCACGTCAAAGATGAATCATAGAGTTTGTCGAGGCAAAGGTGGGTTGTAGTTGTAGCATTTGTAACACTGCTGTCAATTTGAATTTGGAATCATCTGATGAGCCTTATGAGGCTCAGCTTGCAGTCTAACTGGATGTCCATGCAACTGTAACTTAGGCATGAACCTATCGTCTACCAACATGAGAATTAATTTTGTGTAACGAAAAGCTTAGCTAGGCGAGTAACCTGGCATGGTTACGGAAATGTCATAAGATACCAGGTTATCACGGCTCTGGAACGCAAAGGACAATTGAAGGAATAGTGTGAGCTTCAGTAAGGGCCAGTTGTCTGCCCAATAGTAAAGTATTTGTTAAAATCCTATACATTTTTCATCATTCGTAAAAAAAAAGAGATCTACTAATAGTTTACTCATTTATAGATCATAGACTCTGACAGTCTTTTAGCCCCAAGGCGAAAGGAATCATTTGATGATATTACGCCCAAAAAAAAACTAGGATCGTAATTAAGGGGTGAAAGTTTACATAACAATATCGTAAACAAAATGGAGTACACGCTTCGAGCGATTGTCAATTCAGTAGTTACTGAATTAACTTGTCGTTCGATATTGTAATGACTTGAGATGTCAAATTAATATGCATGAACACGTGCTATATTGTCACATTTGAGCTTCATGTTGTATGATTTAAGCATGATTCATATTACTAGGGAAAATAGTATTAAATGGGATGCAACAAGTTTGCAGTAGAAAGAATCATTGCTGGGCATGAGATTCAGAGCTTGATTCCTAGGTCGAAGTAGATATTATTGGGTATTTCCACATAATCTATGGAGAGAGTGGCGGGCAACCGATGGATGTAAGTGGCGAATTGTCGTTCGGCGTGGCGGTCTAAGGGGAGGCCTATTTTCATCAGTAGACGTCTTCTGATTGATGATGATTATAATGATGAATCACGTAATCCAGCCTGCGTTTATGTCTTGTTATGGCACTAGGCTATATTTATATGGGACTAAAACACAACAACCGAAATCTGAGTCCTGCCTATTCCTTTGAGGGTTGCAGACCTATTGCCCCTTTAAAAAGAGCAATCAGAATTCAATTTTCCACGCCAACATAAGGATGAAAGGTGTTAAACAATTGTCACATTGTTACAGCATGAAGGAGCGGGCAATAAATCAGGTGATGGGCAATTATGGCCGATAGCGCGGCAGCTGTGACCTCCGATCTTTGTCCATATGCAATTGGACCGCTAAATGGTGTTAGTTTTATTGTGTTAGTAGTTTATCGCGTTACCCAGTAACTGAGGAGAGATAGGCAGACTTTCGATCTAAAATACTTATGGTCTGGCTAAAATTTGGATCTATTTGACAGATGTTACATACAGGTAGTAGTAGTAGTACAGTAGCCCGAATGTCTGATAACCAGTTTATTATCAAGGGTTATCTCGGGGAGGTCAAATATGCAGTCACTTTACACTCACCCAGTTAGAATGAAAGGCGACCCCAACAAAGTGGGAGAAAGGCTAGCTGAGTGGTTTGCAAGGGTTACCTATCATTAGATCGAAAACCGTTTAACCGAATTTCATTTGACCGAAAACTTTTCAACTATTTTCATTTGGTTTTTTTTTACTTCATCGAAGTCACGTTTGCCACTGTTTCAGTTAACCTATTATCTATTCGTTTTTTTTCGTTACTCCAACATTTCATTTGGCCGAAAAACTTTTTACCGATGTTACACTTACTCGAAACGATGGTTGGTCGAAGTATTATGTTTCCTAACATTCAGTATACCACTGTTTTAATTGCCATATTTTCATTTCACCATACGCCTAGAAATTAGTGCATACTAATTATTGCTGATACATTTTTGCAGGCGCCAATGAAATGTAGGTAGATAATACAAAATAATTGTGCAAATGTCATCGATAATATAACTCTGACGGGTAGGTATTGTATTATCATTAATGACATTTGCTGTTAATTACATAGTTGGACTATTAGGGATGTTCTGGCTAGCACGTGTGTTCGAATCTTTTTGCGGGTTTAGTGTGATTCTTGATACTCTTTTGAGACTTGTTATTGTATATTGTATTGTTCTTGTGCTTGTAAAAAGTTTTGTATTGTGATACACTTACATACAGCATACAAACAGACATGTAACATGCAAACAAGCACCACAAAAACATGCAAGCAAGCATGCAGCATGCAAGCAAGCACGCGGCATGCAAGCAAGCATGCAGCAAGCAAACAAGCATGTTGCATGCAAGCAAGCACGCGGCATGCAAGCAAGCATGCAGCAAGCAAACAAGCATGTTGCATGCAATCAAGCATGCAGCATGCAACAAGCACGCAGCATGCAAGATGCAGCAAACACGCAGCCAAGCAAGCATGCAACAAGCATTGTTTCTGTCATGGCTCCGGCACTGCGGGGTTTTGGGTGGCCCCATGCGAGCTTATCGTCGCAGATGATTTGAACGATCACCACCGCAGCTTCGGCCTACTGGCCGGCTCCGCCGGCCAGCCTCAGCCGCGGCGGCGGCCGTTCTAACCACCTGCTCCTCAGCTCGCGGGCCACCCCGCCCCTCCGCGCCTACGCGATTTTAAATTACACTCTAGGGGTAGGGCAGACAAGACTACGTAAAGTCGGCTTTGCAGCATTTCATTTCCGCCACAATGTTTTGTAGCACAACATATTTAATTTTTATGACAGTAATTTAATTTTTCGGTAAAATGTTGTTTCGGTATGGTGAAAATATGGCAAATAAATCATATGGCAACTGAAAAAAGTTTAAAAGAGGCTTCGGTCAATGGTAAAAAGTTATTTTGTTAATCGGCGGAACATAATTCGTTAAAATAATACTTATGGCTAATGAAACTTCGATAATCTGAAAATATGTCAAATAATGCATATAGCAAAAGAGATGTCGGTCAATAGTTTTCGGTATAATGAAATTCGAACAAACAAAATTCGGTAAATTGATCGGTTCCCGTTTGCAAGGTATCACTTGAGGAAGCTACTTCATTGACTTGAAGCTCTTACCACAAAGCTTAGGACATAGACGCGATCGCACACATATACTTTTTTTTTCACCAAGAACCGAACCTCTGCAGAGAATTGAAAAAAAAAAGAAAGTGATGAAACCAGTTACTTCAAGAGAAAGGTTTCTAAGACACGTAGACATAATTAGAAGACCAAAGGACTCCCTGTTGTTTATTTAAATACTAGCAATTCTATATTTATCTGCAAAGAATTGAAAAAAAAGAAAGTGATGAAACCAGTTACTTCAAGAGTAAGGTTTATATGACACGTAGACATTATAAGACCAAACGACTCCCTGTTGTTTATTTAAAAACTAGCAATTCTATCTATAGTTATTCGCATAGCTTTTGCTTTTTTTTATTTCAAGTTTTATAGACGATAAAAGGGATATCAGGGAGAATGTAAGACAAACTATTTAATTTAAATGTATGTGCAGAGTTTACACAGTTTAACAATTAAAAGTTTCAAACAAGAGAACCAACACCATCTGCGTCATCAACAATTGTTACCGGTATTTTATAATAATTTAACACCTCCAAACACGTCATGTTGCAAATCAAGCATATCATTTATCAACCTAATTTAACCCGGGTCAGCCGGATGGCGAAATTAACCACCACACAGCACCTATTAAGAGTGTTAAAGTTAATCATCCCGAGTCATATTATACGAATTGTATCATACGATCTAGTTAATGTAGTCATATGTTCTGGAAACATGCGAACACTCGTATACCTAGTCACTGCTGTTACTAGCCTTTTATATGCGCCCTTCTTTAAGGTGATTGCGTCGATGTAGCCCGCGAAATTCAAATTTTCTTACGTTTTTTGCAATTTGCAGGCCAGTGACATATTGTAACTTTATCAAAATATGAATTGCGGTAATAACAAGTATAATTTTAAATATAAAAATTATCAAAACATTCGCTCCATCAGCTCTCACATAGAAAAGCTGCATCTAAGTTAAATTTCGGAGATTTTAACACAATGCACCTTTTCTATGTGAGAGCTGATGGAGCGAATGTTTTGATCATTTTTATATTTAAAATTATACTTGTTATTGCCGCAATTCATATTTTGATAAAGTTACAATATGTCACTGGCCTGCAAATTGCAAAAAACGTAAGAAAATTTGAATTTCGCGGGCTGGTTGGAGCATTCACCTTAACTGCGTCCTACACGCGTAGCATGGCGCCGTAGAAACGGGTTTTGTCGACGCGAGAATAGACAAAATGACAGAACGTAAAAGATTTTTATCGATTTAATAAATAGCAATGTTTAAAATATAGAAGAGATATGTTTGTATTCTTTAATGGTGTACAAATCGTGTCATACCTGTGCAAAAAAACAGTCTATTTCTATAGGAATAACGATGAAATAACTTTGTCTTTTCTTGGAAGAATACAGATAGAATCGCCATGATACGCGTGCTGAAGAGACAGAGCTATACAAGTCGTATAGCGCGTTCTCGTTCCCTCACTGGAACTACTCTGGCTTTAAGACGTCATGGTAGACCACCAGGGGGGTATTACAACAACGTCTTAAAACCAGGCTTGTTCCAGTGAGTGAACGAGATGGCGCTAGACGACTTGTATAGCTCTGTCACTTTCTTTTTCTTTTTTAAGCCCGGTTTTAAGACGTTGTAATACCCCCTGTCTGTTAAAGTCTGACCAATTGTAGTCCTGGTCTGACCATTTCTACGCTCTGTGCCTGGGCACTGTTGGTAAACCCCTATTTTCGGCACTAGTCAAAGACATGTTATATTACGGTAGCAACTTTACTAGGATCCTTCAATGGACGTTTTCACATTTGATAATAACGGTGACGACACGACACTGGTTTATCGTCCTTTCTCGCTTTTTTTTTCCTAGAAATGTATAAAACTACGTAATCTACCCAATCCCACCGATATCGTGTCGATATCGTTGTCGTCTGTGAAAACGTCCAATGGAACTGATCGCGATCAGCACGTCTAAACCGCGTTTTTAAAAAAGCTGTATTTTATATTACAACAAAAAACTGATTTCACGATCTTAACAATTCAATCATAAAAAGAACAACAATACCATTTCCGATTAAAAAAAAAAAACAATCAACAATCGTCATGATTATTCAGAGATTAATACAAAAGCTTGCCACAAAATAACTTCGGATAATCCTGAAACCCGTGCCATTTATGTTCATGGTCCCTCTGAAGAAATGTAAGGAGCCTTCCCTTTGCACTTTCGAAAAAATGTACCTTTCCTATCATGTTTCTTTTTCCCGGAATATGAGGAAAATATTGCCCGCAGCCTTGCTACTACCCACGGGTATCGATTCTCCATGGTAACTTTAGATATCTTAGAAGCCTTTTATAAGTTGTAAGGTCGTTTAATTTACCCTGCCACGTGTAAGTACTTATGTTTTTTTTATCGCAATTTTTGTAAGTACTCGCTTAGTAACTTCCCTTTCAGCATTTATTTAAATGAGATGGTTTTTGCTAAATTAAACAATTTTGTCATTTTTATTGAGGTTGTCACTGCTCGGATTAGTGGTGGTCATCGTTATCTTCTAACAGAGGCCTTACCACGAGCTCTTAACGCGATCCAGTTTAGGCTGTGCGAAAGAGACAGAGCTATACAAGCCATCTAGCGCCATCTCTTTCCCACAGCCTAAACTGGATCGCGTTAAGAGTTCATAGTGTAGGCCCAGGGCCGCAATAAACACAACATAATATGTTTAACTTTTTGTAGCAAGACGGAATTAGTCCAAAACTAGCAGATTTTTGTTAAAGTGGAATTTGGTAATGAAGTGTCAAATAAATACTATTTCTTTTTTCGTTGTTGCAGTGTCCTAAAGACATACTTTTTGAACATAGCCGCTACCATTAAAGAGTATGTAAAAGAGAAGGTGGCTTTGTGCAGTTTTCACATAAAAGATGAAATATTTTCATGTACAACAACAGATCTACTTCTAGTTTTGAACACTGACCTGATCAAATCCAGCAGTGTGTCTGACGTCAGGGTATCCTTCACAATGACCTTGGTTGCGTTTGGTATGGTGTAGGCCTCCGAGCCCTTGCCAGGCTTGATGGTGGTGACCAGGGCTATGCCCAGCATCACAGCACACACAGTCGTGGTCATGTAGTAAATGATCGCACGGAGCCCAACCCTGTAAACATGAAAATAAATAATTATTTAAAATGTCTCAAAAGTTCCATGCTATAAATGGGTTGATGCAGTTTCAGTACGTAATTATTAAAATCGGGCCAAGAGGCTTATATGCAACGATGCACTGGTCGATCCAAAGATCACCAGAACCTTGAAAATCGACTCCGAGTTGCCAGCCTGTCGGTTTTTCATCGATTCAACTGGACAATTTGATTACGTCCAGCCATTTCCATCTTCGGACTAAAAACGTATGGCAATGCGCCATCGGTACAAGGTGGACAACGTATGGCAATGCGCCATCGGTACATGGCGGACACTCACACCACCCATACGCACTTTCATTAAGCGCACAGCTAAGGAGGTGAATTCCATGCTGGGGTGTTATTCCAGATAGCTACACATTGAGTGACCAAGTTACTTCTAGGCAAGCGTGCTTTACCGTCGACCACATCACCATCACGCGAGGTAGTGCAAATGAAGAAAGTTGCAACTTTCTTCATTTTATACATTTATATTATAGCGGTCATACAGTAGCCGAAATGCAACCATAATTCATTTAAATTTTAAATTGAAGCGTAAGGTTTTATGGTCAAAACTTGTTTTTGTAAAGACTTGTAACAAGTTTATTTATTCTTTATTTTATAATTTATATGAACGTTGGAAATTTTATTTGTTATGTACAGTCACGAGCTATTGCTCGTGACTGTAGGGTTTCAATTTTGGGTTTCAATTTTGTTAAGTGTTTACACGTTATTACATGTACCTAAACACTTAACAAAATGAAATTGAAACCCAAATTACTCGTGAAATACTGGTTTCCACTTTGAAATAAGACCTATTTCCAAATAGTATGGCTTCCAAATTAGAAGTCTAATGAAAAGGTAAAAGTTTAATCAATCATCATCATCAGCCGGAAGACGTCCACTGCTGAACATAGGCCTCCCCCTTACACCGCCACGCCGAACAACAATTCGCCACTTGCATCATCGGTTGCCCGCGACCCTCACGATGTCGTCGGTCCACCTAGTGGGAGGCCTGCCTACGCTGCGTCTTCCGGTCCGTGGTCGCCACTCGAGAACTTTTCTTCCCCATCGGTTATCAGTTCTACGAGCGATGTGGCCTACCCATTGCCACTTCATATGAGCTATGTCGGTGACTCTGGTTCTTCGCCGAATATCCATGTTCCGAATTTTATCCCGCAAAGAAACTCATAGCTCTTTGAGTGACTCTTAGTCTCTCTAAAAGGCCAGCAGTCAAAGACCACGTTTATGTTGTATGTCATCACTGGCAACACACCCTCGTCTTGAGACACTGTGGGATTCTCGATGGGAAAATATCACGTAGCTTCCCAAACGCTGCCGCAGAATATCGTTTTTGAATACTGCTTAGTGTATACATACTATTGCTCGTGACTGTACAAATAAATTAAACTGCACATAAAGAAACAAAAAACCTTAACAAAAAATAAAAAACCAACTCACTTGCCAGATAAGCTTAAATCCAGAGACGCAATGGCGGAAACTATACTGGAGACAAGCAGCGGCACTATAAGAGACTTCAGCATCCTGAGGAACAGCTCCCCAGGATACTGGAAGTACATGACGTCACGGCGGGACCACTCGTGGCCCGATGCCCGGAGCCCGCAGCCCAGGATTGTGCCGGAGGCCACTCCAATGATGGTCAGCATAGTCAAGAGGTTGTCGCGCACGAACGACGCGCATCGGTTTCTTCGGATTTGGAGCGGCATGGTTGGTGGTTGATGTTTCTGGGGATAGAAAAGTTGAGGTTACTTGATGCTTAAACAGCTGAAGAAACTAAATTAATACCTGGGTCGAATAGTGTAGAGCTTTTTTCATTCCGTTCAAACACCGGCAGGCGCATTTATCTTTGTGTAAACTTTTATTTGTTTACTACCGAACTAGAAACAGTGAGAACCTGCATTGGGCCTGCGTGTTGGATTGTAACCCACACCTTCTCAGAAAAAGGAGGCCTGTGTCCCAGCAATGGGAACATTATAGGCTGATTATGCTATGTTTATGCTAAGCTAGACAACTGTGGTGCAGGACTACCCCGCTGGTGCAGGACTGCCCTGCTTGGGCAGAGCACCGCTGTGTCCTCACGGCGGCGATAGGCAGTGACATCTCGCGCGGTTTGGTCGTGGCCATGCTGCGGGGCGAGACGGAGTGAGACGCGGTCGCCTCCTTCTGCGAAGCAGTCATGCTCGCGAAGGAGGAGGCGGGCCGCGTGAGGGAAGATAGCGTCCTCCCTCCGCCCTAGCCGCAGTGGTAGACGCCCACGGCAACGGACGTCGGCAGAAAATCTCCGGCCACTGTAGGCGCGGGCATGCGGGCGACGAGTAAAGGGCGCCTCGCTGTCTGATGGACCATGCCTGGATCGACGGCGCGTTGTGTTCTACGCGCGCCTCAAGGAGTGTCACCATAATGACGGAGCCCCCCTTTAGAGGGCCAAAGCCTGCCGGGGTCGCGGGACTCACGAATTACCTTGACCCCGGAACGTAAAGGGCTATTGAAGGACACCGTGGATTTTAGTCAGTAGGAGTCTGACAGTCCCTCCCGCTCTGCCTTGGGTGGGAAGACTCATTTGATGATATTACCACGATAAAAAAAAAACTAGAGTACTGCGTCAATTACATAATTAACTGTATCTTTTCTTAATTAAACTCTCAAAATGGTTGCCTCCATTACCATACGGCAAACCAGTTATTTAGTTCAAATCACTAATTAGTTGTTAAACTTGGTCTAGACTTGTCTATCTGAGATTCCTGGGAATGTCCGGCCAAGATTGGCCATAAATCATAATAATTGTGCACTGATAAATTGACGAGACAATGCCTATCGCTCCCGGCGAAATCGGGTCAGGTAGGGGGACTACATATCTGATTAATGTGGGATATCTAATTTAATATTTACTTTTAAAAAATGATGCGACTTTTCTCGTAACTGTGATTTCAATCTATCAGATTATTTGTTTGATGCAGATTGAGGAGTCAGTTTAAAAACTAATGTACTTATTTAGTAGTAAGTTTGAAAATCATGTAGAAACGATCCTCGATTTTGTTGTATAAATAAAAACCAAAAAGCAATATGAAAATGAGGCGGCACTTCAATCTAAATATTTCACATTAAAATTTTTCCTTCTTTCCGTAAAAAATCATCAAGATTTTTGCTGAGTCACCAAATTAGGAAGCTAGAATTAAGCTTACGTTTCATTAATTTAAATAAATAGATTGAACAGATCATCAGCCTAGACTTTTCAACTATTTTAGGGTCGGCTTCCAGTCTAAACGGATGCAGCAAAATATCAGTATTTTTACACGAAGCGACTGCCTATCCAACCTTCATAACCTAAATAGCAGAGACAGGTACAGGTGTCATAACAAATCAAATTAAGACTTATCCTGATGACAGAATCTCGCTGGTCACACTACAGTGACCGCACTGCGTTCTTCGGTTAATATTAGTAGTGGCTCTTGGCAGAGCACATCGAACTATTGTAGTCGCAGCTGGACCAATAACACTGAATAAATTGATGCACAAATGTCCATATGATGAGCAATCAAGCAGACCTTCATGAATCACAGAGTGGTTAGACATATTTCATATTCACGGAAGACAGGGTGGACTGTCCTTATCTAAGGAAATGCGCTGATAAACACGTGACTAGCAGCGTATTTTTATTTTAGTTTTTATGCCATATTTAATTATTTCATATTTTATTACAATTTAATTTAATTTGTTTTTATTATAATAGTAATTTATTTTATTTTATTCAGTCAATTAATTAATTCTATATTTTATTCGATTTTTGTGTTGTTTGACCACTAGAAGCTATTATTATTATTTTATTTTATTAGGATGATTTTAATTTTGATTAATTTGATTATGGTTTTAGTAGTAGGTATGTTAATTTTATGAGTCTTATTCACTCGAAATAAATGCATTTTATTTTTTATTTTATATTCATGATCTGCCTAGCTTTTTCCACTGTGTTGTGGTCTTTCTTTGAGAGAGCCGAACGGGTCACCAATCTACAAGCCAGCCAAACATGGCTAAAACTTGATAATCGACCCGCGTGGTTGTTTTGTAGCCACGAATGCCTCAAACAAACTCCTCGAAATCTGTGTGATGACATTTATGTTTTTTTTTAATCGTGGTAAAATTATCCAATAAGTTTTTCCACCCAGGGCGGGACGATAGGACTGTCAGACTTGTACGTCACGGTCACGGTTACCTATGAGACAGTCCCCAGCATATGACATAGTTATATGCATGGCGTCTAAATACTACCTAGACTAGCTCATCGGTGCTTCCTGTTGGGCAGTTAACACTACAAATTAAACTCATATGTTCAAGTAACGACAACGTAAATTACTTCCGCTTAATCAGAAATTTTACTTTCATTAAAATTTTCAATTTTGCATCAAAATAGTTAAATAACTTTGATTTTACTAAATTTCCGGGACATCCGGTATTTCAATTCAACTTTGCTACGCAGAACATTTTGACATACAAACCTTACTTTTGCTCTAAAAAAATTGCTAAAACTTTGCTTTTAAATTTTGATGTAGCAACTTTGCTCCAATGACAGCAGCCATTTTCGCGTTGCGATGCGCAGGAGCACGTGGGAGCTGTGCGCGGACCCCCCGCGCGGATGTCGTCGCGGAAATCTTTATTTAGCGGCATCGCTATCAATCCGCGTCCCCCTTCGCTCACACGCACCGCATTACTGCCTGTCCTGATCCCTCATCTACCTCGCTGACTGCCTGATACTTAGTGGCAGACTATCAACTGACAGAAGTTGGCTGTCAGCTAGACTAACTGAAGCGAAGTTATGCTTTGAAGTAAATTAATTGACAAAGGTTCCAAAAGTTATCTCTAATTTTGTGACTTTAAATGATCATTTAAATGTCCGTCATCGCAATAATCAACGGCATTTCCCATTAGTGTAACCCCAACATTTTTTTAGCGTGGTAAAATCATCAAATGCGTCCTACCACCCAGGGCAGGGCAGGAGGGACTGTCAGAATCGTACTGACTTAAAATCCACGGTGTCCTTTAATGGCCCTTTACATTCTGGGGTCACGATAATTTGTTGCTGCGACCTGTGTAGCCCCAATATAGGATATTTTCCATGAGTTCCTGATTTAAAAACAATTTCCAATAGGACAGAGCCAAGAATTCAATAAATTAAAGAGGCATAAGAAGAGAAAGTCTCCGAGGAAATAAAAACAGACTGACTTATAAGTCAAAACTATGCTTTACATAGGTAACAGAGCTTTGAAACAAAATCAATGTAAGTCAATGCCAAATGTTAAGTTGTCGGAAGATTATTATCCAATCAACAAATTGTTAGCGCATGAAAAGCCGGATGTTGTCAACAGCCTAAACGTACAACTAAACTTTGAGTTTAAGTTAGATTAGTTAGTTTTCAATCAAGCATTTATTTGGCAGCACCTTTATGTCGTAGTAGCAAGGTTGGTTTTCATAGTTCAAGTTGCATCAAAATCAGAATCGTTTATTTGTCAAACATAATTATACAGGATGGAATTTTGTAATGCCACCTGGAGGGAAAGTACTCTTAATACTGCAGATAGAAAATTTTACTCAAAGGAAACATTCCCTTATTTTTGAATAGAAAGCAAACTGAATTCAAAGATTTTCGAAAATTCTCTTCTCCCACACCCGGGAATCGAACCGGCTAAAATCTGAGAGATTTAAGATTTCCTGGTTTTCCTTAATTTTATTTAATTTATCATGTTTGTTAGAGAGATTTCATCCTTATAATTGACCCTAACGATCGATGCAATAAAAGTACAGTTTATAATTTTTTCAGATTTTAGCCGGTTCGATTCCCGGGTGTGGGATAAGAGAATTTTCGAAAATCTTTGAATGCAGTTTGCTTTCTATTCAAAAATAAAGGAATGTTTCCTTTGATTAAAATTTTCTATCTGCAGTATTAAGAGTACTTTCCCTCCAGGTGGCATTACAAAATTCCACCCTGTATAGTGTGAAGCCTTATTCTAATTTATTTGGGTTCGATGCAGCATGACTTCTTCTCAAAACAGGACATAAACGGCCGTATCTTTGACTGGACGAGCTTTGACTAGACGTTTGATTCTCTGAGCTCCAAAGGATCGTAAACTAATTCGTTTAATAGGGTTCGATCCCCACACGGACCTAATATTTGTATGATCTAGAGTAGTTTTCCGGGTCTGGTCGTTTGTGTATGTATGTGAGTATAGATAGATATTTGTAACATATATTTATGTAAAAAACAAGGAAGAAATTAATCATGATAGGTATCATGATTAATTTCTTCCTTGTTTTCCGACGCGCTCCTGAGAAAAAGGGTCTTGACAAATGAACAACAAAGTGATCCTATTATAGGATCACTTTACCCTTATAATAAGGGTTCCGTTTTTTACTTTTGAAGTACGAAACCCTAAAAATTGATAACAAAACTAGAGGTGAAGTATAACAGGAGGATGGTAGTAACTGCCATTCTGACCTAAAAACATAGATTAAAAAGCAGTTTGATAGATGTTTATTTTTCTTTATGATCTTATGGACTATGACGTCATCATATTTTATGTCTTTATATAAATAGTTACTGACCGTTCCATAAAGACGTTACCGCCAAATTCCTATACTCAGATAAGAGATTTCGAACCAATATTTATAAGCAAATATTAGTGAGGTCCAAATATTTTTCCCTTGAATCGATTACGTGACCCTTAGTACAATAAATTGGTACCGCTACTGCCTCTGTTCACGCTGATGTATTTGTTCCAATCCCGTTAAATTGGTCTCCGGATCTCAAAGGGATATACATACAACCTTCCTCACACCCTGCTCGAACGGTTCAATTCCTTTCGGGTGAATTTGTAGGTAACAGAGTGCTCCGGACGAGGTGTTTGAGCAATGATTTTTAGAGCAACGATTGGATCCCCGTTAGAACACCTACGGAAGCTTCTAACAATATTATCGATAACTACATTTTATTCTATCCCTTTTCATATTGGCCACGAATTAGATCTAGATCAATCGCTTTTCCCCACTGCTCAACTGTAAGTGCTCAACTGCGAATAATTGATTTGTGGGGAATTCCCAATGCTCAACCAAACTGAATAGTGAGAATTCAGGGATTATTCCTGTTCCCTACTGCTCAACTTAAACAAAGGACATAGGGAAAAAGCGTCCATACCCTTCAACAGATTTGAAACAGGGACAAGACTAGTCAAGCGATATTGACAGTGATAGCTTTTAAACGCCGTTTAAATGTGTTGATGAAGTTGAGGGGGTGTAAGGGGGCACACTTACATCTTTTTGCCCCAAATGCCAACCTCACCTGCCCGTGGTGCACCCTGCTGATAAACGGACGAGGCCTGGCGACCGAACCAATGGCGGTATAACCATTAAAAGGTATACAGAGTCAAATTCTTCTGACCAGCGGCGGGCAGCAGCGTCGCAGGTGCGAGGCTCTGTACTGCGCTCACCAACCCGCTTGCCCAGCGTGGTGAGTATGGGCATGCACCTCCCATGAACGAGCGACTGAACCCACGGCCCCCAGTTCCCGGCCGCCCTATTACTAAGAAGGTGGCTGGCAGTGGCTGGATGAAAAAAGCTGGAGATCGTGCGCTGTGGCCAACGACGATAATTATAATACTAGACTCGTAATAACAGGCGACCGATGTCTGCCAACACATTAGGCAAAAAAGTCTTATAACCGTCTCATTTCGACCAATCCTGTGAGCCGTAAACATACGTTGAGACAGAACAGACCTTGAGTTAGCCAATCACAACGCAGTACCCCGTCCCCCTCGCTTACGTATTACCTCAGCGAGTTGGCAGAATAGTTTTGTTCGTTAGATCGTGCCATGAGTAGTCTAGTATTATATCGTCGTTGGCTGTGGCGCTCCCTGGGAGAGGCCTATGTCCAGCAGTGGACTGCAATAGGCTGAAATGATGAAATGTGTTGATCAACTCCTTTAGTCAGTTATCTTAATGAAAATCACCCTCAGTGATCTGTGTCAAGAATATACAAAATATGATACACCAAACTACAAACAACTAAATCCAGCGCTGAATATTTTAGCTTCAGCAAAGTAAAACTTAATCCTCACTTGTCCCGCTTCGCATCTCGTCACAAGAAGCTGATGTCGACCTGTATTTTGAGCGGGATTTGTAGCTAATAACCACGTCTTTTAAGAACATGTACGCTGTAGGTAAGACATTTCATATTAAACCGGTCAAGTGCGAGTCAGACTCGCCCATAAAGGGTTCCGTACCAGCAAGTAACATAATAAAAAAGTTCTTGTAGTTGGTTGTAACTTTGAGAGGTAAATTGCGATAAGATTTATGATGTTTTAAAAAAAAAACTAATTAATTGATCTTGTTCAAACCAATTTTCAATGGAAGTTTGCATGGTAATGTACATCATATATTTTTTTTAGTTTTATCATTCTCTTATTTTAGAAGTTACAGGGGGCACACATTTTACACCTTTGGAAAAGTCTCTCGCGCTAACTGTTCAGTATAGAAAAAAAAAAGATATTATTAACCTCAACATCATTTTTAAAGACCTATCCATAGATACCCCACGCGTATGGGACAAGCGAAAAAAAAATTTTTGAGTTTCAATTCCAAGTATGGGGGGCATCCCCAAAATCTGATTTTGTTTTATTCTTGTGTAAAAATCCTAATGCGGTTCACATAATACATCTACTTACCAAGTTTCAACAGGACAGCTCTTATACTTTCGAAGAAAAGTGGCTGTGACATACGGACGGACAGACAGACATGACGAATTCATAAGGGTTCCGTTTTTTGCCATTTGGCTACGAAACCCTAAAAACGAGTTCTCACTTTTCTAAAAGACTGAGCCAATTGGCTATTTCACTAAAAAGATCTCACCGTCAAGTCAATATTCGGCCCATATTTTTTCTTTTGGTGCGTAAACAAAATTGACGGAGATATTACGCTTTCAAAATTGGCAATACGTCACAATTTAGTACTGATTCGACAAAATTAGACTGTTTCTACTACGATCTCATTTACTTGTTTTTTTTTTGGGGAGGAAGTTTCATGAAAATCAGATTTTGAAAAGGACTTGAATGTTTTATATGAAATGTCGTTTCTTAACCTTAGTCCATACTCGAACATCACCTCGTGTTTCTCAAAACGCGCGGTGGCAAAGAGCTCTATAGAAAAGCGCGTACATATAATAAACTGATCAGAGTTTATTATATGTATGTTACAATTCAGCTTTTCTTATGGAAGCTAGCAGAAACAACCTCCTTACAATTTTTAAACGAGAATGTGTGTGTGACCATAGATAAAAACATGGATGAAGGGACACAAGATAAATCCTTATTGAAGAGCTTTCGTACGTGACGATACTTGATTGTTTAGCGTTCGCAGGCAGTCAGCCACGCTACTCTTGCAGAATATCTAATATTTTCACTTTTTTCTACTACACATGTCTACCTATTTAGCAAGCCAAGGTTATAGTTACAGCTTCACGGCACTGTCTTAAAAAGCACCGCGGTTTTGGAACGTAAAGAGCATGTCAAAGGTCCCTTCCATTCCACCCAATGTAAGGAAACATTTAAAGTTTTTTTAAACGTAAATAAAAGGATTGAGCACCGGTTTCATTTTATGGTATTTAAAAAAGATGAGTGTATTTTAAAACTCTCATAATGAAATAACAAGGTCGATCACGATCAGTCAGTTCAGCCTTGCATGGAATACAATCTAAAACACGTACAGATAGGCCATTTTGATTTAAACGAAATTACCGAAATTACTTCTCACTTTACAACGCTATTTAGTTCGGATCATGTAAATCGACGCCTCGAAAAAAGCAATCTCATACAAAGCAGAAAATTGATTACTTTCCCATCTTTGTCTAACAGTCTTACTGAATCTTGAGAAAAAGTCTTAAAAAATAGTAGGATGAGGAGCTCGTGGCTAAATTATAAAACAGTCTGACTTGTCGATCTCCATAAGCCGCGCTTGCTTAGGTCGTCCCGTGGATAGGTAGAAAGAAAGAAAGAAAGAAATACACTTATTCGACACAGGCAAGGCACACAATGTTCTCACAATTTTTTCTTATTATTTTATAAAAAAAAACTCAAAAATACAAAAATTGTAGAGGAACACAAAAGGTACTCTGCCATTCCTTAGACACGGAGTTTTCTTTCTTTCACAGAAAGCGAATAAAGTGGCCTGTAATCCACCACGCGAACCCATTGCAGGTTAGTAGCACAGAGCGGTTTGGTTAAACTCATTTGTATTCTCTTAGGCCCGTATTACGAACGAACGTATTAGAACGTCCCTCAAGACTCGACTTAAAACTTGTTTCAACCAATCAAATGACTTGAATCTAGTTTTAAATAATGCTCGAGTAGGTATCGTTATTTAACACGGAACTTAGACGTATTTAAAAAATATCAATATCTCTTCAATTTGGAACCTAGCAACAGGCCCGGACATCATTAAAAAAGGCTTTATTTACATACACACAACAAAGGCAACTCAGGTGGTTTGAAGGACACTTGTTGATTCCGCCCGCCCACTGAGGCGCCCAGCCACCCCGCCCGCCCTACGGAGGCGGCGGCGGGGCCACTACGACGGATAAAGGACCTTATTAAGGCGCTCTGTTACGATCCGGGACCAAGAACCTAAGCTTTAGCTAGAGCCCTCGCCCACGGGCGACTTTTTGTAGCGATGCAGTCGCGATGCTCTCGCGCGTTGCATCGATACAGACGCGAAGCAGTCGCTAGCTGTGTGTCCGGTCCGCGCCCACGGGACCAGATTCAGTCGTGATGGAAACGCGAATCGGTCGCGATGCAAACGCGATTCGGTCGCGATGCAAACGCAATTCGGTCGCGATGCAAACGCGATTCGGTCGCGAAGCAAACGCGATTCGGTCGCGATGCAGTTTGTGGTTACGACAATTCTAATTCAAACAATAATAATAATAATAATTCAAACAATAATAATAATAATAATGCCCGCAGGGCAGCGTGTGGCGAGCTGTTGGGCAGTTGCGACCCCACGGACCTGATCTCCCGGGAGATATCTTGTTCCTCATCTCTGGCTTGCCTTTATTGGCCGGTCAGAGTGAACGCTGACGAGGAACAGACCTCCCACCTCTCTCTTGCCTTAATCGGCTGGTTAGAGTGGAGATTCGCAAGAGCAAACGTGCTCGGAGGAAGGAAGTATTTCAGTAAGTGTTTGTAGGGATCGACCATACTTCCGGGTTCCTGGTCGATTCTGAGAACCGTGGAATACCTCTCCACTCCTCAAGCACCTCAGGATATGTTACTCCCTTGTCGCTACGTCACCTAGTGCTAGCGATATGTTTGGGGGTCCATTTGTTGAGTGTGCAAGTCACCCCCTGCCAACGCATCTATGTATATAAAACATTGATTAGGCAGGGGCCATAGTTTTTCCATAGATATTATATAACCAGTCCACCAAACCCACCAAACGCCATAACCCTGTCTTTTGTTTCCATATTCCACAATAGTCCAACTCCAACCGGGGGTTGTCCTTGGGTATACTGGAATAGTGCATACAGGGATAACCGCCGGTTAGAGCCCCATTTCATTTAAAAATGCGTAATGGGCCTCTGCAAGATGGCTTCGGCTCCTGGCACGCCCTTCAAAAGTCCGGGATCCCATGATCCCGAGATGTTTAAAAACGTATAAAAATAATAATAATATTCCACAACTATCACACGACGCCATCTAGTCCCAAGCTAAGCAGAGCTTGTGTTATGGGTACTAGACAACTGATAAACATACTTATATATTTCTAAATACATACATATTATAGATAAATTACACCCAGACACAGAACAAATGATCGTGCTCATCACACAAACATTTGTCCTGGGTGGGAATCAAACCCACGACCTCCGGTATAGCAGTCAGGGTCACTATAACCACTAGACCAACAGGCCAGTCGAAATATGATAATGATTAATTAATAATTCGACTGATTTCTGTCTGTGTTGCACTGATGTTCGGTTCCCACTCACGCGCCGCGCCACACTCCCTCCCCCCTCTGTTCTCTCTCCGATGTCGTTTGACGCGGTCGCGCGTTTGTATCGATACAATCACGGGTGATAATCTTCATACAACGAAACGCTCGACGTAGCGCCATATTGTTTTTAATGTCGACTGACGTTTCTGGTCGTCTGTGATTGGCCGTAGCAGGCGCTGGTAGGCCGCCATTTGTTTTTGTTTCTTATGACGTATGTCTGACATTACTGCTGGTGCTAATATTGATCTTTATTGTTTATCCTGTCCGCTTTTTCTGTAATAATAAATCTCCAGTGTCTATAATTTACTTTTGCTACTTGCAAAATGTATTACGAGTGCTCCGTTTTGTAAATTTTCGCGACAGGACGCTATTTGGCATCATTTCCCGTGTAATGAGAAAAGACTCGCTGTGTGGCTAAAGTGTCTAAACTAAACCGTGATGATCTGCAATCGTTATCACCTGAACAACTTCCGAAGCTTTTTGTTTGTCAAAGCACTTCGAAAAGAACTTCAATACGTCTAAATCTCGTCTCATTGGCAGTGCCTGTCCTCCCTGTTTACTGAAGATGAGATTTTGAGTGGAACAACAACTCGGCAGTATACCGGTAAATATTATGATGAAACAACATCAACTATCATTACTTCTTGCTTTCTTAACCTTACTTCTAACTAATATTGTAAATACCAAAGTTTGTGAGGATAGATGGATGTTTGTTACTCAGATTATTTTAATTTATTATGATACCTTTTACCCCAGGATTAAATTCCTGTTAATTAATTTACGTCATAAACGCGGGCGAAGCCGCTGGCGATGGCTAGTATAAAAATAAATGTTTTGCAAATTGTTATTTAGTATGGGTGCTAAATTTTGACTGCCTGGTAGGAGGCAAAGATATATTGTTCCTTTAATTTAATAGACCTTTTTAACAGAATTCATTGTGCAGTTACATGCTAAAATAATATGTTTTACTGAAAACATAATAACATAATGTTTTCATAAAACTCAACTGGTTTACACGGTTTACACTATCATCCACCCACTCCGAGGTTCGTAATATTTCTTTATACTAAACATAATGTTTCTTCTTTTCCAGCTCATTATGCAGATGGAAGACCTGTGAAAATCCTGAGAATAGCAGATGTAGAAAAATCACCTCACCATGTTTTGGAAAAGGCGACCGATAAACCATCAAGAATATATGGCAGCAAAAAAAAGACTAAATTACCCATCCAAAGGTGCAGTGAGGTGTTTCAGTACAGTGATAAGTGATAACTGTAACAAATGCATAATTGGAACACAATGCTCATAAAAATAATGTTGTGTCAAAAGGTTTACATTAATGAACTGGTGCAATATGATAATTTATTTTACAAAATTCATTTAACGATTTTCGTTATTTGCCTGCGATGCAAAAACAAGCATTCGAAAAATTTAAAAAGAAATTGAAAAATAAATGTTTTTATGTAATTCTTTGTTTTATTTTATTTTTTTCCCAAAATTAATTTCAAAAAAGTTTCAGTAGTATAGCAATATCGAGTACGGCGTTTTAGGCTGTATACGATTATTCCTTTGCCAGTGAGCAACAGTGATTTAAAAAAAAAGAAACGTCATACGACATTAAAACATACGGCGAAAATTTTTGTTCGGGAGTTGGCAGTCTGATACGTAGTATCTCTAAGTAGTCTGTGGATACAATCGCGATGCAGTAGCGCGTTCGCGATGCAGTAGCGCGTTAGTAGCGCGTTGGCATCGCTATTGTAGCGCGTTACAAATGCGACTAACACGCGTTAGAAGAGATGTTATCGCGCGTTTGCTAAACGCGCGACTGCATCGCTACAAAAAGTCGCCGTGGGCAAGGCCCGTGTTGAATTGGCTTTAGCTAAAGCTGCATTTTTTTTTACGCGGTAAAATCATCGAATGAGTCCTCCCACCCAGGGCAGGACGGGATGGACCGTCAGACTTGTACTGACTAAAAATCACGGTGCCCTTAAATAGCCCTTTATGTTCCCGGGCCACGGTTACTTGTTAGTTCCGCGACCCCGGCAGGAAAGTTGCAGATTGGAATCCCATCCATTTTCTAGTACTCCCGCCCTAGATGGAGCAAAAAATCTTAGATTTCACTGACTAAAAACAATGTGTTCTTACAGTTCCCCTTTGCGTTTCAGGGCCGCGTTGCCCTATTAAGATCTTGAGAGAGTGCATCTTATAAAGACTCTCGTAATGACCCACCTTTCTCCAAACTCAGGGATAATATTCAATGATGTACTACTCATCCGGTAACCAGGACCCTGGAACGTAAAAGGCTTTTGAAGGATCATTGTGGATTTTAGTCAGTACCGCGAACACGGAGACAGTCCCGCGACCCCGGATGAAAGGTGCGTTGGACTCTGAAAATCGCTTCAGGCAGGCTTTCTATTAGAAAAATGAAAATAAAAAGGAACATTTGTAGAAACACCGGAGAAAGACATAAAACAGAGTTGATGGTTTCGGGTGATTCCTTTGATATTCGAATTTCCATCCTACCCTCCTAATTGGATTATTAAACTTTGACATATTCGAAAGTTCAAATTCTCAATTTACAAGCTGCGGGTCTAAGTCTAGACAAAATGAAATTCTATCTACATATAATAATGACGCAATTTTATTAGGTTGTCAGCTCGTATTCAGGTACTCGAAAGATATTACATATTTGAATTCAGGAAGCCGATACATTTTTTATGCTAATGGAAGTATTTGGAAAAAATTGTTCGAAGATGGGCATTTTCGACCAGTTTCATTTATAAAACTAATATAGGTTATCAGGTTGAAACTTATTATAGAAATACGCAAGGCTTGAAAATAATACTTCATTTAAAATGGCTTCAATCTAGCTTAGAAGCAAATATGAAGCCCAAGATAGGACGAGCTTTTTTTTTTTTTTTTGGGACAAACCCACCACACTATTCCCAAACCACTGCAACTCCTGAAAGCCAGAATCAACAGTGGCAACCACCAGAAAAGCGCCGAGACAATGAAGCTCGACGTGTCCCGGAGAATGAATTTACCTGTCTTGGATCCTGCACGAAATTAATCAGAAAAGAATAGTGGAGGAGTAGGAAAAATATGTTTCCACTTCCCTCCATGCAAGCAGGAGACAGAACAAAACAAGGTCAATAGGCACAAAGGGACATTACAACTGGGAGAAGCCCAGTTGCCTAGCACCACGGGTAAAAATGACTACTAATATTAATGGGTCCTAAATTGTGAGCTGCTATATTTGATTCCAATAATAGGTATGGCAAAAACGCTTGAACGCACGGAAGTTTGTTCGAGTTTCGACAAGGTCCGTATAATAAATGACTCCAGATGTAGTCTGAACAGCATCCAACATAATATTGCGTTCGTTTTGCCAAAGAATACACTCCCAAAGAATATGATGTGCTGATTGTTCATATTCACAGTCAGGTGTCGAACATTGACAAAAAGGCGAGGGAACAAGCTTGAAGGAAAACAATTTACTTTTAAAGTTACCATGTCCGGTGAGAAATTGGGCAACACAGTGATCCACCTCCAGCCACGTCCTAGCCAGCCGCTCACGAACGGATGGAAAGAACTGGTAGAGGTGCCGTCCCTTGATAGAATTATCCCACCTATTTTGCCATTCGGATAAAAGATCCTCCCAGACGTCGCTCTGGGGTTTGAATAATCGAGATATCTTATCACGGTCACGTTGCGATAGAAAATCAGCGTCAGTGGTCTCCCGTGCGGAAAAGTACATTGCAGCGCGTCGTTGCACTTCAAGATCTACTGGTAGAACACCAGCAAGTACCGGTAAAGCTTCAGTACTGACGGTCCTATACGCTTTACTTAAGAATAACAAAGCCAAGCGCTGACTTTGAAGCAATTTACGTCGTGCCGCACCTATGGTGGCTCTATCGGCCCAAACAGGTGCCCCGTAGCACACACAGCCCAAGTAAGTAGCCCCATAAATAGTTTTTAAGGTTAAAAATGACAAACCCCAAGTAGATTTAGATATTCTCGTTAGGGCATAAAAGTTATTTTTAGCTTTTTCACCAACCGTTTTTATATGTTCTATGAATGTGAAATTCCTCTCTAAGACTAAACCAAGATAGCACACCGATTGTTTTCTCTTAACGGGAACATTATTGAATTTAATACTAGGCCACGATTTAAGGTCACCCTTTAAAATGAGTTGATAGGTTTTTTGTGGTGCAAAGGTCAGGCGGTTTCGATCGCCCCACTGAGATATTAATCGTAGGCAAGTGTCAGCCAAATTCTCGAGTCCAGTACGAGTACTCGACTGAATGAGCAGAAGGCCATCGTCCGCATAACCAGTTAAAGAACAACCACTTGGAAGAGGAATCGCGAGGAAATCATCGAAGCCTAGATTCCATAAATGAGGACCGATAACCGAACCTTGAGGACAGCCCATGGTAAGAGGTTTCGATACGGAATGATGTCCGAGCTTAAGTTTAGCGGATCCATTAGAAAAGTACGAATAAAGAAGATTAAATATATTTTTATAGCAACCACGAGCTTTTATCTTAAGTAGTAGCATTGGCCACCATGCGTTATCAAAAGCCCCGGAAATGTCTAGAAAGATTCCTACTACGTACTTGTGCTCGGAGGTATTAACCATTTTTCTAACAGAAAGTGCCGCGTCAACGGTTGATTTGCCGACAGTAAAACCGAATTGATTTTTATGGAATTTAGGTCCGTCCGGTAACAATCGTGGGACGATAAGACGCTCCAAGAGCTTTCCCAAAGATGGTAATAATGTTATGGGCCGGTAAGACTTAGGGTCATCTGGTGGCTTGTCGCCGCTTTTAGGTATTATTATAGGACGAGCTTACCCAAAAGGTATGCTGAAACTCTAGTGCACCGACGAAGCACAGAAAACAATGTTTGATACACCTTGAATTTTAGCCAGTACGAGTCTGACAGTCCCTGACGTCATGACCAGTTTGGGAGAACTCATTTGATGATTTTGCCACGATAAAAAAGAAGGTACCGTACTTGTGGTCCCGTTGCACTCTGTGGACCAATAAGAGGCAGAGATCCCATCCACCCACCTGTTAGGGCTTCACTTATACCGAAGTCAGTATACAGCCTACAAAGATGTTTGAGTGTCTAATCAAGCAATGTAACAAGATTCGAGCCAACGAAAGAATACAATCACTAACAATAACAATAGAATGGGAATCGAATAGTTATTCCACTTCGGAAACAGGATCACTTTCCCTTGGGGCCTACACTAACCTCGGATTAGCCCGGACATCAAACAAAGCTACCTCTTTGTTTTGAGATAGCCTCTGATGGCTTGTTTCATTAAGTCCTTTAATCGTCTATTTATTTTTATCTAATAAATATATTACAGGAAAAATAAAGAAGACAGCGACCGCAGGTAAAATCTGGTTTAGTGGACTTATTCGGATAAAGCAGGATGCGACTGTAGAGCGTCGTCCATCCTCCAGCATGGGCTCCAGGTGACCTGCTCTTTTACTCGCTTAGGCAAATGCACTTTAAAGGACCTATCCAAAGCCACTACGGTCAACAGATACAAGGCCTGAATAAACCAAGAAAGGCTATTTAAAATAAATTACTTTGCTGTATGTATACTACGAATTTGTCCTTTAACGTGGGTGCGTGTGGAAACATTTAAAAATCACATAAACTAACACCCAGACCCAGAACAACTTCTTGGAGATCATATATGTACTATCCCGAATCGAATCCCTGACACGCAACTCAGAAGTCAATCGCGTAGCCTGCACTGCACCAACCATACAGACTCTATTGTTCAGGAAACGCTATCACAGCCAAACTCGTGGCTATTTAAACTACAACACTCAATTCTCTGCAAGTAATGCACTGCAGCAAAATAAGCAAGCTGTGCTAAACTAATCACTTTGTGGAGCTCTGACACAGCCAGAAGGCGTCGCGACAGACCTCGTAGAAGATGGCGGGATGAGCTAGTCAAAACCAATGACCAGTAGTCAACTTTGGCCCAGGATCGTGAAAACTGGAAGCCATGGGGAACACGCCTTTGCCCAGCAGTGGGATAAGATAGGCTAGTAGTATTAGGACAAATAGGCAAATGAAAATCTTGTCTCAAGAAGTCAACAGTACCTAAAACAGTTTACAACAATTTTATAGGAGATCCACCTTCTAGTGGTCAACCATACCATCGTGCACACAGGCTACCTGTTAACGTAACCTCGGTGACGGCTACGCTGCCCTACAAGTGCTGGTAAGCCTCACCATGACCGAGAGCAAAGCCCAGCGCCATATAGTTTTCCGACGATGCGCAGGAGTTTCAGTTCTTTCCGAGTGAGCTCGCTCCATATTAATAGGCATTATCTTTGCTTCTGAGCTAGATTGAGGACAGAATGGAATCCATATTACAAGCTTTTATTTACTTTCACCTGTCCCGTTGTCGGTCTAATCAAATCTTGCTAGTTAGGATCCACTTCCCAATTTCCGACTGATATGAAATTTTGCACGTATTATATCGCATGACAATGCAACATTATGATCTGATGACGGAGCTGGAAGGTGACCACAGGAACTCTGTGATACGCCGCAAATCCATCGTTTAGACTCGCTTGATTCGTCTTGGCGAAAACTTTGTCTATCGTAAGTATTAATTAAGTACTTTCTAAGTACAAGGTCAAATCTCCTTCTTTATCCATCCGGATATAAAAGCTCTCCATCACACCGTGTTTACAAGTGTCAAGCATTAATCGTAACGAAGTATAGCGAATGCAATTTGCGCCAACGAGCATTTCCGCCAGTGCCAAGGCGAAGCTGCCGGTGTCAATAAATATGTCTCGTAGACGACCTCAGGCAATGCGACTTGGCTTGTGGGTCCTTATGCATCGAATCATATAAATTAGTCCAAATCCATTCAAATATATACCGTCTTACACTAACCATCGTGCTGTAGAGGATAAAGGAGGTTTACAATATTTAAAATCCGAAATTAAAATTGCTTCTCAAACTAAATCCTGGTCCGTTTTCATTGACGACTGCTTCTCTGCTTCCTATTGGACATCTTCAAGACTAAGATTGGCAAATTAAATTGTTGATTAATAACAATATAAACAAAGATCTGGATCAAGATTACGACCGAAACACATTCATCCACCGTAAGGGTGCTTGTACACGGCGCATGTAACCCGTGCAAGTGCCTCAACATGCTCAAGCTACATGCGCCGTGTACACGCACCCTGCGGGTAGCTTGATCAAGTAGCTTGCGCATGTTACTCGCGCGGGTAAACCGCAAACCCGCACCTTTACTTGCGCGAGTTACATGCGCCGTGTACAAGCACCCCGCGGGTAACTTGATCAAGTAGCTTGCGCATGTTACTAGCGCGGGTAGCCCGCATCTTTACTTGCGCGGGTTACATGCGCCGTGTACAAGCACCCTAACCCGATAATTATGGTGGTAACTGTAAACGACATCGTTCATTTGTTTTTCTACAGTCTATTATAGTAGCCATACACCATCCTGCCTATCGACGATCGATTTGACGCTTGCAATTGTTTCAAATTGCAATTGTTTAAAAATGCCAATTTGATGGCATGACATGCCAATTTGATAGGTCATCAAATCGATTTGACACAACGTCAAATCGGCTGCAGTGATGCATTTGGCTATTATTCGGTGACGACAGCTACAATTTTATAAATTTGTAGCTATCGGTCACCGAATAATAGTTAGATCTAGCTATAAAGTTGCTAAGTTGGCATCGCTGCTGCAGATTTGAAGTTGTGTCAAATCGATCGTACGATAGGCAGTATGGTGTATGGTGTATATGGACGAACTGCCAATTTGAAACAATTGCAAGCGTCAAATCGATCGTTCGATAGGCAGGATGGTGTATGGCTACCATTAGTCGCACGTCGCACAGCGACTGAAGTGTGTAGCTATTGTGGCCAAGAGTTTAGTCCGCCTGCATGCCCGGCGCAATTTATTTATTCACTTATCTAGATTATTACATCTAAGGGTGATTGATACAATGACTGAGTAACAGATTAGAACAAGGTTAAGGAGTTAAATTTTGTAGAAGAAAGTTATCTTTATCTTCACGAATATTATTTAGAGGTTAGTTTTAATTTTCTGTTTATCAATATTATCATAAATCTGGAGAGTTTCAGTATCAGCAAGTAATAATGGTTGCATATTTTTTTTATGTTTCTATGCGATGCGGGCTCCTAATCGGTTAGTAAAAACGTAATGAGTCGTTAGTTAGACTAAAGAACTTGTGGACAAAACGCCAACTTGTTTGAGTTGGCGTTTTGTCCACAAGTTCTTTCTTCGTTGAATTCATTTAACTAACTTTTGCCAGCGGTTTCGCCCGCTACAACTCGAAAATTGTCCCAAGGAACACTAAAACTACTAAACTGATTAGGATGGGGGAGTACCTTTCTTTCTTATGCGTGAAAGAGTAACAAACATTTTGAATCATAAATGCGAAAATTTGTAGGATGTATGTATGGATGGATACCCATACATACATCCTACAAACGCATTTATGATTCAAAACGATCGCTAGTAAAACGAGGTCAATCCGGACCTCTATCATAATCCTCCTTTTCAGGTTTCACTTCCCCACTTTGTCATGGGTCCCCAGTTATATTGCTGATTCTAATATCTTTTCACAACATTCATCCAGCCAGCATCCAATAGCACACTGACCTATTTTTATTCAATTGACACTCAACGGTTTGCGGGGGGGTTCCTGACACTCTTATATCACTTCCCTTCAGGATTTCAATTGAATTTTACTTTTATTCTCAGCTAATTATGAACCTTATTGTTAGACTGGAGAGACACTTATAAAGTGAATTATATTTTTTTTCTTACTTCTGTTGTTTTTTATTAAAAAGCTACAAGCCCCTAAGTACAGTTTAGCATAACTTTTACATTTAGACTTTTTCCCCCATATTAATAAACGTGGACTAAAGTTACAACCAGGATAATCCTCGGATTAACCATACATTTTTAAGGATAACCTTTGGTGTAACTTTAGTCCACGTTTATTAATAAGGGAGATGTTTACTTTTTAATTGTTTAGGTACCCAATTTTTCTAAACGAAATACTGTTATGTCACAATTCGACAAATACAAAAAGAGTGGAAGGACTACTGCGACATATCATCCATAGAGAAGGCTTTTGAAAAATAGAAAAGACGTTTACTACCAAAAAGGTTAAATTGACCGGAACCATTTATGATGGGGCGCGGAGTTGAAATACCTTCAATATTTATTATAAATATAATTTCAGCGAATTTATGGCGACAGTCTGATTAGGAGGTCAATCATAGAACGCTATTCTCCGTGTGTATAGTGATTGGGTGTATCATACTCGTATCACCCAATCACTGGCTTGTCAGACAGACAACGTTACTTCCATACAATTCGTCATTGCTGCTCGTTTATAGCACGATCTTTAGACCACTAAAGAATAGTAACATGTTTTTCTTCATTTTAAACTTTGTCATCCTTAGGAAGATAGAAATCTTTCATTTTGTCTATTGTTCCGTCGACAAAACCCTTTACTACAGCACTGGGGAATCAAGCTACTCATGCTGGGAAACAGTCCCAAAGAGAGGATTGTAATAATATGTCAAAAGTTACGTGCGAAACGAGCGGACATAGAATATTTAAGCAGAGTCGCGGTCCCTCGCAAACTAGCTGCCTGGCGATTGATAAATATAGACCAATAGGGGGGATTGAATTTGTCATTCTATCCGGCAGTGAAACTACTTGTTTTATTTATTGATATACGCTACTGAAGTGGCCAATTCCGTGCACTGAGCTCTTCCTGCACAAGTAATACTGGCTAATCTGATCTAGATATTTTTGTTGAAGTCTGGAATTGTTATAATGAACAACACAGACCTCCATTGAGAAGATAATTGACATTATAGGATATTTGTGTATTGAGTAGTCCTATTGGCCAAAATTTTTAAGAGAAAGGGATCTCTTGAAACCTAATGATTTAGATAATAAGCTATAAACGCTACATTGTCTGTCATAATTATCATTTATATGCTCTTGGGATAACCAATTCCTTTGGGATCGGTGCAGTTTATTCTTCCTTTCATACTTGTCTATGTCATCATCATCGTACGCTGTCTGTCAATTACTAAATGCCAATAATGTTAAGGCTTTAGAAATCTTATTCTACGTTTTTGAATACCTTCGTTTCCTCTGCAATCATTTTAAAAATACAAAGAAGCAAGTTGGAAAGTACATCAATCATTAATTAGTTTGCAAAATTCAACTAATTATTTTGGAAAGCTTTTAAGCATCCGATACGGTTAATCTTGTTTTACATAACAGTCTACCGCTTCCTTCTTCGAAATTTAGTTTAAGTTCACTGAATATTCATTAATTATACGTACTTATGGACAACAAATTATTTTTCGGAAAGCTACTAATGAAAATAAAATGACCTTTAAAGGAGTTCCCCAAGGAAGTATACTTTGACCAAGTGTAACCTGTGTTTTTTATATCAATTGTACAATAGGCATAGATTTGTACTTATTTTTGCCTCAAAATATATAAATAGGTATGTTAAAAATAATATGTACAGCATTATTTTATTTATCAATGGTTTTCACGGTACATGCAGCTATGCGAATCGAATCAAATCAAACATACTTAGGTGTACATTCTTTTCACAATACACCTCAAAATTATAAAGTAGATTGTTTATAGATGAATAAAACTTGTATGAATACATAAATCAATGACATAACATAGCAAGTTATTAAGGTAAATACATAATATTATTAATACAAGCAACAATAGTGGAATAAGAACCGTAACAATGGCAAGGATATCAACAGTTGGCGATTTTCCCGCGCAACTTGGGCTAAACAAAATCGACGTATTAGGTTTTGCTTTTAAGGAAAAGCTTTGATAAATACAAGACATTTATTTAAATTAGAATAGAAATAATTAATTAAACGAATAACATTAAATATTTGTGAGAAATATACGAATTCCTCAACCATTTTCTTACTACGCAGGTAAATATTTGTAATTACGCCCTTCTTTGTTTTATCGTCTAGATTTAGTTTACTATTGTTTTACTTTACTTTTTTTATTTACGATAAAATACTAACCATTGAAGTAGCTAGATTTAACGCTAATTAACATCAAATTAGTGACGCATTTTCATTGATAAACAACGCAATTTTTATTTCAACTGCGTCGTTTTTCGGAAATTTTACAGTTACAAAAGTAAGTGTGATTAAAATAAAAAAAATTCAAAACAGTATAATATTTAAATACTCACCGTTTACAATAAAAACAGCTAAATACAGTACGGTTATCACAAATCACTAGTTAGTTTTAATTATACACCGCATCACTTTCGTTTTCGAGCGGTCGGCGGTGCGTGCGACACATGCGTCGCGGTCGGCAGTCGGGACCTCACTGACAAGCCACTCCGTCTGGATATCCTCCAGGCTAGGGATCACGGGGTGGGGGGAGGAGGGGGGACGTGACGATTGATCTGTACTTCCATGTCCTGAATGGGATGGAAAGCGCCCTATCGCAGTCGCCGTCCTACGGCAGGCGTAACGTGTCGTTTGACAAGATTTATGACAACGATGACAGAAAGAATTTATGGCTGGCGTTCGAATTTCAAATGGATGCGCCGTTAAATTTTTTGGAAATTGAATTCGATTATTCTGTATTGACTTGATTTGATGGACTCATTTTAATTGAATGCTGCTTTAAACATAAATGTTCAAGTATTTAATTTCCTCATATAATACAGGTAAATATAAACCATATTCGTAAAGTAACTACCTACCCATTCAATTCACACGAAATGAAAAAAACTGTTTAGTAAAAAAACTGACGTAATACTTTTTTTATTACAAAATATACCGCAGGTTCAATTCTTGCTCGCGGTTTGAATTTTTCTTTTCACAGAAATTCTTCAAAATTCACAACGAATGCATTTTACATTTTATTGAAAATACATTTTACCTTAAAAAACGAATATAACATTTCAAACCCCGACGCTTCGCTAAATATTCGTAGCTAAACTTTCAAGTAAATTCTGAAGACGCCTACGCGGTGCTACGAGGTCTCAGTGACGTAGGCAGGTACTAATCTCTCGTAGGCGGAAGCTACGAACTTGCTACGCTCAATTATCGTAGCCAATTACAAGAAGCTTGCTACAGAATCAGAAATATTATTAATCTTTACGGATACGTATTCGACAAGAATTTAGGTTGAATGGTTCAACTAAAAAGGGTAAAATAAAAAACTTAAAAAACACTAACCACCTTCAAAATAATATAATATAATATATGATAAAAAGAAAGATGTTTTACACTTTTTTGAGAGCGGTTAGCTTTTTTTGAAAAAAAAAAATTATCTCATGGCAATGAAAAGCCAAAAAATTGTAATGAGATATTCTGCCATTGAAATTGCAATGAGATCTCACATGGCTAATCTAATCCTACTAATATTATAAATGCGAAAGTTTGTGAGGATGTATGTATGTGTATGTAGGTATGTTTGTTACTCTTTTGCGCAACAACCACTGAACGGATTTGGCTAAAATTTGGTACACAGATAGTTTATAACCTGGATTAACGCATAGGATAGTTTTTATCCCGATTTTATGTTCCCGTGGGATAATTTTCGAGTTGTAGCGGGTGGAGCCGCTGGCAACAGCTAGTACAGAATATGTTCGACTAACTATATATATTCCTTGCGTTTATCATCAGCCGGAAATGGCCGGAAGATGTCCACTGCAGAACAAATTCTTATCTCTTAGGCGCGGACCACATAGAAAAGACGTAAGACGAGGACGCGTCGCGGACGTGCGAAAATGTATGAGAGTCGCGCCCGCGCCCCGTCTATTCTGTGTGTTTTACGTCGCGACGCTTCTATACATTTTGTATGAAAGAGACGCCGAAGAGACATATTATGTCACCGCCCCGTCTGCGTCTTACGTCTTTTCTATGTGGTCCGCGCCTTAGACTAATGGTTGCCAACGCGTGGCCCGTAGACGATTTTATTAAAAGCTTAATTACATAAATAAAAATCATATAAAATGGCTTTCCGTTTTTTAAGAAAAAATTGCGGCCCGTCGGCGCCGTTACTTGATTTTGTCACTTGGCGGCCCTTGCCTTCCAAAAGGTGGCCGGCAGCTGTCTTAGACCATTACGCCGAACAACAATCTGTCACCATCCACCACTTGCATCCATCGGTTGCCTACGACCTTCACCATATCGACGGTCCACCTGGTGGGAGAGAGGCCTTATTTTTACGTGGTAAAATCATCAAAAACCTCCTCCCACACAGGGCAGGGCGGGAGGGACTGTCAAAGTCAAAGTCAAAGTCAAAGTCAAATCATTTATTCCAATTAGGCCAGTTAGTGTCAGACTCGTACTGAGTAAAATCCATGGTATCCTTCAATAGCCCTTTATGTTCCGGTAATGAGATAAGCCCCGCGACCCCGGCGGGCTTTGCAATGGCCCTCTAGAGGGGGGCCCCGTCATCATGCTGACACTTTTTGAGGCGCGCGTGGAACACAACGCGCCATCGACCCGGGCATGGTCCATGATCAGACGGCGAGTCGCCCATTACTCGCCGCCCGCATACCCGCGCCTACGGTGGCTGGAGATCGTCTGCTGACGTCCGATGCCGTGAGCGTCTATCACTGCGGCAGTGGGAGAGAGGCCTGCCTACGATATCTTCCGGTTCGTGATCGCTGTTCGTAAACTTTTCTTCCCCATCGGATATAGTTTTTCGAGCGATGTGGCTTGCCACTTCAACTATGTACCAAAACATTAAGAGCTAGAACAATTCCTTGCCATAGAAATAGTATTTTTTATGTAAATAGGGTAAATGTATACCATAACAACCTTGCTCCAAATGTCTATTTATCCAACACTGTCGCCACTCTATTAAAATTAATTAACGCTAATTAGACGACCTTAACCGCCATAATTAGCACATCCGACTTATTTTAATTATATTCAATGTCGGATCTAATTCATGAAACTATTCGCTTGTTTCCTGAAACGGTGAATTTTTGGCGACTGTTAATTAATGTGTTCCTATGGTGTCACATAGGTACAAGGTGTGAACAAACACTTCACGAAGGTGTGCGACCAAACATTGTGATTGAGCGTCAAATAAGGTAACAGATAACGCTACACTAACATATTTTTAACCGACTTCAAAAAGAAGGAGGTTATCAATTCGACGGTATGTTTTTTTTTTGTGTATTTGTTACGCGATTACTCCGCCAATTGTGGACCGATTTTCAAAATTAGTTTTTTGTTCGAAAGGAGATACATCAGGAGTGGTCCCATTGTCACCATGTCAGGATCTGATGATTGGATCCTGGAGAAATCGAGGGCAACCCTCAAATTTTATAGGCCCACACATCGTTTTTCGCAAATTTTATGAATTAGTTTTTACGGTTTCGGACCCAAAAGGGTAAAACGGGGACCCTATTACTATATTACTTCGCTGTCTGTCTGTCTGTATGTACTTACGTCCCGCGTCCGTCTGTCACCAGAATGAATCTCATGAACCGTATTTAAGTAGTTAGGCAGTTGACATTTTCACAAATTAATGATGTAATTATATTACTGATACAACAAAAAATATTAAAAAGCAGAATAAAATAAATGTCTAAGGAAGCTCCCATACAACAAACACGTTTCTTTTTATAGATAGTGATACCGTACCCCTCGTGCATGAGTCCGACTCGCACTTGGCTGGTCAAATTGTATATGCTATGTGCGAAGTCGAGGGCGAAGACTATCAAATCGATCGCAGCCTGCGATGTGACAGAGATGAATCAATGGGTGGACCAGCGGAATGAAATACGATTCAAGTTCAATATTTTATACTAAAGTACTTTTTTAGGTTTTATTTAATTATTAATGAAGGACTTGCTTAGATATTTGTTAAAATATCTATATGTATATACATAGTTTGACAAGAATTGGCAGATCAAACATTTTGTCCCCAAATAATGTGGTCACTAATAATAATAATAATAATAATAAACCCGCAGGGCAGCTTGTGGCGAGCTGTTGGGCAGTTGCGACCCCACGGACCTGATCTCCCGGGAGATATCTTGTTCCTCATCTCTGGCTTGCCTTTATTGGCCGGTCAGAGTGAACACTGACGAGGAACAGACCTCCCACCTCTTTCTTGCCTTAACTGGCTGGCTAGAGTGGAGATTCGCAAGAGCAAACGTGCTCGGAGGAAGGAAGTATTCCAGTAAGTGTTTGTAGGGATCGACCATACTTCCGGGTTCCTGGTCGATTCTGAGAACCGTGGAATACCTCTCCACTCCTCAAGCACCTCAGGATATGTTACCCCCTTGTCGCTACGTCACCTAGTGCTAGCGATATGTTTGGGGGTCCATTTGTTGAGTGTGCAAGTCACCCCCTGCTAGAGATGTGCCTGATGGCAATATTCCCACTGCCGGCAATATTCCCAATATTGCCACTGCCGGTAAAATACCAAAATTGCCGGCAACTTTGGCAATATTGCCAAAGTTGCCAGTCAAATAACACCAGTATATTTTATTATTACTGCAGGTGCAGTTTATATTACTGTAGATAATACGTTGCGACATTAAGTCCGCCTTATAAAAACTACTAAGTTGTTACTCTAAACGGTGATTTACTGATTATGTAAAAATTACCGAAACAAATGCATTAAAATAATGTTATTTTTATTGATTATTTGTAGTTTTGACAGAGATTTATACTTCCATATTGTATAGGTACTTACACTCGTTGTTTTTGCTATGTGATTTTGCATGAAAAACTAGTAGCCCACTCAACGAACAGTTATAGAGGGAAATTCTTGGAACACGATTTTGGACTACGTTACTTTGTTTGAACTAGTTAGGAGGCGAATATAATTATCAAAAGTCCCCGCCACTAGCCCTTGAGCTGTGGGGGAGGGGGTTTTAAAGGTTCCATTTTTTGACTTTTCACTTATAACTCGGAAACCATGCCTCCTAGCGGCGTGGTTTGTATGAATAAAACAAAAGCTGAATAAATTTCCTATAAGTTTTATTTAGTAACCATTTCGATATCTTGTATAGTTTTCAAAAAAACATATTTGATATAAAAATTTTATTGACATAAAAATGTAGAAAACCGGAAGTCGCCACTGTCTTCGCGCTACCAGCACTTTGAATGATTTTATTTTATGTTTTTTCGCTTATTACGTAAGTTTTTTGGCACAATAATAAATCTAACAAACCTGCGGTCTTTGTTTACATCAAATATCAAAGATTTTAAAACGCTGTCAGAAATACAAATTTTAGTTCCGTTTCAATCCGTTCTGGCCAAGCTGTACCTTTTTGCATTCGGAAAGTCTTATTTAATATTGCCATAAATCCAGAAAGCAGCAGCAGTCTTTTCAGGCTCTCCCTGTAGTACCTACTCCTCCGTGTGTTTTTGTGGGCAACTCACACTTGACCAAAAATTAATACCTACCTATACGAAAATTGTTTACAAGAAAAAAGAACTAAAGTTTCCAAAGATAGTTTTTCCGCATCTCTTATGGGTGCGGATTTCCTCCTACATAGTACAGTCCTACCTAGTCTGTAAGTACCTAGTATAATTTAAAATGAGTTTCTAAGCTAATTTTTACTGCTCCCTCGGTGGGGGAAGACAAGACATATCAAGCTTGATGGTGGTCACCGAATTAAAGAACTACTTATAGCTGGTGGACATTGAGAGAGACCCGAGGGGGTCTCTCTCAATGTCCGTGGGCCTCCAGATAAAGATCTGGAGGCCCATATCATCTCAAGATGCAGCATGCTGGCTCTGTTCATCGCAGGTGGTGAAGGGAGGGTCTGAATCAACTACTACTGCTTTCTGGATCTATGGCGATATCAAATATAACTTTCCAAATGCGCGAAACTACAAATGTTTTTTCCCCTAAATTACAGACTTTCAAAAGCGGATACCTCGAAAACTATGAAAACTCGAAAACTTACAAGATCTTGAAATGCTTACTGGGTAAAACTTACGGAAAATTGATTTAGTTTTTTATTTTGTTCACACACGCTATGCTGCTAGAACGCATGGTTTTCCGAGATGTAAGCGAAAAACCAAAAAAATGGTACCTTCAACCCCCCCCCCCCCAGAGCTCATGGTTTTGATATGTTCACCTCCTAACTAGTCCAAACAAAGTTACGTAGTAAAAAATGTGTTTCTAGAATTTCCCTCTATGCTTGAGCATTCGTTGACCAGATTAAACTACAACATTACAATAAATTATTCGAATTTATGCATTTTTATTCAATATACAATGATCGTCAATTCTTATCTTAAAATGTATGTGTTATTTCTTATATTCACAGTCGTGTGCGGCAACAATGGGCAATATTGCCGGTAAAATACCGGGAATATTGCCAAAATTGCCGGCAATTTTGGCAATTTTACAAAAAAAAAAAAAATTTTTGTATATAATGTAGACCATGGTCTGTAAATGCTAATTTTAAGTGTGTTACATAGTTTTTGCACTCACTTTGACTTAAAATTAAGCAATATTCCCAAATATTTCCACTCCCGGCAATATTGCCGGCAATATTTCCACCTATATTCCCACCTTGGGCAATATTGCCGGCAACGGCACATCTCTACCCCCTGCCATCGTATCTATGTATAAAAAACATTGATTAGGCAGGGGCCATAGTTTTTCCATAATCATTATTTAACCAGTCCACCGAACCCACCAAACGCCATAACCCTGTCTTTTGTTTCCTTATTCCGCAATAGTCCAACTCCAACCGGGGGTTGTCCTTGGGTATACTGGTATAGTTCATACAGGGATAACCGCCGGTTAGAGCCTCATTTCATTTAAAAATGCGTAATGGGCCTCTGCAAGATGGCTCCGGCTCCTGGCACGCCCTTCAAAAGTCCGGGATCCCATGATCCCGAGATGTTAAAAGAAATTTAAAATAATAATAATAATAATAATATTCCACAACTATCACACAACGCCATCTAGTCCCAAGCTAAGCAGAGCTTGTGTTATGGGTACTAGACAACTGATAAACATACTTATATATTTCTAAATACATACATATTATAGATAAATTACACCCAGACACAGAACAAATGATCGTGCTCATCACACAAACATTTGTCCTGGGTGGGAATCGAACCCACGACCTCCGGCATAGCAGTCAGGGTCACTAACCACTAGACCAACAGGCCAGTCAAAGTAAGAAGCGCTGTCATAGCGCATGTTCCAGCCTCCCCATATTTATGTTGATGATGACCATTCGTCACATTAGCTATTTCGTCCCTATCCCTGTCACAATAACTACATCACCTTGTGCATCATTCTTACAAATTACTCATCCGATGCATATCAAAGTCGAGGACACGGTTGGCGCAGTGAGTGAGCGATCGAGTGCTGCGCAGCGTGTCGCGGGTTCGATCCCCGCACGGAACAATTATTTGTATCGGTTCCGTATCAAAATAACTACATTCATTTTAACTACTACCGATATAACTACGGTCAAAAGACCTACCTATCGGTTGGCATAACTAATGATCGTTTCATATAAGTTTGTTATAACTAATGTACGAAATACGTAATGGATAATTCACCTACGGTTAACTCACCTACGGTTAACTCACCTACGGTTAATTCAACTACGTTTAATTCAACTACGGTGTATTTAGCTACAATTATTATCCCTGTTACGGTATGTGTGACATACAAACGTCGACGAAGCACCGCTTAAAAAAAACCTAACCTTACATGTCCGTGTCGCGGTGCCCCAAGTCGTTTGTACAATTTTTTTTTGTCATTTGTATCACCTACATCTACAGCTTGACATAAAAATGTACAAAACCGGAAGTCGCCACTGTCTTCGCGCTACCAGCACTTTGAATGATTTTATTTTTATTTTTTTCACTTATTACGTTAGTTTTATGGCACAATAATAAATCTAACAAACCTGCGGTCTTTGTTTACATCAAATATCAAAGATTTTAAAACGCTGTCAGAAATAAAAATTTTAGTTCCGTTTCAATCCGTTCTGGCCAAGCTATAATATTCGTCACATTTTCCACATTTTCACCCCCTTCCGCCCGGACCACGATAGTGAATAGACGTGTGCACGTACAAGTTTTATTTCTAAAAATCTTTTAATATATTTAACAAAAATCGTTACTTAAAATCAAGCAAAGTACCAGGCGCTCATAACTTGACAAGAATTCCAGTACCGAGCTGCGAAAGAGATAGCAACAATGGGGAAGGCAAGTGTCAAAGTGACAAGTGACAGTTTGGTCCCAAAAGAACTGTCAAATCAAAGGAATTTTCTGAAAAAAAAAACTATTTATTGATGTATAATGACTACATGTTGTGTATAGCTTGACATAAAAATGTAGAAAACCGGAAGTCGCCACTTTCTTCGCGCTACCAGCACTTTGAATGATTTTATTTTATTATTTTTCACTTATTACGTTAGTTTTATGGCACAATAATAAATCTAAAAAACCTGCGGTCTTTGTTTACATCAAATATCAAAGATTTTGAAACGCTGTCAGAAATAAAAATTTTAGTTCCGTTTCAATCCGTTCTGGCCAAGCTGTAATAGGCTGTAAAAATGATGGAACATACAAATTTCCGACAGTTCACACCAGCAGCGAAGCTACCTAACATGCCGATTCCTATCGGGTTTACTTTCGAAATATAGCAATATTAGTATCAATGATTTTCATTTATCATAAAAAAAAAAAAAATATTTACGAAGCTACATTACTTGTGAAAATAACAATCAAAGAAAAACACTCTAAAACTAAAACTAACAATCAAAGAAATAATAAACAATTTCAACTCCCGCTAAACAGAAAGGTTTGTAAGCCGCAAGGCAAATCAGGAATCCCGATCATAGTTCCTCTTGTAGCGATCGTGAGCTTGACGCTACATAACACCGCTGAATTAAGGACGCTGGAAAGCCGAATGTCTCCGGCTTATGATAAGGATAGAGATATGAAATGCGTACGCCAGAACGGGATGGAATGATACTGGACTTCGTAATTCGTTTAGATAGTTTTATTTGGAAGACAGATTCACATTAGTTTTGACCCGCTTATTTTTTTATAGTTTTGAATAATTATATTGTTTTCAACTGTCCATTTGCCTTTGATTTTGTATTATTTTTGAAATTGATAAGTTTTGCGTAGTTAGCGCAGTAAAAACATGGTTCGTTCAGTTCAATGATAATGTTTGGTATTCAACAGTGTTATGTTAGTTAGAAGTTTTCAACTAGATGGCGTTGTGCAATTACGTCACGTTTTTGAATCGCGGTGTTAAGATCTGTAGGCGATTAGTATATGGTTTTGTGAACATAGAATTTTGGAGTTAGGAATTTTAATAAAGTCCAATGGATGATTGTAATAATTGGATAACCGACTACAGAAAAGGTGGACAAGGTTACTCACTCAATTCGTCCGTATCCATTGGATGATACGGAATACGGACGAAGTATCCATAAATATTACAATGTTTTTATTCTTTGTTCGCGGGATAACTTCGTCGTAGATGAACCGATTTTGATGATTCTTTTTTTGTTGGAAAGAAAATATTTAAAAGGTGGTCCCATGATAAGAAAATCAGGGTTTGATGATAGAAGACCAGGGGAGAAATCGAGTGGAACTTTCAAAAATATTAGGGGCGACTAGTGTGTTTATAAGTTTTTTTCATTAAGTATTTCAAATAAAGGTCTGGAGTATAATATCTTGATGATGGCGCCGAGAGACAGTTGAGAGAACTCCTCAACGATTCACAGCAGCTACCTTGTGTTTGAGCTTGATTAATTTGTATTGATGAGAACTTTTCACCTAGACGGGTTGCAACTGTCATTAGGGGTCTGATGACGAAAACGAAGAACAGTTCAGGGAACTCCTGAACGGTTTATAGCAGCTATCTTGTATTTGGACTTAATTCATTTATAGTGATGAGAACTTTGCACCTATATGGATTATATTATTCGATGCCTTCCGATACCTGCCATTTGTTCCCATAAAAATTAATTTAGTATGTTTAAGTAGTTTTTATTTTATGACCATTTTTAGCTTATTATGTAAGTACGTGGGCGATGTTATAACCGGTGCTACGGATATTACAATTCTAGTGCCCCAAATTGTTGTTGAATATTTAAACTAAAAAGGCTAAAATTAGCCCAAAGTTATAGTTACTAGAATTCACGTTTTGGTCCGGGTTCCCCTTCAAAATTTTTTACCCTACGCCACTGGTTCACACTATCAAGAAATAATGGGTAGCTGCTGTGACTGCTGTGAAAACAAAAATTGAATTATAACTAAGGAAAAGCTATATAATAAACAAATATCCAGCCTTGCGAAGCCGAGATAGGCCGTTAGTTAAGTTTATTAATGAAATTCTATGATTATACCATAACACAAATACACTTTTCAAAATAATATCTACTTTTTTTCTTTCTATTGGAGGTTAAGTACCAGTATTGCATCGCTCTATAAATCATGAAATGGTTCGTCTGGCGGAAAAATTATTACCTGGAACGAGTTTTGTGATAGTTGTGGTGTTAAGAAATTAAATATATTATAATATTTCTCGAATCTAAGTAGAAAAAGGGGTAAAATTACTGACTTAAAACATTATGATATTTTATCAATATAGAAAGTCAGAAGCAGCATTATATTTCTTGATAAAGGAGAGGACAGGTAAAACATACCTAAACTCAAAAATTGAAACCTCAACTACAAGTAATTGTGGATTTATTACGGTAAAATCAAATGTATTACCACTCAATTAAATCACTTTTTTTCCTCTTGTAGATGCACCGCGGCGTCTTAATTCTTCTTTTAGTATATGCACTTGCATTGACGAATAATTTTCCATATTTGTTTTATATATAAACTCAATTTTTATAACAATAAATCTTGTTTGTTTTTTCTGCAAGGTAGACAGTAATCTGACGTAGGGACCAACTATCGCAGCGCCATCTACGATTAGCTTTGAGTTGCCATCCCCATTGAAACGAAAACAATCGGTGAGCTACGTTGCCTTGTCATCTGTCACTGTCATAGTATGTCAGAACTGTCATTAGTCATGGTATGTCAAAACAACTGTCATACGATTTGACTTTGATTACCGAGTTGCCATACCATAAAAATTATAACGAAGTTGCCATCCTAGAAAAATACAAACGGAGTTACCATCATTGAAAAATCTAAATTTTAGTGGGAAAATCTTCCAACAGTGAAGAGTCGACACCAAATCTGTAAGTAAGTCATACCATATTGCAATTTCGACTTATTCTCACACTTGGAAGTTTATTAACAAGTCAAAATGTCTCTGCAACGGTCTCCTCCTAACACTTCTACACCTGCCAAAAATGTACCATCCAACACAAACAGCCCAAACATACCACCTACATTAGGTGCCCAAAGACCTCCAAAACGGAGGCAAGGGGATGACCTGGAATTTTTTATGACAAAAATGGAATCAATGTTTAATGATTGGGCCGAAAAGCAAGAAAGAAAATACCAACAACTGTTAGATTCAGTTGAAGCAATTAAAGTCCAAAACACGGGAATGAAGGCTAGCATGGACCTAATTTCTAATAAATATGATGAAATCAAGTTGAAAATTGAAAAATTAGAGAACGAGAAAAAGTCTGATCTGTCTTATATTCAAACCCTTGAACATAGGATTGAACACCTGGATAGGATCACTAAAAACACCAGTGTTGAATTGAGAAACGTCCCGTTATCTAAGAACGAAAATATGGATAATCTGCAGAGCTTAGTATCAAACTTATGTAAGACTTTGGATGTCCCTATAGGGCCTGCAGACATTAGAAACATTTACAGGGGTTACGCAAGAAATGTCTCTAAAAAACCAATTATCATTGACTTCGCCTCGGTTATGATAAAGAACAAATTAATCTCCTCCTTCAAGGTGTATAATAAGGAACACAGCACTGAGAGACTCAACACAACTCATATTCAACTGGACGGACCACCTGAAGTTATATATGTATCCGACTACCTCTCACCTAAAATGAAGCGACTACATTTCCTTGCAAGAGACTTTGCCTCTACATACGCATTTAAATATTGCTGGTCGACGCCTGGGACAATATATCTTAAAAAATCTGAAGGTGACCAATCTATTAAACTTAAAAATGAACAAGACTTACGTAATTTAAAAAGCCAAATGTGACTATGTACAATCTGTTATCTGAAATTATTTTTAAAAATAGTCAATTTATTTATCTTTGTTAAAAGTATAATTGAAAATATGTTTTGCATGTTATTTAATGTTAGTACTGCCGCACACACATATACAGCACCTACTCACCCCAACATTTTCACAAACACTCCAACCACAACCACAAAACCTCTACAAGATTGTCAGTCCGCTCGACTATGGATTAGTCTTAATCTTGCAATTGCCTTCTCGTTCTCTTCTAATTATTATATCAATCTATATTTATACTCTTTAATAATCTCAGTTATGTTATTGCTCCTTTTTTACGTATTCTCTAATTGGTCAAATAATAAAATTCTCAGATATTAACAATTTAATTAACCAACTCGACAGATACAATGTTAGTGAATCTTTCAGCTGTGATCCCGAGCACTGTGAACACGTTATTACCAATCCACAGTCTTATCTCAAAATTCTACACCAAAATATTCGTAGCATCAATAAAAATTATAACAACTTTTGTATTCTGTTACAACAATTAAAGATGGAATGTGACGTTATTATACTGACGGAATGCTGGCTGTCCCATGTTTCAAACTTGCCTGTCCAGAACGGCTACTACTCATACAGCAGTTCGGCAAATTATAATCAAAACGATGGAGTAGTGTTATTCATTAATAAATCTTTGACACATAAGGTAGAAGAGCCCACATTCCACGATGCAAATTGTCTACTTATTAAGATCGGTGCTAACACAGTCATTATTTCAATTTATAGACCCCCCAGCTTCAATAATATTGATGGCTTTCTGAACTCTTTGAGTAACATTCTGAACGACCTATCCACGTTTAGAAATATCTTTATAATTGGAGATATTAATCTCAATATTCTTGACTCGAACTGTCACACTTCACGCTACTTAGAATTGTTATCATTTCATGGTCTTACTCCAGCGTACAACATTGCAACAAGGGGGAAAAGTTGTATTGATCACGTAATTTTAAAAACAAATCAGTTATCATTATCATTTGTGCTTAACACAACTGTAACAGATCACGCATCGACATTATTTTGCGTTAAAAATAAAAGAGCTAACTTCACTAACAATATAACTGTGAATAAAATCAATTTTGAAAATATTGTTTTAGAGTGCAAAAATACTAACTTTGATGAACTTTTGTGCAAACTAGATCCGAACTCAGCAACCAATACTTTTGTGAATTATCTTCAGAATTTAATCATTAATAACACGTTAAAAATAAAAATTCCGCGTAATAAAGTAACCTTTAAGCCTTGGATTACGGTAGGCTTATTGAGATGTATAAGAAATAGAGATCGAATGCATCAAAAACTTAAACATGATCCAAACAATACAATACTTGTCTCAACCTATAAGAGATACAGAAATTTTTGTAACGGCATTATTAAAAAGTGTAAAATAAAATACGAACGAACTGAGTTAGAAAAGGCAAAGAATAATAGTAAGAAGCTTTGGCATAGTATTAAAAATATTACTAATTCACACAAAACTATACATAATAGCTGTGAATTATTATCTACAGAGAGAACACCGGCTGGCGCTGTAAATGTAGTTAATGAGTTTTTTGCAAGTGTTGGTGCGAACCTGGCTAGTAAAATAACTCCTATTTCGCTGACACCAGATAGAAACCATGCTGGTACCTCTGCGCCGACTTTTGTTTTGCTTGAGACGGATTGTGATGAGGTGAGGAGTGTCATTGCCAACTTAAAGTTAAACAGTAGTATTGGAATTGACGGTATCTCTAACCAACTGCTTAAATTGATCCAAGAATACATTACACCCCCTCTGACTAAAATATTTAACAGCTGCTTTGACCTTGGCGTATTTCCCGATGCTTTCAAGCAATCGATTTGTGGTACCCATTCATAAGAGTGGCGAGAGAGACTGTGTCAATAATTATCGTCCGATATCTTTACTGCCCTCACTATCAAAAGTATTAGAGACGATTATAAACAAGAGGCTCGTTAAATTTTTAGAATCTAAAAATTTACTTTCTGATGCACAATACGGCTTTAGACAGGGTAGATCAACCGATGATGCTGTACACACATTTACCGATTTTGTCACGAGAAAGCTTGACGACAAAAACAAATGCCTTACTATATTTTTAGATCTTGCTAAGGCCTTTGACACGGTCTCTCTCCCCAAACTTCTGGTGAAGCTTGAAGGCCTCGGTATCAGGGACAAACAACTTTTGCTATTTAAAAGTTACTTGTCAGGTCGTACGCAGCGTGTCAGGTTGGGCGACATGCTGAGCGCAGAATGCCCTGTTGATTTCGGAGTGCCCCAAGGCAGTATATTAGGCCCTACCCTCTTTTTATGCTACATCAACGAACTGTGTAAACTCGAGCTAACCAATTGTAAAATAATTTCGTATGCTGATGACACAACTCTCACCTTTTTAGGAGAGTCTTGGACAAAAGTATTTGAATATGCTCAAAAAGGCCTCAATAAAGTATGTCATTGGCTATCTAACAACTCACTTACATTAAATTCAACTAAAACTAATTATATAACTTTCTCCTTACGAAAATCCGTTTCTTCACAACACCAAATCATAGCACATTCTTGTAATTTATCTCTCAGCTCAAAATGCAGCTGTCCAAACATTCAGAAAGTCCAATCTGCGAAATATTTGGGGGTAACCATTGATCAAAATTTGAGTTTTTCTGAACACTTAAGCAATGTGGCTCTGAGAGTTCGTAAATTGACATATATTTTTAAGCAGCTCAGACATGTGGCAGACTCCAAAGTCATGAAAATGGTCTATTTGGCCCTCTGTCAATCTGTCCTTGCGTACTGCATTTCTTCTTGGGGCGGAGCAGCTAAGAGCTGCCTTTTAGAATTAGAAAGAGCTCAAAGATTAATACTCAAGGTGAGTCTATTTAAACCAAGACTATTTCCTACGTCGGAATTATATCAACTAGCTGAGGTACTAACGGTTAGGCAACTTTACATTCTTGCTGTCGTAATAAGACAACATAGGCTTTTAAAATACAACCCAAATAACCCAACATTGGCTCGGCGTCGTAACTTTCAAATTTGCCCTACAGAACCAGCCAGAACAGCTTTTAGCGACAAATTTTTCTTTTCCCAGGGTCCGCATCTTTATAACCTTATTAATAAAAAACTTTCGGTTTACGCTAATTCAAAACAAGATTGCAAGAAAAAGGTCATCCAATGGCTTCTGACACTTAAGTACGAGGAGACAGAGAAACTGCTCTGTAAACACCGTAACATCTAGCACATACACAAGCGTGAGCGCACACATAAACACGCAAAAAACACTCATAAACACACACACACACAAACACTTATAAACACACACACACAAACACTCATAAACACACCCACTCAACACTCATAAACACACTCACACACAAACCTATACACATGCATGATTAACTTCATGATATGCATGCACATTCTCACTTCCTCAGCAACAAACCACTCATTTAGCTCATGCACGTCCGGGTTAAGGAGGCCAGGAGACCCATATCACAAGTTTTTTACTTAGTTTGGGCTCCTGTCTCCCTTCCATATATTAAAAGTATTGTAAATGTTAATGAGTGTATGTATCTTGTGGGAGAAAAATAAATGAAATTATTATTATTATTATTATGTTTGTTAGATTTATTATTGTGCCATAAAACTAACGTAATAAGTGAAAAATAATAAAATAAAATCATTCAAAGTGCTGGTAGCGCGAAGACAGTGGCGACTTCCGGTTTTCTACATTTTTATGTCAAGCAGCAGTTTCGTTTAAGTTAATAGATATACGAAACTGCTAATATTCGTCACATTAGCTATTTCTTCTGGTCATCACATCCGTACGATTGCACATTAAGCATTCCCAAATGTCAGGAAAGAGTAAAAAAGACCCGTGTTCCGACTATTTCCAAATTTATGAGACATGAATGTCAAAAAACGAGTTTCATTGTTTTCAAGCAAGGATATTAATAAATATAGCATAACTTTAACAGATATAAGTACTCTGTATAAAACAGTGAACATAATCTATTGCAATAGGTAAGAAAGTGATAGATTGCATGTTGCTTTGTGTTCAACATGTTACTGATTTCGATTTGACATCATTTTGACATTGACAGAATGACCATGCAACGCGCAATGACAGTGACACTTTTCTTTCATTTGTTGTTGTCGTTGTTGAAGTCACGAATCGGTCGGCGTTGTTTACAGTCCAGATCCTGCAAAAATGAACACGAGAAAGCTCTGGGGCGAAATAGAAGACGAAAGAACAGACGAGACGTTACTGCAGAATGTAAATTTTAACCCAATCATAGAGCTGGGTATGCAAAACATTCCCGAAATATCTATCACAGTGAAATCGTCACCTATCGAGCTTCCGAAACCGAATTTGATAACTCACACGATACAGCTTCACTCTCATGCGAAACAACTATCGAATATACTGGAACAAGCTGAATCAGCTATCTATGAAGGGGCTCACCTGGGTCCCGTGAGTTTGCCAATAGAGCCGCCAGAACCAGATTTAAAATTAGAACATGAAACTGTCCCGCCAATCAACTTCCTCGAAAAAGAGTACTGTGATTTTTCTGTAGGCAAAGGTCCCATGATTCTGCCTTTTACACCTGAGAGCCACAAAAGAGCATTACGCCAATGTGCGGCCATAGCTCTGGGGCACGTCGGAGTTTCAACAACAACCAATGTCGTTCTAACTGCCCTAGCCGACACTTTAGATTTGCATTTAACCAATATGTGCAAACTACTCCGGACGGTGGTCGATAAGGAAGCAAGTGGATTAAAATCAGGATATCCCGATGCAATTTCAAAAGTATTTGCAGACCTCAATGTTGGTGACCTCCATGAATTTTATAATGACAGAGTTGTGAGGTACCATGCAAAGACAAAAAAGAAATGTGAGGAATTAAGATCTCAGGTGGAAGCACTAGCTTTAAGAGATATAGCTCCACAGTTGAAACTGGAAGAAGTGCCCGAGTTGCATTTTCCCGCTGCCCTCGATGGTGCTTTCACACCATCTTTGGAACCCGGCTTCCAAATGTTGCACAGTTTAGAACAAGAACAACTGCAGGGTCTGGAACTCCTGGATGCTGTGACCACAGATGATATCAAAATGGAACCGATGGAGTTTTCACAACCCGAGACAACAGTAAAGCTGCCCTCATTATCACCCAGTGCTAAGAAGAAAAGGAAATGAATAGCTACCTAATATTTAGATTCTGTGTTAAGCTATGCTTCTAGCAATTATACAAATAATAAAATACTCTTATATATTACGATCAATACTGTGTTCTTATTTTTACGCCTCTATCCAATGACAATCTTGTTTTTCAACCATAAAGTCACAAGCCACAAGCCAGTGTTAGTGACCACACTCTTAATTATAAGCTTTTTACTTACAACAATACCTTTTAACCTTTCTGAGTAAAGACAGACAATGCATAAAAATAAAACATCCTCATAACATAGCACCAAATAATTTATTCCAATTACTGTGTTAGATAACAATGAGTGCTGCCAAAAACGCCGATAATTACATCACTGTATATACAACATGCAATAATTACAATTGTCTCGGTTTATACACAAACATTACTTGGGAGTCAAACATTAGAGGGGTCATCATAGACCAGATTTCATGGACATATTTTACATTCTCAAGTCAAAATAGTATCACATATTCTCATAATTCTAGTCAAGGCACTATGTGAAAATCCCTAAAAATATATTACTCATGAATTCAAACTAACATTAAGTTCGAAAATTATTATTAAATGATCTTACTGAATCGTATGTATTATTGCTAAGACACGAACCTTTTATTTTGTTATTTACACTTGAAAAGACAATGTATTTTGTTGCAAAAGTAAGAGATTATGATTAAAACAAAATAAGGATAAATGCCTAGTAGCAAAATGTTTTTCGGTTGAACAGATAACTAGTAAAATACAAATTAAGTAATGAAAAAGAAAAGTTATCATTTTACTAAGCAATGAATGACTAATTTTTAGAAATAGAAGCAAGCATTGATCTAAAACTTATTAGTGAAATCAAAACATCTATCATTGTACATACTTGGTCCAAATTATAATGAACCATCAATAAAATAAAAGTTTTAGATCCATGCTCCTTTTAACAAAAACTTAATAATTATGGAATGAAGATCAGTAAAGCCCACAAAAATATAGTAAGTAAACTATATTGTTTTATTTTCATTGGATTTATGAATCTGATGTTACTATTGACCAAAAATATGTTAAATGAGTTGTTGGTAGGATTTAAAGGTCAAAGAAATAGTGTAAGCCCAACATAATTATGTACAAAAATCCTATGTCATTAAAATAATGATCAAAATCTTCCTCTAAATCAATTTAGGATCTATTTTTAATGTTATAATTAACTTCTTATGTATTGCAAAGTAATCATTTTTAAAAACTGAAAACTTTTCTTTTGATCAATAGTAACATTTTATTATGAGAGAGAGCTAGAGATTCATCAGTGATTGAGCTGGGCGACATTTATTAAAGCTAACAATATTACTAATATCAACTAAGAACTATACATTTACACCTTGCGCCACTCTCTTTGTCATTCATCTCATTTCTTTTCTTTCTTTCGCCTAAATAGCAGGATGTGAGGCTCTGGAACAGAAAAAAGTATTTTTAGGAAAAACAACAACAAACGCACAATGGTCCACATGAAGGACTAAGTGCGGAAACCAAAACCCCTAACATAGAACATAGGAAAAACAATAAAAGTAAAGCTAAGCTGTGGTAGTAATGAATAATCTTGAAACAAATAACCACATTACTGCAGAAATAGAACACATGAGTTTTTAAACTGACATGGTCACTACTACTAATAATTAGATTTGAAATGGAATATTTACCATGTTTTAAGTTTCCGATATTTCGTGACTATGGCACTTGCAAGAGTGCGGAAATATCGGAAATTCAAAACAAATAATAAACATTGTTTTAAATCTAAATAATAGTAACAGACACTTTTTTTACAACTTCACCAAACTTCATCAAAATTACTTTTAATCAGACAAGCAAGTTATTTAGAAATGAGTTACTCACCAGGTTGATGCGTCATGTAATGCACCCACCCCTGGCTCTGCTGTACTCCGATCCCACGCCACTCCTGCTCTGTCATCAAGTGGTTCTTTGGAACCAACTTCACCATCTCTTTGGGGAGGACCACATGCCTGAAAATACATATTTGTGACAGAGTTTAAGTACCTAACAAAGTGATCCTAAATATTTTATTTTTATTGTTAGCATATTCTGTCCTATTCTAAGCAAAGGCTTCCCCATAATACCTTCCTTATTTAATAAATAATACTCAAGTAGGTCATAACGCAATATTCTATTTAAGTCAAAGTAAATAAATTCAAGTGTAATTTCACAGCTTTAAAATTTTTTGATAGCATTATTAATTGTAATGTGAAGTATGATAGATTTAAATGGTCTGACACTAAGAATTCTACAGATCTAGCAAAACAATGTAAACAAATAGTTTTTCACTACGATCACAGTCAATCACAATGATTGACTGTGATCATAGTGAAAAACTCACAACGAGAAAGCGAACAATACCGAGTCTTCTAGATTTCAACATTTGTCAGCCCGGTCATGGTATACGAAACGGGGCACTATGAAAAAAAGACTTAGAAAAATTTCACCCAAACAACGCCTAATCAAGCCTTCGGGATCCGGTGGGATGTGGGAGTACTAGGGTGGGGAAACATCGGGGGACGACCTTAAGGTCAATGACCTTGACCCCAAGGTCAAGGTCAAATTAAAAAAGACGCAGACTCGGGGTACGCTCGAGATCAGTGACCTTGTCGCCAAGGTCAGTGACCTTGACCCCAAGGTCAAGGTCAAACTAAAAAAGACGCAGACACGGGGTACGGTCGAGATCAGTGACCTTGACGCCAAGGTCAGTGACCTTGACCCAAGGTCAAGGTCAAATTAAAAAAGACGCAGACATGGGGTACGGTCGAGATCAGTGACCTTGACGCCAAGGTCAGTGACCTTGACGCCAAGGTCAGTGACCTTGACCCCAAGGTCAAGGTCAAATTAAAAAAAAGACGCAGATAAGGGGTACGCTCGAGGTCAGTGACCTTGACCACAAGGTCAAGGTCAAATTAAAAAAAGACGCAGATAAGGGGTACACTCGAGGTCAGTGACCTTGACCACAAGGTCAAGGTCAAATTAAAAAAAGACGCAGACACGGGGTACGCTCGAGGTCAGTGACCTTGACGCCAAGGTCAAATTAACAAAGACGCAGACACGGGGTACGCTCGTGGTCAGTGACCTTGACCTCAAGGTCAGATTCATAAAAACACCCCTTTTAACCTAACCTGTCCAAGTCGTAGAGCCCCAAGTCTCGAGCTCACAAAGTCGGAGCCCCGCTTCGCGGGGCTTAATGGTCATAAAAAAAAATAACCACGAAGGGGATGGCGGGGTCTGTTCGCTCGCTTTGCTCGCTCACTGGACCCCGCCATCCCCTTCTAACCTAACCTGTCCAAGTCGGAGTGCCCCAAGTCTCGAGCTCGCTTCGCTCGCTCTTGCACTAAGTTGCTTAAAGGGCAAAGTCGGAGCCCCGCTTCGCGGGGCTTAATGGTCATAAAAAAAAACCACGAAGGGGATGGCGGGGTCGGTTCGCTCGCTTTGCTCGCTCACTGAACCCCGCCATCCCCTTCCAACCTAACCTAAATCTGACCTTGAGGTCAAGGTCACTGACCACGAGCGTACCCCGTGTCTGCATCTGATAATTTGACCTTGGGGTCCAGGTCACTGACCTCGAGCGTATCCCGTGTCTGCGACTTTTTTTAATTTGACCTTGACCTTGGGGTCAAGGTCACTGGCCTTGGCGTCAAGGTTACTGACCTCGACAGTACCCTGTGTCTGCGTCTTTGTTTATTTGACCTTGACCTTGGGGTCAAGGTCACTGACCTTGGCGTCAAGGTCACTGATCTCGAGCGTACCCCGTGTCTGCGTTTTTTTTTTAATTTGACCTTTACCTTGGGGTCAAGGTCATTGACCTTAAGGTCGTCCCCCGATGTTTCCCCACCCTAGTACTCCCACATCCCACCGGATCCCGAAGGCTTGATTAGGCGTTGTTTTGGGTGAAATTTTTCTAAGTCTTTCATTGCTTTTTCCTCAAAATTTTCTAAGTCCCAGACGCCTTTACAATGAGAGTTAAATTTTGCCTCTTAGCTCAGCGGTCATTGACCTCACAAAAAAATATCCCTGGAAAAAGTTGTTTCTTTTGATGTCCTCCATACGATAAAACCATAAAAAGTAAGTATTATTATGTTTGAAAAATTCATCAAAATTTTTCTAAGTGTTTTTTCCTCAGTGCCCCGTTACGTACACTCCAACCGTCAGCCCTTGTTTGTCCAACAAACTATTGTTTTCTTTTTGGTTTTGGAAGTTATCGAGTTGTTAAGATTCGTCATAGTTCCATGAAAAGTGGAACGTTAAGCTTTGCAATATCAGCCGGTCTTTCTAAGTAGAACGATCCAGAACGTAGACAATAAGCCATGAACCTATGGGGAAGGCAAGTGTCAAAGTGAAAATGACAGTTTGGTCCCCAAAGAACTGTAAAATCAAAGGAATTTTCAGAAAAAAAAAACATTTATTGATGTAAAATGACTAGATGTTGTGTAATAAGCTGTAAAAATGATGGAATACACTTTTCAAAATAATATCTACTTTTCTTTTGGAGGTTATGTACCAGTATTGCATCGCTCGAAAATCGAAGAATTATCACCTGGAACGAGTTTTGTAATAGTTGTGGTGTTAAGAAATTAAATATATTGTGATATTTCTCGAATCTAAATAGAAAAAAAGGTTAAAATTACTGACTTAAAACATTATGATATTTTATCAAAATAGAAAGTCAAAAGCAGCATTATATTCTTGATAAAGGAGAGGACAGGTAAAACATACCTAAACTCAAAAATTGAAACCTCAACTACAAGTAATTGTGGATTTATTACGGTAAAATCAAATGTATAACCACTCAATTAAATCACTTTTTTTCTCTTGTAGATGCGCCGCGGCGTCTTAATTCTTCTTTTAGTATATAGTACTTGCATGGACGAATAATTTTCCATATTTGTTTTGTATTTATACTCAATTTTTATAACAAATAATCTTGTTTGTTTTTTTGTACAAGGTAGACGTGGGGACCAACTATCGCAGCGCCATCTACGATTAGCTTTGAGTTGCCATCCCCATTGATAACTTGCAAATTAGAAATAGGTTATAACTTTTAATGTTGCTTGTAAAATGATTTTAAACATTGTTAGTGTGTAAATCTATTACCTGTATTCGTGTTCCTCGTCGTAGTATTTCTCAGAGTAATAAATTTCTCTCGCCGACATGGCAATGACAGTCAAAATATTTCAAACAGCCGAAACAGAAACTATTCGCTGTTTTAATATAATCACACTACTTTTATGAAAAGCCCTTTTGATGGTGATACAACAGCGATGTTTGCTAAACAATAATTTCGTGTAGTTTTCCAGAAAATCTCAAAGAAAACTCTTGAACTTGAACTCGTAACAAACACGACAGGGAAGCGTTAACGATTTTAAAATTCGAAATTGTGAATGTTGCCAGAATAAAAATCCAAAACCGTAAAGTTTCGTAATATTGTAGATGATATTCTCGATGCCTGTACAGCTTGGCCAGAACGGATTGAAACGGAACTAAAATTTTTATTTCTGACAGCGTTTTAAAATCTTTGTTATTTGATGTAAACAAAGACCACAGGTTTGTTTGATTTATTATTGTGCCATAAAACTAACGTAATAAGTGATAAAAAATAAAATAAAATCATTCAAAGTGCTGGTAGCGCGAAGACAGTGGCGACTTCCGGTTTTCTACATTTTTATGTCGAGCTGTAGTATGGACATATTTTGTCGTTTGCAAAAGTTTTTAAAGAGAATTGTTTAAAAAAAAAACCGGCCAAGTGCGTGTCGGGCCACGCACAGTGTAGGGTTCCGTAGTTGCCCATCAAAATACTTATGCGAACTAACTAAACTGATTCGCTGAATTTAATTTTAAAAAGAAGAATTTTCAAAATCGGTCCAGGCCTCTTTGAGAAATCGGGGAAAATACATTAAAAAAAAGATTACGACGAATTGAGAACCTCATCCTTTTTTTGAATTTAGTTAAAAATAGTTGTCAATAAAAACCTACCTATCCCCAAAACATACCCACCTATTATTGCTGTAAAAATAAAGTTGACAAACTTACATTTGCAGTTGAAGCACATGTTCTCCGATACATTTTGTTTAGGAAAATATGTTATCCAAGTACGTTTTATAAGTTGGTCGACTATTACTCGTAAACTTGTAAAGCCTACTTATTTTTATTTTTTTTATTTTATTTTATTTTTATTCAAATGGAACAACAAACAGCTACAATATAGAACATAGTAACAAGAAATACATAATTAGAAAATATTAAATAATATTGCAGCCCACAACGCTGTTCACGGATAAACTACGGGATAAATAAACCGATAAATAGTCGCTAGGATTACACATACATTTTAACATCGTGTTTAAATGAGTTTTAAACATAAAACAATGAACTAAATTAGGAAAGAGTCTCAAGTACAAGATACTTAGTCATGATAATGATACCCCACACTAAGGAGTACGCGAGAAAAAAAAAAAACGTCCCCACTTTACTTGTACAGGAGGTACAGCTTGGCCAGAACGGATTGAAACGGAACTAAAATTTTTATTTCTGACAGCGTTTTAAAATCTTTGATATTTGATGTAAACAAAGACCGCAGGTTTGTTAGATTTATTATTGTGCCATAAAACTAACGTAATAAGTGAAAAAAAAATAAAATAAAATCATTCAAAGTGCTGGTAGCGCGAAGACAGTGGCGAATTCCGGTTTTCTACATTTTTATGTCAAGCTGTACCCTAAAAAAAAATATTTTAGGAGATTTTATTTTACCACTTTTTCGGCACAACAAATCCGTATATTTACACCAAATTACAGCTTTCTAGTACTGGGCGTCTCTGAGCTAAGCTGCGGACAGACGGACGGACGGACATGGCGAAACTATAAGGGTTCCTTGTTGACTACGGAACCCTAAAAACCAGGAATCAAAACCTGCAGTTTTTTTTTTTTTAATTTCTAGTAGAAACATTCTTTTGTCTTGCCGGATGAATCATCATTGTAGTACCTGTGCAGGGTACGTCCGGCGAGCATCAGAGTTTTTCTGAAATAAACTTGAGTATGCGGTCACGCTAAATATAATACGGTATCTCTAAATCTGTGGGATGAATACTATCCGCATTTCCCCAATCCCCAGACTTAACTAACTTGCATTATCTGCTTTCTATCCAAATATTTTCGAAACTTCACCATCCATATTAATCACCGACGAGAGCCTGCTATTAGTGCGACAAAATCTGATACTTGCCGCATGGCACTCGCTGCGTACAGCTTGACATAAAAATGTAGAAAACCGTAAAGCTGCGAACATATTATCGGACGCGTCCGTCAGCCGCGGCTGAGGGACGCGGCTTATTCATTATCCAGCCAGTACATTTAATACTACACTGTGCAAACTGTCGGTCGTAAGACGCGGACGTGACCTTGAGAGTTCGGACGTCCGAACAAAATCTGGCCTTCTGTCTGGCCTTCTGTCGTCCGAACTACCGTGCACACTGCTAAGCCGCGTCCCTCAGCCGCGGCTGACGGACGCGTCCGATAATATGTTCGCAGCTTTACGGTTTTCTACATTTTTATGTCAAGCTGTACTTTTAAGGTGAACGCAGACCTAGCCGCACCGCAGTCTCCGCAGTCATCGTTTTCTTACTGCTTCTGCGGCTACTGCGATGCGGGTGAGTGTGCGAGGTTTCATAGAACTTCATAGAAAGAATTCGTAATGCGGGGACTGCGGTGCGGCTAGGTCTGCGTTCACCTTTAAGTGGCCTACACACGGCCCTAAAATCAGAGGCGATATCGGGGAAGTGGTGGGGGAGCGCCCTAGATCACTAGATCGTTCCTTAGCTAAATCGTATCGTGTGTAGGCATATCAGTGTATACTCTCTACTTAGTCTGTGGGCATATCGCCTCTGATTTTAGGGCCGATATGGTTGCGATTTGCCTACACACGATACGATTTAGGGAACGATCTAGGGCGCTCCCCCACCACTTCCACGATATCGCCTCTGATTTTAGGGCCGTGTGTAGGCCTCTTCACTTTTTACATTGTAAAAAAAAATCTGACGGGTTGAATGCTTCTGGAAGGCACGTTTTGTTTTGAAAAAGTTGACGTACCTGAATCCCTCCAATGAGGTTTTACCAATGGTAAAACCTCATTGGAGGGATGCATCCGGCGAGCATTAGAATTTTTCTGACAGGAACTTATAGTTTGCGGTCGAACTTAGATGATAACAATACTCTAAGCTTTACACCTAATTCCATAACGATTGAGGTACCTACCTCAATCGTTTATCACGGGAATAAATGGGGAAGGCAAGTGTCAAAGTGAAAATGACAGTTTGGTCCCCAAAGAACTGTAAAATCAAAGGAATTTTCAGAAAAAAAAAACATTTATTGATGTAAAATGACTAGATGTTGTGTAATAAGCTGTAAAAATGATGGAATACACTTTTCAAAATAATATCTACTTTTCTTTTGGAGGTTATGTACCAGTATTGCATCGCTCGAAAATCGAAGAATTATCACCTGGAACGAGTTTTGTAATAGTTGTGGTGTTAAGAAATTAAATATATTGTGATATTTCTCGAATCTAAATAGAAAAAAAGGTTAAAATTACTGACTTAAAACATTATGATATTTTATCAAAATAGAAAGTCAAAAGCAGCATTATATTCTTGATAAAGGAGAGGACAGGTAAAACATACCTAAACTCAAAAATTGAAACCTCAACTACAAGTGGACCGATTTAAGCAAAAATGATTCAGTCCACACTAACCTAATTTCGAGATAATAGAGTTTAAAGTTTATTTCGGTATTTCTCTGGCTTTGTAGTTCTAAATGTTATGTTTTTAATTTTATGTTATTCTAAGTGTTCTAAACTAATTTACATGCATGTATTTAGTAAATAAATTTTAATAGTTTCGTAGATATTCAAGAAAACTTGCGCGTGGATCATTATTACATAATACATTTTGTATGGAATTAGCTGTGTAGGCTGCGGAAAGAAAAATGCAAAAATGTTCCAAACTATGACAAAAATAAAAGCTTAAAAATGTTTATTATTTTTATTTTATTTAAAAAAACACAAATGTTACCCTACTCCTCATCCAAATCAAAGTCGGGTTCATCACAATAACCATCTATATCGTCTATTATTGCATCGTCTCCCTTCAGTTTTTTATAATAACCAATGCAATCATTTGGTATGAGATGGAATAACGATTTCAAATCGTTTAACTTCTTTTTGTTAATCAGTTTTCCTGAAGGCCATAATTCTTGCAAATCTTCTTCTATGACACCCAAATCAACACCTTTTAATTTCTTTTTAATATTCAGTTCTTTGTAGTCCTCATTAAAGGAAGTTCTCATGAACAAAGAATGTTGAGTCTTTTTTGTGATTAAAATTTCTTTTGTTTTGAGCCAGTTTACTTTGCTCTTATCATTAAATATTTTTCTATTAACTATTTTCTTTTCTAGAATTTGAGATCCAACAAAATCACAACTTTCCATTTTATGGACCTGTAAAGGATTTTTGTTTTTGCATTGTTTCATAATGGCAATATAATCATCCACGGAGTATATCCTTTCATATTGCTTGAGTCGAGTCTCAATTTTAGCGAAGTCGTTGTCATTTGGTAGGAAAGTGTGTCCTGATTCTAGGTAACGGAAGCTGATTGTCTCGAGAGTGGGGTGTCTATTTAATAAAGCCTTTAAAATCAAAACGATTTTGATATTCCTGTTTTGCCCTCCGCAACAGTCACTCCACAAAATCAATTTTTTTACTGTAGGAGGTAGCACGCACTTAATATATTTCCTCAAACATGAACCCACTTCTTGGGCCCCTCTGCCTGCCTCGCCTTCAGCCCAAACAAAATGATCTTCAATAAGTTTGTCTACATGACCACATTATTCTAAAAAAATAGAATAAATTTCATGCAAAACATACAATTTTATTGCAGGTACAAAAAAATGCAATAAAAGATAGAAGGTTTAAATAGTTATATACGTATTTCATTAAAGTTTTCGGTATAAAAATAATATTTTGTTTACTTTTTAGCCGAGATATTAATGATAATTTTATATTTAACCGTGAATCGTTTTTTAAGAATTGAATTTTTCGTTTTTCTTTAATTAAATAGAATAGTCATGTGGTCTGAATCAGTATACTTCTGTAGTCGAATGTTATTTGGAATTGAGTTAAAATGATTCAAGGTTATTGGAACATTTAAGCAGAATGATTTTTATAATATTTTCCATATTGTATAAAAAGCATTATTGTTCCAAGTAGTTTGAATCATTATAGCAAAAAACAAAAAACCTATATCAGGGCAACCAAGAAAATGCAAAAATGATTCTAATAGCTTGAAACATTTATGCATTATGAAAAAATGATGTTCGCTATGACAGTTGTGGTTTAGACCATACGGATTTTCGTCAATTATTAATATAGAGTTCCGAGTCTTTGATATGTTAAAATATACCTTATTTAGAGTACATAAGTCACAAAAACTCGAAATTGTCGAGATTGTGGGTTGGATCATTTTTGCATAAATCGGTCCAAGTAATTGTGGATTTATTACGGTAAAATCAAATGTACCTATAACCACTCAATTAAATCACTTTTTTTCTCTTGTAGATGCGCCGCGGCGTCTTAATTCTTCTTTTAGTATATAGTACTTGCATGGACGAATAATTTTCCATATTTGTTTTGTATTTATACTCAATTTTTATAACAAATAATCTTGTTTGTTTTTTTGTACAAGGTAGACGTGGGGACCAACTATCGCAGCGCCATCTACGATTAGCTTTGAGTTGCCATCCCCATTAGGGACATTAGAAGTATTTAGAGGGTTGATGCTCATAAATCGTGAGGATCCTCATTCACTCGCACGTGACGCATAGAAAATTGCGATTTTCTTCGATTAAATGCACACGGTGCGTGCTGTCTATAGTTCAGCGAAGATCTTCGAACCTTCTAAGAAAAATAAATCGAATAACCATATTGACTATGTGCGAAGTGGGTGGTGGGGAACGGCAAATCGATCGTAGCGCACGACGTGGCAGAAATGTGAATTAATTCTGGGCTGTCATGTGTCAAGTTGCTTTATTTTCATAACTTTCTTTATAATTTAATACGAAAACTTTAACTTTAACTTTTCCCGTTCGTTCTAAGCTCTTCCACTTCTCTCACATGCTGTGCTAATACTAATTTTTTCCCTTTTTGCTCAGTTTGAGGTTGGAAATGTATTTTATGCTTAACCGATTCAAATCCCGTGCGTATTATAATATCCATATTTTCCACGAGGAAGAAAATCGCTAGGTATAATATACACACTCACTTTTTACACTATTTTTTCAATTTCGTTGAAAAACTAGTCGAAATTTAATATCACAAAGATATCTTATCATCTAGTTGACATGATTTGACAGATGACAAGTCCTGAATAGTTGCGGCCACTAGGGGCGCTGTCATCGCGCACACAACGAATAGAACAATTTTACCTAAAAATAAAATTGATATTAAGCATACTTACCTTTCTCTAAGCCATAAATTGAGATAGACGTATCCGGTTCCGGTACGGTGAATCGCTATAAGCCCCGCAGCGTCATTTCCGCCCCAATCCGGCAGTAGTGGGGATACGTTTGCGCAGCGCAGAACGATATCCTTATGCCTCATTGCGGCTCAATTTATAGTGATTGATTAGGGTATCAGTCACCTTTTGTAATTAGAATCAGCAGACAGAAATATAAACTGGCTTAGAGAAAGGTAAGTATGCTTAATATCAATTTTATTTTTAGGTAAAATTGTTCTATTAAGCTTGACTGTACCTTTCTCTAAGCCATAAATTGAGAAGTGTTTGTTATCGACTGCTGGATTGGGAATAAACTAGAACGCCAATGTGATCAATTGTAAACTTTTAATACTTTATTAAATCAACAGAAATAGTTCTTAAATATGATTTTAATCAACACAACATCGATATGACGAAGTAAATCATCTTATTGTTTGAAATAAATTAGCTATCTGATTTGAACAACCTGATTCATTTGTGGATATGTAATCCTTAATTTCCTTTTTATAATATTTGTGAAATGTTGAAGCAGAACGCCAATTTCCTCTCTCTAAAATTTGATCAATGGGAATATTACTGGACCAACTAGCCGAGGCTACTGCTGATCGCACACTACCTGGACTAGTGTTTATTCCAGCTTGTTTTAATAATGACTTTATCCAGCCCCCTATAATGGTGCGGGAAGCTGGTTTAGGTTCACCGCATGTGCTAATAAATAAGCTCTCAATATTACCTCTTCGATCATTAGAGTACTCTAGCAATTCGTCAATCCAATAAATTGGGTCAATGTTACGGTTTGACTCGCATTTAAGTAAACGCCAACCTGATTGCTTATAAGTTATACTATCAGTCTTGGACCCAAAAATCGGCCAAAACACTATAGAATCATTACTCCTTACAAAATGTTCTTGATTTATACTCAATAATGTAAGGTCATGAACTCTGCGCCCGGAACACAGTAAAAGAAGAATTGCAGTTCTTTTGGAAATTTCGAAAAGAGACATTTTGGAAGGAGATTTGTCAATTAAGAATTTAACTAAGACATTAATGTCCCAAATAGGACTTTTAGGTTTAGGTGACTGTTTTAATGCGATACCTTTTAATATTTGCTTAATAATTATGTGAGAACCTAATGATATGCCAATTGGTGGACGACAAAAAGTACATACAACAGACTTATGTACTGCTATTGTATTATAAGCAAATTTAAATTTAAGGTGCAAATCAGTGAGAAATCGAGCCACATCTTCAGGGGATGGCTCTATAGTGCTCACATTATTTTCACGTGACCATTTACACCATCGTAACCATGCTGGCTTATAAGTATTTAAGGTCGATTTCCTCCAGCTACCTTCTAAAAGTTCTATTTGATCCTTCTGCCAAGAGTCTAACAGCGATGACCACCCTGTAGTAACCACACCTTTAAATTCAGTTGATGAACTTGTGGAGGCGGTCGATTGGTTGTTGTGTCTACCAGTACTTGGTCCAAATTCCTTACCTGATAGGGAGGGCGCATGGAGCGAGCCACCAGATCTGCTCTCCAAAATACCTTCTCCCAATCGGGAGTTATTATCAAGTACGTACCTGTTGCCTGGTTCAGGTGGGCTAATACTCTGGGTATTAGACACGGTGGTGGGAATATCCATGCTAACCCGTAGTGCCAAGGGCGACTGAAGGCGTTGTGGAAAACAGCCGCCTGATCTATTATTTCTAGACTCACATACCTGGGTACTACATGAGCAGTTCGTGACGCCAAAAGATCTATTTCGGGAATTCCGAAATGTCGAAATATTTTCCTGGTAGCACAAGGAAGCAAATGCCATTCTGTCGGGGCAGATTTCCTTGACAGCCGATCTGCTACGTAGTTGTATCGACCGGGAAGGTGATATACGGACATATGAATCCGATAACGATCTATTTCGTCGAGGACTTGGTATGTTAGATTTAGAAGGGGCTGTGAATGAGTGCCGCCTTCGTTGCGCAAGTACGAAACTACAGTTCGGTTGTCGCTCTGAATTAATAAAGTTGCATTGCTCATTTGACGACCTTTTACCTGAAGTACTCGCAAAACCACCAACATCTCTAAGATATTGCTGTGAGCGTCCCTTTCCTGTTCTGACCAACTGCCACGTAAGGTCTCGTTGTTGAGCTGCGCGCCCCAACCTGCCTTGGCAGAGTCTGTCGTTAGGAAATGAGTTGGAGGTGAACTGTGCAGTTGGGAAGCCATGTTGCAATTCTGTATCCACCACTGCAGGTTTGGGATTACGTTGCCGGGTATCTGTGTTCGACTTCTTACCTGTTTTCGCAACAGGGAATTGCTGAAGATCAGCATCGCACGAGAATTCAAGCGCCCTCGCGGGACTATGAAGCTGGCAAAGTTCCAAAGTCCTAGAATACTCTGGACTTCTTTTAAACTTACCTTGGTTGTTTTTGCCATTCTGGATGTTCTGGATTGCAGTAAACGGACCTTCGTGAGTGGAAGAGATTTTAAATTTCGCCAAGGATCCCATAATATCCCCAGATACTCGATTGACTGCTGAGGAGTCAATATAGACTTCTGAAAATTTATCACGAAACCAAGGGACTGCAATAGTCTTACCGTCAAGTTCGCGTGACTTTGCAGAGTTTCTCGATTCTGATTTGCCAGGAGGAAATCGTCGAGATACACCAGCAATCGCACCCCTTGGTCTCTTAGGATCTGCGCGATCCAATTCGTCAGGCTGGCAAAAACCTTTGGAGCAGTTGCCAAACCGAAGGGCAGGCAGGTCATTTGCCAGAGTTGGTCTGATATTATTAATCTGAGGAAACGTCTGTGTCCCGGGGCAATTGGCAGGTGAAAATATGCGTTTTTCAGGTCTATTTTCACTAACCAATCCTGTGGTTGGAGGAAGTCGGGGAGTTTGTACATGTTTACCAATTGAAACTTGTCTATTTGTACATATCTGTTGAGTAATTTTAAATTGAAGACCGGACGAAACGAAGCCGTCGCTTCCTTTTTTGGTACAAGAAAAACTGTTGAGACAAAGCTCGGAGTCAATGACGCTTTTTCTAATACCTTTTGATCTACTAGCTTCTTCAATTGAATTGAGATTTCTTTTGAATTTATTGTGTGAAATCTTCTCGGAATCCATAAGGGATGAATAAGCGGTGGTTTGACTAAAAAGGGGATCCGATAGCCTGATATAATCTTTAGTATATATAAAGGGGCCCCCAACTTCCTCCAGACACTTACCCGATGTTTGAGTCTCCCGGCTTGAAAACGTTGATGATAGTCAATCGACTCGTTTATCACGCCGTCCCAGGGCACCACGTTTCTTACCGTATCCTGCATCCTCGTTGTGACGAAAAAACTCATCTGCCCTTCTCTTTCGTCCTTGCGCAGGATTAGAACCACTATTAGTGGGGGGGCGATAGTTTGCACTGTTGCGCACAGGCACTATATATTTTCTACCTCCTTGAGTATCCCTTCTTTGATTAGAAGGTTTATACGATCTATTACCCTGCGAGGATAATTTAGTGGGTGCTGCTTGAAATATTTTTAAGATACCCCCTTGTTTTCCTACAAAATCTGTAAACTTTGCATCATCAAATAAGTGATTTGCTGACGGGGGTATTTTCCGTAAAGATTCCTTAAAACAACTTTCTTTTACAGAATTTAAAATACCATCACGACGTTGTTGCACTATATCAGCCCGTTTACCACATATCATTTGTAACAGATCCGATTGTATTTTTTGGTATTCTCCGTCAGCAAAGATTTCATTGATTTTTGAAGTAATCTCTTCAGTGGTCGTTGGGTTTTTTAATTCCGATAACCACGAAATAAATTGGCAAAGTCCTTTTTGAAATGCCTCGTTTTGTAAAATAACGGCATGTGACATAGCAGCTAAAGAGTTTTCAACGACCGCTAACGAACGATTACGTTCAAAATTTTTCAAAACATCATTACTCTCGAGCTCTACGAAACCTGGGGTAGAATTATAAAGTTTTTGTACCTCAGAGTAACGTACTTGAGCCCAATCAGGAGAATTAAAATGTTGTAATTTGTTAAGCAATTCGAGATGCGCATTATCCGTTACTAATGTCTGCGACTTGAGGGTAGTTTGTATTTTTAAATCAATCCCTTTTTCTTCGTTTAATTCCTTATCCAGTTCAGTAGGGCTCGGAATATATAGAATAGACTCACTGTCAGACATGCACGGCTGAGTATTATTTTTAACAATAAGATCTTGCAAAGAGGATACTTTCTCAGAGAGTTTTTGAAAAGCGTCCTCTAATTTACTTAGCTTTGTTCTGCGGCGCTGCTCCTTCCGCTTCCGATGTCTCCTTTTACGCGCCGTGGAAGAAGAATCGCTGCTGCTGCTCGAACCACTAGATTGCGACCGAGCACGAGGGGCATTGTCCTTACTAACACCATGAATATTTTCGTCGAAAGAGTTCATTTTTAGCACTTAATTTAATTTAACACTTAAAATAGGACACCCTTTTTTAAAAGTAACGAGTTACTTTTAAACGCGACTACACCGTTCGAAAATCCGAACGCCAATGAGGCATAAGGATATCGTTCTGCGCTGCGCAAACGTATCCCCACTACTGCCGGATTGGGGCGGAAATGACGCTGCGGGGCTTATAGCGATTCACCGTACCGGAACCGGATACGTCTATCTCAATTTATGGCTTAGAGAAAGGTACAGTCAAGCTTAATAACTTATTAAAAGATTCGTTTATTGGTTGCCAATGTATACCACAGGAAACAAAAGGAATGAAATAAATCAACCAAAATTCATTTTGTAACTCATTTTGGAAATATTTTAAATAAATACACATTATTATCTTAATCTATTGCTTGTCTTAAGGTTACATTATTGCTAACTTTGTGGCTAACTTATAGACACACAATGGGGAAGGCAAGTGTCAAAGTGACAAGTGACAGTTTGGTCCCAAAAGAACTGTCAAATCAAAGGAATTTTCTGAAAAAAACGATCTATTGATGTAAAATGACTAGATGTTGTGTAATAAGCTGTAAAAATGATGGAACATACAAATTTCCGACAATTCACACTATCAAGAAATAATAGGTAGCTGCTGTGACTGCCTTGAGAACAAAAATTGAATTAGGTATAAATAAGGAAAAGCTATATATTAAACAAATATCCAGGCTTGCGAAGCCGAGACAGGCCGTTAGTTGAGTTTATTAATGAAATTCTATGATTATACCATAACGAAACAATCGAATACACTTTTCAAAATAATATCTACTTTTCTATTGGAGGTTAAGTACCAGTATTGCATCGCTCTATAAATCATGAAATGGTTCGTCTGGCGGAAGAATGGGGATGGCAACTCAAAGCTAATCGTAGATGGCGCTGCGATAGTTGGTCCCCACGTCTACCTTGTACAAAAAAACAAACAAGATTATTTGTTATAAAAATTGAGTATAAATACAAAACAAATATGGAAAATTATTCGTCCATGCAAGTACTATATACTAAAAGAAGAATTAAGACGCCGCGGCGCATCTACAAGAGAAAAAAAGTGATTTAATTGAGTGGTTATACATTTGATTTTACCGTAATAAATCCACAATTACTTGTAGTTGAGGTTTCAATTTTTGAGTTTAGGTATGTTTTACCTGTCCTCTCCTTTATCAAGAATATAATGCTGCTTTTGACTTTCTATTTTGATAAAATATCATAATGTTTTAAGTCAGTAATTTTAACCTTTTTTTCTATTTAGATTCGAGAAATATCACAATATATTTAATTTCTTAACACCACAACTATTACAAAACTCGTTCCAGGTGATAATTCTTCGATTTTCGAGCGATGCAATACTGGTACGTAACCTCCAAAAGAAAAGTAGATATTATTTTGAAAAGTGTATTCCATCATTTTTACAGCTTATTACACAACATCTAGTCATTTTACATCAATAAATATTTTTTTTTCTGAAAATTCCTTTGATTTTACAGTTCTTTGGGGACCAAACTGTCATTTTCACTTTGACACTTGCCTTCCCCATTATCACCTGGAACGAGTTTTGTGATAGTTGTGGTGTTTAAGAATTAAATATATTGTGATATTTCTCGAATCTAAATAGAAAAAAGGGGTAAAATTACTGACTTAAAACATTATGATATTTTATCAAAATAGAAAGTCAGAAGCAGCATTATATTCTTGTTATAGGAGAGGACAGGTAAAACATACCTTAACTCAAAAATTGAAACCTCAACTACAAGTAATTGTCGATTTATTACGGTAAAATCAAATGTATAACCACTCAATTAAATCACTTTTTTTTCCTCTTGTAGATGCACCGCGGCGTCTTAAATTCTTCTTTTAGTATATGCACTTGCATTAACGAATAATTTTCCATATTTGTTTTATATTTATACTCAATTTTTATAACAATAAATCTTGTTTGTTTTTTGTACAAGGTAGACAGTAATCTGACGTAGGGACCAACTATCGCAGCGCCATCTACGATTAGCTTTGAGTTGCCATCCCCATTAATATATTATGTATAAAAAATACAAACAGCCTAAGGGTCAGTACACATCGAAGAAACGCGATGCGACGTGAATTTGAGTCGCTACTAAAAAAAAGAGCGCGCGGCTGCTCTACGTCACTTCATTGTTGAAATGTGTAATGTGTATCTTTTCGTGTAGTACATAAAATTAGTTTTTGAGTCGCACTATTGAAATTGCGCGCAGCGTCACGTCTCGTTGTGAATTGACTCTAATCTTCGTGAGTTTTAATATGTTTTTCCAGGTCGCTTTTTTTAATAAATTCCCCTGGGCACAGGTCACACGAGTATACGGTCTTCTCGTGTGTGAGTTGCATGTGTCGCTTGAGATGTGAGGCGCGGGTCAAACGTAGTCCGCAGATGCAGCAGACGTGGGGTCTGGACCCAGTGTGCGTTAGTAGGTGCTGTTTTAAATCACTGCGAGTGATGAAGGCGCGACCACATGTATCACATTCGAAGTTCTTTTCACCTGTGTGTCGCCTGTAATTGACAAATTAATTAAAAAGGTTTTTGGTTGCAAGGCTTGGGAGTCGGTGGTGGTGTCGTAACCAGATTTATAATGCAAGAGGTTTGAATAGTATGTATGTATGTTTTATGTGGATGTTCGTTTGAAACAACGAAACTGAACTGTCGCACCTACAGAGGGCGTCTTGTGAATGAATATTCGCAGAATTCAGGCATACGCAAAAGATGATCTTGGGATCTAAGAAAACCACTTTAACACTATTATCTATTCTATTGCTAGAACAATAGAGTAGAGTATTCCATTTTAAGAATGTTGTAATTTTATTTTTGGATAAAACACTGAGTAAGGTTTTCAGTATTACTGAATCTGGGACTATAATATAAATGGTTATCGGTTCTGTATTTTAATCTCTACTTCAAATGCTGTTAACTTTATGAAATTACCTTGTGTGATATTGTAGGTGTCCTATAGTCCGGAAAGATCGTGGGCACAGCTTGCAGTCATAAGGCAGTACACCGGAGTGCTTGCGTTTGTGAGCCGCTAGACCTGCCGACTGAGCAAATGAATCTCCACATATTGGACACCGCAGAGGTTTCTCACCCTGAAAAAAAAAAAATTGTATTTCATCTTCATCATTTGTTATCCAGACCAGTGGAGAGTAGCAGCAAGTATGATACAAAAAAAAAGATTAATCATTTTAAGGCAGAAGCAATAGTCACAAAATTCTTAAATAAAAAAAACTTGATTGTATTTTATGATGCACTCTCTATGACTCTACTTATTTCTTTTTTCTTCTAGCTTTTTATGAATTTGTGGAAAATAGTGTATAATATACAATAGCTTACAAATTATTTTTATGAGTGTGTAACTAACTAGGTTTTCCATAATATACCTACCTATAATGTAGTTGTAATACAACCACATTTCCCAAGTCCTTTTTGGAGTTGTAATAATAACGGACAAAATTGTCATCCAAACTTAGTCTTTAATCATTTAAAACCCAAGGTACATAATGTTACCTACTGTATGTGTTCTTAAATGAACTTTTAGGTTCTGTGCTAACGAGAAATTTTTACTGCAATGAGGGCAGGAAAATGGCCGCTCCCCAGTGTGTGTCCGCATGTGGGTCTTCAGGCGAAACCTGAAAAGGTTAATGTGGATTGTTATACAAGAGGAAAGATAAAAAAATGACTGTATATCTGTGATAAGTAATGCCCAAATTCATGCAATTTTAAAACTAGATATCAACAATTTACATAGTCATTTATATAATATGTAGCTGTAAAATTTTGATATTCAAAATAATTTTGGAGATCTCAAAAGGGTATCCATGAACTCTTCTTGCCCATTCCTCTCCATAGAGATCTTCTCCTTGGAATGGGCATCTACGGTACTTTCACTGTTATTGACTGGGGCTGTAGCACCATCATTCAGTAGTATTTCATTTTTTAAAATTATGTCAAACAATCCAAAAGTCATCAAATGAGTCCTCCCACTCAGGGACGTCCGTTTCGACCGCGCGGCCATGACGTTTTTTTTAAATAAAAACCATCCCAAGTTTTTGTAAAAAAATGTAAAAGTCGATTCCCAAAAACCATAAATTTGTCAAAGCAATGGTTAAAAAGTTATAAGGGTTTGAACGTGGCCGCGCCATCGAAACGCTCCGAACCGCGCGGCCATGGAGATCTTTAAAACTAAGAGTCGCAGAGACCTGAAATTTTGGGAAATAGTAGATTGAATTTGTAAACCAAATGTAAAAATATAGAAAAAAATCCTGTGTTTGTATTTTAGGAGTTGTAAGGATAAAACCTCATGGCCGCGCCATTGAAACGGTGACAAAAACATTATCACCGATATCTCACTGAAAAAGCATCTCAAACGTCTGAAGTTTTTTGTAAAACACAGATTTGCATTTGTCAAAACTAGTAAAAATACAACAAAAACTCCTAGGTTTATATTTCAGGAGCTGTAAGACTAAAACGCCATGGCCGCGCCATCGAAACGTTGAAAATTTAGTTTTTCGCCAATATCTCGCTGAAAAAGCATCGCAGAGGTCTGAAGTTTTTTGTAAAACACAGATTTGAATTTGTCGAAAATAGTTAAAATACAACAAAAAATCCTAGGTTTATACTTGAGGAGCTGTTGAACGAAATCTTCAATGCGTCTTGAATATGTCGATTAGGGTGACCACGGATTATTATTTACAGAGAAATTTCCACCTTTTTTATTAGAAACTAGCGACCCGCCCCGGCTTCGCACGGGTGCAATGCTGATACTAAATACACTACAGAAAAACTGTGAACGGACTTTTCTGTAGACTTTTTCAATGTGTACAATCAGCGACTGATTAAGGGTTCTGACCGCCCTAGGCTATTAGGAAGACGCGCCCCCCGCCTGGCGTGTTACGGAGGACGGCCTAAAAAGTATGTAGTACTCGTAACTGAGTAAATAGTAGTGTGAAAATTTTAAGATGGTCATGGTTCACCATCAGATACTACCTATAAAATCTTTAAGATCGATCTGCAACCGAAATTAACGTATTTTTTAATCTGCATGACATTCAACTTTTTTTTTCCATAGTGACTCATCAAAGGAGTCCTCCCAGCCAAGGCAGGGCGGGAGGGACTGTCAGACTCGTACTGACTAAAATCCACGGTGTCCTTCAATAGCCCTTTACGTTCCGGGTCACGGTAATGAGATAAGTCCCACGACCCCGGCAGGCTTTAGCCCTCTAGAGGGCGGTTCGTCACAATGCTGACATTCTTTGAGGCGCGCGTGGAACACAACGCGCCGTCGACCCGGGCATGGTCCATGGTCGGACAGCGAGTTGCCCTTTACTCGCCGCCCCCATGACCGTGCCTACGGGGAGGCCGGAGAATTTTATAAGTAGGTCTGCCGACGTCCGTCACCGTGGGCGTCTACCACTGCGGCTTGGGTGGAGGGAGGACGCTATCCTCTCCCTCAGGTGTCTAAGGGGTTTCTTTGCCCGTATGCGAATAGTGTGGACGCTCCAACGCGTGTCCCTCTGATCAGCAGAGGGCACAGCGGCGGAGCGGGCTTGCGGACGGTGAGTAATGGGTAGCTCGCCGTCCGACCAAGGACAAAGCCCGGGTCGGTGGCGCGTCGTGTTTCACGCCAAATGCCTGCTGGGGTCGCGGGTTTTTTCTTAACCCAGGATACCGTGGCCCCGGAACGTAAAGGGCATCCGAAGGAACACGGGTGGATTTTAGTCAGTAAGAGTCTGACAGTCCCTTCCGCCCCACCCAGGGCGGGAGGACTCATTTGATGATTTTACCACCAAAAAAAAAAAAAAGCGTGGCAGTCCTGCACCATATGCTCCACCACTCATGCTCGCGAAGGAGGAGGCGGGCCGCGAGAGAGAGAGGATACCGTCCTCCCTCCGCCCTAGACGCAGTGGTAGACGCCCACAGCGACGGATGTCGCGGGACGATCTCCGGCCACCGTAGGCGCGGGCATGCGGACGGCGAGTAAAGGGTAACTTACTGCCTGACCATGGACCATGCCCGGGTCGACAGACGGCGCGTTGTGTTCCACGCGCGCCTCAAGGAGCGTCAGCATAATGACGGGGCCCCCCCTATAGAGGGTCACAGTCACAGCCCTGCCGGGGTTGCGGGACATACGTATACCGCGACTCCGGTACACAAAGGGCTACCGAAGGAAACCGTGGATTTTAGTCAGTACAAGTCTGACAGTCCTTCCCGCCCTGCCCGGGGTGGGAGGACTCATTTGATGATTTTACCACGAAAAAAAAAATGTGGTTGGTCAGGACGGCGTGACGCCTTTCCAGCCACTCCTCATTCTCAAAGAGGGGTCTTGCCGCCGCGATTGCGGCGTGCCCGATGACATTCAACCTTAGGGTGGCAAACCATTTTTTAAGCTGACCGTACATAAAGGCATCTACCTCACGCATTATAAGACCAAAATCATGACAAGTGACTGCAGGCTACCAAGTAGAATACCAAATCTATGTCGTGTTTGACCGGATGACTTATATTGGCTTAGTTTCTATAGACAACTTAGTTGCCAATGCCATTGACCATGAGCGTGGTCATCTAGGGCGTGAAGTTGCTTCAACTCGAGCATTTTTTTTAAATATTTACTCTAGAGAAAAAATAAAACATAAATATTTAAAAAAAAGAAGAGAGGCATCATCATAGACAAGATTTCAGCGCCCCCCCCGATCCTCGCGCCCTAGGCTGCAGCCTAATTAGCCTAAGGGTAAATCAGGCCCTGTGTACAATACTTAGTACATTATTTTGATAAAACTCGTAGGGTTCAGCCTGCGTTTACAATGTAAGCGGAAAAAATGAAATTATTTACGACATCACATTAGAAACCTCAAAAATAACAGTACTTCTCCACTATTTAATGGATGTTATTATACATAAAAACCTTCCTCTTGAATCACTCTATCTAATAAAAAAAACCGCATCAAAATCCGTTGCGTAGTTTCAAAGATTTAAGCATACAAAGGGACATAGGGACAGAGAAAGCGACTTTGTTTTATGTATGATAGTGATAGTGATAGTGATGATATCCCAAGGATTCGTCGAACAATGAGAAGCAATAATATGGCTATATCTTTAAAAATCACATAAATTAGAGATTGTTCGATGTTGAGTGCTCCATTGAAAGACAGCGTCTTTAAATGGAGCTTATTCTCATTATAAAGTTTTTAAAATTCTCCTGTTGTTTAATATCTTAATAGGTAGTCATCGATTAAACCATATGTTAAATTATGTATCGTCTTAACCTGACACCGACCTGAACTTTTAATTTAATAATTACTCTTTAAAAAAACGTAATAATATACCAAAAATCGAAAAATCTCTAATTTATGTGATTTTCAAAGAAATAGCCATATTATTGCTTGCTTGGGATATTATTTCCTAATAAAATAGGTGGAAATTTCTCTGTAAATAATAATCCGTGGTCACCCTAATCGACATATTCAAGACGCATTGAAGATTTCGTTCAACAGCTCCTCAAATATAAACCTAGGATTTTTTGTTGCATTTTTACTAGTTTTGAAAAATTCAAATCTGTGTTTTACAAAAAACTTCAGACCTCTGCGATGCTTTTTCAGCGAGATATTGGCGAAAAACTAAATTTTCAACGTTTCGATGGCGCGGCCATGGCGTTTTAGTCTTACAGCTCCTGAAATATAAACCTAGGAGTTTTTGTTGTATTTTTACTAGTTTTGACAAATGCAAATCTGTGTTTTACAAAAAACTTCAGACGTCTGAGATGCTTTTTCAGTGAGATATCGGTGATAATGTTTTTGTCACCGTTTCAATGGCGCGGCCATGAGGTTTTATCCTTACAACTCCTAAAATACAAACACAGGATTTTTTTCTATATTTTTACTTTTGGTTTACAAATTCAATCTACTATTTCCCAAAATTTCAGGTCTCTGCGACTCTTAGTTTTAAAGATCTCCATGGCCGCGCGGTTCGGAGCGTTTCGATGGCGCGGCCACGTTCAAACCCTTATAACTTTTTAACCATTGCTTTGACAAATTCATGGTTTTTGGGAATCGACTTTTACATTTTTTTCAAAAACTTGGGATGGTTTTTATTTAAAAAAAACGTCATGGCCTCGCGGTCGAAACGAACACACTCAGGGCAGGGCGGGAGGGACTGTCAGACTCGTACTGACTAAAATCCACGGTGTCCTTCAATAGCCCTTTACGTTCCAGGGTCACAGTAAATCGATAAGTCCTGTGACCATTGCCTGTAAGTTTAACTGGTCTACTAGAAATAAAAGCTTTGATTTCATTCTTATATTTACTTGCCTTGATGACATAACTTTTCCACAAGTAAAGCATTGTTGTTTCTGAGTTTTCTTATTATTACTAATTATTTTTAACTGAATTTCTTCTTTTGTGTCTATGATTGTTTCATTTTCCATAAGGTCATCATTTAGAGTAGAATGGTCCATAATACTATGATCTATACTTTCATCTATGAATAGCTTTTCTGCTTCACTTTTAGGTGATAAAGAAGTTTCATTGTCTATTAAAAAGTTATCATTTTCTATATTTGTATTGTCCAACATGAATTTGTTTTCTAAACAGTTATTTTCTAGTAAGGCTCTCAGTTTTACATCTGATGTTTCACATTGCTCTATAAATTCTAAACAGTTGTCGAGTTTTTGAACACATTTTGAACATATAGTATCTGGAAGGCCATCTCCTGGTGTTATCTAAAATGATAAAAAGCTTTACATTAGTTTATGTAGTTTTTAAGATAGTGATTGAAAACTGGGATCTAATTAAATTACCACTTCATTCAATTCACCCTAAGGTAGACTGGGAGGAAATGCCTAATGCTTTTAGTCGGCCTATGTACTTTGTGCATAAAGTTTTAATAAATAAATAAATGTAATGAAATTATTTGGTCAGTCTAGCCTTAACTACTTTTTGGTTTCCCGAAGTAGAGAACCTACTGTGCACTAGCCAGTGTGTTGTCAGTGATGACATATGGCTCTGAAATGTGGTCTTTGACTGCTGGCCTTTTAGAGAGACTAAGAGTCACTCAACGAGCAATGGAAAGAGCTATGCTCGGAGTTTCTTTGCGGGATGAAATCCGGAACATGGATATTCGGCGAAGAACCAGAGCCAGAGTTGAAAGAGCCAAAGTTGAAGAACCAGAGTTGAAGTGGCAATGGGCAGGCCACATCGCTCGTAGAACTGACAACCGATGGGGAAGAAAAGTTCTCGAGTGGCGACCACGGACTGGAAGACGCAGCGTAGGCAGGCCTCCCACTAGTTGGACTGACGACATCGTGAGGGTCGCGGGCAACCGATGGATACAGGTGGCGAATAATTGTCGTTCGGCGTGGCGGTCTAAGGGGAAGGCCTATTTTCAGCAGTGGACGTCTTCCGGCTGATGATGATGATGATGATGATTAGCCAGTATTGTTTCTAGTCTATCTGATATCTATACACCTTCTAAGCAATATTATTACAGTAAGTACTCACGTGTACTTTTGCAATAGACATTAGTTTCGTAGATATCATAAAAAATCCTGTCTTTTTAAATATATCTACTAATAATTCTTGATCTAAACACACTCTGCAAATATTCGCCGTCATCTTAAATGTTTAAAATCTTCTTTAAATTATAAAATAAGCGCGTCTTCGCAAATATATGAAAATTTAAACATCATAAACATAGAAATATTGTGACTGACTGTCACATTGACTGTCGCGACTCTGACATAACGATTTATTATGTCTATGGCACTGGAGTATAAGGAGTATACCGATTATACGGTTCCGTTTCAAGACGTTCTGGAAGTTGTTTTTTGCTGGATGTCTGAAAAAAAAAAAGATGTATACACATTACTATCTATCAGAGGCGTCTTTACCTATAGTGCAGGGTGTGCGGCGCACACGGGCGCCGGGCTTAAGGGGGCGCCGAAGGCCCTCTAATGCGACACCGCCAAAGATGCGTCGATGCCGGCGCTCCCAAAGACCCTGCGCTCGTGTTATGGCCACCGCCGGGCGCGCGGTAGCAAAGCATAAAAATCTGCTATTTCACGACCGCGTTTGTTGGTAATTTCACGCCAAAACTAAAATTCTACAATAGTAGAACTCGCGCGACAGTTTTTTCCAAAGTTTACTCATGTGTATTTTGTGTAAGTATTTATTTTATGTATAAACCAATGTTTATATGGTTTTTATTTCACTTTGATATTATTTACAACGAAAATAACCATATTTCACAGACGTACTGTCTAATATTTGCGACGTCTCCAGAAACTGAAGCGATAGCCTCTAATATTTTTTTTTAATCATTGAAAATTAATGGGAAAATACTTCTGAATATAAGTAAGCTATCTGAATTACAACTATGCCAAGCATAACCCCCCAATGGTAGTCTCATTGGGACATTAAGACGCGCAATAAGTACACCAGAAAACAATGTCACACCCGTGAAAAGTGGATTTGTCCTCAAAATCAGGTAATTTTTCTGTCCTGGCTGTTGTAAAAATGATGCGGACAATGTGGAGGATATGAGCAAGTAAATTAAGAAGCCTGAGAAAGTCAAATGGTATAAAAAAAAAATCTCCAAATTCACAAGAAGCCTATATTTATACACCGTGTTCTTCACGTTATCCATAAACTTTAGCAAATACTTCTATGGCTTTTACAAATCAAATCCAACAAAGGAAGTAGTACTTAAAAAGGCTTCGTTACAAAGATATTTGTAATTTCATTTAATGAAATTTAATTGAGCTATGCAGTGAGAAAGTATCTTAATTTGGCCTATGTTGCCGCTTAGTGCAATTAAAATGATAAATCTATCAAATACTATTTGCATTTCATTTGCACGTACGAGAGGAACCCGAGAGTTAGCGAAGAAATACGATCATTTGCGATAACGAATCTTTCAAAGAGATTAAACTGGTCGCTATGGAATGATACCTAAGTTGTTATTTGTCATTGTTTGTCATGCATGATTTTAACTGTCAGGATTATTGTTTAATGTAATTTGCTTTTGGGTTTCCGACTAATTTAATCAATCATTTTGATTACAACTTTCACTATGCCGCACGAATATTCTGCTCAACACCAAGCTGATATTCACTTCGTCTACGGTTTCTGTGACGGAAATGCTACAGCAGCTGTGCGAGAGTACCAACGGCGATTCCCTGGTCGGCGCGTTCCTGATATACGAACATTTATTAACATACACAGGAGATTTTGTGAGATCGGAATTAGACCACGCCGCCCTGAACGAGCAATCAATTTGAGCGTCGCTCAAGAAAACAGAATAATGAACCTTATTATTCATGATCCTACACTCTCAACGAGACGCGTTGGGAGAATCGTGGGTGTATCTCATAAGCTAGTGTGGAAACTGTGGAAAAGATATGGTTTGCATGCCTACCACTACAGAAAATCCCAAGGCATAATACCACCTGATCACTTCTCAAGAATTGTTTTTTGCCAGAGAATGAATCAAGAACTGATAAATAATCCAATACTGCTTCAAAAAATTCTTTGGATGGATGAAGCCCAGTTTACAAGAGCGGGAGTATTCAATTCCAAAAATCAAGTGCAGTGTCATGAGAGCAACCCGAATTTACATTGGCAGGCGTCACATCAAACTGAATTCTCTGTAAACATGTGGGCTGGTGTTTTTAACAATCAGCTGATCGGCCCTATTGAGATTCCCCACCGCCTAAATGCTGACAATTACTTAGAGTTCCTAAGAAACGTCACTAGCTTCGAATTTTTCGAACAAGTGGATCTTCAAACTCTGCGAACCATGTGGCTCCAACATGATGGGGCCCCTGCACATTATGGCACACAAGTGCGTGAATATTTAAATGCAACGTTTCCTGGCCGTTGGATTGGACGAGGTAGCACAAATATCGCATGGCCAGCTAGGTCCCCAGATCTGACTCCTTTAGATTTTTATGTCTGGGGAACCTTAAAGGAGAAGGTGTACTCCGTACAAATTCAGAACCGTGAACAGCTCTTAGATAGAATATCTCAGGCTGCTGAACAAATAAGACAAATGTCTGTAAATTTAAATGGCCAAATTAGGACTCGTTTGAATATTTGTGTCGAAAAAGAAGGTGGTCATTTCGAAAACTTTTTACATTAAATTTATTTTTTGCTTTTTAGAGTTTATTTTTTATTAATAAAAATATTTTTGAATGACATTACGGCTGACGTAGTTGTCTAACCTACAGTGTTATATGGATCTTTGGACACTCCATTGAGGTTGACAGGAGAGCGCTCATTTGTGAAATGTATTGAAAAATAAGATGGTGGCGTTAGTTCTGATGTTGCCCACGCAACAAGTGTGCTTATAAATTATAATTATTCTACTCAAATGCATAAAAAAAATATGCTGTAATTACCATTTATCTTAATTTGACCGAGACCTATCTTTTGAGAGTATTTTTACGAATGTACGTGAGCTCTAAGCGTGGTCCCCAGATTGCGTGTTGAGCTGCCCCTCTTTTAGTCAATAATTTTGAGATTGAATGTTCGTTACTTAAGCCGAAACGGCAGAATGGGAAGATAATTATGGTAGCCTACTCCCCTTCCCGTCGTTGGAGGTCCGGCGTTGTTTTAAGCCTAGACTAAAAATAAGGACTGCAGAAACGTTTTGCGAAGGCTGCATGTCGTGGGAAGAGGTTATCATGATTTGGTTATGGAATTTTGTTTTTTTTTTTATTCCTCAATTAAAAAGACAATTCGAAATACGTATCTACCTGCTTGGTAGCCTTATACGTTCTCTTTAGATAAGTATAGTACATTGACAGTGCTATGAGGAACGAGATAAAAAATCAAAGAAACTGTTTTGACAAGTTTCAGCCCGCCAAATGTTATGAATGAAAATACGACGTTGCCAATTCGGATAAAGAGGCATGCATATCGGGTTATTTACGTCTAGGTATTTAGTTTGTATGAAAATTAAGTGTTGTACTTCCTAGCACGACCATGAACATATTCATAATAACTTTTGATGGTAATAAATTCCTCTTACTTTGTACTATTATATACCACTAATTAGTAATTTTGTACCTCTCAATTACCGTAGATATGCAGGTCGTGCTAGGAAGGTTGCTTCCCAGCACGACCACGCTAAAATTCCAGCTGGCATTGAAGTTGAAGACACGGGAGCATGCCTAAAAATTTGTACCCATTATCTACCGCTATTTCATTACCCGTAAATTGTCGTAAACTGTAAGAAAAAAATAAAATTAAAAAATCTGCCCACAAGCCTGCATTTGATTTTTAAACTTGTCACGAGATGGCGTTAAATAAAATTGTGGGCAGAATTTCTTAATTTTATTTTTTTCTTACAATTTACGACAATATACCGGTAATTAAATCGGAGTATAAATGAGTACAAAATATTAGGCATGGTCCCGTGTCTTCAACTTCAATGCCAACTGGAATTTTAGCGTGGTCGTGCTGGGAAGCAACCTTCCTAGCACGACCTGCTTATCTACGATTATTGAGAGGTACAAAATTACTAATTAGTGGTATATAATAGTACAAAGTAAGAGGAATTTATTACCATCAAAAGTTATTATGAATATGTTCATGGTCGTGCTAGGAAGTACAACACAAAATTAACAAAAAATAAAAAATAAGAATTTATTAATGTGTCCATAATGAAAAATGCTTACTTCCGTGGTCTGAACATCTGGTCGAAGTTTATGTATATCGTCCGGAACACGGTGTATAAATCACATAAAAAGAAACATTGTCCCTTGAAAATCCTAACACAAAATTGTTCTACATATTAGAGCGCGCGAGCACTCGCGTCCCAAACAGGAGCGTGTGTACCTAGATACTGGAGTGATAGTGTAATAATTCAGGATGTTATTTTTTTCCAAAATCAGCGGGTTCGATTCCTGGCTAGTATTATTGATTTCAGGATCCGATATTCAGGACGTCCTGAATTCAGGAAAGTGTAATCGCAGTTAGGATGAGTAGCATCCTAATTAGGACACGATTTGGTACGTGCTTTGGCGACTTTTCTTATCCTAAATTGCATCCTGAAATCAGACAATGTAATTGCCGCTTAACCCCTTCCTTCCTAAAAAAAAACTTTTTGCTTCCCGACATCATTTAAAATTGCACCATTTGCATCCGAATAATTTCCGTTTGAAAATATAACGGGAGGAAGGGTCAAAAGGAAATACTAACAGTTTTTCATTTTGACCCTTCTCCAGGTAGACTAGAGGGCGCCAGGGTACTGGTTGCACACGGGCGCCACAAGGGCTAGAGACGCCTCTGCTATCTATATAACTTAGGCTAAAAAACAGGCTGTTATTAAGAGCGCTATTACATACCGAAAGAACACAGTTTCTGTCAATTTGACATCGTGATGGCCCCCGCATAAAAACAAAACACTAACGAAACAGCTATGCCTCGTATACCAGGAAGAAAACAACATGAGCTTTTGCCACTTTTCTTTCGAATAATCAAAGTAAGATCCCGGGCTTCTAGACACTACTTATATTCATAAACAAATGGATAATATGATAAATGTATACCTATCAAAATTAAATAAGAGCCACTCATTATAATATATTATTACACTTTAAACCGCACATTGTGTCAATCTGCGAATTGGATATACCTATTTGTAATTTACAAAGTGTGCATTATAAAGATTATTCAATTCCATTCTATATTACGAGTAAATTATCTTGTTATGATATCTTTCAAGTGTTAATTTTGTTTCTAGTGGCTAATTTGAATTCATAATTTATTTAATTAGATTTTTGAAATTATTTAGAATTTACGATTTGGTGTTTAAAATTTTACAAACTTTTTCTTTGACTTAAACATCAAACAGTCATTTATGCCATCCATTCAGAGACATAATGGACGCAAAACAAGCCACTTGGGGTGATTACGGTGACATACAGCTCGACATAAAAATGTAGAAAACCGGAAGTCGCCACTGTCTTCGCGCTACCAGCAATTTGAATGATTTTATTTCATTTTTTTTCACTTATTACGTTAGTTTTATGGCACAATAATAAATCTAACAAACCTGCGGTCTTTGTTTACATCAAATATCAAAGATTTTAAAACGCTGTCAGAAATAAAAATTTTAGTTCCGTTTCAATCCGTTCTGGCCAAGCTGTAGATAAGGAGATATAGCCAGAAGTGGTCGGTTTAATGCACGAATATTTCCAACAAGTGGCAGTGGTACAAAATATTTGAAACTAGTGTCAAAAGAGACGGGTAATATCACCAAACGCCGTGATCCAGGAAGAAAGTGAGTAAGGCCCAAGAAGACCATCAAGTTCGTTAAACCGCGCAAAGAGAGCGATAATCTACTGCGCGGATCATACAAACTCCATAACGACCAGCCACAAGCTCCCCTATAATTGACAAGACAATTTCGAATCGCCACCATGAAGATTAAAAATATTCAAGAAGATTCTTGGTTCGCCTGCAGTTAACTGTGAACGGATGGTGCAAATCGTTAAACATTTGCAAAGGAGAAAATTCATTGAACTGTTTTGACTGGGCTTCAGTGCTTCAACTGGGTTACAGCTGGTTTATTTTTTTAATAAAGACAGATCTATCAGAGTTCAACAGGTTTCAGATCATTTCACTCTTGAAACAGAATGTTTTGGTGAGCTTTAAATTATAATCTCTAGAGGGGGAGGTCACCGTAACCCTGAAGTCTGGTAACTTGCTCTACTACCGGGAGGGCGACCAACAGTCCCAAGGTGGTGTCGGGTTTCTCGTTCACAAGTCCCTCGTAAACAACATAATAACCATCGACAGTGCGGCTGCTTAAAATCAAAACATAGTAACTCTTTCCAACAAAAATGTTCAGGAGAGCCAAAAAACTGGTCGTCTACTTTGATTCGCTCGCCCGAAGAAACCAGAAGAGATAGCGATTTGGATGTTTGGCGAAAAGTTGTGCTATATTGTTGACATTTTAGTATGGTATACTTGCAAACATTTTAGCGTATAGTTACACTTTAATCGCTCATACTTTATTTTTATTTGTGAATTTACCCAAATATGAATGTAAAAACAATATCAAAACTTAGTAAGTCTGCATAAGGGTAAGGTTTCAGTATATAACATTAAGGATATCTCGTGAAGTTGCCCGCAAATATCCGTTTTTGTTGCTTACTAAGGTTGTAGATTTTCAAAGACGCCGAGTATGTAAAGATTTTTAGGGTTCCGTAGCCAAATGGCAAAACACGGAACCCTAATAGATTCGTCATGTCTGTCTGTCCGTCCGTATGTCACTGTCACTTTTTTTCGAATTATCATGTTGAAATTTGGTCAGTAGATGTATTTTATGTGAACCATATTAGGATTTTCACACAAAATAAAAAGAAAAACTGGACTTACTAAACAAAATTTCATCTATTTTACAATCGGCGCCACATTCAAAACATAGCAAGTTGGTATTTCAAATTTATAACTTAGTAAGTCGCTTGAGTTGCTAGGGTTTTAAATTTGTATTTGGACATACTAAGTTTCAAATTTGTACTTCAAGGAAATTTTCGTAATCATGCCAAATTGCTTAGACTTGCTAAATTCTTTTTTTAAAGTTACGTATGAAACTGGGTGTTTTAAGGTCCACATCATTTCGATACTGTCTAGTAAGTCGAAAAATGCCAAAAACCGGTTTTTCTAAAAATCACCTGGGTGTCGAGTCTGCTAATTATTTTTCAGAATGGCGCCACAATGGCGTTTCAATTTTCGAACCATTTTTTACTCAGCAGTAAAAAATGGTTCGAATAAGCACTACAATTGAAACGCCATTGTGGCGCCATTCTGAAAAATAATTAGCAGACTCGACACCCTGTTACTAGGTTTTGAATTTGGGCAGCCGAGTGTGTCGAGCAGGATGGTATACCTAATACTCAGAATATCCAAAAGATATTTTCTGAAGGTCATTCAGGCATACGCACCGACCTCGTCACACTCCGATGATGAAGTGGAGACTATGTATGAGGACGTAAGTAGGGCCATACATAGCTCCAAAACCCACTTCACTGTTGTTCCCATAACTTTAACGCAAAGTTGGGTAAGAAAAGCAGTGATGAGTTGAGAGTGGGGCAATTTGGGTATGGGCAACGGTAGGGGACAGAGGCTGGCCGACTTTCTGGAGAAAGAGGAACTCTTTATGATGAACTCTTTCTTCCAGAAGCCGCCTCACAGGAAATGGACCTGGCTGAGTCCCGATGGTTTCACGAGAAACGAGATAGACTTCTTCATGACCGACAAGAAACGGATATTCAGCGATGTCTCTGTGATCAACAGGGTAAAAACCGGTAGCGATCACCGAATCGTAAGAGGCTCGCTGAATGTCAATGTTAAACTTAAAAGGTCCAGCCTGATGAAGTCTACGCTCCGACCTACTCGGCCCCATATTTAAAACCCCGAAAGCTTTCAACTCGAGCTCTCTAATCGCTTTGCTTGCCTTAAGAACTTAGTGTCAGTGGACGAGATCAACGACGGGCTAGTGGAAACTGTCCGCACGGTAGGGTCTAAGTTTTTTAGACCCTGTCGTAAAGATACCCCAGAAATTGACCGAGCAAACCTTAAACCTCATGGCTGAACGACGTTTGCTACATTTGCAGTCTTCCGATGACGCGAAGTCATGAAGGCAGTTCAATAGACGGATATCTAAGTCCTTGCGACATGATCTGCGTCTCTTTAATACGAATCGTGTTAAAGAGACCATACAGCGAAACCAAGGCTCTAAAGAGTTCGCAAAGGACAAGTCTATTGGGCAGAGCCAGATGACAAAGATGAAACGGGAGGATGGCCATGGCAGCATAGCGTCGACCAAAGCAGAGGTTTTAGGCGAGATCGAGAGGTTCTATGGACAGTTATACACTTCGGTCGCAAAACCCGTTGACCGCTTGGTAGGAGATCCAAGAGCCAAGCTGTCCCGACATTATATCAAAGATATCCCGGACATCAGTCTGTACGAGATTAGGATGGCCCTGAAGCAACTTAAGAACAACAAGGCGCCGGGCGACGACGGAATCACTTCAGAGCTTCTGAGAGCGGGTGGAACACCGGTACTTAAAGTCCTCCAGAAATTCTTTAATTCCGTCCTCTTTGAGGGCAAAACGCCTGAAACTTGGAGTAGAGGTGAGGTGGTGCTGTTCTTCAAAAAAGGTGAAAACAGCCTATTGAAGAACTACAGACCCATCACGCTTCTAAGTCATGTTTATAAGCTGTTTTCAAGGGTTATCACGAACCGTCTCGAACACAGACTTGATGACTTCCAGCCTTCCGAACAAGCCGGTTTCCGAAGAAGCTATAGTACTATAGACCACATCCATACGCTGCGGCAAGTTATACAGAAGACCGAAGAGTATAACTTGCCATTATGTTTAGCGTTTGTGGACTATGAGAAAGCCTTTGATTCAGTGGAAACATGGGCGGTACTTGAGTCACTCCAGCGATGCCGTATTGGCTATCGGTACATCGAGGTGTTGAAGTGCTTGTATAATAACGCCACCATGTTGGTCCGAGTACAGGAGCAGAGCACGAAGGCGATTCCATTGAGGAGAGGCGTAAGACAGGTGGACGTTATCTCTCCGAAACTGTTTACTGCCGCAATGGAAGACGCCTTCAAGCTCCTGGAATGGCAAGGACTTGGCATCAACATCGATGGCGAATACATCACTCACCTTCGGTTTGCCGACGACATCGTAGTCATGGCAAAGTCGATGAAGGAACTCAGCATGATGCTCGATGGCCTCGACCGAGTTTCACAACGGGTGGGCTTGAAAATGAACATGGACAAGACGAAAATTATGTCAAATGCCAATGTTGTGCCCACCCCAGTCTCTGTTGGAAACTCGGTACTCGAAGTTGTTGACTCATATATCTACTTAGGACAAGTAGTCCAGTTAGGTAGGTCCAACTTCGAGAAAGAGGTCAACCGCCGAATCCAACTCGGTTGGGCAGCGTTCGGGAAACTGCGCAATGTCTTTTCGTCCGACATACCTCAGTTCCTCAAGACGAAAGTCTTCAACCAATGTGTGTTACCAGTGATGAGTTACGGCACCGAAACGTGGTCTTTCACTATTGGCCTCATCTCAAAGCTCAAAGTCGCTCAACGAGCTATGGAGAGGGCTATGCTAGGTGTTTCTCTACGTGATCGAATCCGAAATGAGGAGATCCGTAGACGAACTAAAGTCACCGATATAGCCCACCGGATTAGCAAGCTGAAGTGGCAATGGGCAGGCCATATTGCTCGCAGAGCAGATGGCCGATGGGGTCGAAAAGTACTAGAGTGGAGACGACGGACTAGCAAGCGCAGCGTAGGACGTCCACCAGCAAGGTGGACAGACGACCTTATAAAGGTCGCCGGAAGACGCTGGATGCAGGTCGCTTCCAACCGGTATAAGTGGAAATCAAAAGGGGAGGCCTATGTTCAGCAGTGGACGTCCTACGGCTGAGATGATGAACTGGAATGTTTGGGAAGTTAGCGAGTCTGAAATTACATTTAATTACCAATTCAGAAAAAAAGCTATCAGAATTATTTACATTATTTTATTATCTACAATTAAATCCACATTCGAATGTAGTAGGAAAATACAATCAACACATTTATATATTTACATTGCAAACAGATCAAAATTAAATTAATTCAAAATATTAGCTTGTATCAAGAAAGGTAGGTTATGCTTTAGTCTTGGCGATTGGGAAAATTACTGGCCACGACTCATGACCTGCGGAAAATTCGAGGTACTACATTTTTCACATGGAATTTGATGTAATGACAAAGACACTAGCGCCGCGTATAAAGGTCATGAATGGTGGCGTGTATTTTAAATTTTAATAATTACGTGACTAATGGTCTAATGTCAAAATGGTTGCGAGCGATACGTCCTCCCTCAAAAGGCGCCCGCCCCGCGCCGTCTAAATATGGTCTAAATCAAAGAACAAACCGTTCTTGGTTTTATGTTGAATTTTGTCATTGCATATTATAATTGTTTAATACTATTATTTTACTTTTAAATGAGCTAATTATTTTTTTAATGCAAGCTAAGATAGTAACCTTAGTTATTCAATACTTTTTGATTGAATATTCAGTAAACATTGATAGATAAAAAATATAATTTCGGACGAAAAAATGTCAAATTCTTCCTGTTTTGAACAATTATTTTTGGTGTATTTCTGAATGAAAAATAAAAAAGTGATTAATGCAGTCCAAATATAATCTTTCAGATGTACCATGGACATTTTCAAATATTATTTTACTATTATACCTTCTATGTAATTCGGTACCAAAGTATGACAAAAAGTAGAATTTTATGAAACATCCTTTGCAGAGACAAGGTTTTTACTCATGTATGTAAACAAATCTAAAAATTTGTCCACACAGAAATAATCAAACTTTCTCGAGTATATATCTTTTTTTTATTTGTGGCAATGACATACCCAGAATCAGGTTCCAAAAGTCGCACAAAAACAACGAAACGTGTGAAAGCCCTCTTAAGGGGGATGCTCCAACCAGCCCGCGAAATTCAAATTTTTTTACGTTTTTTGCAATTTGCAGGCCAGTGACATGTTGTAACTTTATAAATATTTGTGTTGCGCAAATAACAAGTATAATATTAAATATAAAAAATATCAAAAAACTCGCTCCATCAGCTCTCACATAGAAAAGGTGCATCATGTTAAAATCTCCGAAATCTAACTACGATGCACCTTTTCTATGTGAGAGCTGATGGAGCGAGTTTTTTGATATTTTTTATATTTAAAATTATACTTGTTATTTGCGCAACACAAATATTTATAAAGTTACAACATGTCACTGGCCTGCAAATTGCAAAAAACGTAAAAAAATTTGAATTTCGCGGGCTACATCGAAGCAATCACCTTAAACAACAATTTTGATACACCTATCGAAAATATTGTAGGAACCAATGATATTCTAATATACAGTTATGTTATACGCTTACAAAACAACAGCAAAAACTGTTCCGCGCCGAGCGCGGACTTTTTTATTCAAACATTACATTTCACTACAAGTAAAAAGGATAGCTTGATAAAACGCAATAAGAAAAAAAGTGACAGCTAGATAAACAAACAGCGCCACGCCACCCACGCGTCATCAATCCCCCCGCACCGCCCCGCACGTCGGCATCACCTTGTGGTTCTTACGACATCAGAATATTACGAAAATAATTGAAATATATTATTAAATCGAAGTATATTGCTTACTTACGTGTGTAAGTTTTTAAACTGACATGGTCACTATTATAAATGTTAGTGTTTAAAACGGGATATTTACCATGTTTATTATTTGTTTTGAGTCATCCGTGATCATGGTGCTTGCAACAGTGCCGAAATATCGGAAACTCAAAACAAATAATAAACATGGTAAATATCCCGTTTTAAACACTAACATTTACTTACGTGTGGTATGAGATCCCGTGTGTTTTATTAATTTTTTTATCATGATTGGTACACTTCATAAATACACACGATGGCATTTTTGATGACAATTACGTAGCAGCGCGCAACGTGTTACTCGTAGTCGTGCGAGACACAGACTAAAAGCAATTGTCCGACGTAGGACATTTTCTGGTCTTCACGTTTTGCGCGCTCATAACATATCTGTTTACTAAAATATCATTGGTAGGAACAGAGTTCTCATGTAACCTAATACCATCAAGTGTTCTGTTAAAACATTTTTCTTGAAAGTGAAGTGAGCATTACCAGTCTTTACTTCGAGGACTAATATTTTCCACAACGATAGAGTTCAACCAATTTTTCTTCAGTCGTTCATTTTCAGGTTATAAAAGATTAGTATTTATGTATCAATATAATATCATTAAAATTTGGTAACAGTTTCAGTGTATCGAAGGGACTAGTATCGGGAACTATTACAGAACGGCACAACACTATTATTATTGTAAACAAACGAACCAAAATATAAAATGAAAAATATTGTCCGTAGGACGGAAATAAACCCAAATAGTAATTCTCTAACCATGAAAATATGATCACTTAGCGATTTCTTTACCGAAATTGTTCTATTTCATGTAGTTTTGCATGAAAAACTGTTACTAACCTGTGCAAAGTCTATTTAGGCTGATTTTTCTTTTTTCTGGCACGACAAGACACAATGGAACATTCAGGCATGTTGAATTACAGATTTTTTTAATTGTAACACGCACTTTTATAAGAAAACACTCCGTAATTTACAAAAAAATCTAAATTAGCGATGGGGAGCTATAGCCATAACTAGCCAAATACCGGCTATGAGCAAAATAGCCACGGCTATGATATTCGTCAACACGATAGCTAGCTAGCGGCTACTGGTTGGCTAGATAACTGACAGGTTATGATATTATAGCCTAGTGATGGGCGGAGAGTAAATACTCAGATGATAAATACTCGAGTATTTATCCGAAATGAGTAAATACTCGTGTTTTCTCGTTTTTATCGGATATTTACTCAAAATGATGGATATTTATATTTTTTGCGAATGGAATGGTTATTTTTTCAAATTCAATGGCAAGGATTGTCATTTGGGCTTTCCAAAAATTACATTACCGATTATTAGGTCTCAGAAGTCTCTCCAGTGAAGGAGAAGCAATGTGTTTCTCACTGCATTCTAACTCGGCCTCTATTTCTATGCCGTTTATCTCGTCTGCGTATCTTGGATCTGCGGATATCCTGTTTGGCTTCTGCAAAAAGTGTATGTGAGGGATTTGACTGACTGACAAGGCCCTCATAGAGGGACAAACGCCTGTTGGGGTCGCGAGACTGTCAAAACAGGTAACCGTGACCCTGAAACGTAAATGGCTAGTAAAGAAACACCGTGAATTTTAGCCAGTACAAGTCTGGGCGACTCATTTGCCGGTTTATCCACGTTAAAAAAGGGCGAAGGAAGCAATCGGGGTGAGAACATCTTGGCAGTGTCTCTCGTCATGACGAACATCTTCCAGGCTTTGCCCTAGAGTTAAATTAAGGAAGCGCTCCGCTATTACGAAGTTTCGAATTCCAACCATCTCCGGTGCACCGTCGCCATCGGAACCTGGCACACTGTTTCTGCTTGACCGAGCGCTTCGTGGTACAATCCTCCGTGGTATCGGCGTTGTCTACTACGCCGATGACATGTTATAACTGTAAAATAAATAGGTTTTCTTTCTTCTTAACGACGCGGAAGAGGACGTACCGTGACTAGTCACTACTGATAACAAATGAACAGGGGTTGAACAAATGAACAGATCCTGCCACAGATCCAGCAATTAGGCCTTGAGATGACGTCAATAAGGCCAAAGCCCTATGTTAGGTAAGGGTTGAAAACAAGTTTTGTTGTCATGTTTTTTAAAGGAAACCGTTTACTCGTAATTTGAAACAAGTAGATTCAAATCAAATCTCGTAGTAAGACTCGGTGTCGAGTACGGTTAGACTCAGTAAGACTCGATAAGACTTGGTTAGACTCAGTCATACTCGGTCAGACTCGGTAAGACTTGGTAAGATTCTGACATATGGTAAGACTCAATCAGACTCGGAATCAGATTCAGTTAGTCTTGGTAGGACTCGGTCAGACTCGGAATCATACTCGTTAAGACTCCGTAAGACTCGGTAAGACACTGTCAGGCTCGGTAAGAATCAGTCAGACTCGATCAGACTTGGTAAGACTCGGTCAGACTTGGTAAGACTCGGTTAGACTTGGTAAGACTCGGTCAGACTTGGTAAGACTCGGTCAGTCTTGGTAAGACTCGGTCGGACTCAGAATCATACTCGTTAAGACTCCGTAAGACTCGATAAGACACGGTCTGACTCGGGCAGACTCGGCAAGACTCTGTCAGACTCGGTAAGAATCAGTAAGAATCGGTCAGACTCATTCAGACTCGGAGTCAGACTTGGTAAGACTCGGTCAGACTGGGAATCATACTCGTTAAGACTCCGTAATACTCGATAAGACATGGTCTGACTCGGTAAGACTCGGTCAAACTCGGTAAGACTCAGTAAGAATCGGTCAGACTCGGAGTCAGACTTGGTAAGACTCGGTCAGACTCGGAATCATACTCGTTAGGACTCCGTAAGACTCGATAAGACACGGTCTGACTCGGTAAGAAACGGTCAGACTCGGTAAGACTCGTAAGAATCGGTTAGACTCAGTCTGACTCGGAGTCAGACTCGGTCAGACTTGGTAAGACTCGGTCAGACTTAGGAAAACTCGGTCAGACTCGATATCATACTCGTTAAGACTCCGTAAGACTCGGTCAGACTCAGTAAGAATCGATCAGACTCGGTCAGACTCGAAATCGTACTCGACACCGTAAGACTATAAGACTTGGTCGGACTCGAAGTCATGCTCGTTAAGACTTCGTAAGACTCGGTAAGACTCAGTCATACTCGGAATTAGGATCAGAATCGGAGTCAGTCTGACGGATACACTCAGATATACTCGGTTAAATTTGATCAGACAAAAATGTACGGTCGCGCGTCCGCATCAGTTCTACTTTATAATTAATTAGAAAATGAAAATAATTATGTATTATTCAAGGTTTTGATTGGAAATATGAAAAAAAAACAACGTATTTGGAAAAACTTGAATATTTCCCACTTTTTCTAACGCTTTTAGTAATAGTTATTATTAAAGTGATTAAAAAAGTACTTTACGAATCTATATTATCAGATTTTCATGTATTTCAATCATTTTTCTTGTAAAATAACAAAATTTACGATGAACAAATGTAACATAAACTGTAAGTAGTATTTATCCACTGTTTTGGATAAAAACTCGAGTAAAAATGGAAATTTATTGAGTATTTACTCATTTTGAGTATTTATCCGGATAAAAACCCATCACTATTATAGCCGCATAGCCGTTCGTAACCCCGTAGCCGCGTAGCGGCCACGGAGTATAGCTAGCTAACTGCTACGTTTTGTAGCCGTCCCGGTATTCAGTAGCCGGGTAGCTAGAGTAGCCAAAATACCCGATAGCTGTGTGCGAGTTCACTGCGCTACGCGTGTGCGATCTTCATTGGTATTGCCGATCTTTTTCTCACAATATTCACAAAATAGATTAGACAAAGAGAGAGTTATACTTAGTAATTTCGTTAGTTTAATGATCGAACTTTATGAAATGCAATGATTAGAAAGGTGGTTAGTTACCGTCAGGTTTAAAATAAATAAACTTTATTTTGATAGTAAGTATTTTGTTTATTGTGACCTCCGAGAGGAAATCATTTCTTCACGAAATCTTTCACCATCTAGACTTTGTTGGCGCAGCGAAGATCGAATTCAGATCGGGCAGTTGATGTTGCGTTATTTAAGCCCTACCTAGACCGGGCGGCGCCCGCCGCTTCGGTGCGCCGCTAGTTACTAAAGGCTTTGTTCAATAGCCAAGTAGTCAAATAGCTGACTAGCTAGCTGGCTATTACACCACAAATAGCCGGTTAGCTAAGCTATTGAAAAGTTACACATCTCCTAAATTAAACAAAAAGTAAACAACTGCTTGACAGCAGAACTACCACAAAGCTCGTAACATTAAATGGCGAAACCGGCACGTTTGTTTCGTAGGCAAATATGCCAACAAAATATTTCCATTTTGAGCAACAACTGAAATATTGTTATCTCTTTTCTCAAATATGATTACTGCATTTGAAAGAAAGAGACAAACGAATATTTCACTCTCTGTTTCGTATTTGACTCATATTTGTATAAGCAAAATGTGTCTATAGAACATTGGGGCGCCTCCATATAACTTTATCTCAATGTTATTCCCATAGACGTTGCCATAGACAGTGTCATGTAGTCAGTCCGTATTGGCGGTATTGTTAAAAACATTTAAAAAGCTCTTGTATGTACGGTCAGCCAAGAAAGTGGTGTACCAGTTTTGATTTAGTTTCCCGGTCATCGAAAATTACAACAAGGTTCGTTATAAAAAGATATTACTGAAAGAGACAACATTATCATGACGTAAACCTATGTATTTAGTATTCATACGTCATATGTCACATATAAGTACATGACATTTTAACCTTTAGTATAAATGAAAAGGACATTAGTTTCTACAAAGCAATTGAAATGTTTCCAAACAAAAGTAATAAAAACTATTTAAATAGACAACCGAATTCCATTTGAAAAAGAAAACTGACAATTGACTTTTTGTCAAATATATGCAAAAAATCGATATATTTTCCGTGTTATTTTTCAATCAACTGCATATAAAATCATCTCAATGCCTGCCAACTTGACCATTGCCGAAAGAGCACAAATAATTGCCCAATTTAATGAGGGAAGCAGTATCAGTGCGATATCCCGGAATTTGAATATATCGAGGCGTTCTGTCCGCTTTTGGATTCGTCGTGAAGGAGAGGAGGGAAGTTTGTTGGATCACAGAAGAAGTGGTCGCCGGCCTGCACTCTCCAATAACGATAGAGAATTCATGAGACGGGAATATGAAATCAATGGTTTTAAGCCCACAAAACATTTTGCGGAGATGTTCGATGTGAGTGCCCAAACAATAAGGAATCATCTACATTACATGGGGTTGCACCACAGGCATTACGCCAAGAAAATGTATTTGACGGATGCTCACAGACTTGCTCGTCTGAACTTCGCCAGAGAGCACTTAGAGTTTGATTGGTCTAATACAGTGTTTTGTGATGAAAAAACGTTTAAATCCAGTCAGCATGGACGTCTTCACCTTTGGCGATATAATTCAACACGGTATAAAGATGATCATGTAATTCCAAATAGAGAATCAGGTCGAATTTCCGTAAATATTTGGGGCTGGATGAGTGCGGATGGTGTAGGAGAATTGTGTTCTCTACCTCCTCGAGCGACGGCTGTAAATTACATCGAAGTGCTTCAGAATGCAATGCTACCGACAGTCCGTAATGTTTACCCGGAGAACGAAGTGCCACAATTTGATTTTGTTCAAGATAATTGTTCAATTCATAATGCGAGGATCGTAAGAGCCTGGTTTCGTTCACACACTGACGTAAGGGTAATTCAGTGGCCCTCAAGATCGCCGGACCTCAACCCGATAGAAAATCTTTGGGGCCTTATGGTCCAACGATGGTCGCATCAAAATGAAAGAACCAAACAAGCTCTTATTAGTCACTGTAATTATATTTGGGAGGAAATGCGGGGAACCGATATTTGCTCACGGCTTGTTGGTTCAATGAGGTCTCGTCTTTTAGAGGTTATAGAGGCCAACGGCGGTTACACCCGTTTCTAATTTTTAAAAAATTTCAATATCTTCTAAATATTACTATATATGCTATGTTTTTGTTTGTTATAAGTATTTTAAAATTGATTGTAGAAATTTAATAAAAGGATAAATCTATTTTTAGCTTGTTTTTTATTGATATTGTAATTACAAGTTTACAGAAATTGTAGGTTTGTGGATTCGCCTTGTGCCTTTACAATTTTATGTAACTTGTTGATTACAATTCTGAATTTGTAGATACAATTTTGTCATCAAAATCTACAGCCCCCCGCCGTTGATTTTACGACGTCATTGGTTCCATCAAGTTCAAACTAAGAACAGCTGTCACGTTACAAACAGTAATAGTCGTTATCAATAATCAGATAAAGACAGCAATAGAAGTTGTCAGATCGATCTGCAAGCGAAACTAATCTTTATCACCTATGAATCTGCAAGCGATATTCAACCTTAGGGTGGTACACCACTTTCTTGGCCGACTGTACTAACGACGCCTATTACGGATGAAACTGGTTTCGTTCGGAACTGGAGTTGACTGACCTTTGTTTCTTGAATCAAGAATCTGTCTCTGTCTTTCTTTATTACCTCATTCAAGTCGACGAACGACGAACTTTCAAATTTTCCACATAAGTTTTCAGTCTAAAAAAATGTCAGTAAAACTTTATCATTTTCCAATCAGTGGCCCATCGCGTGGAGCTTTACTTGCAGCTAGAGCAATTGAAGTGCCCGTAGAAGTTGAAATTGTAAATTTATTCAAAAAGGAGCAGATGAAAGAAAGTTTTTTGAAAATAAATCCTCAACACTGCGTACCCACATTGGACGATGATGGTTTCGTGATATGGGAGAGCCGAGCTATCGCGTGTTACTTGGCTGATAAATATGGGAAGGATGATCAGTATTATCCGAAAGATTTGAAACAACGCGCTTTGATTAACCAGAGATTGTACTTCGATAGTTCTTCTTTGTATGTCAAGATTAGGGCTATTTGTGTAAGTTAGCACTGTTAGCAGTTGTTTATGTACTTACCTTTTTTCCGGGGTCCTTAGCTCCATAATCTATGTTTATCCTACCTATATTTTTGTGATAAAAATTTCAGTTCCCAATATTATTCCTTGGGGAGAAAGAAATAAAGAAGCCACTGAAGGATGACCTGAATATTACCCTTGGCTTCCTGAATCAGTTCCTCAATGACAGTAAATGGGTTGCTGGTGATCATCCCACTATCGCTGACACATCTATTTATGCATCTGTGAGCAGCATTCTGGTAAGAACAATTTAACAAACTTAATTTTTATGCATTGGATTGGAGTTGGGACTATCCCGAGTCTGGTTTTGTTAATGGCACTTAATTTGTGGTAACCCCGACTAATGGCTTAAAGCTGCAATATTCATCTCAGTACTTAGGAGTGTGTACATTTTGGGTACTTTTTAGAGCAAGGTGCAAATGCAACTTCAAATTACCCTTGTTTCCTCTTATCATTTTAATAACTAATTATCAACTTTTGATCACAGCCCAAAGGTAAATATTGATATTAATATGTTCAATAGTGATCTGTTTTTATTAATAAGAGGAAAACATACTCACTGACTTTATATTTCACTTGTCTGTTATTGTAAGACATAAGTAGTTCAGTGTTTATTTAATAATTTAACCATTTCAGGCTGTTGGCTGGGACATCACAAGCTTCCCCAACATTGAAAGATGGGTGAAACAGTGCTCCACCCTGCCAGGAGCTGATGAAAATGATGAAGGAGCCAAATCCTTTGGAGAAGCAGTCAAGAAGAATCTTGCTTAGCAAAAAGTTTTTTTTTACTTATAAAATTTATTTTTGATACATATTTTTTTTATAAATTATTGTTCAAACTTATATTAATATACAACAGTGATTGCATTATATTAAAAGACTTGTTTAATTTGACTTTTAGCTATAAACAATAACATAAAAACAAACTTCTGTCTTATCAATATAGCAGTTTAACACTTTCACTGTCCTAAGACAATTATCAATACAATTATTGCACGTCCAATAGTGCGTTATATACAATGCATGGACGTATGAACTTCAACCGCCGACCTTTACTTTTATTTTTTTACATATTAGATATTATGGCAACCCAGGGAGCTAGATTACATACTTGGCAGGTTGAAAGAATTATCTGTTTTTTTTGTTATTTGATTGATTTTTCAAGTTTCTCAACTCAACAACGCTATTCTTAGTGGTTAATAGTGTATTGTATGTCATGCACAGACGTACGGAGCTAACTCATCAGTGCATTACATGTAATCAGTGCATTACATGTAGTGAAAGTGTTAAATATTATAGACTTTACTTAAAAAACTTTAAAACTAATTGTTGCTCATTTCGTACTCTCCTCTTTATGACAGTTTCGGATTTATATCCAAAATTTGCCATGATTTGAACTACTTCGTCAGGAATGTTTTCTTCAATGAGGAGAAGATAGAATACTCCATTGCTGGCTAGTTTCTTTGGTATCATGTATAGGAGTCTGTCAGTAACCTCCCGGCCCTTAGCCCCACCAGCCCAACTAGCCGTAATGCCACTTCCACGACACTCCTCACTGTCAGTCACCACGTACGGTGGATTGAAGATGATTACATCAAAAACATTATCAGTAAAAGAACTAGCCAAGTCCATATTGCATGAATCTAATGTAACTTTGTTATGAGCAGCAGTTTCCTTGGACATAACACAAGCTTTCAAATTAATATCTGTGCTTACACAGAATGTTTTTGGGAATGCTAAGCCAAAAGCTGTTATAACTATACCACTGCCTGAACCAACTTCTAAACAGAATGTTGGTTTTTTGATAGTTAGATATTCTAGTTCTTTCTCTAAAGCATCTATGAGTAGGAAGCTGTCTTCCGCAGGTTCATAAACATGGTCGTAGTCAGCCTTGTTGATGTGGTTCTGATATGGGGTCTTCATGATGTCAGTTGATGCTTCCTTTGTCTGTGACCACTCCGCTGGTGCTTTGTTTGGGCTCAGGCGTTGGTTCTGGTAGTACAGTTGTGCGTACACTCTTCTCTTTGCTTACCATCCGTCTTATTTCATTGAGTCTGTCCTGAAATAGAGACAGATTCGATAATAAATTTTAGTTATTGCTTATTTATTTTTTATTACTAGGTTAATTTAGAATAAAATGTTGATTTTCATATTTTTAGCAACAGGAAAGCAATGGCAATTAATATCTATATTGCTAGCAAAAGTTAGTAACTACAATAAAATTAGTAACAACCAACCTGCGATGCTTGTAACACATTCAGTACTACGGTGACCTTGTGTTTGCAAGATATCAGCTTCTTCACGTAAGGGTCTAAGTCAGGATGATTGTTCAGAGCTTCTCGTACATTTTGTAGCTCCTCATTCAATGATTCTATTTGCTGTTTTAATTCTAACTGGGATATCCTGGAAAAGACATGGTGAAAGTTGAAATACTTGCATGTTCAAGAATTTAAAGGAAATTTTGAATTTTATGAATTTTAGGGCTTTATGCAGGACATAATTATGTGACCTAGTTTTTAAATCTGGGCCTAGAAGTGTTGCTTTAAGAGTCTGTAGCTTACCCTACAATACATTTTGTTTGAAAATCAAGTGGAACACTCAATTTACAGACTTCATTATCAAAGAAATAAGGTAACGATGTTTACAGAAGAGGTTATAATCTAGTTTTCTTATTTGTCGTGCAATATATTATCTCGAACGGTTAATGAACGATCTGGAAGCTGTGTTTAAATATAATACGTTAAGAAAAACCCGTCCTTAATATTATTTTTTATTTTAATACTTATTTACCTAGTGGCTCTGACCCTGTCATCTAACTGGTCCACAGTAGGTTTCAGAAGCCCAAGTAAGCCCTCCGCTAAGGTATCCCTTGTTGGGTTATCGCACAAGTTACCGGTATTTTCATCAACCGATGTTGTCGTACTCTCAGTGTCGTCCATTTCCTAATTATTTACAAACACAAACCTGCACAAAAACCACTACATTGGTTGTCAGGTTGTCACAGGTTGTCAGCCAACCAATATTGTCAATCTTTGTCAGCAAGATTTTTTCTAAGAGTTGGTATCACTGTGGATTCGTCGCGTTCAAAATATAAAACACTTCGTCGCTGCGCGTGCAAAAGTCGCTATGTGTTTTTTTGCGGTTTTCGTTTTTTAATGCAGTTTTAAACGTTATTTCAATGCGCACATACTGTAAAAACAGCTATGTGATGGGTACATATTTGAATATCGAAGATTAAAATATCTACGCTTTAAATATCGATGTTCAAAATATCGAATGACCATAAAATCGAAAATTAAAATATCGAAAGTTTAAAATATCGAATGATTAAAGCTGCGAACATATTATCGGACGCGTCCGTCAGCTGCGGCTGAGGGACGCGGCTTATTGAAATCTAGCCAGTACATTGAATACTACACTGTGCAAACTATCGGTCGTAAGACGCGGACGTGACCTTGAGTCGCCCTTGAGCGCTCGGACGTCCGAACAGAATCTGGCCGGCTGGATGTTTTGTGCATCCGCGGACGGCAGCAGACGGTGTGAACGGGGCACGGGACGCGTCCGCGGACGTTTTGAGAATATGTGTTCTGTGGTTTCGAGTGTCACAAGCAAAACCGCGCTCACGCATTGACATCAAGTGAAAGGACAACATAGGGGAGCTATTTCTGTTTGCAAGGTTTAAAGTAACCTAACACGAAGAGGATGGCGGGGTCTTTCAGACTCCGCCATCCTCTTTGAACCTAACCTGTCCGAGTCGGGGTGCCCCAAGTTCCGAGCTCGCTTCGCTCGCTCTTGCATCCGAAGTCCGTCCAGCTACCTTGTTGTGTAGTAATCAGTAATTTGACTAAGGACTCCGTCTCGTAAGGGCTCCGTCGACTTACCTTGGTAGGTGGTTATTTTTTTCGATATTTCAACTAGTAGTAGTAGTAGTTATGAAATTAGATATTATGAACTGCGATTGATATTTTGAATTTCGACATAACGTCTTTCGATATTTTGAATCATTCGACATTTAAATTAGTCGACATTTTAATCTTCGACGTTTTAAGCGTAGATGTAACATTTTTCGATATTTTGTTACAATCGATATTTTAATTTTCGATATTCTGAACATCGATATTTTAAGCGTACAATAGATATTTTAATCTTCGATATTCAAATATGTACCCTATGTGATAGATGCAATATTTAAAGAGTTGTGGCTAGTTACGGAATGTCGCTATGTGACATTTATACATTGGAAGTTCCATAGGTGAATTCTAACACATAACGTGTTTATCGTTATGTGTTAGAATTCACATAGCTAAAATAAATTTTATAAAAGCGGAAGCAAAAATTGCGCCCGATATGTGCTTCACTGCACATAGCTTGTATTTTGGTCAACTTCAGACTCGCTAAATCACGAAACGCACAGGTCTAACGTCACATAGATAGTTTAGTCGATGTAATTGCTCATTACAATTCTATATGCGACAAAATGAAAAAGGTTGTCTCTTAGTTTGTATTTACGACTCAAATAAAAAAACAATATGTGTCAAATTTGCCTATTATGTTTAATTTTCGCATTATTTATACTCTTACCTATTGAAAAGTAATATAAAACTACGTAATTTAGTTAGATGTATTAAAGTAAAAATAAATTATTTGAATACTCCGGGTATTTCCTGAGAAAATCAGTTTTTTGCGTCTCCTGAAAAGTTGGTCAAAAACACAGCGATTATTGAAAGCGCAGCGACGACTTGTCTTCTGCTTGGTGTTCCTCTTCCGAGGAGTACCTTTTAATATTACCACTATTAGTGGAGTGCCGTTAGATTAGACGTAAAAATAGTAAAACCTCGGAATCCAAGGACAGTCAATGAATCTTCATACAATGGTATAAAGATTCATTGTCTGTAAATGTGTTGTTAACAGCATATAGAAAAATGTTAGATAAAGATTTTTATCTACTCTCATATCGTAAAATTCGAAATACAAAACTCAAAACGAGTTTATAATGACATACTTTATACCATAGAGTATCGTAATGAAATTAAAAAATTAAATTATAACACTGTTTCTCTAACAAAACAATGTTAGGGTCAGTTCCGACCGCGACGCGAAGCGACGCGACGATGCGCGCACTCTTATAAGAGCCATTCAAAATACGACTTTATTTTCTACACCAAAAGATACACATTTCGTTGCGAGAATTTAAGCGGCGTCAGCGGCGCCGCGCTGCGCCGCGATGCGCCGCGCGGCGCAGCGCGGCGCATCTCAACGTAGTGGCGAGTCGCTGCGCATCTCGACGCCGCGCGGCGCAGCGCGGCGCCGCTTACGCCGCTCGAGGCCGCTAGACGACGCAAGATGTTAGACTGGGAGCTAGAGGTGTCTGAGTATGCGTAATGTGAATGTCGAATTTCGCCAACCGATTTAATTGACGAAAAGGTCAAAGAATAACAATGTTTATCTTGCCGGTCAATTGTCTGGTCCATTTTTTTACGCCCTCTTCTCTTATTCGTAAACGGAATGTATCGAGTACATGATTTAAAATCATTTTAATGATTATTTCCGTAATAATTTATAGAAAAATCAGATCACAGCTTTTTGCGGGACAGATAAAGCTCATAATACTTAATGGCATAAAAATATTTTTTCCAATCAGTTAAGAACTTGTTCTGATTTGCTGAATTAAATGAGTGGACTACTTCATCAAACGATAAGATACACATACTTAATGCAGGCAGGATAATTTATTGTCGCTATTTAGGGTCTCAGGTATAAGAATTCGGTAATAGTTGGCTTCATTCGGATTTTGTATACTCAACTACCTCTAGCCCCTGGACTATGTATCTGACACCAAATGGAGGACTGCGGGAGGAAGGGGGGTGGGGCGGGAAGCACGTGACGAATGTAGACACTCCGCTGCACCGCGCGGCGTCTGGATGCGCAGCGCGGCGCCTCGCGGCGCAGCGCGGCGCATCGCTACGCAGCGCGGCGCATCGCGGCGCAGCGCATCGTCGCGTCGCTTCGCGTCTCGGTCTGAACTGACCCTTATAATTTAATTTTTTTTCATTATGATACAGATTACTGACCATAGATACATCTATTTCATTTTTTATCTGTGGCTGCGCGCGCTTTAGATAGGAATGTTGGAATTTTGACGTTTGTATTTCGGTGGATGAATATTAGTGTTAATTAATTTTTATCTTTTATTTGCTATGTTCGTATTCAATGAGAGTAGATAAAGTAGTGTATGAAACTGTACATAACTAGGTATTATACCACTCGTGTGATACTATTAAAAAACTCGCTTCGCTCGTTTTTTAAACTCACACTCGTGTATAATACCCCTCATTATGTACCAGTTACATAAACTACTATTGCCCGATCTAAATTTTTTTTATTATTAAAATAAATAATCAATTATACGGAGACTCTTTTTTAAATTGGCTAAAAGGGAGAAATCAGGATCCATATAAGATACGAGAAAACTTTCTTGGGAACCATTAAAAATCTTACTTGTTGTGTTTATTCTTTTGTTATGGTTCCGAAATAAACTTTTTAATCTATCTTTTATATTTTTTTGGTCAAGTGTGAGTTGTCCGGTCGCGGGATTATTTCCTTACCGTGACCCTGGAACAGAAAGGGCTATTGAAGGACACCGTGGATTTTAGTCAGTAGAAGTCTGACAGTCCCTCCCGCCCTGCCCGGGGTTGGAGGACTCATTTGATGATTTTACCACGCTAAAAAAAAAAAAAAAAAGTGGGAGTTGTCCACAAAAATGAGTGAAACTGGCCAATTTTTATTTAATGCCATTCGACTCTGTTTCATGTAAGGATCATTTCATTGTATCGGAAGAAAAAAATCGGAAGTAGTGGTCACTATTTCATTAGATTTGACCCACTTCTGTTGCACAGACATTTTCCTTCCCAAACAATAAAATGATCCTTACATGAAACTAAATCAAAATCAAATAACATCATAAAATCAAATTGGAAAGAATTGCCAATTTTTTTCGTTCATACAATTTGTATGAAAAAATATTTAAAAACTTCAGATCGGGCAATTTTTTTTTAACATTTCTCTATATGTTGTTAAAACGACATTTCGAAAAATAAGAAGATTCATTGACTGGTTCTGGATTCCGAGGTATAAACCTTAAGGCACTCCACTTTAAAGCAATAACCGCGTATAAGTAGCCCATGAATAAATAATATAGTATCATTAAAATGTTTTGACGACACGGTTAGAGAAGTGGCTGAGCGATTAACTGCTCCGCATCGTGTCGTTGACACATTGTCATTAATACATTTCCTAAAATAACTTTTATTTCGAGGATTTATGTTTTTTTTTTTGAACATCATCAAATGTAGTCCAAAGGATGGAGCGGAAGAGACATAATACACAACTTAATCCGGTTTCTTTAAACAGGTTGTATCCCGTACGGATCGGTCTGTATACGTACTTACCTGTCTGTACCGACAACCTGATTATTATAATAGCGCCCCTTTTTTTGACTTGGTTTATCATTCAATGCGTTCATCCACTCTGGGTGGACAAGAAGAGACTGTCAGACTCTTACCGACTTAAAATCCACGGTGTTCCTTCAATGGCCCTTTACGTTCCAGGACCACGATAACCTGATAAAACAGTCCTCCGACCTGCACCCATACATAAACGTGATTTTTTTGCCTTTCTAGCGATAACTAGATTTTGCCAGCGGCTCTGCCCGCTCCCCCCTCGCCCCTTAGGCCGCTGCCTCGAATCTTGCGGGCAGCGGCGCGGCGGCGGCGGCCGGCGCGGCGGCGCGGGAGCGGCGTGTTCGTCGCAGACCCGTTCTCGAAACTAGCGGGCAGATCGCGCGTCACTATAGCCGCATAGTGTTGTGTTCGTGTGTGATTTTGTCGTTGAGATATTTGTTTTTATTCGCGAACGAAATGTCTGAACAATAACGGCAACATCTTTTTTATTCAAATTTATTCCTAACGCTCGATTTATTGTGGTCAAAACACTAGAGCGCAGGCGCGCGGGCGGTGACTGTTTGTCGAGTACACCGCTCGCTGCCCGCTCCCGCCCCGCTGCCGCGCCGCTGTTTTCGAGAGTCGGTCCATTTGATTATACGCATAACATCCTGCCGCCACCCCGCTGCCCACAAGATTCGAGGTAGCGGCCTTAGGGCCGAGTCACGCCGGAATACGATGGCACACGCCGGAATATAGCGGCCGGCAGCGACGCGGCGAGCACTTTCAGTTTGAAGTAGTTTAAACTTTAACTACATACTTAAAAGACCAGTATCACTTGAAAAGGTCGCGAGGCCGCCCGCGGCTGCCAGCAGCGACGCGAGGCCGCTCGCGGCACCTCAGGCGGATTTCCGCTGCCATTTCGGTGTGACTCAGCCCTTATGGTCTATGTCACTGGACCAAAGCAGTTTTCAACTGGTGATAGAATTTTTGAAATCGGCCCAGTAGTTTCGGAGCCTATTCAGTACAAAAAAACAATCAAATCTTTCTTTTTTTATTTTGTGTGAAAGTTTGACTCGCACTAGGACCGTTTCTTCCGTTCGAATAAAAGAAAAATTACTCTAAAATTTTTTTATTATTAAAATTAAGGAGGCACATGGGCAGTATATCACCTAGAACCATTGAAATTCTATATCTATGCCTACAAAACTTATTATTTTATAAAATATGATTAAACTAGTCAACTACAAATGGTTACTGAGGTATCTTCTACAAAACATTAAACATGCTAATTGATTAGTTTTGATTCCCTACCTACATTGAGCAAATTACAATATTGTTCAGTCGAATAAGTTACTGGATTTTGATTGTTTTCAACACTATTGATAAAGGAAGCTTACAAAAATAACATTTGGGTAGGTATTTCGTGTACAAGATAATGGTATAGCCCGTGACAATTTGACTAAATGTGAAATATTTTTATTGTTGAAACTGTAATCAGTTGTTTTATCATATTATTAATCTAGGTTTTGGCGGCGCGATGTTTGACACTAATTCTAGTCTAAATAAAGATAGTTTTTCTATACTAGTTCACATTGTGTCCATAAGCATTTTCATTTGTTCTTTCACGTGAGTTTCCATGTCTGAAAAGTCCCTTAGAATTTCTTCAATCATTTCGACTAATATTGTTGGCCATTGCACTTCGAGCGCTCTAAGTCTTTGCGCAGCCCCACATGCTAATTCGATTGCGTGAGATAGTTGACCGCGGCCTCGGACTCGCCAGCTCATGTCATCCTGTGGAACACATTGTGTTGAAATAATTTTACAAACGATAATGAGATTCACAACGGCATTCAAATACTTAATAAATTTTAGAAGTATGAAATATTCATACACTTTAACCCTTTTCTATTGCCATCAGACCATACTTTTTGTTAATGTATTTTACCTGTGACACATTTCCTTTTTTGTATTGTAAGGCTTCTTTTGCAATGACATCTCTTAATGCTGGATCGGCAGCTCTTAGCCAGGCTTTAGCACTAGCAGCACTATTACCACTTCTTCCCAGTCTCGACAATAGAGGTTGTAACGGAGCGTCAGGTATTGCTCGAAGTACCAAGTCACTAAGCCCAGCATACGTTCTATTTGCCAACTTGATTTCTTCATCCGTCACCTGTAGGATAATCAATTTATTTACTAGAAAATTATAAACTACAAACTATTTTATTTGAAATGACTTACCGGTTCATCATTGATCTCTTTTAATCCCCAATGAGCAAGCCTATAGATAGCATATTCTCTCCAGATTTTTGCATAAATGGGATTACCCTCGGGTAATACTGTTAGACCAGTGACGCCTCTCAATTCAGCTAGAGCATGCAACTGTCCAAGCCATTGCAGGCCCGTCGCCCGAACTGATATGTGGCTAACGTTGGGAAACCTGATACAGCAAATGATTAGTAGGAAGTAAAATAGATATTATAACTTATGTTTTATTACTCACTTAGCCTTTAGCTCGGGCAGTGATTGTGCGACTGCATTATAGTGTATGTAGTGGTAGGCAGCGTGAGTGACCGTGCGTGCTCGCTCCCAGTCCCAGTCACGAGCGAGTCGTCGGACAGCGCCGGCTCCCCATGCGCTCACAACTCCATCACAAACTTCTACTAGATAATCAACTCCTGTACAAAAAGAAAGTTATTAAGTAGTATAACGCGGGATTTTTATTGTAGGCACACTAGGCAAGCTTAGCCCGCCATGTTGTTGTTACGCGCGCCCCCTCCGTCCCTCGCCGCCCGCGCACCCCGCGCTCACGCAGGCGAGGCGCCCCGGCCGGCGGACAGTGCGGCCCCGACCGGCGATTCGTATGGTCACGCGTTATCCGTTATCCTCCGCGACTCAAGTCGCGACGCAGATTGTTCTGGAAGTCTATATTTTAGTTAAAGTTAATGTTCTCCCGTGTGTATAAACTGTGTATCGCAATAAACGATTACACCTACAAAGACTTTGACTTAAACTGGCGCCCAAACTAGTGGCACGGACCGTTAAATCCGTTACAGTGTTTAAACACGTGGCGTACTCATCTTAAAAGTACGAATTGGTACGGACACTTGATCTTACCGTTGTCACCACCGAGGTGAAGATGCCGACAACGAGGGGAGAAGCGCTCCGTCAACGACGAGAAGATGAAGAAGACGTCACGTTCACTGAAGCAGAGGAGAGCGTTGTCGAGCGCGGACACGTGGACGAAACCGCGCGCACCGGCTCGAAGTCGACACAACAACCAGCTCCTCAGATTTCTCCAGACTTTCTATCTGCGTTGATAGAAACAATAACGCGAGCGCAAGTAGAAGCTAACAGAAGTCTCATCAATTCGTTGATGACAGCCAACGGCGACTTCAGGGCCTCCACCCCAGTCGGGGCCCCTCCTACACATAACGCGAGCAGCGCCGGCGGAAGTACTGCTGCCGCGGCCGCGCCGAGCGTCGACGCAAACCTGATGAAGTGCACGGCGAGGTTCAACGGCTCATCCCAGGACGCCGAGGTCCTGGAAGCGTTCCTAGACGCCGTCGAAGTCTTTAAGGAGTGCGCTGCCGTTAGTGACGAGCACGCCCTCCGCGGGTTGCCGATGTTGCTAGAAGGAGAAGCGGCGGTATGGTGGCGCGGCGTCAAAGCGTCAGTGAGCACGTGGGCAGACGCAATCGCGCGCCTTCGCGCTACCTACGGCGTGGCGCAGCCCGCGCATCAAGTTCTACGGCAGATCTTCGCTACGGAACAACGAGATGAAGAACGTGCGGAATCGTTTTTGTGCAAAGTGCGAGCATTAATTGCTCAGTTACCGTATTCGCTCGATGAAGAGGTGCAGGTAGACATTTGTTACGGGTTACTGCACCGACGCGTAGTGAAAAGAGTGCCGCGTGATTGTGTACGTAGCCTAGATGAATTATTATGTAAGACTAGGATTGCGGAGGATACATACAAGGCGCTCAAGGTAACCAATTTTGTCGATAATAATACGACGCTTCAAACCAAAACATCGGCGGCGACTACCACCGACCGCGATCTCACGCAATCGAGTTCTAGTACTACGAGTGAGAAGGCGTCGCGTAACAACAACAAAAGTAGGCCCCGTTGTAGTTATTGCAAGTTTTTTGGACATATTAGTGATGATTGTCGTAATCGTGAGAAGGCGACCACTAGCAAAAATAATAGCGACACTAAGTCGAAAGAGTTACGTTGTTATGGTTGTGGCAAACAAGGCGTCGTGAGGTCGAAATGTGAGGTTTGTGCGAAAACATCGTCGAAACCAGATGAGAAAACATCTGTCAACAATGTTGATTTAGATTTTTGTGGTCATGATGACAGTAGTAACATTAGTACGAGTGATACCATTTCATGCGTTCGAATAGCGAACATGAGTGCGCGCGAACATCACCCGATGGTGAATATTAATGTTATGGGCCGTAACGGCGTGGCGATTGTAGATACCGGCGCTACGCACAGCATCGCGAGCCCTTTATTGCACCGACTCTTAGTAGATTCAGGAGTCGATTTCACCGAGACTAAACGTTTCGTGCGCTTGGCTGACGGTACACAAGGGTGGAGAGACCTGTTATCAGCCGAGATAGAAATTAATATTAAAGATCGTAAGGTAAAGTGCGACTTTTTAACATTGCCCGGAAGCAATAATAGGACCCTACTAGGCGTAGATTTTTTGACTCGGGCCGGCATGGTATTAGACGTCGCCCGACGCACTTGGTCATTTTCGGATAGTCCAGAACATTGTTATGAGTTTGTGTACTCATACTCGCTGGACCCCACTGATGCAGACTTGTTTAACACTTCATCTACCAATGTATCGTTGCGCTCAGACGAAGGTTGCAAATTAAACTCCGAGCAGCGCGATACATTGAACGCCTTTATCGAACAACGTGTGCTGCAGTTCGCGCGCGAAGGACCAGCGACGGATTTCGCCACGCACCGGATAAAGGTGAGTCCACAACAGGAACCGATAGCTTGCCCACCTTATAGGATGTCACAAATGAAAAAAGAGGCCTTGCAGAAGGAGATCGATAAGCTGCTACGAGATGACGTCATAGAAGAATGCGAATCTCCGTGGGCGTCCAATGTCGTTCTCGTGACTAAGAAGGACGGGAGTTTAAGGCTTTACATTGACTACCGAAAACTCAATGCAGTGACCGAGCCAGACCGGTACCCCTTACTACGCATCGAGGACATACTGCACGCGGCCAAGACCAGTGAGTATATGACCACCCTCGACCTGCGCTCAGGCTACCATCAGGTGAGCGTCTGCCCAGAGGACCAAGACAAGACTGCGTTTACGTCACCTCTTGGTACCTTTAGATTTAAGCGGATGCCGATGGGACTGAGGAACTCGGGAGCCACTTTTCAGAGGATGATGGACCGGTTCCGTTCTAACCTAAAGGGAGTGGAACTCCTTGCGTATCTTGATGATCTGATTTTGCTGTCACCAGGGCCTTTCGAGAAGCACCTGGCTGACCTGGAGGCAGTCTTCGAACGACTAGCCATGTTTAAGTTGAGAGTGAATAGGGACAAGAGTTTTTTTGCGAGGGAATCTGTCAAATTCCTAGGCCACGTCATCGTGCCAGGCGGGATCCAGGTGGATCCAGACAAAACAGCAGCCGTTGACAACATGGCCGCACCTCAGAACATAAAACACTTGAAGTGCTTCTTGCAGACGTCGAGTTGGTACCGACGTTTTATTAATAATTACGCCGAAGTCGCAAGACCCCTGACTAACCTCCTGAAGAAGTCAAGTGTTTGGCGATGGGACGACGAGCAACAGAAGGCTTTTGAACGCATCAAGTCTCTCCTCGTATCCGCTCCCATCCTTCGTCAGGCAGATGAGTCGAAGCCATTCATCCTTTGCACTGACAGCAGCGCTTATTGCCTTGGGGCTGTTCTTATGCAGGGGGAGGGACACGACGAGAGGCCCATTGAATATGCGAGTCGACTACTCACCAGCGCCGAGAGGAACTACTCCACGACAGAGCGGGAGGCACTCGCCGTCGTGTGGGCACTCGGTAAGTTCCGCGGTTACGTAGAGACCGCGAAGGTCACGGTCAGGACGGACCACCAACCCTTGCGATGGCTGATGAGTCAAAGATCACCTAGTGGCCGGTTGGCCAGGTGGGCTCTTACGTTGCAAGAGTTCGACCTTAGCATCGAATACACTCCCGGTCGTTCGAACGTGGTCGCAGATACGTTGTCGCGACCCGTTTGTACAGACAACCAGAATGAGTGTGACCTTTGCATGACGGTCATTGACATGCCGAAGAGGAGCAGCGGTGATATCCGCAGTAATCAAATGCTGGACCCAGAAGTTCAGAAAATTATTGAGGACATGGAGTCCGACGAACCCTCTAGGGGGAGACCATGGTCCGATCGCGGATACACTATGTCCGATGGGATACTCTACAGGTATAGTCTAGAGTCAGACGATGGAGAGGACTGCTGCTTAGTCGTGCCCGAACATGAACGCAGGCAGGTCATGGCTGACCTCCACGACGCACCGACTGCCGGCCATTTCGGCGTGGAGCGCACGTTAAGCCGCGTTCGTGCAAGGTATTATTGGCCTGGCATGCGCACGTTCATCACGAACTACATAAAGGAGTGCGTACCTTGCCAGAGGTATAAGGCCGACAATCGCAAACCAGCAGGTCTGCTGCAAACTCCTGCTGTGTCAAGACGATTCGAGGTAGTTTCCGTGGACCTGTTTGGTCCGCTCGTCGAGACGCCCAGGAAGAACAGGTGGGTACTAATCGTAGAGGACGTTTGCTCACGCTGGGTGGAATTGTTTCCTTTAGAGAATGCCACCAGCGTAGAATGCGCTCAGACTCTCGCGAACGAAGTGTTTCTCAGGTATGGAGTACCACGCCGCCTCATTAGTGACAACGGCGTGCAATTCGTGAGCGAGGTAATGCAGCAAGTCTGCCATGTTCTAGGGATTAGCCAGTCTCTCACACCTTATTACCATCCTGAGGCCAATCCTATAGAAAGGAAGAACCGGGACCTCAAACCTCAACTGGCCATACTCGTCGGTCAAGATCATACCACGTGGGATTTACATCTCGCGTCGATCAGGTTTGCTATGAACACCGCGATTACCAGTAGCACAGGGTTTTCGCCGGCACAACTCACTTTCGGAAGAGAGTTACGAGCTCCTTCCGACTCTGCTATAGACATGAGGGCTATCGTAGAAAACGATAACTTCGTACCCAGCATTACGCCTTACTTGAAAAGGATGGCTGCGACACTGGATGAGGCCAGGGACACCCACGAGAAAGCACAAGCGGTCCAGAAAGAAAACGCTGACCAAAGAAGAAGGCCAGCACCTGAACACAAGGTAGGCGACCTAGTCCTGTTAAAAACGCAAGGACCTAATGACGCAAGTCGCGGACAGACCGCAAAGTTTATCCCACGTCGTGACGGCCCATACCGAATCGGGAAGATTATCAGCCCAACTACATACGAGCTACAGAACGTACAAACTGGTAGTAACGTAGGCAAATATCACGTTTCGCACCTCACGCCCTTCACCGGACAAGTAGAACCTCCTGTCCGAGCCAAACGCAAACGTGGCAGGCCGCGTAGGTATTTAGACTAGCCCAACTGTGGGGACATTTAGTTAGGCTAGAGGGGGAGGATATAACGCGGGATTTTTATTGTAGGCACACTAGGCAAGCTTAGCCCGCCATGTTGTTGTTACGCGCGCCCCCTCCGTCCCTCGCCGCCCGCGCACCCCGCGCTCACGCAGGCGAGGCGCCCCGGCCGGCGGACAGTGCGGCCCCGACCGGCGATTCGTATGGTCACGCGTTATCCGTTATCCTCCGCGACTCAAGTCGCGACGCAGATTGTTCTGGAAGTCTATATTTTAGTTAAAGTTAATGTTCTCCCGTGTGTATAAACTGTGTATCGCAATAAACGATTACACCTACAAAGACTTTGACTTAAAGTAGTCAATACGTGGTAACTAATTTGAAATTATTAATAGACCACACAGTACCTTGTTCTCTGTCTTTAGAAGCAGGCAATGTCTTCGGTACGGGCTCTGAAGATTTGAAGTTAGCTAAATTCAAATTTTTTACCGACTTCGCTCTTGCCGTAGATGCTCTAGTAGCTGAAGATGCCCTTTCATTTCTCCGCGAAATTGTTGCGCTTCTTATATTTCTACTAGTTCTGCTATTGAGAGAGCCTTCTCGTCGCAAAACTTTACTGTTATGATCACTTCCTGAAGTCGATGAATTGGCAACCGAACCAACATTTGTACTACTTGATATGTTGCTCGCGTTTTCACTTATGTCTGAATTCTTCGATTTAGATCTGCGACTTTCCGGATCGCAGACCGATTTTGATCGCATTGTACCAAAATTTTCTCGACGCCTCAAAGCTGTTGGCATACGTCGAATAGGCCTTTTTTTCGTTTCTTCTTCACTATCACTGCTGGAAGATGGCAGCGAGCTGAACGAAGAATCAACTACTGGTTCCACACTAGAAATACTTTCCCAGCGTTTTAGTATTGGTTCTGAGCTATCTGCCAGTTTAACGTTTTCTAAAGATGATATTATCGGTAATAATATGGGTGGTAGTCTCAAATCACTACTAGTTGATGTCGAATGAGACGCGTCTGTGTCTTGGGAGGCACTTCTGTCAGAAAAATTGACTCTTCTCTCAGAAGGTTTTTTAGCTGTTGAACTTCGTTGTAACTTTTTCATTGGCGCTTTTGGTACATGGTCTGAGCTCGTTTTTGCATTTACATCGCTATTGATTTTACAATCGGAGTCTTCAGTTTCAGCTTGCTGCATGGTCATAACAACATCTGGAAGGGCTGCCACTTCCAACGTTGGAATTTCACCAGTGTTGACTGTTGTCGCGTCTATGGAAAATTCTTTTTCAGTGTCTGCATTTTTTGTTAGACTAGTTGTAGGAACGAAGCATTTATTTTCCGATCTAAAAACAAATTTAGTTAATAAGCCCAAATTTTCATTTGAAAAAAGTATTTTAATATTCAGAATGAAAACCTGAGCAATTCCCAGTTAGTACGAGCATTGTTGATTATTTGATCTCGCCTGGCTTCTTGCTGCGCAGCTCCACCTAGAGCACAGTAAGCTGCGTGTGCTGCTTCTTTGTTGTTTCGCCATGCCATTGCAGCCTTACGCACCTGTGGCAAGTTATTATTATTTTAATATATCTCTGATTAAAAATATTATGTATGCAGTATGCCCTTTACATACCTGTTCAGTAACATGCATGTTGCTCAAAGTAAGTAAATTAGGCAGATATGACACAAGAAACGGTACGCAATCACCACCCAAAGCCACAGGATTTCCGTCTAGAGATACATCAACTAGAGATTCCGCTTCAGCAAGAGAAGACATATCCTCTACACTGGAAACCAGAAAATAAATAAACTGTCAAATAGCATGACATAAACTATGTGAATACGAAATGTTCACTCGTAGATATTATTACATACCTTTGTAAATCGTTATTACCAAGATAAAGCTTTTGTAATTTAGGCGTGTTTTGAAATCCAAGCAGCTTTCTCAAACGATTTCTTTTCAAATTCAATTCTCTAAGAGACACAAGGCCCTGAAGATCCGTTTGTCCGACACATTTGATCTGATTACCAGCTAAATTGAGCACTTTCAGGTCACTTAAATTAGATAAACCGCAAACTTTTCCTATCCTATTTCCATGTAAATCTAGAACTTCTAACTTTATTAAGTTTGTGAGGCCTTCGATCCTTTTTATCCTGTAAGATAATTATGCGAATGAAAGAGAGTTTACCTATATACATTATAATAAAAAAAAATTGTTATGGAGAGTGATGATTACCTGTTTTTCCCCATTAAAAGCACTCGCAACCCAAACAGTCTTTCCAAAGAACTAATTTTATCTATTTGGTTGTCATACACATCCAGAAATACAAGTTTACCTAAGTCTAAGGGCGATAAACCTGACAAACTATTGATAAGATTGTGTTGTAAAGACAAAAGTCTTAAGCCAGGCTCTCCGACTATATGGGGTATTGACGAAAGGCCTCTCCTGAAATCAATCATAATAAATTAGTGACAGCAAAAAAATATACCACCAAAGCAATGATTACAAAAAAAAAACGGTTTTCTCACGGGGAAACATAAAATATTACAATTTGTAAAGAACGTGACCAATTTGATGATTACGATGGCTTTGGAAAAGTAGTTTGATGAATATGATTTAAGGGCTTCACACACAACAGCTTTAATGTATATTTCCCTACATTTCATAACATCCTTTTCGAAGAGAGATATACGGAAATGTATTGATATGTATTGAGATGTATTAAGATGTATCGAAATATAAATGTATATTTTCGTATCGCTCAGTACCTTCGATTCGAAGATGTAAAAATATGCATTATAGCTGCAGTGTGTGGTCTCCTGACGATTTCTATGGAAAGATGTAATGAGATGTATCGTGCTTTAATGTACATCTTTACATTATAGCTGCTGTGTGTGAAGCCCTAAGTCAAAAGATTAAGCATCATGAGAGTTTTTGACGAAAGCAGAGCGTAGCTATTATTAGTTATCTTAATGATCAATGTATGGCTACCTATCCAGGCTTATCCGGTCGGGTAGTCGGTCTTTTTCTTGTGGTGTCCTAGAAAGTTGAACTTTTCCTTCACCCACTGCTTGCAGATTGATTGCTTCATCTTTGTTATCTTCTTTGAGCACGAAATCATTGCTGTAAATACACTTTCATCATCATCAGCCTATAATGTTCCCACAGCTGGGACACAGGCCTCCTCTCTGTGAGAGGGAGTGGGCCATAATCCACCACGCGGGCCCAGTGCAGATTGGTGGATGTCACATGTCTTCGAATTTTTGTTCACGATGTTTTCCTTCACCGTTTTGAGAGCAGTGGTGATGAAAGAAATTACACAAAGTCATGCGCCAGGCGGGGTTCGAACCCACGACCTGCAACTCGTAAGTCGGGACCGATACCACTGGGCCACCACTGCTCCTATTAGACTTTAATTATTTGAATTTCTTGCCTGCTCAAATATTTTATAAAACGAAAACGTTACGTTCGTTCTACTTTTACCTGTCTCAGTGGCGAACAATGAAGAATGTGTGAATGATTGAAGAATTTGGAATCTTGTTTTGTGGGTAGGTAATACACACATCAAAAGTGTCTAGGGATCAAGCATTTTTATGCGGATTTCTTGAGATTGAGATGTGGCTTTGTAATAAATTTATGATTTTATAAATTTATATGGATCCTTTTTGGTGCATTTCATAATTTGAATCAGGAACTGTAAATCAAATTCGAGTAAAAGATGAAAATCAGCTGTCAATATTTTCCCTATAAAAACATACAACGCATTGAAGACATTATTAGTGCTACTGTTTCCCTACTACTGATTAAAACCAACGTTATTATGGAGCGGCGACGTCATTTAAGCAGGGAAGAAATGCTCAGAGCCGCGGGAATGATAGAAGCTGGTTCCCGGCAACGTACTGTGGCTTTAGCTCTGAATACAAGTCAGAGTGTTATCAGTCGACTTTGGACACGTTACCGAAGCACTGGTACCGTGGCTGAGCGCCATGGAGGACGGTATCGCTGCACCACACGGAGACAAGACCGATACATTCAAATCTTAACTCGAAGAGCTCCAACAATAACCGCCATGATGTTAGCCGTGAGGCTTCATCACTCTTCAGGGAACTTAATTAGCGACCAAACAGTCAGAAACCGCTTGCATGAAGTGAACCTTCATTCCCGAAGACCGCTACGGGTACCACCTATAGCAATGCACAATCGTAGGATTCGATATCAATGGGCTCTTGAACACAGAAATTGGGCAGAAGAACAATGGCGTTTCGTGTGCTTTTCTGATGAGTCTCGTTTTGGTATGAGACCGGATACAAGACGTATACGACACTGGAGAACCCCTGGACGCCAACAGCGATTAAAATCCTGCCAGGAAGTCCATCCTTATAGTGGTGGAACCATCATGGTATGGGCGGGTATTTGGATCGGCGGAAGAACTGAGTTGATTTGGATCAGAGGCAACCTCAACGCTCAAATTTATGCTGAGACGATTGTATCAGACGTCATCGTTCCTCTACAAGTGCAAATCGGTCCCTTATTTCAGTTATTGCATGATAATGCACGACCGCACACCGCAAGAGTTGTAAGACAGACTCTCGCCGCAGCTAACATCAATGTCCTGCCCTGGCCTGCTCAGTCGCCAGACTTGAACCCGATTGAGCATGCATGGGATATGCTACAGAGAAGAGCTCTGCCGAATATGGAGGGTATCCAGTCGCAAGAAGACCTTTTTTTGTTGTTGCAACGAACATGGGCGGCCATTCCACAGCGTGATTTGGATGAACTCATTTTGAGTATGCCAAACCGATGTTCTTGTGTTGTTAGTGTTCGCGGTAGAAACACGGATTATTAATTGTTTAAGTTACCCAATAAAATTTTAAAGAAAACTGTTATTTCAGTCTTTTTTTCGAACTTTAATGTTAGTGGTTCAAATGTCAAAAATCCCTTTATTAGGAAAATGGCAAATTTCTTTATGAATGCAAAGGTGACTTGGTTTATCGTTACTGTGACAAACGATAACACTTTATTTGATGAATCCTTAAAGAACATTTTAATTAATATCAATCAGGAGAAAAGTTATTGCAAAAATATATGTTGATCCCTAGACACTTTTGATGTGTGTAGTACCTCTCTGGAACATTTTTATCGACGAGATACAATTTAATTTCAAGAAACATGCCCAAAGTAATATGTACCTTATGCGGGTTTGCCGTAATGCGGTACCAATTTTGGTACCGGGATAAAAAATGTACCTATCTCAAAATTACATTAAAAATTCTTGTCTTAAATTCAGGTTTATAATGACGTGACTGTCTGCGGCCTAACCAGTCAGGACAACGGTGCATGTTTGTCGCTTACCCTGAAAGCGTTGTGTGAGATCGATGAGCTAGTGCAGCTTTTGGATCCGGCAGCGCTGGTCTTATTTGCAGAAATAAACGGCCGTCACCACTAGCACCAGGATCAATTCGAGGTCCACCGGTATCCAGAGACTGAGCTGATCGACCCCTTGTGCGGAAAGCAATCTTCCTTACCTTTATATAAGCATAAATAATATATGAGTACACGATCGATAGCCGAAAAAATATTAATTTACATATTTATGTAATTTAAAATCCGTGCCCTAGTTACTTACATTTCCACGATTATACGTGATAGGCATTATTCTATAGTATATAACAACAACGTTACAAAAAGACTTAAGAAACAATTGGCCCCATTTGGTACAATTTTATTTTATTTAAATAAATTCGTACAAAAGACAGTTTTGGTCCATTTTAATTTATAACTCAGACAAACAGGTTGCTTAGTAACGCAAAAAAGGCTTTGCTGTATCTTAATTTTAAGTTATTCTTTGTGGAATTGTTTATATTTTTTCTATCTCAAAGTACTCTTTTTTAAAACAAAATATATAAATATCTGTTCTTCAATTATTTTACAATAACTAGTACCTACAGCTTGGCCAGAACGGATTGAAACGGAACTAAAATTTTTATTCCTGACAGCGTTTTAAAATATTTGATATTTGATGTAAACAAAGACCGCAGGTTTGTTAGATTTGTTATTGTGCCATAAAACTAACGTAATAAGTGAAAAAAAATGAAATAAAATCATTCAAAGTGCTGGTAGCGCGAAGACAGTGGCGACTTCCGGTTTTCTACATTTTTATGTCGAGCTGTACCAAGCGATGTAACGTCCTTTAAAAAATAAGATCAGACGTGAACGCAACCGAATATTTTTAAGCTGCGAACATATTATCGGACGCGTCCGTCAGCCGCGGCTGAGGGACGCGGCTTATTCATTATCTAGCCAGTACATTTAATACTACACTGTGCAAACTATCGGTCGTAAGACGCGGACGTGACCTTGAACGTTCGGACGTCCGAACAGAATCTGGCCTTCTGTCGTCCGAACTACCGTGCACACTGCTAAGCCGCGTCCCTCAGCCGCGGCTGACGGACGCGTCCGATAATTTGTTCGCAGCTTTATTGTAACCAGTCTGCGATTCTGCTTGTTCTTTTTTTTTTGGCGGGCTTTTGAAAAGGGCGGTCTAAAATAATTTGTTTAAGCCATTTTAATTTATTTTGTTAGTTATTTAGGGTCTGTTTCACAATCAATAAGTAAAGGTTTAAGTAGTTACTCAACGAGTTAACTACTTATAGGTTTAATCCTTTCGTTAACTTTTTTTGCGTTTCACAATCACCCAATGAGTAAAATAAAGTAAAGAGTAACTAATTAATACTTACTCAAGGGTGTGCTGGCAACATTAGAGTTTAACGTTTCGTTTCAATGTACGAAAAATTTAAGTTTCTTTTAAATGTGTAATAATCACAGAATAATCATTACAAATGTTTCTCGTTATACTTACCGAGTATAAGTAAGATAATTTTGATGTAAAAAAAAGTAGATTGGCATATAATGTGACTAATTTCACCTTTTTATCAATATTTAAGAATCAATGTTTTTGTAGGAAAGGAACGCAGCGAATTGTCTTGTCAATGTCAAGTTTCAACTTTCAGTCGGTTAAATTCAAATGTCATATCGTGATATTTGGAGTTATTACGAAAACTTTGTTGAAATTTACTTAAAATGGCTCAGAAACGGGAAAGGGGTTGTAATTTCACGCGCGAAGAAAATGACACGCTAATTAAACTCGTAAATGAAAATAAACATGTGCTTGAAAACAAAAAAAGCGATGCCGTTACATGGGCGGAAAAAGAACAATGTTGGCAAAGAATTGAATCAAAAAACAGTATCAGTAGTGTTCGATTTCGTAGTGCGAAAGCATTAAAGATAAAATACGATGGAATAAAGAGGGAAACGAGGAAGAAGTCTGCGGCGATCCGGGCAGAAATGTATCGTACGGGAGGCGGTTCAAGTACCGCTTCAACATTAACACCAAGTGAAGAAAAAGTAAAAGAAATGATTTTACTAACAGTGGATGGAATGGACAGCGTATTTGCGTATTTCAATAAATTTTATACATAACCATTGTAATTATTTATCGTATCAGTGAAGCAAAATAGTGATTATTAAATTGGTGCGTACACTATTATCCTGTGTATTCTGTGTGCCGCTGTGGTATTCGTCCCAGTCGTTAGTCTCTTCTGGTAAGTTGTCTCCAAAATCTTCAATGATATCAAAAATATCCATTTTAAAACGAAAATAAATTGATAGGCGCTTGGGTTTATGACATTTGCCAAATTTACTTGTCGAGTAAACGACTACTTGGCAGTCCATCCGATGATTAACTTAATAAGCAGATGAAGTGGTGATTAACTTTACTGAGGGATTGTGAAACGCAATTTACTTGTTTACTGAGCAGTTATGTTCTAAGTAGCTTACTTATAACTTTACTTAGCGATTGTGAAACATGCCCTTAGTGTAGTAAGTTGTTTTATATCTTAGATTAGTGTGTAATTATATTGTAGGTGTATATAGCGGTAAGTTTTTTCTGTTTTTTTATATTTTTAAATTGTAAATATGGACGTTGAGCCGGAGCCTCCGGACATTCCTCCCGACAAGAATCCTCTAATAACTTTAATCGAAGCGGATAAATTTATTAATGCTTCTGTTTCTCACGAGTCCTTGAAGAAAATGAATTCTCCTATTAGTAGTAAAGGACCGAAACCGAAAAAAATGATAGGTACTCCAATCTTCAAGCACAGTACCAAACATCTACATATTTCAAAACAAAAGTCAATCCTCATACAAAATACTGTGCATTCAGATCAACCCATTGTTTCCAATAACACAAATAGCACTATGGATTCAGAGCAGGACATAACAGACCTTAATCATAGTCGAAATTTTTATACCGAAAAGGACACTGGTCCTTATTTAGTCCATGTGGAGTATGTTGCGACAGATGCCCACAGTGGCGCTAACCTACACCCTATTAAGTTCGGCCATTTCTTGTTTAAGAATAATTTAAGAAATCTTTTGAAAGATGGTATCAAACGATTAGGTCGTAATAGGTTGGCCATTTATTTTCAAGAAGCAAGGGCGGCGAATTTGTTCCTGTCAAATGAGCTCCTAACTCGACATCATTACAGAGCTTACATTCCTACTTTCAATATTAATAAACTGGGTATTGTTAGAGGTATCCCAGTTGATTGGACTCATAAGGAAATTGTGGAAAACATTCAGGTTCCCTCTGATTTTGGAGCAATCATCAAATCACGTCGTATGAGTCGTAAAGTTGCAACGTCTGAGGGTTCTGTTTGGGTCCCAACTCAGACAGTTGTTCTCACATTCGATGGACAGAAACTTCCATCGCATGTTTATTCTTTTTTTACCTCAATACCTGTAGAACAATATTTTTTTCCTACTATTCAATGCTTTCATTGTTGTCGATTTGGTCATACTCGTGTGAAGTGTCGCAGCCAACCGCGTTGCTTTAAATGTGGCAATAATCATGATGGCGCTAACTGCTCTAGTGAAGACTTCATGTGTTTAAACTGTTCAGGTGCTCATATGAGTACAAATAAAATCTGCCCTGAGTATGAAAGACAGACAAAGATTAAGAGACACATGTCTCTTAATAATGTGTCATATTTAGAAGCTTCCAATCTATTTCAACCAAGCAAAAGATTGTTTTCTGAGGTGGTGTCCACTGAAGCCACTTCAGAAACCAAACCTCCTGGTGGCAGTCCTTCCAAGTCTTTTTCATATACAAAAACTATAACAAGTACAAAAAAACCAAACAAACCTTTGCAAAAAGGGTATGATAAAGTTGCTCATAATAATTTAATTAAAGAATACAATGTTCCAACTTCAATTAACGGTGGTGCTCTTCTTAACACTGCGGAATATGTAAAAACACAAGATAATGACGTCATCAATAATTTATTAACCACATTAATGACTATTATTTCTAATTCTTGTTTACCGGACCACGTTGCAGTAAAAATAATTAATGATATTACCTTCTCTATATATAAACACTTAAAACATGGATCAAATTCTTCAGTGGAACTGTAGAAGTTTACAATCTAAATCATCAGAAATTATTTATCTAACAAACAAATTTAACATTTCTCTGATAGCTATATCAGAATCCTGGTTGAAACCAAATTCTAGGTTTCATATTTCAGGTTTTAACATAATTAGAGATGACAGAGCTGATGGTTGGGGTGGCTCTGCTCTTCTAGTTAGGAAAAATTGCATTTTCTCTTCCATCCAACTGCCATCATTTTCCAACGATATATTAAATGCAGTTGCCATCCGTATGGGTGGCATAACTTATGTGTCTACATATATAGCTCGCAAGGATCCATCTGTTATATCGGTTTTGAAGCGCATTATTCAATTTGTTCCTCCTCCGGTGATAGTATTAGGAGATTTCAATGCTCATCACAGTCTTTGGGGTGCTCCTAATGACGATGTTGTTGGAGTTCGCATAGCTGAACTTATTGACGATTTGGATTTATGTGTGCTTAATGATGGGTCCCCTACACGCTCTTTTGTTCCGGGGCAGTCTCCGAGTTATGTCGATATTTCATTATGTTCTTCATCTTTGTTCCCCAGCTTTACGTGGAAACGTTTGAATACTTCACATGGAAGCGACCACTACCCAATTCTCCTCTCAAAAGCCACATCGAATTGTCGAATTTCATCACTGCCGCCTTTGTTAAAATACAAACTTAATAATAATTGTGACTGGGAATCGTACAGTTCCGGGTTAGATGATAGAGTTAAAGAGTTTCCGCAGGTTTCTCGAGAAAATGTCGAACATTGTTATCATCTGTTGACATCAACAATGTTGTCACTAGCAGATGAATTTTTTCCCACTAAATGTCTTTCTAAGGGTAAAATCCCTTCGCCGCCTTGGTGGGATAAGGATTGTACTGAAGCTGTTAAAAAGAGGAAAAAGGCAGAGAAATTATGTAAAGATCAGCTTGACATGAATTCTTTTTTGCAGTTTAAAAATACGACAGCAGCGACTAAAAGGCTTTTGCGTAAAAAGAAATTAGAGGGATGGCAAAATTTCTGTTCCTCTCTTTCTCCCGACTCCCCGATTTCATTAGTTTGGAACAATGTGAAACGTTTCAAATGTTCAAAAGCGATCAGTTCTCAATCTTCCTTCTCTCTCGAGTGGGTTACACCATTTATTTCTAAAATTGCCCCTACTTCTGTTCCTAATGTAAATCAAATTCCCTTCACATACAGTCAATCTTCAGATTCTGGGAATAGTCCCTTTTCAATAAATGAATTTAAGCTAGTTTTAAAACACGTGTCGGATTCTGCTCCTGGAGAGGATGGCATTCCATATTCCTTTATTAGGAACTGTAAAGATGATACTTTAGTTTTTATTTTAGATATTATTAACACTATTATAGACTCTGGGATTATTCCCAGTTCTTGGAAAAAACATATTCTTATCCCAATTTTAAAGCCTAATAAGGATCCTTCAGATCCTTCATCATACAGACCGGTATCTTTATCTAGCGTGTTTGCAAAGCTTGCGGAACACCTAATCAAAATGAGGCTTGAATGGCACTTTGAACACAATAATATTTTACCCCAGTCTCAGTTTGGTTTTAGAAGAGGAAAGGGAGTAGCAGACAATTTAAATATTTTCACTACAGATGTTTTGTTATCCTTTAGTCAAAATAAATCGATGGTAGCTGCTTTTTTGGATATAGCGGCGGCTTATGATAACGTGGATTTGGTCATTTTAAAATCAAAACTGGAAGCATTACAAGTTCCTTCAAATTATTCCAATTTTATTTTTAATCTTTATTCGGATCGGACTGTCACAGTTAGAGTTGCTGGCTGTTCGTGTCCTTCGAGAGTTTTGTGGAACGGTGTTCCCCAGGGCACAGCTGTTTTAAGCCCGCTATTGTATGATATTTATACAAAAGATTTAGAAGCAGTTATAAATCCATGCTCAATTCTGCAATACGCTGACGATATTGTAGTCTACTCCTCTCATTCATCAATTGAAACAGCAGCTATTAATGTCGAAAAATCTTTGACTAGTCTAGTAGAGTGGCTCGATGATCATCGCCTACAATTGTCGGTGAAGAAAAGCGTCGTTGTACCCTTTACTTGCATTCGTAATATTCCTCCGGTTTTTATAAAAGTTAATGGTTTTACTCTTCCAAATTCCACTGAAGTAACATTTCTCGGCTGTAAACTCAACTCTAAATTTAATGGTACCTCGCATATTAAACATATTATTAGTAAATGTGAGAAAAGTATAAACTTGATCAGAGCTCTTGCAGGCGTATGGTGGGGAGCTCATCCTTTTACCTTGCGACTAGTATATAATGCGTTGGTTAAAAGTAATTTAGATTTTGGAACATGTTCGCTACCTCTGTTCAGTAAAACGGAGCTGCTTAAATTAGATCGATTACAGTCTAAATGTCTCCGCATTATCGTAGGTGCAATGAAGAGCACACCAGTTGTGGCGTTACAGGTTGAATGTGCTGACCCTCCCCTATATCTTAGACGTCAATATCTGTGTGACCGTTACTTAATTAAGGTGTTTCAATCTAGCACACATCCTTTAATTCCTAAAATCAAAGATCTTTACAAACTAATATCAGATGGGAATCACTTTTGGGTCTCGCGTCCCATACCGAACATCATAGAAGGCTATAAAAAGATAAAACATGTTGAACACAATATTAAAACATATCCTGTACATCCGATCTATTCAGTTCAATATGATGTCCTTATATTTAAACCTAATATATTTCTGTCCACCGGTGTAGGGAGAAACTGTTCTGATCCAAATGGTAAACTTGCCTCGTTTCTGTCAAAAAATGCACTAGGGGCTGAGGTCTTTTTTACTGATGCTTCGAAATATGAGGGACATGAGTCAGTGTCAACTGTGGGTGCTGCATTTATTAGACATAATACAGGACATTTTAAATTGTATAAATATTCTTCATTTCTTTCCATCTTTTCCGGTGAGTGTTTAGCTATAAAACATTGTATTGAATACATAATCAGTGAAAAAATCAAAAATTCTATTATTTTTAGTGACTGTTTGAGTAGTCTACAATGTCTTCTCTCTAATCCATTTGACAGGAGCAATTTGTCCCCTATTATCATTTTGATCAAATCCTTATTAAAGAACTGCTACGAATTAGGCTTAACTGTCTCATTGGCTTGGATTCCGGGTCATTCTGGAATAGAAGGCAATGTGACAGTGGACCAGCTTGCAAAATTGGCTGCGAAGCAGGGTCTATGGATCCCGGATGTGTACTGTGGAGATCTGTTGCAATCAATTCCATTAACGTCTCTGGTTAATAATTGGTCTCAGGTTTGGGATTGTGAGAAAACTAAGGGTCAATTCTATAAATCACTTCAACCTATCATTAATTTAAAACCATGGTTCAGTAAGTTAAAACTAAATAAGAAAATAACTTCTATTCTTGCTCGACTAAGATTTGGTCATTGCTCTTCAGCTGTGCATCTTAACAGAATAGGGGTGTTTGATTCTCCCCTATGTGACTGTGGTGTCGGAGAAGATGGTGATTTAGTCCATATTCTTTTTAATTGCTCGAAATATAATTCCTTTCCGTTATATGACTTCCTTATTATGTATAAAGCTCCCCTTCCTTGTAATCTGTCTTCCATCCTTTCTTTGTCTAATAAGTTATATGTTTCATGTCTTAGTAAATTTATTTCTTTTCACAACATTTCCTTATAGTAAAAAAAAAAAAAAAAAAAATTATTATTACATATATTTATTTATTGCCCATCCTAAAACATATCCCGTCATAATTCGCCAAACTCCCTCCTCCCATGTTTAATTTTCGCAACACTCGACTCTGGCAACAATGGCGAAGGCCGCTTGCCACAATCAAAAAAGAAGAAGAAGATTCTGCTTGTTCGGTTGGCATTAAGCGGAAAAGCACCTGTCAATCACAGCTGTCAATCAATGAATGAAAAAACGACAAAAACAAAACACTATCGCATCTTGTCTCGCGCAGAAAAAGTTGCTTGAAAGTTATTTCTGATAGATTTTATTTTCTTACAAGAGTATTTCAATAAAGTTACATTGATGCGTAGAAGCTTCGAAAAGATTTCTACGACAGTTTTTCGTACGTTTAAGACATTATTAACAACCAATTACCTTTCACCAATTTCTTTTGAAGAAAAAATGGTGCGGTTCTTTCTAAACCCATACAATGATTACAAGCCAGGAGAACCTTCTACTATTGAGAAAGATGAAGTGATTTCGCAAATACATGAGTACACCAACAGTATTAGCAAACGCCTTCATCCCTCACGGAAGAATGTCGACGGAGGCTTGTACGTCGGCGTCACCGGCATTTCTTACATGTATTATATTTTATCTAAAAACCCAATACTTTCGGATAATAAAGCTGTGTATTTAGAAAAGAGCATCGAATATCTAAAGCCAGCGCTGGAAACGTCGGCGGGTGACAAGACTTCGTTTCTATTGGGCGACGCCGGTACTTACGCTTTGGCGACTGTTTTGTTCAAAGAAGTCGGTGATGAAAATTCTTCTGAAATGCTGAAGTCATACAAGTCTCTGTATACTCAATATCTGAACCCTAAGTTTCTCAAATGTGGTGGAGATGAGTTCTTTGTTGGGCGTGCTGGCTATCTTGCTGGGGCACTGTGGATGAGCCGAGAGCTCAAGACAGCAGTGTTTACTAATGAAGAGTTATACAAGATTTGTGATGTGATAGTCGCCTCAGGAAAGGAGTACTCCACAAAATATAATAGTCCTTGCCCGCTGATGTACCACTACTATAACACAGAGTATCTTGGAGCCGCACATGGAATGAGCTTTATTTTACAGATGCTCCTCTCTGTTCCCGGATATATTAAATTTAACAAGAGTGCGGCTGAGGATATTAAATCAACATTAGAATACCTTGTTTCATTGCAAAATGAAGAAGGAAACTGGCCTTGTTGTATGGAGGAAATTGGACAAGGTGAGCACAAGTTGGTGCACTGGTGTCATGGGGCTCCTGGCATTGTCTATGCAATGGCTAAAGCATACTTAGTTTACAAAGATAAGAGATATTATGATGCTTGTGTGAAGGCTGGTGAACTGGTGTGGGCGAAGGGGTTATTACGCAAGGGCCCTGGAATTTGCCATGGAGTAGGTGGCAATGGATATGTATTCCTCCTTCTGCACAGACTAACTGGTGATATAAAATACATGCATAGAGCAAAAATGTTTGCTGATTTCATGGTCACTGAAGAGTTTGTTAGAGATGCAAGACTACCTGATAATCCAGAGAGTCTGTATGAAGGCACCGCTGGCACTGTCTGCTTCTTGTCAGATCTCCTCTTACCTGACACGGCAGAATATCCCTTCCAAGATGTTTTCACTACTTAGTTTTTGATTTGTGTTACATTTGTGTGTTCTTATTGATTTGCTTGACTTGTTTAGAATAATTATTTCATATTTATTAAAATATTTCTACTAAAAGTTCTTTACTTCCATTTACAACTTACTAATGCTGCCAAATGTACTATGGGAAAAATTGATTTATACAGAAACCAAGTGGAGGTACTATTGCATGGAATATTGAAAGTCACAGCTAAAGCTGCGGTTCCACTGAGGCAGAGCGGAGCAGAGCTGAGACGAGCTGTGCCGCGATTCACCAATCCCGTGGCTTGAAATTCACTTCTCTTCTCCACTCTGCTTGCACCGAAGCAGCATTGGCGGAAAACAAGCGGAGTTGTTTAAAAAATCGGGAAAACGGGCTAGATTAGGCTAGCGCCGAGAAATGAGCAATGCGGAGCGGAGAAGCCCGGAGCGGTGCAGTGCGTACGGGGGCGGCTCACACATGCGCATATACATTCATTTTAGTTAGCAATAGGATAGGCAAAGGAGCTCCTCTCTCCGCTCTGCTTCAGTAGAAACACACCTTTTTCACAGCTCTGCTCTGCTCCGCATCGCTCCACTCCGCCTCAGTGGAACCGCAGCCTATAAAGCTATAAGCATAAGACTATTAAAAATAAGGGCTATACTTTAGAAATACCCATTATAAATTATGATAGTTATTCTTATCGAAAGTCGACATGATGTTGACATTAATAGGAGCTCTATTAACATCAAAGCTTCTACATAAAATATTCATGATTCCAGTTGGCTTGCTGACAGTAAAGGCGCCCTCACATTGCGGCGTATGTGGGCGAATCATTAATACTTAAAAAAAACTTAAAAGCCACTTTCCTATCAGCATAGCAATTACAAAAGTTAGTTTCAACCTACCTTGAATAAAACTAAACCTCACTCACAGCTTATTTCTTTCAGTTACTGGCGAATAAAGCTTAGGCCACACCCCCAACACTAGCGAGCTACAGAGTGAGCGTTGGCGGGCGACGCGAAGGCGAGGGAAGCTAAGTGAAACTTTGGTGAGTTAAACTTTGTGGGCTCACACTGCAAACTACATTGTATGAAAGACGGACTTGTCGAAAGAAGAAAGCGCTGCGCAGCGATATCGAGCTACAAGTTTATCCCCGTAGTTCGGGGTGAGAACAGAAAAATGAAAAGAGGTGAAACAATGCTAACCCGGGACGGTCGTTAATTCGATCGTTAGCTGGTGGTGTGGTCATCGCTTTTGAGCAGCTGGGGAGCATCCTATAAAACAACGACGATATAATACTAGACTCGTAATAACAGGCGACCGATGTCTGTCAACACATTAGGCAAAAAAGTCTTATATTCGTCTCATTTCGACCAATCCTGTGAGCCGTAAACATACGTTGAGACAGAACAGACCTTGAGTTAGCCAATCACAACGCAGTAGGTACCCCGTCCCCCTCGCTTACGTAGTACCTCAGCGAGTTGACAGAATAATTTTTGTTCCTTAGATCGTGCATGCGGAGTCTAGTATTATATCGTCGTTGCTCTAAAACCAGCTGTCTCTGTACCTAGCTATTCTCTGTAAAACTCAGCGCCTCAGTAGCGCTGAAGCTACGGTCTGTCTTCAATAGATTTTCAACTTTATGTTCTTGAGTTTAAAGTTGAAAATCCACTAAAGACAAACTGCAGCTTCAGCGTTGCCGCGGCGTTTTCTTATAATAAAATTATAGTAGGTATAGCAGTGCTAACTACATCGCGGACTGTGCCTCACGCTCTCGTGTCGTGTTTGTTTTGAAAAATATGAGCGCCGCTAAAAGTAGCGGGGTGGGTAGGCGGAGCAGCAGAAAGAGGCACAGTCGGGCGCCAGCGAATACGTTTCTATCGCGTCTACTTAAAAAAACTTGCACTAAGCACACAGATAAATTAAGGAAGAGTACCGGATAATAACATCGTGATTAGTCGCTGTGGACGAGGCCCTTAAAGCCGTGCCATGACAGGAGCACCTTTGCAAGCGTGTTATGTAAAACGTGGCTTGTAAATTGTGAAGAAGATAATGACATTATGCTAGAGTGGACTGTAGTATATCTAAACATACCGTCTTGTTTGTACCAGACTGCCTATACAACTTAGCGAGCATGGCTTGTTCGTGGGCCGCCCGCCGTAGTGGCATGCTGGCCTAACAACACTTTTTTTAAAAACACGCTTATTTTATTGTCAGTCGCGTTTCAAGTTTAATCGCGTTCAATCACCCTATGATTGAGGCTTAAGTGCATTTATATTTGTAACTGATAAGTTAGTAGGTATCATATTCTATGCGAGTCTACATGAGTCAAACGTGTATGAACTTTCCCATATTTGTAAACTTTATAATTTTTACTTCATTATGAATATGATATGCAATATTTTGTTAACTCTTTCTGTAACAGACGTACCCTTTATAATTGATATTCTAAAACATAAAAATATAAAAAACGGAGTAATATTTCATTGTTATGATAAATATTTCGTGAACGCGATGCATAAAATGTTCAACGATCACGATATCCTGATCGCGAGTGCAAAAATTGATTATAATGCTACTTATGACGTCACGAAGTCCTATCCTAGAATTGGAATGGTGATAGACACTGCTTGTGGGGGCTGGACCTCAGTGATGGGCATGAGTACGTCGCCCTTTCAAGGGTACTCCTATATAATAATCACGGAAAATCTGTCGTTAACTACGGAAACTTTATCTCGGTACCCAGTAGAAGTTGACTCGGATGTTACTGTCGCACACAGGATGAATGGAACATTCATTTTATATGAAGTCTATAACACTGGATTTAATTTCAAGGGGAAATACAATGTAAGAATAGTAGGAAGCTGGGATACTTCATTATGTATCAAAGATTCAAAACGATGGGACTTACAAGGCGCGTTTGTAAAGACAGCGGTTGTTATACTCTCGTCGCCCTGGCTGGCCAACCAGACTGTAGAGCAGTACATGGAGAAACCTATTAAGTCCCAGATTGAGGTCGACACAGTGCATCGAATGAAATTCTTCACTATATTGAAGTTTATGCGAGATATGTATAACATCAGGTGAGTTTAGAACTGCTGCCAGGAGGCCTGACCTCCTGTAGTCTCTTAGAAGCTATGATCATCCTTTCGCAGTGAAATGAAAATCTTCACGTAAATTCATTTAAAGTATTATCTAGCGCAATACTAGTGTCAACGTTTAGTTATGATGTAGAAGTCCATTTTGGGCCGAGGTTTCTGGGTTGTGCACGGTAGTTGAGCAGTCTATGCCTCCCCGTCTCGCCTAGACCTATCCGCACAGCTAATATGCCACCGGCGCGTTTCGTGTAGGAGCCGTAAGACAAATTTAAAAGTCTTAGGTTGAGTAGAAACATTCTTTAATCCTTTCACTACCAAATAATTGTTTACAGCTATGACTTGCACCGAGTGAGTACATGGGGATATAAGCGCAACGGAACGTTCGACGGCATGGTGAATGCCCTGTACAGTGGCATGGCGGAGATAGGAGGAGCTCCTATCTTTTACCGCATCGATAGAGGACAGGAGGTTCAGTACATCTCTGAGGTCTGGATGTCCAGGTAAAACTTGCTTCCAAAGTGCGAATCATTCATAGTAGACAGGGGAATGGCTCAACCAACATTGCTAATTTTCTAAGGAAGCGGTTTCGAGTTAGGGACCTGTAGTGGAGTTTGGAAAACTAAGGGGCTATGTTCTTAGATATAGGACTATTCATGTGAATCGTCCGATGCGCGTCGTCCAAGCCGAAATGAGACGATGAGGAAACTGGAGTCTTTTTCAATGTTGTTGACTTGCATTTCGCACGAGCGCATTTTTGCCGGCGCGAAAAAAGCGACGAAATAGAACAAATGCATTATTATTATTTATTTATTTTCTCATAATAATACAAACTTATAAATTAAGCCGCACAAAACCGTGCATTCCCCTGTATCTGTTCACACGTCAGCGCTTTTAAAGCGCGGCGCTTGCTGTATTTGATTTAAAGTTCTGGGTGGGTGACATTTAGGTTCAATTTACCTTTTGTTCCAACTCCGTGCTTTTTGACGCCCAAAAATGCGCTCGTTTGGATTTGTTTACCGCTTAAAAAAAGTGTCTCTCTGCTACATAGGCACAGTTTCGTCTTCCGCCACCCAAAGTACCCGGGTGGTTTCTACACGATCTACACGCGACCTCTGAACGTGGTGGTATGGTACTGCGTGGTCACCATGCTGGTGGTGACGGCCATCACACTGTGGGCCATGCTGATGGTCCAGACCAAAAGAGGCGATAATGAAGACTCCTCGTTCAGTTTGGCTGGACTAGTCATTTGGGGGGCAATTTGTCAACAAGGTAAGATTAGTATTAGTACCTACTTAAGACCACTCATTTTACCATACTTATGTACCTACTTATTCCCTGTTGTGTGGAAATAATATGTTGACGATGTACTAAACAATTACCCATATATGTCGATGTAAAATTGCCCATTTATTTGGCGTCGCCTCAGTGTCATGACGACACGTTTGGCGCAGTGGCGCCAGTGGCTGAGCAATTGGACTGCTGCACTGATGTGTCGCGGGTTCGGATCCCCGCACGGAACAAATATTTGTATGATCTGCAAGTAGTTGTTCCAGGTCTGGGTGTTTGTGTATGTGAGTTTCTATGTTTGTAAACGCACCAACGATACAGGAGAAATTCCTAGTGTGGAGCAACTTAAAAAAAAAATTACCTAACAATTTTTATTCATTTCTTTTCCTACATCAGCCTCTTTCTGAGATTTATCTTTTACACATCTTTCATTCGTCTGCTTCAATTCTTTCTTGCTAAATTGCTATTTAATTCATTATTATCTAATGAATATTCTTCACAAAACCGTATTGTATAGCGATGACCCGATAATTAACTGGGCTGTAGGTACATACTAAGGCTTGAAGCGGTGGGGTCAAGGTGGGGTGGCGTGAGAAACCACGACAGACGATTTTCTCTCATGTGTCCTTACGCACCATTTTAATAAATGTGATTGGTCTATTCCTCCACGACTCTTCTCCACTCCGCTCCTTTCTACTTCTTCAAAAATCTAGCCTTACCCTACTTGTCTCCTAGGTATCTCCATCAACCGTGAGTCGACCTCCACGAAGCTGGTGATCTTCACGACCTTCGTGTATGCCGTGACTTTATACCAGTATTACAACGCCACCATAGTGTCCTCGTTGCTGCTCGAACCGCCCAGGAACATTAGGACACTGAAGGATCTATTGGATAGCGATTTGAAGGCCGGGTCTCATGATATTGTGTACGATAAGGATTATTTCAAGGTAAGTATTTTAGTATAGCCTCATTTTGGGAATTACACCCAACAATCATACAGACGGTATGCACAAATGACGTCATCATAACGGCGAGCGAGCGGATATGCTGTGCGGCTGATCCGACGCCCAGGGAGTCCACCACAACAGAAGACACTATCAAACGCCTTTAATTTATTAATGTTCGTCTAAGACAGTTGTAAATGTTGTGCTTGCATATATAGCTTCATTTGTCAGCGAAAAAGTTGGCGAGATCAGAAAGACCGAACCAATAGGCGAGTGGTCCAGGATATGGATCAAAGGAATTGGAAGTCCTAAGCCATACTTTTGCCGAGTAGTGGGGTGACAGACGCACGCAACAATAATAAATCATATTAACATGGTCATCCGAGACAGAAGGTGCCTCAGCGCAGCAAAAAAACCTATAAATAATTAACATAGGTTTTTCCGAGCATCGTTATGACACGAGGCTGGTCATCGGCCTATCCTAAAATGCCATCATTGAATAACTTCCATGCCCCACTTTACAGCGCACAACAGACCCAGTAGCCATAGAACTTTACCACAAGAAAGTGGCCACAGCAACTCACTACAACTTCTTTACCCCTGAAGAAGGCATAGCTCTGGTGAAGAAGGGAGGCTTCGCTTTCCACGTCGAGACCACTTACGCCTTCCCTCTGATAAAGAAGACGTTCACCGAGAGGGAGATCTGTGAGACGAACTTGGTGCAGCTGTATCCACTGCAGAGAATGGGCGTCGTGGTGAGGAAGAACACGCCGTATAAAGAGCATATTGCTTATGCGTAAGTACTGGACACTCCCCCTTATTAATAAAACGAGAGGTAAAGTTACGCCAAAGTTAATCCTTAAAAATGTATGGTTAGTCCGAAGATTATCCTGGTTGTAACTTTAGTCCACGTTTAGTCGAAGTAAGTAAGTATAAGAAGTCACAACGCAGCGCGACGCGACGCCGCGTCGTGTCTCGGTGTGTGCTGACCCTAAAAATAATTATATCCTCACTACAGCCGGATACATGCCGCGCCAAAATTTGTATCTAGTACACTACTATCCAAAGCTGGTATGTTGTTAATCGAAACTCCAATTTCCAGTATTCGCAAGATGTACGAAGTAGGCCTGCCTCCCCGCATCCAATCAGAGATCGACGAGCGTATGCCCGAGTGTGCGCACACGCCGGATTCCAGCGTGTTTTGTGTCGGTATACGGGAATTTTCTACGCCATTGTTAGCGTTAATGTTCGGCATGATCAGTTCTATAGCCATACTTATTTGCGAGCTCGCAGTTCATAGACTGGTAGGGAGTAATGTTAGGTTCAGAGCGTTTAGGAATTGATATTGTTTAGACGGTTTTACTGTAGATTCAGATTTAGACTGATTATAGTTAGAATAGTCAAACACACGGTCAGTACGGCAAGTGCCCATGGTTTTCTTGCCCGTTTTTCTCCATAGCAAGCTACGCTCTGTAATGGGCAACTACCTACAGTATTTTTTCAAGTTATTATGCCTTGGCAAGAGTGTTCATGGAGTTTCTTGCCCGTTTTACTCCATAGATATTTACACTTTAGAATTGAAACTATCGTAATTTTACAACATAGTTAACTTTGTGACTCGGCAATAGCTTCGATTGTTTTTGCTTTTTGACAGTTTAAAAGTGCCTGTACTGACTATTTTTTTTAAGAATTAGATTGCTGTTGCAGACAATATTACAAGAACATTCTTTATATATTCTAGTCTTAGTATTTATATTTTGCAATAATAGTGATAAGTAATAGATTGCAAGGTATTTAAAATAGGATTAAATTAGTATCAATAAAATAAAGTAACCACAAATAATCGTCCATCTGTTTATTATTTTGGGTACATAGCTTCCTCGCGTTACACAATTACACTCCAGAGAGGATTCGTGAAAAAATTACAAACATCATCCAAAACTGTATGGATATCCACGTTCATTATAATTTATTCTATTTATCATGTAGGCATATAATACACGGCATCGTGGCCAACAATTTGGAACGTCGACCACAGCGCACAAATTAATGAAGTTTACATAAATTGGCCTACCATTGTTTTAAAGCGTGAGTAGTTCCGCTCAGTGAACGAGATGGCGCTAGACAACTTGTATAGCTCTCTCTTTCCCACAGCCTAACAACTCACGCTAAGACGTTATGGTAGGCTATAAGATCAGTACATGGCTGACTATAGGACGGAAGTTTAAACACATTGTAGGTAGGCGTCGCATTATATCACATAGTTTAAAACGCAGCTCTTTGGCTTAAATTGTGATGTTTTTTTTGTTTACACGTAAAATGACGTCACTACACTGTATTTAAAAGCCCCGCCCCTAAAACCCAGTAGAACAATGTACAATATTAAGCTAAAGATCATTTATATTGCTATAAATGAGGATTTTAATCACTGCACCTGAATACAAACAAGTATCCGTTCATTTTAACAGTATAAAGCTCACAATCGCAGGAGCTCCGTTATCCGCGGTGGGTGCGCAACGCAATATAAACACTATTAATATACACAATAAGATTCGAAATCGTATGATAGAATAACAATCAATGTTTAAAACTTTCACAGTTAACTGAACAATTTGAAGATACAACACGCATAGTAGACCGAAGTGTTACACGAATTTATGTTTTATGTTCATTAACTTAAGGATTATATTTCTTCGAAGGCATTAAAAGTAACGTGTGTTACGCGGTGGACTTCTTAAAAGACTGCCTCCTTAACACATTGTCTATAGTATCTGTCAAAGATAATTTTCTTTTTTTATACCAAATAGAGGTAAAGGTGCAGCCTTGAAGATGTCACAATGGTTGAATGTTGCTTGTCTATGGAAGCCATAGGATCAGTAGCAGTATTAATACCTAAATTATTATTTTATTACCCTTCAATTAAAATATTCTGAAATAAGTTGTATGCCGTCTGATTTACAAGCCGTTGAAGAATGAAAATAATATTCTTTGCAAGCAAAATGTTGAGCTATTCACTTTGCCTTCCCTGAATTCTATTTCAAATTCATTTTTATGATTCTACTACACTGACTCTTAAGGCCTATCCGCACACAACAGTGCCGACACGTTCTGTACCGTACCGTTCCGTGACGTGATCAGTGTCAGTGAAATATGATATTGTACCATACATTTTGTACGACGCTATCCGTACTCATCAGTGTCAGTACCGTTCAGTGATGTTCGCTCACTCGTATATATGAACAGCACGTCACGGAACGGTACGGCACGGCACTGTTGTGTGCGGATAGGTCTTTAATAACAGAATTAAAAAGCCTACCGGACTTAGTAAAGACGATTGTAAAAAGACGATACAAAATAATAACATCAAAAATGAGGTCGTAGAATAGCTAGAAAGTCTAGAAGTTTGATGAGGTCTGTATGCTAGTGTGTAGCCCTACGTATAAAACAATAATTTATATGAACAAAAGACCTGAATCAAGTGGCTTCCACATATCAAACGACATTCGTAATGTTTTCTTACTCACGGATCTTTCGGCGCGTTAACAAAAGCGAAAATAAACGCTGCCATTTTCTTTTAAGGCTTTTCGTACACAATGCGACGCAAGTCTCCGATTCCTTACGACTTTGGCATCCATTGACGCATGCCTGTGTACGAACCTATGGATTTGGATTGCGTATCACTTGGATATCAAAGTCAAAAGGTTTCAGACTTGCGTCGCGTTGTGTACGAAGGGGCTAAGGGCTACACTACATCTGGCAGCACGGAATCGCCTTTTTCCGTCGCCCTTTCTCTTTCTGTCGCTTAGAACTGCCATTTGCTAGACCGAGATAGAATGCATAATGCGATAGCATGCGGCGGAATCCGCGAGGCGGCCGGCTGCTGTCGCATTGTCTCGGTCTAGCAAATGGCAGTTCTAAGCGACAGAAAGAGAAAGGGCGACGGAATAAGGCGATTCCGTGCTGCCAGATATGGTTCAACCCTAACAGTACAACAGACAATAGTCAACAGCGCCGTCCTGTCCGTGTCATCTAAGGGAGCTTCTCGATGACGCGATTCGTGCGTGTTGCAATTTCTTCTAACTAAAAATGAAAATCGTCCTTGCTACTACGATATAATGATGCAATTCGAATACTTGACGTCGTCGTGGCGAGCGTGTTTTGTGTTTCATCTACCCGCAGACAACCGCACGTTTTATGTCATATGTCGTAGTGGTAAGGATGATTTTCACTTGTAGTTCGAATCGGTAGAATTGCGTCGCATCGCGACATGGCGAAGCTCCCTATGGGCCAAGAGATCCGTGGCGCATTATTAGATTATCTGTTACTATTGATTGGAATGCGGTTGTTGAGTGTTGCGCGGGAGTGTGGAGTGTGTTGCGTGCGGCGGAGCGGAGGACGCGACTCACCGCTCCTCCAACATCACCGTTTCTTGTGGATACAGCTTCAGCGCCTTCAGTGTGCTGCTTGGAGATTCCAGTGTGAGCTGCAATGGAAAGTATTGAGTTAGCAAACTTCTTTGTAAATTATTGGAACACACTGGTATTCGGGGGTCAATATTTTATTCCAGACTTAACTGGCGGAGACTATAATAGAATTAATTGAAAAAGGGAACTTGAATTATAACTGTGGGCATGTGTATCAGAAGACTGGGATGCTAGGGACAAGGGAGTTCGCGGTAGAAAGGCCAAAGACTGTTTACTAGATTTAAGTATGTAGGATGTAGGTACTTACGTCTCTCCTAGGCCAGCTGGAGATGACTTTAAAGTGTTCTTGTGGATAACCTTTAGAAGCGAGGAAGTCTAGTAATGCCTGGAAAAGAAATGTTTTTTGAATTAGTATAGGTTTATTTAAAAACTTTGCCTCAGCGGAATTTTCGGTAAGATCAATATTATTAATGATAGGTTAGCAATTTCTAATAATTTTCAATTCGATTGAATTGACGTCGTCGTGGCAAGCGTGTTTTGTTTATCATCTACCCGTAGATAACCGCACGTTTTATGTCATATGTCGTAGTAGAAAGGATGATTTTTTTGTAGTTGAAATTGGTCAAATTGCATCGCATCAGTAAGCTCACATAGGTGTATCCTTTCTTTGAAAACCGGCCTCGCCTAGGGTAGGGATCGGCTATAAACAGGAGACGAAATTCTGAGCAGCGTGTAATGTTGAGTGATGAGGTAACTTACAGCGAGCGTGTCGTGCGCGTTGAACCGTCTCTCGAGGCTGTGGTCGTGCGGCGGCGGCAGGCGCACGCGGATGTGAGTGATGAGGTAACTTACAGCGAGCGTGTCGTGCGCGTTGAACCGTCTCTCGAGGCTGTGGTCGTGCGGCGGCGGCAGGCGCACGCGGATGTGAGTGATGAGGTAACTTACAGCGAGCGTGTCGTGCGCGTTGAACCGTCTCTCGAGGCTGTGGTCGTGCGGCGGCGGCAGGCGCACGCGGATGTGAGTGATGAGGTAACTTACAGCGAGCGTGTCGTGCGCGTTGAACCGTCTCTCGAGGCTGTGGTCGTGCGGCGGCGGCAGGCGCACGCGGATGTGAGTGATGAGGTAACTTACAGCGAGCGTGTCGTGCGCGTTGAACCGTCTCTCGAGGCTGTGGTCGTGCGGCGGCGGCAGGCGCACGCGGATGTGAGTGATGAGGTAACTTACAGCGAGCGTGTCGTGCGCGTTGAACCGTCTCTCGAGGCTGTGGTCGTGCGGCGGCGGCAGGCGCACGCGGATGTGAGTGATGAGGTAACTTACAGCGAGCGTGTCGTGCGCGTTGAACCGTCTCTCGAGGCTGTGGTCGTGCGGCGGCGGCAGGCGCACGCGGATGTGAGTGATGAGGTAACTTACAGCGAGCGTGTCGTGCGCGTTGAACCGTCTCTCGAGGCTGTGGTCGTGCGGCGGCGGCAGGCGCACGCGGATGTGAGTGATGAGGTAACTTACAGCGAGCGTGTCGTGCGCGTTGAACCGTCTCTCGAGGCTGTGGTCGTGCGGCGGCGGCAGGCGCACGCGGATGTGAGTGATGAGGTAACTTACAGCGAGCGTGTCGTGCGCGTTGAACCGTCTCTCGAGGCTGTGGTCGTGCGGCGGCGGCAGGCGCACGCGGATGTGAGTGATGAGGTAACTTACAGCGAGCGTGTCGTGTGCGTTGAACCGTCTCTCGAGGCTGTGGTCGTGCGGCGGCGGCAGGCGCACGCGGATGTGAGTGATGAGGTAACTTACAGCGAGCGTGTCGTGTGCGTTGAACCGTCTCTCGAGGCTGTGGTCGTGCGGCGGCGGCAGGCGCACGCGGATGTGAGTGATGAGGTAACTTACAGCGAGCGTGTCGTGTGCGTTGAACCGTCTCTCGAGGCTGTGGTCGTGCGGCGGCGGCAGGCGCACGCGGATGCGCGCGATGTCCCCGGCGGCCGCGCTGCTGGCCGGCTCGGGCGGGACGCGCCGCGCTGCTACCATGCGCTCCGCCTGGAGAAGGAACAGGGCTTTATGCATTCTGACCCCAACGTGATGATGCGTCGTATTTTTTTTAACGTAAAATCATCAAATGAGTCCTGACACCTGACCGAGGGCAGGGCAGGAGGGACTGTCACACTTGTACTGACTAAAATCCACGGTGTCCTTCAATAGCCCTTTACTTTCGGGGGTCATGGTAGCTGTTAGTCCCGCGACACCGTAAATGCGTCGTTCTAACGAGGGTTTCTTAAGGAATTTATGCGTGTATTGAGATTAAGACCTTAGACATATTTTTTAAACCAGCTTCTGCCTGGTTTTACCCACGTCATATCAGGTCTTTGGCTTTATGAAGGCCCCGTCAGTTTCGTTCGCCAGTGCCGTCGACTCGGGCCTTGTCCTTGAAAATGGGTACCATTCAGTAGAGGTTGGTTTCCGACCGCATATGTAGAATAATTGTATTAATAGAATTGAGCAAGCTACCTACCCTTTAAGTTCGCCAGATCGGACAATTTGTATAATCTTTGAGAAATAATAAAAAATGACCCCAGAAAAATGAAAAACGTTAATTACATTCTCGAAATTAATTTAATGTCAAAACCAACAAAATAAAAAAAAATCAAGTCATCACAGATTTTGGGACATTTGATCAATATTAAAATATTCGTTCAGTCTACGGTTTCATTCGCGGTGGCACAAAGTTCAACAGAAGCAACGGCACCAGACTTCGCGCTTCATTTTAGTTCTGTAAACACGTGTTGTAGGATATTATTTTGTCACTTATGTCATCATCAGTCAGAAAACGTCAACTGATGAACATAGGCCTCCCTCTTAAACCGTCACACTGAACTAGGTGGACCGACGACATCGTGAGAATCGCGTACAACCGATAGATGTAAGTTTCGGATTGTCGTTTAGTGTGGCGTTCTAACGGCCCTTCACTTTGGTCTAAGGGGTGAGCGGTGCGACTGGCGACGACTCGTGTTCAAACACATTTGATCTCACAGTTCGCCACTGTCTTCTAATTATTCTCAAAATATCTTTATTATCACTTAAAAGGACTAGTACTGAAGTGAACTCAAGAATCATTACAAACTTACCTCTTTCTTAGCTTCCTCCATTTGTCTTTCAGACTCTGCTCTTTCCAATTCTTGATTTCTTTCTAATTCAATTTTTTTCTTTACTTCTTCCTTGGCCCTGCAAAAAATAAATTGTCATAATAGTTTATACTGCTTCCGGAGCTTTCTTTAGCTGAATTAAATGCCAATATTTTGATGATACATGATCAGTTCCAGTCAGAATTTGTTGATAAGTATTCTCCATTGTAACCCTCATTTTGGTAGTCATGCCAGCGAAGCAGGTGGCGGGCCGCGTGAGGGAGAGGACAGCGTCCTCCCTCCACCCCAGCCGCAGTGATAGACCCCCACGGCGTCGGACGTCGGCAGACGATCTCCGGCCACCGCAGGCGCGGGCATGCGGGCGGCGATCAATGGGCGACTCGCTGTCCGACCATGGACCATGCCCGGGTCGACGGCGCGTTGTGTTCCACGCGCCTCAGAGTGTCCCCGGAACGTAAAGGGCTATTGAAGGACACCGTGGATTTTAGTCAGTACGAGTCTGACAGTCCCTCCTACTCTGCCCTGGGTGGGAGGACTCATTTGATGATTTTACCACGCTAAGCAGTTTTATTTGTTACCTGTCGGCCTCTAAACTGCGTTGGTATGCTTCGTCCTGCTCTCTCTTGACACGTTGTCGTGCGTCTCTCTCCCTCTCCATCTTGGCCTCGTCCTCTCGCGCCGAGCTGAACCGTTCCAGTGCTTCTACTAGGCCACCTAGCAACTCTGATACGCCTACATTACCTGTGAACAAAATGGAATATGAAATAAGACAAAGTACACATAATTTATCTGGAAAACTTGCAATCTTCTGGGTGAGTTTATGGCTACGTTTGCCGAGGTCTATCAGTGGATGGGTGGCATAATAATCCACATATATGTTGAACCAGGAGATTCCAGTATACATTTGGCACTATCGGATTCCGACAGTTATTCTGACAGCTCCTTCAGGCGCGGGTGGAATACGAACATAAAATTAGGCTTAGTTCCCTCTCGGACGGTGAGCTACCAAATGCTTGCCGACCGCTAGTCCGCGCCTGCGTCTCCGTGAAGAGGATTGCTTCTCATCCGTGAGGATGAGGATTACCTCTCCGTCATCTAGGATACGTCTTCCTCACGCGTCTCGCCTGCTGTTTCGTTAGTACTTCACAGAAGGATTTGACTGCTTTCCATATCCGTTTCCTCGCTCCATACCAAACAGGCCCGATTTGCCATCATTACAAGCCCCAGTCAAAATGTTCAGCTGTTGCTTCCATAGGTATTCAAACCACCTAACTAGCCTCGCATTAGATTAGACCTCTATACAGCACAATGTAATACAATAACGATGTTACGAGTATGGTGTGCGTCAGAATGGCTGGTTGCCTGTGGCGTTGGTCAATGAGAGTTGATTCGAAAATTGCTACATAATTGCTTATATTTGCTACATATAATAAAAAATTGCTACATAGGATATATACTTAGATATAAAATATTTTTTTTGACCAGCCATCCTGACGTCAGGATGGCTGGTCACCTCCTAGTTTAAAGTGAAGCGTACAGAGTTTCCCGAAATGTATTGCGTCAATAATTGCTTCATATTTACTTCATTTATCTCATTTATTTGTATCTTTAAAAATATGCTAATTATAGGATGTAGCAGTAATTTAAATTATCCCAAGGAAAAGTCCCTGATAAAATAATAAAGGCAAGTAGTTGCAGTGCGTCTTCACTCAACGGTATTGCTACTTTAGGCGGCAGGCGTTCTAAATAAAATTGTTAAATGGCATGTTATGTATGAGTAGGTAAGTGGACAATAAGCACATTAAAAGGATATCGTAAATAAAAAAAAAAAATACGAAGAGTAAAAAGAAGATAATTCCACATTGCATAATATATGCGAAAAAGAAAAAATAATATGGCAATAAGGTAAATTAATGCTGAGGTTATGGGACATCTCGCCCACGAAAAAAGGTGGCCCGCAGGCCAGATGTCCCCTTTTTAAAATGTGCATGGGTAGTTTCGCCCGAAACAATTTTTTAGCTTATTTTCATATTCATCATCATCTCAGCCATAGGACGTCCACTGCTGAACATAGGCCTCCCCTTTTGATCTCCACATAATATATACCGGTTGGAAGCGACCTGCATCGAGCGACTTTTATAAGGTTGACTGGCCACCTTGCTGGTGGACGTCCTACGCTGCGCTTGCTAGTCCGTGGTCTACACTCTAGCACTTTTCGACCGCATCGGCCATCTGCTCTGCGAGCAATATGGCCTGCCCATTGCCACTTCAGCTTGCTAATCCGGTGGACTATATCAGTAACTCGTATGTGATCACGTAGAGAAACACCGAGCATAGCCCTCTCCATAGCTCGTTGAGCGACTTTGAGCTTTGAGATGAGACCAATAGTGAAAGACCACGTTTCGGTGCCGTAACTCATAACTGGTAACACACATTGGTTGAAGACTTTCGTCTTGAGGCACTGGGGTAAGTCGGACGGAAAGACATTGCGTAGTTTCCCGAACGCTGCCCAACCGAGTCGGATTTGGTGGTTGACCCCTTTCTCGAAGTTTACTTGTCCTAAGTAGATATTATATGAGTCAACAACTTCGAGTATTTTCATATTATTTTTACGCATATATTATACAATGTGGAATTAGCTTCTTTTTACTCTTCGTATTTTTTTTTATTTACGATATCCTTCTATATGCTTATTGTCCACTTACCTACTCATACATAACATGCCATTTAACAATTTTATTTAGAACGCCTGCCGCCTAAAGTAGCAATACCGTTGAGTGAAGATGCACTGCAACTATTTGCCTTTATTATTTTATCAGGGACTTTTCCTTGGGATAATTTAATTTACTGCTACATCCTTTATTTAGCATATTTTTAAAGATACAAATAAATGAGATAAATGAAGTAAATATGAAGCAATTATTGACGCAATACATTTCGGGAAACTCTGTACGCTTCACTTTAAACTAGGAGGTGACCAGCCATCCTGACGTCAGGATGGCTGGTCAAAAAAAATATTTTATATCTAAGTATATATCCTATGTAGCAATTATTTATTATATGTAGCAAATATAAGCAATTATGTAGCAATTTTCGAATCAACTCTCATTGACCAACGCCACAGACAACCAGCCATTCTGACGCACACACGAGTATGTTATCACACTGACCATTGATAACGGAGTATATCTCAGTGTTGGAGCGCACTCTCATGATGATGACGAGCGCGGGCATGCGGTCCACCGGGATGTTCCGTATCGTCATGCTGGCGACCGGCCCGAGCGCGTTGGCTACCGATGATAATAGCCTGGGAACAAAAAAAAAATAGTATTACTTCACAATCTGCACCAATTTTCTACCAATATTTTTAATTTTGGTGAGTTAGGAACATAGGACACAAAAGGGATCCTTCTGTCGTCAATGTTCATTCATTCGATTTTGCATTGCGACTACCCATATAAGCATTTAAGATCCTCTTTTTTTTTTTTTTTTTTGTCGCGAACACGACGTGCCACCGACCCGGGCTTGGTCCTTGGTCGGACGGCGAGCTACCCATTACTCACCGTCCGCAAGCCCGCTCCGCCGCTGTGCCCTCTGCTATTCAGAGGGACACGCGTTGGAGCGTCCACACGACAGGCTATTTGCATACGGGCAAAGAGACCCCTTAGGCACACAGTGCCTATTGCCGCATCCCAGGGTGCACCGGCCCGAAAAACTGGTCTTCCCCCCGGACGTATCCGAGAGGGAACTCCAGTCCACGGGCGCACGTGGAGGTTTCCTGTCTTAGCACCCCTTCCTGTCTTAGCACCCCATTTAAGATCCTCTTGCGCCCGAAATTAAAATTGTATCTCAATCAAAATCCGATCAGCGTTCTTTGTCAGCTGTTTCATCATCAGCCTATACATGTTACCACTGCCGGGACACAGGCCTCCTCTCTGTGAGAGGGAGTGGGCCATAATCCACCACGCGGGCCCAGTGCGGGTTGGCAGCTGCTTGATTAAACATATTATTATTTAAGACTCGAATTGGCGAATTCGGTAGTTGATTGGTTACAGACTAAGCTCGTGATCGAGAGTACGATCGAGATACATAATTATTTTCTGTCGTCAACAGTAAGTTCTGGCAGTAATGTTTGTATCCTATCTTCTTCATACGGGCCGGAATGATGTGAACTAGCTGACCTGGGAGGGTATTACAACGTCTTAAAACCAGGCTTATTCCGGCGAGTGAACGAAATGGCGCTAGACGATTTGTATAGCTCTGTCACTTTCACTCGCCGAAATAAGCCTGGTTTTAAGATGTTGTAATACCCCCTCAGGACTAAAAAGATTACAGTTTACACTAACCAGTTATCGTAAAAACAAATCAACCAGCTAACGTTAATACGGAGTTTAAAACCGTGTTACAGGATTATCACTAGTAATTTCTATCAACTAAGGTCGATTATCGCTTACATGTTATTGTTGTCGGGGTGTGTGAGGTCCCAGCCGTACACTATGAAGTTGGCGGCGAGGGTCTGCAGTACAGCCTCGCAGCCCAGCAGCTGCGCGCAGAACACGTTGGATAACACGGACTGCTCGTGGTGTAAGTATAAGCCTAGGAGTTTCCGCTGCGAAAAATATTAAGTGTTAAAATTTACAGAAGGTATTTTTTTATCCAAGCTTCCAAGCATAATTATGTGAGTACACAGGCGAGGATTCATTGATCAAGTGATCGGTCTACTATATGGTTTTTAATGTGTAACATCTGTACTATTTAACTCTAGCTTCTGTGTGTCTGGGGTTGCGGGACTAACGAGTTATCGAGACCCCGGAACGTAAAAGGCTAATGAAGGACACCGTGGATTTTAGTCAGTACAAGTCTGACAGTCCCTCCTGCCCTGCCCTGGGTGGGATTACTCATCTAATGATTTTATCACGATAAAAAAAAATAACAAAGTTGAAAAAAAAATGGTCAAATTAAATAAGTGCGCTCTATTTGAATTGACCGCAATGAGCGCGCGCGGTGGTATAGTTAGCCATCAGGTCTATAATAGGTGGATCGGTGAGCAAGGTTAAGCAACGTTTGTCTAGGACTATCTATGGATGGGTTGCCAAAAGTAAGCAACTCTTGGCGAGGTCTGTCTTTGGATGGGTAAGCAACGCTTGTAAACGACTTGACAAGAACAAGGCTGGTGTTGAAGTCAAAGCCTTAGCTAATCTAAGGTGTTAGATGTTATTTGGCGGTAATTGTACCTCTTTAGCAGGTTTGAGACAGGATTCCTTGATAGCATCCTGCAACGTCCCCTCGAAGAAATGCGGCGTGTTGGGTCCGTACCGCGTCCGGAAACGTTGAGAGAACTCGATGCAGCCTAGAGCTTCATCTTCTACGCTATCCGACACTGCAATATAAATCATAAGTAGAAATATAATGTATGAAAACATAGTGAGCTAATGTAAGTTTTTCTGATTCATCGTTATTATTGCTCTGTGGGAGTGATTTCGTGAAATGTAGCGGAACTGTGTAAGTATATGGAAGTGCAATAGAATTAGCAGGGTTGGCATGATTAAAACAAGTTGTTTTAAAACACATGTTTAAAACAGTGTTTAAAACAGTTTGAAATTAAACAGTGTTTTTTATTACATGTTTAAAAACAAAGATTAAAACAAGTTTAAAACATTGTATAAAACAGTACGAAAAAAAACATGTTTTAAAACTACTTTTCATGTCGCAATAACTGAATATAAAATGAAAATAAAATAATATGTATTTGAGTCTGAATAGTTCAACATAAAACCAATCGAGTCTCTATTGCTGTTATATTTTTGAACTTTCAATGGCATTGTAATTGACTTAATCATTTTTTTTTATAAAACGTTTCCCCACACTAGAAATTTCTACTGTGTCGTGGGTGCGTTTACAAACATGCCGCCAACATTATTTTTATGTTATGTAGGTATTTCATTCAATCAAACAAATATCTAAGTACCAGGATTTGTATGGGACAAGATAGCACCTATTTTTGAAACATTATCATAATAATTTCAAAACAATTAAAATTGTAACTATTTTAATTAATAAACAACATTAGTCATAAATAAAAAACGTAAACTTCGATCCCTAATGTCGGCTGTCGAAAGAAATTTGGTAATTCCCCTATTTTTTAGACATATAAGTAGATCGGTGTTTCGCAGTCCATTGTTCATAAGGTAAAGCCCCGTACCGTGGCGCGGGGATATACCTTATGAACAATGAACTATTCTACGAACGAATAGGAGGCGCGCCGCCTGTCCCGCTAGGAAAGTCCCTACGTGTCGCCCAATATAAAATCAACATTAGAACATACCTACCGGGTGAATATGAAGCGTTTGATTACGCAAGTTACAAATAAATGTTTTCTATTGATCGTTTTTTTTTGTAAATATTTAATTTATTAGGGCGAGTTTATAAAGATCTAGCCTAGAAAAGAAATATAGTCGAATTAATTTGAAATAATGCTCTAAACTAAAAAAAAACAAAAAAAACACTTGTTTAAAACATTTTGAACTGTTTGTTTTATATAATTTAAAAAAAAAACTGTTTTTTTTCCAACCCTGA